>OY728134.1:569989340-571239340 GCA_963277665.1 Viscum album | reverse complement strand
TTCATATCATAGATTATATATGATTTATAATAATTTATAGAAACATTAAAACAATTTAATAATCTATAAAAAAAATATCAAAAGGGGACAACATTAAAATAATGAGAATACAGAAAAACATAATTTCATGTTTCTAAATCTATGTATAGGTATCTTTTCATGCATAAGTAAGGGTAAAAATATTATTCATATTTTTCATGAAGCTAAAATAAAAATTCATTAGCAATCATAAAGCTAAATTATGACATTATGTGAAGGAAAAATAATTTTTTATACCTTATGTAAGGGTAACTGGAGATTTTCATCACATGTGGGATGGTAAGATGAAACCATATATAATGGTGACTATAAAATTCAAAAGTCTATGTAAGGGTAACTCACAATAAATATACATTGTATATAGGTAAGTGATATTCTCATGTAAAGGTAAAATATATTTTTTAAACACTATGTATGGGTAAATTCAATGTTATGTAAAGGTAAATAGAAACTCACATAAAGGTAAACATGGAATTAAAAAAAATTCATAAGGGTAAGTGTGTATATTATATATTATGTGTAAAGTTAAGATCAAATTTATCAAGTGGTAAGAAAAAAATTATAAAGTTCATGTATGGGTATAAAAGAAATTAATATAAATGTATAGAGAAATTACCTGAAATTTTCATTTAAAAACATTAAAGTTTATACCCCTTTTATAAATTTATCCAAATGAAATATATGAAATATTAAAATTCAAAAATAAAATCTCCTCCTTAATAAAATGAAAATAAAAAAGAATTTTCAAACTAAATTTCCATAATTGCATGTCTAAATTTTATTTTCTCAAATCTAGAAAAATCCAATGGTTTAGTATACATGTCAACAAGTTGTTTTTTAGGTTGAACAAACTATAAACTGATATCACCTTTATTCGGATGTTTAGAAAATGAATTTTAACATCTATATGTTTTATTATAGAGTGATTTGAATGATTTTTGGAAATAAAAATAGCACAAGAATTATCCAAAAAACTATACTAATTTTATCAAAGATAATATTAAATTAAAATAATGTTTTTTATTCCAAATACTTTGAGAATAAGACCTTATAGTAGTAACATAATCAGCCACAACTATAGAAAATGAAACTGAAATATATTTTTATAACTCCATGAAATTAAATTCATACCATGTAAATTAGGCATACCAGTTGTTCTTTTTCAGTCAAGACTATAATATCCAAAAGCAGAGATATAATATGATAATAAATCAAAAATGTTTGAATAAAACAAACTAGTATTAATTATTCCGTTAATATATCTAATAACTCTCTTAACAAATCGAATATAATATTCCTTATGATTTTAATAAATTATAGAAATCAAAAAAATGAAAACATTATATCTCATCCAAATTCATTTAAATATATTATGTTGTCTACCATGCCTCAAAATAGTTTAATATTAATAAACATTCCAAATTCATCCAAATAAAAATTTTAATTTTTACAGGTATATTTTTAAATATACTTGTATGGATCAAGGTCAAACCTTGTAACATTCACATTAGTATACATAGATTTATTTTTGAAAATACCATCTTTTCATGGGTTAATTTCTAAGCTAATAAAAAATTTCAATTCTCCCAATATGCTCATATCAAAATCACTAGTCATTAGTTGATATAAAACATTAAAAATTAAAACATTTTTAAAACTAAACTAGCATCATTAGTATATATCTATACAAACAATAATTATTTTGAAACCTTCTTTAAAAACAAGGTTGGATAAACCTTTCCCTTAGAAAAATCGTTTTTGTAACAATTACTGGGTTAGTATCTCATACCAAGCTCTATAATATTTCTTAATATCAAATAAATATTTATTAATGTTCAATACATGGTTTGGATATTTTTTATTTTCAAGTATATGGGTTTGATTAAAAAATTCTTCATCATGAATTATTCCATTTAAAAATTCTCTCTTTATATTTATTTAAAAAAATTGATTTTTTTAAAACAAGAAAATTCTAATAAAATTATAAAAGCCTCTATCATATCAATAGGAAAAAAATATTCAAATTCAATTACATATTCCATATAATAGTCTTAAACCACTATCCTTCCTTTATTCTTAACTATGTTAATATCTTCATCATGTTTGTAACAAAAAAATTAACTTAGGATATATTACTTATTAATCTTTGGGAAAATCAACCAAATTCCAAACCTTGTTTATTTAAAATTAATTTAATTATTCATTAATATCATTAACATAGTTTGAATAATTGAATTCATTATCAATATTAACTAGAATAATTTCATAAAGATATTAATAATTAGGACACTAATTTAAAATATATTTCTTAGTTTGTATTCCAGATTCAAAATTTCCAATTACTTTTTCAATAATATGTTCTTTATGATTTTTCCACTCCTTAGGATCTATTTTGGAAGATATCTTCTCCTATTAAACTGGTATATTATCATTTTATTGATCATTATATTTACCAAAATAAAATTCCTTGAATTATTCATCATCTTTGTTTAAATATGAATTCTTATTGACATTGTTATTTTCATCTAATTTAACATTCACATACTCTAAATCAACTAAAGTTATATAATTGGAAACTCTATATGGATTACTAAAATTAAAATAAATTAAAAATATTCCTTCATCACATTTATAATAAAACTTATCTAAATTTGCTTTTGTATTCAAAATGAAAACTTTACAACCATGCACTCTAAAACTTTCCATTTTAGGTTTAAAACCATTAAACAGTTCATAAGGGGTTTTATTTTAAAATGGTATAATAATAAATCTATTTAAAACATGTAAATATATATTAATGGATTATTTATAAAAATATTTATGCATATTAAACATAATAATAATTATTTAATCCTTTCTTGAATTGTGATATTAATTATTTTAACCAAGTTATTTTGTTGTCATTTACTAGGGGTAGAAAAACATTATTTATATCTTTTATATTAACAAAATTAATAAAATTACAATTTAATAAATTATCCACCTCTACTTGGGATATATACAGATGAAATATTTTGGAATATTTTATAATTTCTATGAAATTATAAAACATTGTCAGAATTTTTATTTTTGTAATAATAAATAAACCAAGGAAAATATATTTTAATCATCAACTATTTGAAATATATACTTATTCTAACATAAAATCATATTTTTTAATGGAAAAAATAAGTGAAGGTGTAGAAATTCAATAAAAATAGCATTACTAATAACATTCAAAAATTTAAACTCATATTTATTCCCCTTACCATTTAAACATAGATCATATGTAAAATAATTACATTCATTTAACTTGGGAAATTATAATGCTTGATCATGATTCAAAAAATAGTGAAATCGTCTAAAGTTTACAATTATAATATCCTATGCTACAATATATCATATAGTTTTTAGCATTTTAAAGATTAACTGTATCTTTCATTATATTAGAAAAACAAATAGAGTAAATATAATCTTTTCTATTTTTAGAAGCTAAAAAAATGACTTAATTTTCAAAACTAAACATTTTTCATTTTCTTATATTAAATTTAATCCATCAACACATAATTGTGATGTACTTACTATATTTTGTTTTAAACACTTTATAAATAATAATTTGGAAATCATAATAGTTTTAAAAAATTACACTTTTATGATTCCACTAATTTGAACTTTAGAGTTGTCTCAAAATGTAACAAGGCCTCCATCACATTAATTTAAAGATATAAAATTAGAAATATCACATGTTGTGTTTCTATAACATCCAATATATAGATATAATAAATCTTTGAGAATTCAAAAAAAAATTACCTGAAATATGTCAATCAGGTATATCTTTTTGGTACCCATGCTAACTGGGGTTCAGTTATATTAGTAATATAACATTTTGGCACTAAAATGGATTTAAAAAATTTATTTTTGGATTGTTTAGAAAAACATATTTAAAAATAAATGTTTTTGTATAGCCAAATGATTGTGTAAGTCTCGAAGTTCATTCAATGGAATAATTCCCTTGGATTATAAATTTAAAACAAGTTACACATGAAACACTTACATTTGAGATTTTAACAAAATTAGTCTTCTTTATCCTTGGTGAAAAGATGTTATAACCAAAATCATTATCACTATTGATTATTTTCATCATATATATCATTTTATCATATTTCCCTTTACCCTAAACCAAAGTAGCTTAATTTTATTTAAAATTAGAAAATTACTTTTTCCAATCCATATTATCTTTTTGAATAGATTCAAAATCAGTATAGACTTTCTCATAGAACTAAAAGTTTTATTTGATAATTTTTAATTTTATTGCATAAGTTACCCACACTCATTCTTATATTTTAGTGATTTCCAGCAATAATAAATTAGTCCTTATTCATGAACTATTAATTTACATCCATTTAATCCTTAATTTGATCATTTTATTCTTTTAGTTTCAATATATCAGAATCATAATTCAGTTTTTCACATTGGGGAAAACACTAGTACTCATATATTCACATTCCTTTTTTAATTTCTAATTTTATTTAACCAACTTCTAATTTTTATATTTTATATCTGTTGGACTCACCTATTTTTTTAATCCCAAATCATGTTTAAATATTGACCATGATATATTAAGACATTTGGTAACCCTTTTAATCTGCATTTATAATTATCTTATCATGAATAATGAATACTCTGAAGTCTCATGACATTGATGCATTAGCTTACAGTTTACATTTATCTAAATGTATGTTCACTTTTAAAGGCTACTAGTAAGGGCCTTCTGTTCAAGGTCACCATTATAGCTCACTGTTACATGAAGTCACTGATCCTAGAAAGTTACTGTTGAAGTTCTACTATCACTAATATAGGCTACCAGTACAAGGTTACTGTCACAAGTCTACCGTTGATCTGCTTATCAAAGCTCACAGACAAAGAGTCACCGTCACAAGGTCACTGCTATGACAAAGCTTCTGTTGTAAGTTCACAGTAAGACTCTTTCTTAAGTCTTCTGTTGAGAACCTCATTGTTCAAGTCTACAGTTGTACATGTCTACCGTTAGTAGAAGGCTACTGCTAGAAAACTTCCACTTTTGAGATAGTAGACTGTTGTTCAAAGTCCACAGATGAGGAGAAACTATTACATAGAGTAACAGCTACCGTTACAAGATATCCACGAACACAAAGTCCACCATTACAAGCCTACAGACAAAGATCCTACCAATGAATCTCACAGTTGAATAGTCTACTGATGAAGCTCACAGTTGAATAGTCTACCGATGAAGCTCACAGTTGAATAGTCTACCGATGAAGTCCACAGATGGCAAGACCATATTTGAAGTCTACCTTGTGACATGCATTTGCAACCAGTCTAATGATATTCTATTCTTTTCTTTACCAATTTTATTAATACTATTATAACGGTCATGTCTTAAAAAATTAATGCACCTGACATTATTTAATATTAATTTCAGGCATATCAGGAGACAGTGTGATGTATGAGGAAGACCACACATGGTTGAAACATTTCTCTTGTTGGCCCCTGCTGAACCAAATGGAAAAGGCTCAATTGTAAATGTGTACATATATATATGTGTAGAGACAGACATAAAAATAACACTCAAAAACAAGATAAAAGTGTTTATATATATTGAATATACATAAGAGAGACATACACATCACCCAAATATACTAGAAAGAATAAGAGAACACTCAATAACTCATTCAGAAGAACATAGAGCTTCATGAAGATCTATTGAAAGAACCTTTTTCAAGCTGTAGTGGTGCGCTGTAAAGAGCTTTGAACACAAGAAGCTGATCATCTCTACATCTGGAAGTCAGAACCTAGAAGTTACGACACTCTATTTTGGAGTCAACTTGCAGAGAAGGACCAAAACTTCATTTCATTCATTCCAACAAGTCCAAAGCTGATCTACCAACACAACAGAGCATTCTAAACTCATCCCTACTATCTTTATATCTACTGTGTTTAAATACTTTACATTTGTGAGTAGTGTGTATGTGTTACACACACTAACTCTTGTGCTTGAACTTAGGGATAATAAAAATCCCCATACCAAACTCACTTTACATTTGTTTCCCATGCATAAATGTAGAAGAAGCATAGTGTGGCTTGGTAGTTTTTTTTCCCATGTATAACTGTGGTAGAGGTTAAAAAAACTGGAAAGTTTGTGAAAACTGTTGTAAATCCCGATACAGGTTGTGTATCAGTCATTATTATAATTTTTTGGTGGCAGGTGATCACCAAGTGGAGAGGACTAGGTCTTGACTTAAGATTGAACCTCTTGTTTAAATTGTTGTGTTCATATTTCCATTACTCTGTTTTATATTTAAACGTTGTGCTTACTTTACTCTGATTGTTATTTCTGGTTAGTGTGTATGTCTGATTTATTTATTAAACTTGTTTCAAAAGTCGAATTAGTTCTCATACTAATTCAACTAAGGAGTAATCAACCTTTGAGAAACCTTTTGAACAATAAGTCACTTATATCTCTACGGCCTTAATTAACTGAGCCGTTTTAATTTGAGGGAGTTTAATCCTAAAAGTTTTCAACAAAAATTTTAATTGGTACTCAATTCACCCCCTCATGAGTATCCACTCCGACCAAAATTTGGTATTATAGGAAACATTCTTATTTATAAAAAGGTTTTCAAACCCTCTATTTCTCAAACTATGATTTTAGATTTATCTTAATGATCTTAGATTTATGTTAATTCAAAATTTTCTCTATTTAATATATTTTCTAAAATCTAGTTATGGATAATGGACTAGAAGTTGATATTACTAATAGGCCACCATTCTTTAACAGTTTGAACTGTGCTCAATGTAAAATTAAAATGAAAATTCATTTGGAAAGTATTGGTTTTGATATTTGGTATGCTATAGAATCAGAATATGAGATCCCCAAAACTTCTAGATCACCCTAGGATGATGCTACAGAGTCTGACTATGACAATAACTGTAAAGCTATGAATTTCCTTTACTTCTCTTTAGGATATGATGAATTTAACTAAATTTCTGCATGTAAAATAGCTCATAAAATCTGGAACACCTTGGTTGTTTCTCATGAAGGAACAACCAATGTGAAGGAAATGAGATTGAATACTTATAATTTTAAATATGATGATTTTAAGATGAGGCCTGATGAACCCATTTCTGATATGTACCTCAGGTTTAATGAGATTTTCAACACCATGAGTTCACTAGGAAAAGTTGTTCCAGAGAAGGGGCAAATCATGAGAATATTGAGATGTTTTCCAGACAGATGGATAGGAACTTCTGTGTCTATCCGAGAGTCTTGTGACAACAGCAAGATACCTATTAATGAGTTTATTGGTAAACTAATGATGTATGATGAAGAAATGATGGTGAACAAAGAAGAAGATGATGAACCCAAGAGAAAATCTGTAGCATTCAAGTCGGCTGCTTCAAAGAGCAAATACAAGGAGAAAATACATGTACCTACTAAAAGTTCAAAAATTGAAGATTCAGATTCAGAAAGTGATGAAGAAATGTCACAAATAGCCAGGAGATTTATGAAGTTCTATAGGAAGAAGAAGTTTATCAGAAAATCAAACTACAAAGGAAAGTATGACAATAAGGGACATTGGAAGAAGCATTGGAAGAAATCTGATAAGGAAGTTGATATAGTCTGCTATGAATGAAAGAGTAAAGGACACATCAAGGCTGACTGTCTGAAGTTAAAATTCAAAAAGAAATATGATTATAAGGGAAAAAGTTATAAAAATGCTATGAAAGCAACCAGGAGCGCTTCAAAAGACAGTTCAAGTGAATCTAATACTTCAAACTCACAACATAACAAACATGCCAATCTATGTTTTATGAGAGAGACATCCTAGGTAACAATTAATTCCCCTGTGCATAATAATTATTATTCCGTAAATAACAATGATTTAGAAAATGAGGAAAATTTGTCTAAGATTGAACCATTTGAATATTGCAATATACTGGAAGATACCTGCAATGAACTAAAATAGAAGTATAAATCTTTGAAGAAACAGCATGCCTTGACTAGTGATATTAAAACAGATCTAAGTGTAGAAAAAGAAAAGAATTCTCAACTATTGAAAGAGAATACTAAAATCAAATTATCTAATGAAAATTTATGAAAGGATACTAAGAAGTTCACTACTGTTAGGGATACCTTGACACAGTTTCTAGGAAAACATATTGCTCCAAAATATACAATATGTCTAGGATATCAGCCTGGACAGGGACAAATTAGCAAAACCAAATTTTTTCCAAAATCTGGACAGTTCACTGGTAGTTCTGGGCCATCTTTTGAGAAACAATTTTCTAAAAGACATAAAAAGGTATTTATGTCTCAAAATATGTTTTATGATTTTAGAAAACCTATAAAGAAAATATGGGTTCCCAAAGTCTTACTAGCTAACCTCTCTGGACCCAAGAAGATATGGGTACCAAAATTACCCCATGTTTAATCTGTTTTGCAGGAAAGTTGCTTAAAGAGTTCCTATAAGACCCTATGGTACTTGGACAGTGGACGTTCAAGACATATGATAGGAGACTATTCTTTCTTCAAGAGTCTAATTAAAGTTGATGGTGGTCATGTCACCTTTGGTGACAATGCAAAATGAAAAATCATCGGCTTATGCCATATTGGTATCCCTAATACAATATTAATCTCTAAAGTACTTTTTATTAATGGATTAATGAATAATTTTCTTAGAATATCTTAGTTATGTGATGATGGCTTTAATGTTAAATTTGAGAATGATTCATGCACTATTATTAATTCAAAAAATGATGTAGTTTTTACTGCATGTAGAAATGATAATGTATATGCTGTTGATTTAAATTCCTTAGCCAAACAAAAATTTTCCTGCTTAAATGATTTTTATAAAGAGTCTTGGTTGTGGCATAGAAGATTAGGACACTATAATGTGCACTCACTTAGGAATCTATCTAATAAATGTTTAATTACAGACTTTACATAAATTAGAATTCCCAATTGATAAAGTTTGTAATCCCTGTCAAAAGGGAAAACAACACAATGTTTCGTTCAAACCAAAGAAAGAAGTTTCAACTTCTCAACCACTTGAGTTGGTTCACATGGATTTTTTTGGATCATCAAGAGTTTCAAGCTTAAATGGGAAGAACTGTGTTTATGTTCCTGTAGATGACTTTTCTAGGTATACTTGGGTATACTTTCTAGCTCACAAAAGTGAATCTTGTTCCTATTCTGTCAAATATTTCAAGTCTATAGGAAACCTTAGTGGACTTAAAATTAAGACCTTGAGAAGTGATCAGGGCTGTGAGTTTGAGAATCATGAGTTTGAATCTTACTACTCACACAATGGCTATAGTCACAATTTCTCTGCCCCTAGGAAACCTCAACAAAATTGAATTGTAAAAAGATGAAATAGGACCCTTCAAGAAATTTCTAGAACTATGCTTAATGAGCATGACTTATCTCAATCCACCTTTCTCTCTCGATCTCAAACCTCGCTCTCGAAATTCTTACACCCAAACCCTTCACCTGAGCCCTTGAACCTCTCTCAATCTCTATGGCTAGAACCAAGCAACCCCCCACTGTTAATGAGGATGCGCCAAGGCCAAATAGGACTCAAGCCTAATCCAGTGGCACCAGTAATACTCCGACGGGACCTGTCAACCCGCATCTGACCAAGAGAAAAATCTTTTATGAGAAGGAGTTAAGTGAAGAATGGCTACTGTCGAGCAAGTCACTAGTGATGAAAGCACTAGATTCCCAAGGATAGACCGAATGTTTTTCCAACAATAATGGACCATACTACCCGAAGCTTGTGAAATAATTATATGAATATCTGATGTTCAAAGAGGAAGATGATGTTCATAAGTTAATATCCAGAGTCAATGGCAATGAAGTGAGCTTCTCATCTGTTGAGTGGGCTGCTTGTTTGAGAGTTCCTCATGAAGGAGTATACGATTACTACTCTGGAGTGTCTCCTCCATAAAGTGTTGTTTTTTAATATGAAAAATCTCTGGAAGAATTGACAGGAGATGGAAAATCATGGAAGATCTTTGCAGCTGAGATGAATGGAGAAGACAGGCTTTTATTCAAATTCATTTAGCATGTACTTAGTCCCATGAGAGGAGATTTTGTAGTGTTGAAGTACCAGGAAATATTCCTGATGTACTTACTGAAGCATGGAAATAATATTAACATATTTAGGTTACTAATGGAACAATTGGAGGATATTACTAAGATAAGATCAAAATACAATTCCCTATTCCATGCCAGATTATTTCAGTTATGCTAAAGGTAAAGGGTGTGGCTAGAAATCAATAATAGATGATAGTGGCTAAGAACAGTGTTTGTATCTCCAAGGTGATTTTCAAATTCATGAAAATTATCTTGAATACCTAGAAGAAGGAGTGGGTGAATGATAAAAGGAAAGTTATATGATAAGTTTGACCCTACTACATACCCATCTAGGCCAAAATACAAGAGAGATCTAGGTCTGAAGCCTGTCGAGCTAGAACCAAATTATTCAGATGAGGAGGATGATGAAGGAGTTGTGGACCCTAGAAGAGAGAACACCCTCATTGATGATGGAAGTGATCCTTATTTTTCTCACATTCCTTTAAGGACAGTAGCTTTCGGAGCAGCTAGCCCTCCAAAAGAATTTCCAAGAAGAGATACTATTATGAAAGAAAGTGATACTGAGACCACTGAAGAAGAAGAAGAATAATATCAGAATATTTTCAAGAACACCTCTAAAAAGGATGAGGTAGAGGAATCTTGTGAAAAGGATGAAGGAAAGGAGGTTTTTTCTGAAGTTGATGATGAGGACAATGAAGAAAAAGTGCTCAGTTTGATCCCTCTAATAGATAATACAGACAAGATTCTGTTTGGTCAGAAAGAAAAAGTGGAATCTACTGCCATTGATATGGAAGTCATTGATGACTCAGTGAAGGTTGTGACTCACCCCACTGGTGAACCAATAGAGCAAATGGTTGTTGAATCTGCTAGAGTTACAGATGAGGTTGTGGAGTTACCTAGAGCACAACAAGTATAGGGGAATACTCAAGAGAGGGCTCTAAGTGAGGGGGAGCATCTTAGTTCAGTTTCTATACTTCATGACATATAAGGTTGGTCATCAGATCCAGGGTACATGGTACTTCGACTCAATTATGGAGATTCTGATGAGGAAGACCAGCCTCAAAGGGATTCTGTTATCCTACCTGAAAGTATTCCAGTAGTTATGGCTGACAATTTGGCAACCAAGGAGGACCTTGAGTCCTTAATGGCTGAAATGAAAGAGGAAGTGAGAGAATCAGTGGCTAAGTTTAAAAATAGCCTTATTGAATACCTAAAGAGTGTGGAGAAATCCTTGGAGCTATCTATGGGATGTGTTTTGTATAGTCTAGGGAAAGAATTGTTGAATGATATTAAAGTGTTTAATACTAAAATTGAAAGCTGGACAGAAGCTGTGGTTGCTCTGAGACAATCGTTTGCTTCATTGACTGCCATGAGTAGTTCTCAAAACCAAGTGAATTCTGACATTCGTTATATCGAAGAAGTAGTCAAGAAGTTTGTGGAAGTTTTTGAGGCTTTTAATAAATCATTCAAAGAATATATGAACAGTCAAGATGCACTTGTTCATAAGGTGATTAGTAACTTGACTCAGTCTTTCAAAGATACAGTAGATTTCTCTGTCAAACCCCTTCCCTCATCTAGCTCCTCTGTAAACCTTGACTAGATCAGAACTGTGATCTAGGAAGAGATTGCTAAGGCCAGTACCAGTGTCACCTCTAATTCACACATACTTCCTACCACTTGGGAGGTCAGTAGTTTTGTTCATGAACACTTGCGGGAAACTACTGCTTCTCAAGAGTCCATTAAGAATAAGGTAGATTCTTACTTTGAGAAGGTCTATACCAAGAATTAAATGACCAACCACTTTAAGCTCTTGATCGAGAATTTAAAGTTTCCTCCAGGGACTCAGGCATTCAAGGAGCAGGTCAGAAAGCTGAGAGAATTGACCCCTGCTTTGGATAAGTTTTTGGAGAATAAAGATGATTTTTTATCTGTTATCGAAAGAGGAGGAAGCATTATTATGGATTTCATAAACCTTTTTCTACCCATTATCCATGTGGAATGCACCCCTTTCATCATCCCTCCTACCTTACCTACATCTCAATGCAGTGGTTATTCCACGATGTCTCTTCCTGAAGCTATCATAAGCCTTACTCCACTGATCCCTCAGCGAGCTACACACTACAGACCCACAAGAGCTTCTGTTGTTGCCCCTCCAGTCATTCCTCTAGCAATTCCTAAACCTTCTGATCCAACAGCTCATCCTCCCTCTTCTTCTTCCATAGGGAAAGACCACTTACCTACGAATGATGTGGATTGAGTCTGTTTATGTCTTTTGATAGGGACTATATATTCTTTTTGGGTCATTTAATGTACTTTCATTAATACAAGCTTTCTCTGTTTTCTCTATTGGTTCTTCTTTTTGTTAATCACAAAGGGGGAGAAATACTTTGCTAATTTTATGCTAATTCTATAGTAATAATTTGATTGGGGAGAAACGTGATAATATTCTAATTTGATCCTATGTTGAATCTCTTCTTCCTTTCTCTCTCTCTGATACCATTTACCAATATTTTCTGGTTTTACACTCTTATTAATCTCTGATTACTTAAGACATTTTTTGTATGTTCAGTAACTGTATTATATATGATATCTATCTTTAATACACAGTGGAATAATTTGTGATTATCAAAAAGGGGGTGATTGTTGGACTCACCTATTTTGTTAATCCCAAATCATGTTTAAATATTGACCATGATATATTAATCCATTTGCTAACCCTTTTAATCTACATTTATAATTATCTTATCCTGAACAATGAATACTCTTATGTCTCATGACTTTGCTGCATCAGCTTGTGGTTTACATTTATCTAAATGTATATTCACTGTTAAAGGCTACTGGTAAGAGCCTCTTGTTCAAGGTCACCGTTATATCTCACTGTTACATGAAGTCACTAGTCCTATAAAGTTACTGTTGAAGATAAACTATCACTAATATAGGCTACCGGTATAAGGTTACTATCACAAGTCTACCGATGATCTGCTTATCAAAGCTCACAGACAAAGAGTCACCGTCACAAGGTCACTGCTATGACAAAGCTTCTATTTGAAGTTCACTATTAGACTCTTTCTCAAGTCTTCTGTTGAGAACCTCACAGTTCAAGTCTACTGTTGGACATGTCTACCGTTAGTAGAAGGCTACCGCTAGACAACTTCAACTATCAAGATAGTCGACTGTTGTTCAAATTCCAATGATGGGGAGAAACTGTTACATAGAGTAACAGCTACCATTACAATACATCCACTAACACAAAGTCCATAGTTACAAGCCTACAGAAAAACAGCCTACAAATGAAGCTCACAGTTGAATAGTCTACCGATGAAGCTCACAGTTGAATAGTCTACTGATGAAGCTTGCAGTTGAATAGTCTACCGATGAAGTCCATAGTTGGAAAGACCATAGTTGAAGTCTACCTTGTGATGTGAATTTTCTACCAGTCTAATGATATTCTTTTCTTTTCTTTACCAATTTTATTAATACTATTATAATGGTAATGTCTGGAAAAATTAATGCACCTGACATTATTTAATGTTACTTGTAGTCATATCGGGAGATAGTACGATGTACGAGGAAGACCACACATGGTTGAAACATTTCTCTTGTTGGCCCCTGCTGAACCAAATGGAGAAAGCTCAGCTGTAAAAGTGTACATATATATATGTGTAGAGACAGACGTAAAAAGATCACACGAAAACAAGAGACAAGTGTTGATATATATTGAATATACATAAGAGAGATATACACAACACCCTAATATAATATAAAGAAGAATAGAACACTCAAGCACTCATTTAGAAGAACATATAGCTTAAGGAAGATCTATTGAAAGAACCTTTTTCAAGCTGTAGTGGTGTGCTGCAAAGAGCATTGAACCCAAGAAGCTGATCCTCTGTACATCTGGATGTCAGAACCTAGAAGTTACGAGACTCAGTTTTGGAGTCAACTTGCAGAGAAGGACCAAAACTTCATTTCATTCATTCCAACAAGTCCAAATCTGATCTTCCCACACAACAGAGCATTCTAAACTCATCCCTACTATCTTTAGCTCTACTGTGTTTTAATACTTTACATTTGTGAGTAGTGTGTATATTTTACACACACAGACTCTTGTTCTTGAACTGAGGGATACTGAAAATCCCCATGCCAAAATCACATTACATTTTTTCCCACACATAACTGTGGAAGAATCCTAGTGTGGCTTGGACGTTTCTTTTTCCCACATATAACTGTGGTAGAGGTTACAAAACCTGGATAGTTTTTGAAAACTGTTGTAAAGACAGATACAGGGTGTGTATCAATCTTTATTATAATTTCTTTTTGGATGGTGATCACCAAGTGGAGAGGACTAGGTCTTGACATAATACTGATCCTCTTTTTTAAATTGTTGTGTTCATCTTTCCATTACTCTATTTTACATTTATCAGCTGTGCTTACTTTACTCTGATAGTTAGTTCTGGTTAGTGTGTATATCTGATTTCTTTTGTAAACTTGTTTCAAAAGCCAAATTAGTTCTCATACTGATTCAACTGAGGAGTAATAAACCTTTGAGAAACATATTGAACAATAAGTCACTTATATTTCTACTTCCATAATTAACTGGGCCGTTTTAATTTGGGGGGAGTTTAATCCTAAAATTTTTCAACAGAAATTTTAATTAGTACTCAATTCACCCCCTTCTTGATATCCACTCTGACCAACAATATCAATATATTTTTCAATAATCTTTTCACTATAATTTATTATTTCTTCATTATCTTTATATGGTTATTTGAAATTTGAATTCATAGAATCTGAATCTGAAATATATTTATTTTTTATTACTTTTCCAAACATAGTGATTTCATTATTATCAACATAAGTAGTAGTAATCAATTGAGTAAAAAATGGGTCATTTGTTTCTTAATGTGTATCCTGCAAATAATGTTTCCCTATATCATGTTCTATTTGTGTGTCACTATTCAAAACAATATCATCATCCAAACAATTCTTTCCTTTACTTTTAATTTCATTCTTTTTATTTCATTGTTTTTTTTATTTTCAGAAAAGTATACTTGAGGTTCCATTTCTTCCTGCACTCATAACAAGTTAGGTCCAAAACATTATTATTATTTCTAGTATTACCTTTCTTTTTATCGTTTTTATATATATTTTCAAATAAACCTTTCCAATTTTGTTTTATATTAACATATAAAGCATCTTAATAAAATGATTCATATATATATCACTTTCCTCAAACTCAGATTTAGAAGATTTAGCAAATTAATTAACATTAGACTTAAAGAAAATTCATTCCTTCTTTAAAGACTCTATGTTGGAAATATTTTTCAATTCCAATTCATACTATATCAAATAACAGATTAGTTTATCTAAAGAATACTCTTTAAAATTATGACTTCCATTGATAACCACTTTCTTTGCATGCCATTTTTTGAAAATTCTATATATACCCTTTCAAATAGAGATGGATTTTCAAGATCATAACCTAGTGAATTCATTAAATTGTTTATAATTGTGAACATATGAAACATCTAGTTTACTGACTCATCTTATCACATCATGAAATCTTGGTGTTCTACATGAATCATTCCCATCATGGTTTGTTTAATCTTATCTATCCCATATTGACTAACTTGTTTAAATCTCCAAATTTTTCTTTCTAATAGGATAAAACATATCTATACACAGCTCTAGTTATAGAATAGTATAAAATATTATTTAAATTATAATTTAGAACAAAATTTTCTATATCATTTACTAAAAGTGTCTCTAGAGTAGATTTTGGTTATTTATATAGTTTGTCTAATATTTTATAATGATCCCAACTTAACATATTAAGGTATACATCCATTCGGTCTTTCTAAAACCCATAATCAATTAAATCAAAAAATTAGAGCCTTTTAGGTATCCAGTAATCATTTTCATTAAAACATTCCATATTTATGATCAGATACTATTAATTATAATGTTAGGTCTATGATAATGTTAGTATATAAAATATATAAACAATAAAAACTATATCCAAAAGGGCTTACCTTTGATACCAATTTTTGGTCCCAGGTAGATAGAAAGAATAGACTATAGGGGTGAATATTCCTTTAAAACATTTTACACAAATAATCAATTATATTTTAATATTCAATAAAGAAACAATTCATTCCAATTTTTAAAATATAATTCTGTGGAAAAAAATATGAACACAGTATTTTTATAGTACTATGGATCACTAAGATCCTACACTAGTCTTCAATCTTCTTTACTTGATGAGAAAATAGATACCTACTAACAAACCTCTATTTTTAAGGTGTAATTACTTATTTATAAACACCATCCTGTTACAATACATAAATGCATGACCGATACCAAAATTTTTACATAGGTCACAATCTAATCTATAATTACATTTTTTCTGGATTCACAACCTAAAGGCCTTCCTTTTGATGGGTAGAATAATAAACACCATACTTTCTTTTGATTTGGAAAATCATAAAATGATGCTTACAGTTAGAAATAGGTGAAAAAAATATAACCCTATGAAAATAATAAAACAATCAGGATCAGTAAAGATTAGAAGAGGTGAATGTTGATATAGTAAGAAAAAACATTCATCACTTTAGCATCAATGAGTTGAATATTGATGTTTCTTCAGGATTGTAGGACCCCAGAACACCCTGAGAGGGGAGTCATGAATCAGGGTGTCAAATTTTTATTTTAAATCAACAGATATTGTTCCCACATTGTTAAGAAATTTTAAAATATATATGATGGAAATATCTATAAAATAAATATTATTAAGAAAAGAGACAATTTATAAATTTTTCTTGGTTCACCACTATGGGATATTCCAAGTAGCATACGCCGACTGTGTGTTGGTCATAAAAAATAAAATAATCTTAACTACTAAGGGAATACATAATTCCAAACATATTAAATCAATTCCAGTCATATTACCATTACAATATTCTAGTGATATCACATTGCCTCCCTTAGAACTCTTCTGTCAACTACCCCTAGCTCACTGCCTTTGGTGAATTGTTACTCAGTTTAATAATCTAAAAGTTTACTCAGTAGATTGGAATTAAAGTATTTTTCCACGAATAAAATAAGACTCTAATTTCACTATAATCATTAATATATTCACTTGAAATCATTGATCAAATAATCCAAATATTCAACACTTAGAAGAAGCGCAACCCTTGAACTTTCTCTCAACACCTATTCTTGCATTAAACTTTTGATATTATTTCCAAAGATGTATTTCATGAAACCATTATCCTTTGGGAAAACAAACCATGAGTTTAACTTGGTCTTTATAGAAATAATTAACACTCTCTATATAATATTTACTATATATAACTCTTATGCGTGCAACTCTTTTTCATGGTATAAGTATCCAATAGTATTTAGAAAAAGTTGCTTTGATTAAAGGGGGCTTCCTCAAATTTATGGAAAAAGGTGACCTTGATATAAATTTCATTGTGCACCTTCAACCATGAACACAAGCCTAATTTTGACGTTGTGTTTGGTATGTAATATCCTTTTTCACAATTTCTTCTTTTGCATACAACTCATGCCTTTTCTTTTCATTTTTGATGTGATGTTATTAAAACTTTATATGTGTGCATCTCATTTTAATGCCATATTTGGTGTGTAATATTATTTTTTTATTTTAGAATTATCATGAAGCTCATGAATTTTCCATATTTTTTGTAATGATTTTGAAATTCCACTTGCATGTAATATTTCTATTCACCTAAACTCTTTCATGCAACTTGTTTTTCTTGAAACAAATTTCTTCATCCTCTAAATTTTTGACCCAAAAAATTGAAACAGGCAGTGGAATTATTCCTCCATAAACACTATATTTATATTGTACTATAATTCACATTCTTAACAAACTCCCTGATCATCCTAGTGTGGATTTACAACAGACAAAAACTGGACTCTATTTCCAGTAATAAAGATCCTTGCTTCAAAAAATGATTGCATTAATGAAATTGTAGTCACAAAATTTATCATTATAGTATCAATAATAATTTTTTTAACACTAAAATTATTCATATTTATCTATAGATAAATCAAAAATGGTAATATAGTTCTCTCCATTTTTTTAAAATGAACAGGGGTTTTCTAAACTCGTCCTCACTATTCAACAGTTATAAATATTTAAAAATACGAAAACATGTTGTTATGTGTTTAAATGCTGTGTGCATTAAAAGAATAATTTTTAAGTGCTCCAATTCCTTCATTGAACTCTTTAAAATGACATACAATATTATCATTAAAAAAATGTGTGTTTTTCAAATAAATAAAACAAAAAAACCATTATAAAAATATTATAGTAATTTGATAATTCAAAAATTATAAAAATAGAGTTTATGGTAAATAATTAGAAAATCATTAATCGCCAAAAAATATCCATTATATTTTCTTTACTAAATACATTAGAAATATTGATTATATTATTAATTTATTTTAAAAACAAAATGAATGATTAATATAATTTTAATAAATTTAAAATTAATTAAAATATTGAAATCGATAACAAAATAGAATATATTTTGATGGATTATTAATGTATAACTTTTTATATCTTTTAAAAAATATTTTCATATTGTTTATAAGTATTTATGAAGTAAATAAATAAACAAAAATATTTAGATTAAACTTGTAGTTAATAAATTTATTAAAATGAAAAATAAAAACACCATACTTCATAATTACAGAAAAGTTAGATAATTGAGAAAAAATAGATTGACCATGTGGTCTATATCATGTGGTTGATACTCATAATGTATGGTCAATACTCCGTAACATGTGTTCAATATATCATAAATTCCAGTCTATAGACTTGGTCATTTAACACTAATGGTCAAAAAATTCAGTAGCATGCGTAAAGTAAAATTATAACACCATATAAAGGTAACAAGAATTTTATATTCCTTGTATCAGGGTATCATAAGATTTTTAAACCTTGTGTCAAGTTTAAATGAAACCATATGTAAGGAAAAATATGAAATTATAAAGGCTACATAATGCACATGAGCCTCAACTCAGTTGGTGAGGACTTCTTAAGTGCATCCAAGAGACCCGGAATCAAATCCAGGTGGAGGCTAATTTCCGGGTTGTTGTAGTAGTACTGTAGTAGGTATTGTAGCGGGAACTATAGCAGGAACTATTTGGCACTTTAGATTCCAGGAATATTCCTCTGTTTGGGCCTTCGGGCCACCGATTTGGTCCTTGAGCCCTTTAAGTCCTTCGAGCCACCCAGTCCTTTGGGTCAGTAAGGCCTTCAGGCCACCTCAAGGCCTTCGGGCCACTTTAAGTACAGATGCAAACCAGAAAACCTACAAAGGAAGAAACTTCAGAAGGAGGAGGAGCAAGGAGATTTCACCATAGCAGCAGCTAAACAGATTAAAGAATGAGAGGGTATAGAACCTGCCATCAGGACAAGCCTGTGCATGCATGGGAAATTTTAGATGAACATCCATATGAAGGTATAGAGATGATTTCACGATGAAGATGCTGGGGAGGAGAAGTTCCAATTGGTTAGTTTGGAATGTATGTAATGTTGGAATCCTACAGGCAATGAATTCCTCTAAGGCCTACGGGCCATGTAATACTTACACATATAGGCCTTGTAATGCTTCCACCTCACCCCTTGAAATGTGGATTCTCAAAAATCAATAAATAATGAAGGCCTTCGGGCCATTGGAGAGAGAAAGGCTACATAAGGGTAACTCATACATTATATATGCTATGAAATGTTAAGTGATATACTAACATAAAGGTAAAATAAATTTTGTAAACATTTTATAAGGGTGAATGCAATGTTGTTTAAATTTAAACATAAACTTGAGTAAAGGATGGCATATTATTTTCAATGTTTTGAAAGGGTAAGTGCATATATTATATATGTTTTTTAAATGTAAGATGAAAGTTACATAAGGTTAAGGGAAAATATTATAATGATAATTTAAGGGGTAAAAAAGAAACTTTTTATATAGGTAAAGAGAATTTACCGAAGGATACATAAAGGCAAAACAATATTTAAAAAATACATGTAATGGTAAAAACCAAACTCATATAATGGTAAGAGTAAACATATAAGGCCTATGTAAGGGTAAGGAAAAGCCATATAAAATTAATTTTTAATAAGAAATAACTATAGATATATAATAAAATCAATAAAAATAAATGATAAAACATTAAATAACAATAAAATTTAAAAATATTATAAAAATAATTCCAAAAGTATATTTATTAATAACACAAAAAAATTTTAAATAATTTTCATAAAAATATAGTGATTTGAAATTTTAATTAACAATTAAAAAATATAATACAATTATAAACACTAAAAAATACTCCAAGAATGACCATCCTGGAAGATAGTGACATGGAATTCTCTTGATATTAAATAGAGATTTGGGGGATACTAGAAACTTATAAAAGTTTATGAAACTCTCTATTTCATGGTGTGACTAATTATATTTTATTTTTTAATTATTATTCACTCTCCCATTTTGGAACACTATCCCATTTATAGAGAATCCATGGAGAATTCCCCACCCCAACCCTCACATATAAATTCCAATGAAATTTAGTAGTCAATTCCTCTAGTTTAATCATAATAACTTCTATTTTAATGCTTGATGTAATCTGTGATAAC
Organism: Viscum album; assembly: GCA_963277665.1. NCBI lineage: Eukaryota > Viridiplantae > Streptophyta > Magnoliopsida > Santalales > Viscaceae > Viscum > Viscum album. Next base: position 571,218,518 of record OY728134.1, on the reverse strand, counting down.
CATTTCCTTCATGGGTCTGGAAGTTTTATTTCTTTGCTTATATGTTTTTATATAATATCCACGATTCAATTCAATAACTATTCAATGAAGGGTTTTGATGCTGATTTGGGGGTGATCAAGGGTTCCTGGTCACTTATAAAATATTTGGGTTCTCTATAAAATGATAATTCTATATTATAGTTTGATTTGAATTCACTGGAGTAGGGTGAGTTTTTGGGGTTTCAACTATTTTGTGAGGATACAAGAGATAAAGTTAGTAAGTGAGGAATTTAGATATAATGAGGAGGAGGGGAGAATAACTAGGGTTGGGATACTCTCTCTTTACAATTTTTGAAACTCTTTTCATCTTTTTATTGAAAAATCATACAAATTAAACACTGAATAGGGATTTATCTTAATGAGATAACCAGAGTCACAACCCAATAATATATTTTCCATTAGGTTTAACATTCTAATTGACCATTTAAATGAAATTATTATCATCATTAAATTCATTAATATTACCTAAAAGATAAAAATTAAAGAGAGGGAAACATATTATTTTTATAAGGTTCAACCTAAAAGTGGGTGAGTACATACATACTATATTTGGGTTGATTTTGAGAGACTTGTACTTCACTAATATCAAAAAAATGAATAAACATGTGGATGATATCATCCTTAAATCATGAGGATATTTCATGATATCTTTACTATCTTTTTACTAGTTCTTTATATTGGATCCGTACATTTTAAAATAATTAATAAAACCACACTAATAAACAGGATATTTTTGTTTACGCTAGGAAATCATGACATTAATTGATAAGATCATCTTCCTAGATAAATGGCTTGGATTTTTTGTATGTATTAGTAAATGGTACGATGATCATAAGTCACTTCTTTATCTTCATAATGAATAACATGTGGATTTTAAAGAACCTTCAATTGGAATTTATCAACAACCAGTGGTGAACCATCTGTAGATAATCAATTGAACTTTCACACCTTGACATAGATGATTAGAAGAAGTATAGTTTATACTGTGTTTTATTATATTATTATCCTAATTATTTATTTGATGATGAAGATATTAAATATTATAATATCATAAAATATTCTCACTCTCGAAATTTATACTTTCTTGACACTTTTAAAGTTTAATAGAAAGAGGTCGGGTTCTCCTCACTCTCTTCTTCTTCATCATTCGATGACAAATATCTTTTATATAAAGTGTTGTATCATGGAGTATAATATTTTTTCATTAAAATTCTTTATATATTATAAAATATAAAAAATATTACACAAATATTCCCATAAATTGAATAGGTAATCCATTATTAATTTTTGTAACTTGATCTTTATATCAAACATTAAAATCTCCACTCAAATATTAATGATCATCATTATTTAGAATATTCAATTATATCCTAAAGATTATTATGGTCTTGATCTTTAAAAAATAGACTCTAATTATTCATATTTTAATAACCAAAGTTTTTATATAAAAGACATTCTCAATATTCTCATCCCCACAATACTACCACAATATTTTCCATTGAATTATTCAACTAAAACCTCCATAATATACGGTTCTTTCTTTACTTATTTTCATTATTACAAGAACAAATAGATTCATTGAAAATCTTACTTTGATGTGTGACCAAATCACCCATGTTAATCCAAAATCACATGAAATTATTGTTGATTAAACACTCTATAATTTTGGGATCTTATAATTCAAATTTTATCTAAAACTCATCTTCATCACAACATGGATTTTTACATTGGGGTGAAATCCCTCTATTTCACAACCTCAAAAATCCTTATCATAAATTATAATCAATATGTATAATTGTTATGTTTGAATCCTTTATTAGGAAAAAACTATTTTATTCGATTTTATGATTCAATTAGAAATGAATTCCGAATATTGTGTGACAATAGAAGAATCCAACATAAACATTATAAAACTCTAATTAATAATTCATATATTTAGAGTTAATTTTTAATTACTTAGTGTAGCTTCAAATTACTTTGATGTAGCCTCTCATATATTCATACATAGACTTCAAAATCATTGATTTATTCAAATGAAACTATGAAATTTTATAATTTAACCTAATATGTCTTTAATTTAAACATTCATATCCTCTACAAATTGACATTTAATATTTTTCACCATTAATATATTCTTACAAAGAACATGTTTAATATAACATAACTGACATTTCATGGATTTAATATTAAACATAATTAGTTTATTTAAATGTATCCTATTTTTCATGAATTGTTTCTTATATGGATTCAAAAAAATTGATTCATTCATACATTGGAATATTTTATTCTTTCACAACTCATATTTTATGAATTTTTTAGTAATGTTCAACACGAAAACCTCTAGTATTCATCAATAGTGTAATGGCATCAGATTATTTATATGTATTGTTATATAATTTCATCATTTATTTATATGTCTATAATTATGAAATGTTTGGGATGAGTTTTAGGGGTTTATGGTTGGTCTTAGATAGTTTTAGAGTATTTTAGAGATTCATGGTCGGAATATGGTATTCCAAAACTATCCTGATGCTCTAGGAAACCATAGGACAATTGGTAATAGATCATGGGGTGGGACATGATTAAGGAACATATTTTATCAAACTATGTGTCTTGATTGAAAAAAATATGTAACCTGTTCTATTGTCTAAAAGAATTATGGGAACACTATTTGATAAACTATGTTACAAAAACATATGGGTAACCAGGAGAGGTATAAATCTCCACATTATTGGTGTACTATTTAGAAAACCGTGTTACCAAACCATGTGAAGGACTTTTAATGATCTTGAAATACTTCTTAATAACAATTTATTTTCTTTTTTGAATTGTTCAACATCCTATAGGAATCCCTATTGAATCTAGAGACTCTAAAGGACTTCCCTTAAAGAATTTATCTCCTTCTAAACTTTATTTTTGAAGATCCGGGTATATTAATGATTTAGAATTAAGGTATGGGATTAAAAACTATTTTTTCATGTGATTTCTTCAACTTATACTCTTCTTCCCCTGAGATGGATCATAGATACATGATTTCATTACCATATTTATGGTTTTTTATTACATCTAATAATGAATTCTTCAATTATTACTAAAATGGTTGGAGATTGAGAGTGACGATGACACCTATTTTGATCAATCTCCATTCTATCATTGTTAGATAATTCTAAGAGATATGTCATTGTAAAACCTTCTTTATTATATTATTTACTTATTGAATATAGATTTAAAACCTTGATGCTTTTAGTTTGGAATGGTTCTATGGGTTCTTGTTATGTAGGTTTAATCTGGTTAGAGCTCAGGGGGGTGTGAATTGGGAATCTTACCCCAAAGCTTTTAGAGTTTATCATCAACAAGATAATGGTAGGATGTTCCATACCCTTTTAGGACCCTTATAGAATCTTTTTTCCTTGATGTGATACTTTTGAAACATAGCTTGTTTAGCCATGATTGATAGTGATTACATGTGGTTGTGTGTGTAGTATTTAATACCCATATATGATGTTTGATTGCATGAGTATGAATATATATCTTGTTAGAACATGTTTTATTTTAATCACATGTTCTAGTATGGGTATAATAATTCTCATGATGATATACTATGTTCTGCATTTAAATTCACTACCCTATTATTTTTAAATACAATTTCTTTAGAAGTGTTTTTTGGTACTCCAAACAAGTGGACCATCATGATATGGTTATTTTTTAATTGGAGAGTTCACATGATATAAAACAATGGTGATGATGGAACTGAATAGGAGTTAGAGAAATGAAAGCTTTGAGGTTAGACCTGTGGAAGTAGCATAGGTGCTATGATGTCCTTGTGGCCTATCCTGGGTTATAGATAGGATAAAATGACCTTGACGCATAAATTATGGCTAGTGACTAGGATTGATGATCATTTGGACTGACCTATGGTGGATCCAGGACGCAATGAACATGTGGTCCAATCTAACTTGATGCCTTGAAATATTCAAGAGATATGTTCCCTAGCCAAGTGGCAAGCTCTTGATCACTTTTGAAATCCATATTATTATCTTTCTGGAACAAATCCAAGGTATCTATGGCCAGGGATTCTGGTGGCATGGTTATAACATGAATGCTTGAAATATGATTGTTCAAGCTTAATTGGGAATTTATTATTATCATGTAATGCACATGTAATACTTCTGTACACATGTTAAGAATGAATTGGTGGTGTTCTAATGGGTTTTATTAATCACACCCTACATGGGAATATCAATGTGTGCATATACTTCATGATAAATAATAAATTTAAGGGAAAGGGGCCCACATCAAATAGTTTATTTGAGGAGTACAGAGTTGGTAGCAGTACCTAAATGGAATCCGGATGATTCCATAGTGTTTCTTTTTTTTATTCTTACAGTTTATGCACACTAGTTTTTCTTTCCACAATTGGATCCTGGTTTATTTATATGTATGATATGGGTGATATTTTTTATTATATTATTCCTACATTCCATTCGATTTATACTATGGGATGTCATATTTTATTTATGTTTATGGTGTATAGATGTGATTACTGAGACTATAGTCTCCAAACTACTTCCTTAGACCCTTGCGAGTAATTGGAAGCCTCTTGTATATGGGGAGGCATACATGAGGTCTTATGAAATCTCCAATCAGGTGTTTTTTAGGAAAATATTGGTTTGGGTATTAAAAAGTGTTATAGTAGGTTATATTAATTTCATTTCTTATTGATTATTCTAGGACATGGTAGAAATGAGATAGGTTGTGTGGAACTTGGGTAGGGGAGTTTCCATGTGCTTGGAAAGATCATTGTAATGATCCTATAAGTTACCATTGATAGGATTTTTGTTATAGTATTATCGTATTTGGATGTATTCATACATAATGACTTGATATGCAGGATCACATGATATATATTTAAATATATTATTTTTTATTGTATATAGTAGTTATATAATTTAATTCCACTAATTTGTCTACTTCTTTGGATAGGTATACATTCTCTGTTGAGTGATATATATGTTATTTCCTATTGTGATATATCTATGCTCTATTAATTAGTTTAACCTGAACTTTATTATATTTATATATATTTTATTATGAAAAGCGTGCAAGTAATAAGGACTAGGATTTATAATTGGGTAGAACTAAGTGGTCTTATAAGAAACTTTTTGTGGACCCTCAAAACATTCATTTGGGTTTTAAGAAAAAAATGACACCTTAGAGACACCTTAATTATTCTTCAAGGGAGAATGTTCTAGTTCGAGTATATTCTATCACGGAGGATAAACCTGAGAATACTCTTTCAATTTTTATAGTGGATCAGGTATTAGATCCACTCTATACCAAATTATTTTAGAATTTACCTTCCCAATATTGGGGATAATATAGGACCATGGTTCACTATGCTCATGACTTCCATCTCCATCACCACCCAATATTTAAGGTATTGGAAGACCATCGGATGTCCATTACATTATAGAAATAATTTAAGGAATATTATTGTTTGTTGATATAGTGGATAATTTAAAGGTCCAACTAACCGTATTCATGCATTAGGGGTAAACTAAGAGATGTTTGGGAGTTTTAGGAAAAGAAGGATAATGTCAGGGTATACTTAATAATACTTTAGAAAATTTTTATTTAGTGAATTATTTCACAAGATTTTGAATATGGTTTGTTCCTAATAATTCATTGAGATTTAGAATGGATCCTTGGAGGTATCTACAAACTCCTCACATTTAACCAAGCTACTTCATTTTACTTTCCTCTTAGCTGGAAATAAGGAACAGAAGGCTGGGAAGTTCGAGATTAGTCATCATCTAGATATTAAACATAAAGATAGGGTTTTTACCTAACAACATACATGGAGGTTATATATAAGTAATTTACTGTTGACAACGGTATGGGGGAGGATTGAGTAGTTGTTCTACAGCTATCCTTTGGCACGTAGGTTAATGGAACTTATATTGTAGTGGTGAGTGTCACGTCTAGTAGTAGGGAGAGGAATACTATGAACATTTGTTAGTATGGTAGTAGGTAAGTTGAGAAGATTATTAATTATTTATCCCCTTGGGAAATTCTCTTCGGAGGTGTTTGCTGGTTCTTTAACTCTGAGAAGTTCAAATTTTATTTAAAGTCCTAGACATCACCTCAAAAAAAGCATCGACAATGTGGAAAGATGGGTAATATCCCATTTTTCTACTCTAAAACTTTGAGATAACATTTTCACAAGGGTATAGGATAGACATGATCTATGAAACATGGATATGGCTTGGTTCCTCAAAATAGGTTTATATTCCTCTTGTAATATTAACTTAAAAGAGTCATACACGTCATGGTTAGGATCATAGAGCAAATGCAGAATAAGTTAATGGGATAGATGAGGTTCCAAATGAAAGTGTAGAGGGACCATCGACTATTAGAGGTGTGTTCATAATCCCCTCTTCTCTATTTACCATTATTTTAGATTCAAATTCATCCCATTATTTTATATCTTTTAATTTTATTATTCATATCAACTTACCAATAAAGATATCTTCTTAGAATATTTCCCTCTACATGACCTCGAGGAAAAATTTAATCATCTCAAAATATTTCTATAGTTACCTATATATATTTCTATCTATAAAAATTTATGGGATTTTAAAATTCTTTATGATTAAATGATTCTAAGTGATCTTTGGAATGGACTCGCTGACCATCTTTCTAGATTACATCATTTATTATCAGATGTAGGTATCCTTTATTTCACCTAAGGGGGAGAATTTTATGATGACCAGTGATTGGAATGTTGAAACCAATATAGTGGGACTACTTTTTAGAAATATTGTATCCGTAATGGATCAGTCTATAGTCTTAGCTCTCATATTAAACCATATGTTGGGTTCTCTTATTTTTTCCACCTGTTGTTGATCTATAATAATATGTCTTTCCAAGTGAGATCTCTAGTATTCATCTAATATAGAATTATAGTTTAAGATATAAATGATGCTAGTATAGATACATATTTTGATTCCTCTTTATCGTATGGAACTATATGAGTTGATAGAACACAGTATCATGTTTGAGGTCCTAGAGATGAATGGTTTCATCAAGCTAAGCACATCTCTATGGGGTTCTCTCATGTTGTTCGCAAATATATAAGATGGTTGTCTATGAATATGTGTATACTACAAGAATATTAATCAATTGATGTTAAATAAAAGGTAAGAGTTACCTAGTATTGTTGATATCCTTCATTATTTGTAGAGAGCTAGGTAGTTCTCTAAGATTAATATTCATTCAAGATAACATCAGTTATAGTTCAAAGTGTAGGATATTCCTAAGAGAGAATTCAGGAGTAGATTTGGATTGTTTGACTGTCTTTCCATGCCTTTCATATTGAAAAATTCACTAGTGGTGTTCATTTCACTCATGATCAAGAACTTCCACACACATCTCGACTCTTTTATCATGGTCTTTATGAATGATTTACATATCTATTTATAGACTTTTGAGTGACATTATGGACACCTTGATATTATTTTGATTACACTCTAAGTGCATCATCTTTATGATAAGATTTCAAATCATAACTTCTATATCCAATAGGTAAGTTTTCGTTGTCTTTTGATCACTATGTTAGGAATGTATTTACACTGAGATAAGGTGAAAGCGGTAATTTTTTGGGATTTCTCTAGTAATTGTATTAGATTAGGTGTTTCTTAAAGTTAGCTAGATATTATCGATGGTTTATTTAGTATTTCACCCATATAGAAGTATTAGTGATGGGGATTACCAAGAAGGGGGTAATTTTTAAATGGTTAGAAAGGTGTGAGGAAATTATTCTTCGGTTAAAAGGATGTTTATGACTTATATAGTTTTTATTCTTCCATAGCCTAGGATCAGATACATGGTGTACTATAATTCCTCAGGTTTTGAGTTAAGAGTTTTTAAGATATAGGGAGGTCATGAATTTTAATATTAGTCATTTCAACTATTACCCCATGAGTCGAAATGCCTAACACACAACATGTTAATGGAAATTCTGGTCAACACCTGGAAGTGTTGGAAACATTATCTCTTCGGTGATAGGTTTGTTGTTTACATGGACCACAAGATCCTATGATATATCTTCTCTCGAATGTATTTCAATTTGGGGCATAGTTTTTGGGTAGAGGATCGATAGAAATTATAATTTAAAATTGACTACACTCGAGGGAATGGTGATGTCTTTGTAGAAGCTCCTATGAAAAAATACAATAGATATAGGAGAATCATGAGTAGAAACTGTCATATGAATGTTGTTTTATGAGTTTGATTTCAGAATATCTTATGGATGATTCTAAGGATCATAGAGACATGAAATGTGTGAACATTTTCATTGTGCCTTCATTACAGGAATAGGTTAATAGTATACAATAGATAGATTTAAGTGCATAGTGGCATTAGAATGATTAGTAGGTAGTAACGCTTTTCTAGGATGATTTGTAGATAAATAGTCCATTATTATCATACATGGTGGTTTTTTATGATAGTATCCTTGAGAGAGGATATGATGAGAGATACTCATTCTTAAAAATGGTTAGTGTATCTAGGATTGATAAATATGTGCCATGAAATTGGAAATCAGTTAGAGTCATCAGGTTTCAAAAGTTACATCAAATTTTTAGTTTTAGTATGTCTTTCATGTCATACGGTAAAGTTCATGCATAGATATATTTTTTGTTTTCTTTAAACACTTCAAATTATTGTGTGGAAATTGAATTAAATGATGATGTACTTTGTGATGGGGTTACCTAGGACCCTCAGGAGTTGTAGCACATTTTGGATAATAAATGATCAACTGATGAATTTTAATAATTTCTTTTTGATCGGTGAGACTCATTTCAGGGATGAGCTAGGAAAGATGTATATAATAGTGACACATGTTTCAAATAATTCTTTTAAAGTGATTGAAAAATTATTTGGGTACACGTATTAAAATTATTATAGATTATCATCCATATATTAATAGTCAATCTGACTGGCCGATCTTGATTTTGGATGATATACCAAGGTAATGTGTTCTAGAATTTGTGGGAGCTTAGTCTGATCAACAAAACTTGGTTTAATTAAAATATAATAATTAATTATATGATTTTATTTATAAAGAAACATTCTAGGATATATAAGGATAATCATTTCATCCACTATTATATTTTCATGAGGCATGTGAGGTAGCTATTGTGTGGTCGATCTTTGTCAAAAATACCTATAAGATTGTTAAGTTAATTTAGAACTGGTTGACAATCACTTTAGGTATGTAGCGATCATATGTCAATTAGAGGATATATACTTTGTATTTATCTACTTGGAATAATGTTTTCTTGTGGGTGACTTCTCATTTAGGGAATCAAATATTATGTAGAAGGGAAATCTAGCACCAATTTCATTTGACCATTTGAGATTTCCATTCATATTGGGACTATAGATTAACTTTTTGACCTTCCCCGCTTGCTAATGAGGTATGAATAAAGTGTTTCATGTGTCTCTACTCCAAAGGTACATACCTAATCCTACAAATTTGATTTACTACAAGAATTTTGTTCAAGATACTAATGCATCATACATATATGACTTAGTTCAGATTGTTGACCAGAGTGACAAGGGGTTGTGGGGGAATATAGTTCTAGTTGTCTATATCTTATAGAGGCATGGATAGATCTAGGGGATATTTGGAGAATGATGATAATATTTTGGACTGTTGGACTAAGTTATTCAATAAATATTCATGTAAATTCTTCTTTAGGATGAGAAGTCTTTATAGGGATATATTTTAATGGCCTAATATTTTTTAGGTGTGTTATGAGTTAATTTCAATACTTATTTATATTATTTTGTACTATAAAAATTATAGGATGAGGTTTTAGAGTTTTTAGTTCGTTTCAGATTGTTTTGGAATCATTTTTGGTGGTGCATAGTTAGAGTTTGGTTTACCCAAACAATATTAATTCTCTAGAAAACTCTATATAAATAGTCTGTAATAATTTGGGTGATGCATGGGCAAGGCATACGGTTTATAAAAAAATGTGACCTCACTTTAAAAACCATGCAACATGTTCTAGTTCCCAAAATTACAGTTCATTCATGGTTTGAAAAATCATGAGACCAAACCATATAGGTACCCATGAGCGGTTTAAATCCTTTCATGGTTGGTGCATGATTTGAAAACTATGCGAACTATGTGTGGGTATTTTAATCATTTTAATATCCTATTTATTATAAATTTTTCTATATTTTGACTCATTTTTCTTCCTATAATAATACCTCCTGAATATAGAGAGTCCACGATCCTTCCCTGATGAATTCCCCTCTTTTTAAAACTAATTCTAATGAATAAAAATGTATTTATAATAACCAAGTAAGTTATGTGATCTGAAAACATATATTCTTAAATTTTCTTCTAGTTCTACACTTCTTCCCTTGAGATGAATTGTACATATAGAATTAAATTTCTAGATCAATGGATTATGGTTCCATATATTGATGAGTTCTTTGATTATTTTTATAAAAGTGGTGAATCTAGAGCTATGGAAACACCTCTTTTGACCTATCTTGAATATAGAATCATTGGTCAATTCTTGGAGGTATGTTAGGGTAGAAATCTTTTGTTGGATTAATTTATTCTTGAATTGTGGTCTATAACCTTGATTTTTTTGGGTTTGGATCAGTTCTGGGGGATCCTATTATGTGGGATCAAAGTTGTTAGATCTCAGGGGTCTTACTTAGGTATTTTTTCCCAATGGTTTCAGAGTTTATCAATAATAAGATAAAGGTAGAAAATTTATTACCTTTTGGACCCCTTGTATACTCTTGTTTTCTTTATGTGATACATCTATTGACCTAGTTTTTTTAAAATACATTATAATGATCCCATTTGGGTGTTTTTTTATCCTGTGACACCCATATATAATGTTTGATTATATGAGTATGCATATGTATCTTGTTATCCAGTGTTTGAAATTGATCACATGTTCATGTACATTGCCACAAATTCTCATAATGATATTCTATGTTCTATCTATATATATGTTCTACTTTGTTGTCTATATATTTCATAAATTTGGAGGTATTTTTTAGTTCCTATAAGAGGTGGACCATTAGTATATGTTTATCCCTTAGAGGGGGAGTGTGCATGTCTTGAGAAGATAATGATGATGGACCTGAACACATGGTAAGGGTATAAAGACCGTAAGTCCAGACTCATGGTTCTAGAATAGAGGGTATAATGGTCTCATGGCCTTGCATAAGGAATATATAGGATATGATAACCTTAATTCCTAACCTGGTACTATTTATGGGGGATTATGGTCTTGTGTTTTTACCCATAGTGGATCATTGATGTGATGACCTTGTGGATCGATCTAGCCTGACAAATTGAAATTTCCAATAGATATGTTCACCATACTTGAGTCTAGATCTTGATAACTTCCAATATCTTTTCTAGTTATCCTTCTAGAAAAGACCTGACATAGGTGAATTCAAGGCTCGTGATGGCTTACTTAGCTTAATAATTCTTGGAATATGATTGTTCATGATTACTTGCACAATTATTGTTATGAGGGGAAAAACCTATTATAGTTATGAACATAGGTTAAGGACACATTCTTCATGTCCTAAAAGATTTTATTGCTCCCATCCTATATGAGCATATCAATACGCATATATACTTAAGGATCTAGGATCTAGGTAAGGGAAAGGGGTCGGTAGTAGACATTAGATCTAAGGAGCATGGAGTTAGTAGGGGTACCTAAATGGACTTTGGAGGCTTCTATAGTGTAACCTATTATTATATACAAACATTCATACACTATGGTTTGTATTTACACATCAAGGTCCTAGATTATTTATATGTATAAAATGGTTGATGTCTTTTATAACATTATGCTTACATAAATTCAGATTGATACCCTAGGAGTTCTATTTTATTTAATTTTATGGTTTATGGTTATGATTACTGAGTATATAGTATCCCAAATGTTTTCTTAAAACCTCACTAATAGTCAAAAACCTCTTGCATATGATGAGGCATTCATGAGGTCTTGTGGTATCTCCACTCGGGTACTGTTTGGGTAAATACAGGTTTGGTAATTACAAACAACATTCAAGTTTTCTTTATAAACATCCTTATATAATTTCATTAAATTAAAAACAAGTATTTTAATCTTTAAAAAAATATCAATCCTCTATTAAAACTTTTCAATATAATTCACAATTACATACAACATAAATAATTTAAAAATTCTCAAATAATCCAAAAATTTATTTGAAATTTATTTTCCACCACATAAAATTATTTCAAATAATTTCCATCATTTAATAACTTTTTTTACAATATTTAATTCCACTGAAAAATAAATATTTCAAGGAAAATTAAACTTCTTTAATGTATATAATTATTCTTCAATCATTCTCTAAATCATTAATGTTGCTTCTAATAAATTTAATTGAAAAGTAAAACAGTTGTTATGGATCCCAATCATTTTAATTATGATTAATCTTCCATGAAGAACATTTATAGAAACAATATCCTTCATTAAAGATAATAACAAGGCTGGTCTCTCAAATCTCAAGTAATAATTATTTCTTTTAATAACATCCAGCTTCTCAATTACTATTTATCATATCAAACTCTCTTAAAAACCCATTCATCATCATAGAGTCAAATTATTTAAAAATATATATTCTTTATAGAACTTCTTATCTCCACTTTATATTACTAGTCCTATTATATATATTTTTCACATGAAATAACATCCTTCAACAAACCACTCATACTTCTTTTCTATATATCTATAGGTCTTCAAACATATCTAATTATAACATCTCAGCCTATATAACGAGTCTCTCATTTTTCTATTTTTCATAATCTTCTTTTATGTCTTCTACATATTGGGTTCTCTATTCTAATATATTAAATTTACTAGCTTCATCTATCTTCCTCAAGTTTGATAGATTATTGAGAATAAGTACAACAATCATAATCCATTTTTCACTTCAATCTCACACATTAAATTTTTTTAAAACCCATTCCAATATTAATTTAAATTAAAATTCAACATTTTTCATTGTTTAATCATCCCCTTATTGAATATAAATACAAATGTTCAAGAGTAAGGGATAGTTACACTTATCTCATGACTCAGTCACAAATAAAATTTCACCTTCTATAACATATTAATAGAAAAACATTAGAAACTTGATAGAATAATGGAATAACTTTTTATTAGGTGATGAACAATGAATTAATCAACTCTAAGACCATGTGATCATTTCTTGGTGAAGAAAATCAGAGTGACTATTTTGAATATCTAGGTTGTCTATAAAATTAATAATCATATGAAATTGTGACTCCAATAAATTTTGTTTTATTGATTATTCTAATGTGGATAATTTATTCCTTGATTTTAGGGTGTATTTAACACCGTAAAAGTTTTTTTTAATTGAATAATATTATTGATATCTTACATAACGTGTAACACCAAGATTTAAGGGAATTGATATAAATTGTAAAAAGATTATCATTTAAATGTGACATTAACAACCTAAGAACATAATTAGAGGGAATAAATATTAGTAACATCATTATGAAGTATATGTACAATGGTCCTACTCAATAAAAATTTACTGATTATTTCTTTTTAAATATGTACATAATTTTTTGTGAAGCCACTTTATTGTTCAAAAATTATTTTTATTTCCATTTGAATTTAAATTATAATTAAATTATTTGACTTTCAAAAAAATTATTTTCCAAAATGGAAATAATTTTTTAAATCTTCATTTAAAAATTAACATTGGTTGAAATTTTGGTATTTTTCAGAAATGATTTATTTTTAAATGAATAGTTAAAAATAATTATTTTTTAAATACAATTGTTTCTTTTCATTATTTGGAACATTGTTTATTCTAAATGTGATAATACCTAAATGAATATGGATCTCAAATATATAATATAACATTATTGGGGAAACAAAAAAATTGAAAATAATTCCAATTAGAAGAGTTTTCTCCCATATTATTCTTAGAAGAAAAGAATACCTTAGCCCATCTTGGAATATTTAGAGCATGCACCAGAAAGATGGAGTTTTGTGAATTTATGAATGAGATGCCAATTTTAATCCCTTATACCATATTAATTATTCAACTCAAATATGAAAGGATTAATTTTGGTTTTTTGGCATCTAAAAATTCCCAATGACCTTGCATCTTTCATATGTATACATCTGAAGATGGATGATCACGCACTTAATGGATTGGGTTTGAATACGTGGATTATAGTTGATTATTACTTTGATTTAAAGAATACATATATTATTACTATAATTTATAATGATCAAAAATCTGAATTCAAGGTGGAGTTTGAAAATATTCCCCCTTTATGTTATGTTTGTATAATGGATGGGCATTCAAATGTGAATTATATAGTAATTAAGAAATAGGAGAGATAAGTGAATGATCATAATGCATGTAAAAATGTAAATAGTAATAAAAAAGGAAAATATATTGACTTCTATAATTTTTATCCATAAAATAAGAATGAAGATAAGAAATGGGTGAAATTAAGATACAACAACACCCATGACCCAAATATTTCACCTATGAAGTCTTGGGAGGAAATGGTCACGAAGAGGAACAAGAAAAAATACCTCTGTGCCATCTTTGGAGTAGAAAAAAGGCATCAGTTCCACTAAAGATTCCTTGGTTAAATGAAGCAGAGGGTAGTGATCAAAATAGAATTTCCCGTGATATTTCTTAGGACAACATGAACCTGGTTTCCTCCATTCAAAATGAAACTAATCCAAAAGATTTTGTTATAGCAAGGATTACATGATCTCACAACCGGAATGGATTAAAGTATCAAATTATTCTCTTACTTGTAGTGGGATAGATGATAACACTACATTATATACTACTCTCATTTAAGGTAATTTTATATATCTTTACCCACTTAATTGGAATAAACATCTCTAAAGGGTAATTAGATTTCTTCCAATCTATAACACACAAATGTTCGAGGTGAAAGTGAGTATGATGATAGGTTTGGATATATATAGTTTATTATAAATGATGGAAATGATAATTTTTTCCAAGAATTCAAGAAGATGAACACTATAATAGTCTTGTAAATTTCATCACAAATGTTATATATTGTTTTGTAAAGAATGAGAAGATGCCTATCATTCTAGAAACCACATTTTCCTAGGTTTATTTGATAACTTTTGGCATCACCAAGGAGTCTTATAATATGAATGTGAAATATATTGATAATGAAAATGATCCACCTTCAAATAATGAGGGTCATGAAAAAGGTAATCCTCCCTCTACATCCTATAGCGAATCTAATAACACATGTCCTATTAAGGTGAAAAATGTTACTCCCACTAGGAAATCATTCATGAAAAATAACTTATGAGGGAAGAAAAAAGGGGTCTCCAACCCCAAAAATTTATCCTAAATTATGATCCTATTCTGAAAATACAGGTTCATGGATGACCCTGAAACAACCAGTTCTCTTAGGCTTTTCATTAGAAAACATAAACTAGATTTTTTTGGATTTTTCTAAACCATAAAATATTTTTTTTGGAAAGGGTTGATTTTATTGAAAATATAGGTTATTATCTAGTTGGTATAATCTAGAAATCCACAAACATTAAAATTATCAAGGTCTTATCTCACTCAAATATAGATTTTATCTCTATCTCTCTCTCATCAATTCCTATAAGAAGATAGTTAATCTTAGTTATAAATTCATTGGAATGCCATATTTTTGTTCTTTCGTCTATTACTACAATTTTTATCAAGAAATAACAGAGGTATAGAATATAATTCAATCCTTGAGTGGATCAACAAACAATTTATTGACCCTTATTGGATATTTTAATGTTAGACTCGTTCTTGATGATAAAATATAAAGGAATAACGCGTTTGTTTCAACTAGGGATTTCAATACTTGTATTAAGGATAGAAAAAAACATGAAGGTAACCTATTGGGTTTTAAATACACTTGGTATGGAAAGAATATAAACAAAATGGTGGCATCAAAAATTTATAGGTCCTTTTTCAATGAAAATTCCCATGAAGTATAGGCCTCTATTTCCTATACCAACCACACAAGAATTTACTATGAACACTATGTAGTCTTGGATAATCCTTTTACAAGGGAGTTTAAATAACCTTTCCCTTTAAGATACAGTAATTCTGGGACCTTACACCTTGAATGTAAAAATTTAGTTCTGGATACCCAAACCTATTTGAATTATAAAGATGATTAATTAACTTGTATTTTAAAGATTAAATTTCTCAAGAGGAAGTCGAAGGCTTGGAGATGAAATTAATTCAATGATATTGATAAGAACATTGAGTATTTGGGACACTCTCAACATATTATTCATGAGAAAAACATTGGAAATTATTTTTTAATAGGAGTTGAGTATGAAATATTGATATCTAATGACTTTAATAGTCTACTAAACATTAAAGAAGTCATTTATTAGAAATTTTTTAAATCTAAATGACTTCAGATGGTGATAGAAATTTCAAATTATTAAACTCTCTTTTAATATATTGGAAATTTAAAAGAGCCTTGGAAATTAAAAATTAGGATGGGATTTTTTTAAAATAGGAAAAATATTGCTAAGAACATTGTCTCATTCAATGAAGATCATATAAATAGTCCAACCATAAGCCCTGATTTTTTAGAGGATTTAATTCCCAATCATGTTAATTATAAAGAACATGTTAGGATTATTTGTATTCCTCTTGATTTTGAGATCCAAGATGTAGTTTTTCATCTCAATACTTCCAATTCCCCTAGTCATAATGGATTCACCAACATATTCTTTAAAACTTTTTGGAAGGTTATTCATCATGATATTTTCAGACTCATCAATCATTATTTATAAGAGGATAACTCACTTGGGGAATAAATTTTCAATTATTTTGTATCATTCCCGAATTTTATAATGAGAATGATATATATATATATTTTCACTTGTGGATCTAGTTTATAAGATTTAAAATTTTATTGGTAAAATGAATTTCAATAGGCTCGTTATCATTACTAACAATGTTGTATCTTCCATCAAAGGGAGAACTATATAGGACTAGCTCATCACTTCTTTCAAATACGTTAGTCTTCTCAAGAAAATCACCCAAAGAGGTAAAATTTTCTTGAAACATGAAAAATTTTCTAGAAATGAAATTATCTAAATGAATAATTTCTTATACTTTGGAAATAATATTTGTGTAGTAAGAAAAGTGGGCACTAATAATGAGTTGGTAATCTAAGAAGGTTTTTTCATTTAAATTACCTTGGAATACATATATTTTTAGTAAACCACCATGATTTCTATTTTGCACATATTCTATCTAAAATAAGGAATCAGTTAGCTTTTTTGAAATGAAAATATTTATTTATGGTTAGAGGGATCTATCTTGTGAATTCTGATATTGTCTATAAATTCATTTTCTCTTTCATGGTCTACAAATGGTCAGATTCCCTTACTAATAGTATCAATATGTCCATCAAAAAAATTGTTTGGAGTTGGATAATCTATCAAATATATCTTTTTAAAATCCCTTAGAATCAATGTTGTTATCCCATTTATCATGGAGGATTAGAGATCAAAAATATGTTTGATTTTAATCAATATTTGAAAGAATATTTTGTGTGGACACGAATCAATGATAATTCAAATGTGATTATATTTATAAGACCTATAATTTTAAGTTAGATTACTTATTTTAATTTAAACTATATAGATTCCTCTGTATGGACTTCCTTCGAGTATTCCTTTTACAAAATATCATAACATACACACTGGTTGGTTAACATGAATTCTTCACTCAATTTTTTCTGGATAATTGGATAGCTACACCACTTGTTAACCTATTAAAAATACATGAACCATCCTTTGACACTACTATCAAAATTAATGAAAAAACTAGAGATCTCTAAGAATCATATTCCTACTAAAATCTTGGATATTGATTCCAATTAAAATTTCATCAAAAGTGATGAGATTATAATTTGGTAGCTTGGTTGAAATAGAAGACTCGCCTCAAACCTACACTATCTTGATGTTTCACACTGGTACTCAAACACATGGGATAGAAACATAAATAATAGATATATTTCACCATCCATATTTACTCTTATATAGTGGCTAGAAAGTTTAAAACTCCAAGTTTATTGATGCCTTTAATCTATTGGAATTAACCATTTCTCTAAGTGTATTCTCTAGTGTCACCAAAGGAAATAATTGAATCACTTATTTCTAAGTTGTTATACTATGTCAACACATTAAAATACCATTTCCAACCTATTTTAGTTTTATATTCCTTTGATACCCCTCATAAAGGATCACTTTAGAGATTATTTTACACTCCCTCTATTACATTATATCCTCCACCTTCTTCTTTTTTTAAGATATGATGTCATTCATGTCATTTGGATTTCTAAAAATAAGATAATTCCTAAAAAAATCCCTTAAATATATATTTTTCTATTGTACATATTATTATTATTGAGAAAAATAGAAATAAACTTCAAAAAGTTCATTTTAATAACTTTTTCCATGATCTTATGTTACCTAAGGATCTTGGAATGGAATTAAATTTTTATCATCCTTCAATAACTCGTGAAGTTATGTGGATTCCACTATTCCTTGTATGGAAAAAATGTAAAATAGGAGAGCCTCAAGAGGAAATCTAGGAACATTTGGATTTGGGGTTGTCTTCATAAATAAAAAGTGAGATGTCATGGGATGCTTCTATGGTCCATGTGGAGTTACCACATCTCCAGAAGATGAAATTCATAGAATTATTATTTATTTCAATATGGAAAAACAATGAGGATGGTGAAACATTTGGTTGGAAATTTATTCAACCACTCTTTTTCAAGCAGTTATAAGTTTCGCTATTCAAATTTAAAGGAATATTACTTTCGGATGCAACATATTCTTGGAAAATCATTCTACCATGAGTTATATAATACCATATATATATCACAAGATCAATTTATTGGTTTATTCCCTATCAAATAAAGGGGTCTCCACCAATGACATTATCTGGTGAAATCCCATTTCAAATGATTTTTTCCTATTTTTCAATGTTTTTTTATAAAAATACCTTCTTCAAAAAAAATCATTCTTGCTTTATTTTTTCAATAAAATACACTTGTCCTCCCAGGTACGTTCTCACCCATTCTATTAAAAACAAAATGTCACTCTCTTTGTTTTAATATCTTTAATATTTTTTCACGAGGTTGAAAATAGTTTATGTTCAGTTATAAGTGGATATTTAAAATATTAATTTTTTTATCATCATAATTTATTTATACTTTTTAGTGATGTAAAATTGACATTAAAATATTATGAAATGCCGACATATTACTTGTTTGTGTAATAGAAAAACAGAATAAATTGTTTTAGTAATATTAAAAGAAATACAATATGGATGAATTATTGTTTTACACGAATTTAATAGATAAATATAGAATATTATTGGTGTTTTAAAGGTTTATATTATAATTAAATTTTAATATATTTTTTTTAGAATTAAACTATGTGAATAGTTATGAAAATGACATTAATGGTCTCTTATGTTAAATAATATTTTGTTAAATGAATTAAAAGTCATAAAAATTGAATATTTGGCCAATTTAATGGATGTGATATACAATATAAACTATTTTATATTTATGGGTCACTTTTCCTTTTATAGTGACATTCTTGACCACTATAGTTCAAAAAAAATTATCAAAGTAATTGTTAAAAGGGTTAACGGGGGTTAAAAACAACGAGATATGGGTTAAAACAACTCCTAAAATTTTATAAATACTATTTTATGAGATTATTTAGACTTATAATCATAATATATTTTAAATATTTTATTTTTGATCCACGTGAACTTTAAAATTTATTTATAATGATTTAATACTTTGAATAATTCAATGGGCTCCCCTCCCCTCGCTTAAAAAGGAAACCTCCTCGCTTCCCTTCTAAATAATGTTTGAGAATTTTTTCTCAACCAAACCAAAACAAACCCCCTTATAAAAATACTAAGAAAAGTTATATGGGTTTCATTATCTTATGATTACTATCCATATCCTGTGTAATATATATCCAAATGAGGTTCTTCAAAGATGAGGTAATCATCTTAACTGAGCCATTTCAATTTATTTTATATTATACCACATAAAAATATATACTATCCATTAGGAAATAATAAATTAAATATCTTAAATATATGTAATTATTATTATGATGTAACAATAATTTTACAATTTATTTCCATTCTACATAAAGTGAAAGCATCACTCACGGATACGAACAACTTACCATCTCCATGTAGTGGTGTAATTGGTTTTTTATCACCATTTTACTTAGATAGTTATAATGAGGTATTTAATGAATAAATATGATATTAATGATATTATTATAGTTCTATACAGTTGAATTATTATTTAATTTTTTTTAATTCCATCCATCAAAAAGAAGAAACATCACTCATGTATATGTATAGACTACAATCTCCACAATGTGATGTAATTCATTTTTCATCACCTAATTATGTATAAGTTCATTAATGTTTATATAATGAATAAATATGACAATTATACCATGATAAATATTTTTTATATGTTGAAACCATAACAATGGTAAAATTACTTGAACCATTGAATCGAAACAAGCCTGGAAAATTGACTGGTTTTCCACTAATTATACATTTTAATGAATAATTGTTAATTAAAGGATAACAAGAAATTATAAAGTAATGGTATATAAAATTTTATGTATGAATATGGTTATAGAATATATATATATTTATATTATAATGAATTTTTTAATTTTTATAAAGCAATATAATTGTAAAGACCCTTAAATTTCAAGGGAAATTTTTTTCTTAATTTTCTTTTGAATTCTACGAGTACGCAGTTTCTAACGGTGCCTGATACCGAGGTCCAGTGTGCCCGAAATAATTTTCCAAATTTTAGCATGGGTACATTCAGTGAACGAACGAGTGAGTTTTTTTCTAACTTTTGATCCGGTGCTCGGAATTGAAATCTGAGGGCACCGATGAAACCGCACCGCCGGTTTTTACTTAGGAACACCTTTTTCTGATGGACTGTTTGCTCGGGAGGAGTTGTTATAAATGTGAAGAATAAAATTATAGTTGTTTTACAGTCATAATTTTATTTTACCACTAGTTTTTTAAGTGTTAAGGGAAAGGGAGTTGTGAGGAAGTTGGAGTGGGGCCCACACGAACCCCCACCTCCTTAAATTTCCTAACCCCCCATTAAACACCCCCTCTAGCTTTAATGGGTAAATCATCCACTCTATCCTCTCTTAATGTGTGCCAACCCATTTAGTTAATGGATTAAATTAATTTGGGTGTTTATAATTCTTTTTGAATTTTAGACCTTTCACCCTCCTCCCTCTATTAAATATGCCAACCCATATAATTAATACTTTTGTTAATTATTTTGGAGTGTCAATAATTCTTTGAATTGCTTCATTCTACATGGTAATGTTTTTATTAAAGGGACCTTGTAAAATATTTGGGGAGAAAATATTTTCGGTGGGGGAAAACCTCTGGAGAAAATGGAGGAGAGCTCCCTCCTTCCAATGAAGAACGTTCTTCACGAAGAACACCTCCGGCGGAGAACGCAAAGTCACCAATGATGTGTCGTCTCTTCTTCTTCCTTCGCATCAAGGGAGGAGATACCACTGCGGGGAACGTCTCCATCGACAATGAATCTTCCTCTGACGTCAACAAAATCAGCACCGATATACCGTGATGTCCGATCATCGCGACGCTTGCCTCTTTCCGTGGCTCGACGTTGTGCGATGACTTTTCGAGGGAGGGGTGTATTTTTACGATGTGATTATTCTTTGCGTTCATCATTAAATATTTGGCCACATGTTATTAAATTAACAGGAGGAGGTCGGACCGCATGAACACGGACGATCCTCCTCACCCTTTGTTGATGTTCACCGTTGCGGTTTGGGATGAAGGCGGCGCGGTGCAACGGCACCGCACGGGAACGAGGAATATCACCGCGACGAAGGAGCATGGCGCCGTCGCACCGCGCCGTTGGGGCCGATGGAGGCCGCGGCCAGAGCGGGGCCACGGTAGAGGGGCGCGGCGCCTTCGCGCCGCGCCGGTCGGACCAAGGCCACCGCCTGTGGCCGCGGCATAGATGGGGAGGGCGGTCGGAACCTCCGGCCACCTGTGCTACAGGAGGCAAAACCAACCGGTCCTACGCGGCCCAACTGCCCGGCCGTTACGGCCGGCCAGATCCAGAAAAACTGGGGGTTTGAACCCCCGGTCAGCACAGTAGGGCAGACCCCCTGCAGGTCCGCCGTTCGGTTCGAAGGGGGTGGCGGTTTCCCCTTCTTTCGATCTCACGTGGCACGCGGCGCCCACGCCGGGCCGCCCGGCCGTGTTGGGCCG
Organism: Viscum album; assembly: GCA_963277665.1. Classification (NCBI taxonomy): domain Eukaryota; kingdom Viridiplantae; phylum Streptophyta; class Magnoliopsida; order Santalales; family Viscaceae; genus Viscum; species Viscum album. Next base: position 571,196,006 of record OY728134.1, on the reverse strand, counting down.
GACCGCCCGCGCCGGGTCGGGCCGCCCGCGACGGTCTGGGCCGCCCGCGCAGGGCCGGGTCCCCGTGCCTGCTGGGCCGGGCCGTGCCAGCCGGGTTAGGTCATGCGCTAGTGGTCCAAACCCGGACCCGGGTCAGGTCGACCTGGTTCGGGCCGACCCAGGGGGTCTCGGGCCAGGTCGGTCCAAGCCCTAAACCCCCTAAACTCAGACTGCTTCGTTCAAACTCTTTTAACATGGGCTACGGATATCCGATCGACACACAGTCAGTTGAGATGCGATCCTTGCATCAAGACGATCATTTTGGTATATTAGACTCAAGGTTTTGAAAAACTTTTGGTATGGCCGGGTTGGTTCGAACACGAAATCAACCGGGACCTCGGAGCAGAAATGCTTATAACATGAGCTCCAGACGTCCGATTGATGTGTCGTCGACTTTGTTGAATTCCCCTTAGTGATACAATTCTTTTGGATCACTCTGCTCGAGGTTTGGACATAGTTGGAGTATGGTCGTGTTGGTTTTAACATAAAAACCAACCGGGCCCCTAGGACGAAAAAGCCAATAACTCTCAAACCAAGCGTCTGATTGACGCGCCCTCTATCATGTTGGGTTCCTATTGTCAATACCTAACTTTTGGATACATCAACTCTGGACATTGTGTCAGTTGATATATCGGCCCCTTGGCTCGTGGTGCGGACCCTCCCGGAACGAGCGTGATGTGTGCGGGAACCCTAGAGCTGGTTGCGGCTGCGACGACGATGACGACTGTATTGGGATCCTCTGTGGGTTCAACGAGGAGGACTTCCAGACTGGGATCCTCCGTGGGTTCGACGAGGATGACTTCCAGACTAGGATCCTCTGTGGGTTTGACGAGGACGACTACCAGACTAGGATCCTCTATGGGTTCGAGGAGGATGACTACCGGACTGGGATCCTCTGTGGGTTCGAAGAGTAAGACTACCGGACTGGGATCCTTCGTGGGTTCGACGAGGACAACTACTGGACTGGGATCCTCCACGGGTTCGACGAGGATGACTATTGTATTGGGATCCTCCGTGGGTTCTACTACCATGCTGGGATCCTCCGTGGGTTCGACGACGATGACTACTATACTTGGATCCTCCGTGGGTTTGGCATCGAAGACTACTAAACGTGGATCATACGTTGGTTTGGCAGAGGAGATGATTCAGAGGCTACATCTAATCATATCCACCCCTCTTCATGAGTAGTATACATGTGTGAGCTGATTCTTGACTTTGAATCATTATCTTTGATGTGTTTGAGTTGATATCCTGTGTGGATTGGTTTATGCTTTCCTGTGTGGATTGGGTCGTACTTTCCTCTATGGATTAAGTTTTACTTTCCTGAGTGGACTAAATTGTACTAGAGCTCGTGAGTTGGAGCTGATCTGGATTTGATGACATAGGTATATGTATGGGCATATACCTAAGTAGTGTTGGATGATACTTCGTGATTGTATCTTTTCTTTTGGTTATCATTTGTTGATTCAGGGAGACCTTCGGGGGTGTCGGGGTCCTTAATGAGTATCATATACTCACGCCTGCACGGGCGTCACCCACACTATGTTGTGTTGGTTGCAGACGATGGACATCACTAATCGTGGTTGAGGCTTGTAGAGTTAGACGGTACCCGGAGGAGGATCTCACGACGTTTCGGTGCCAGGAGGTGGATATCACGTCGAGTCGGTGCCCGGAGGTGGATTTCACGACGTGTCAGTACCCGGAGGAGACGGACGGACATGGAGCACTGAGGAGGATATCTATACCTACCCTTCTGGTGGAAAGCTGGAGGACGATCTAAGAGCGGCTTGTCACCTTTCAGCCATTGTCCTTGAGTTGTACTTTACTTTCAGTTGTACTGCACCTTTAGTTGGGTTTGTATTCTGGCCCATTTACTTTCCTGCACTTACTTCTGTTTTCAGTTTACTTAGTGTTTACTTCATTTTGCGTACTCTGTGGTGTTTGTTTTCTTTTATAAAGGAATTTCCTTCCCTTTTATCAGGATTTACACCTTTGGTGATAGTTTCCTGCCCCTGGCCTAAGGAAAGCGGGCTTGGGGTAGTCACGGCACGGGCCCTGAGGACGGGTCATGACAAATTGGTATCAGAAGAGTTCGGTTATACCGCAGAACTCAGGACTCTGATCTTTCTTCTATGTGAAGCAATAGTGTTAAGGGTATTGAGTGTTTTTATCAGTCCAGGGAGTCTAGTGTTGGTGCGGTGGCTGACGTATCTATACACCAGGACCCTGACTTCTGATTTTCGACTCAATGCACGAAGACATTGATTGCATGTGTGTTTCAAAATTTTTCTTTCTGATTACTTTGTGTCAGCTCACTAGGTATACTGTATTGACCGTGGGGCACCTATTTCTTTTCAAGATGGCCCCATGACTGCAGCCAGCTAGGGTTCATAGCTTTGTGCGAGATGACAGCCCACTAAGCAATGAGGCCTCAGTGCAGGGCCCTATTACAGCGGAGGCACCGGCGGTACCTCTACCAGTCGAGCCACTAATGCCCCCAGCCCTAGCCTCTGAGGGTACACGTTGGCTTAGTGCACTGTACGGGTTTCAACATCAGATACCTCCTAGGTTCCATGGAGATATGGACCCTCAGGCAGCAAGGATCGGATAGAGGCTGTTGTTTGAGTTTTCAGGTTAGTGGGGACACTATATTACCTCATTGTGATCCTTGCAGCGAGTCTCCTGCACGCAGCAGCAGGCAGATGGTGGAGCCTGATGCTCCAGGTGCACGACGAGGCATCACTTCATTGGACGGACTTTGAGAGACTCTTCCACTCAGATTTCATCCCAGCCACCCTCTATACGGTGCGCAATCATGAGTTACTACAGCTGCAGCAGGGCAGCATGACTGTGGCCCAGTACTCGATGAGGTTTACTAATCTCTCGTTCTACTCCACGGATAAGGTACGAGACCCATTCTTCAGGGCCCAAACCTTCGAGCAGGGACTGTGGCAGGAGATCACGGCTTCGATGATCTCCCTCTACATCCTAACGCAGGCAGGGGTGTTAGAGAGAGCTCTTCTAGTGGAGAGTTTTCTCGCCGAGCAGTCACCAACGGCGGGACCCTCCGTAGGACGACCCATAGCAGAGTCTTCTGCAGCTGGCAGTAGACAGATGATGCAGTGGTCCAAGTGGGCCAGACCATCAGATGAGAAATCACAGGATGCAGATTCGATTGTACGAGGCACATGAAGGAGAGACAGCCACTCAAGGAGCAGGCATTGCTATGCATGCGAAGGGTAGGGTCACACGGCTCGAGACTGCCCGACTCATCCTGCAGATGGGTAGCAGGCAGTAGAGGGACCTCCCAGGTAGAGGTTCGACCATGGAGGTCCACAGGGAGTAGGAAGACGAGGTAGAGGAGCTGGCCGAGCAGCGGGTGGTGGGAGACGCTTTGAGTCCCTACCACCACCACCACCAGGGAGACCACCCCGACTGCAGGGAACAGGTGGACATGGGAGAGCTCAGCTTCAGCCCGCTGAGGCTTACGACCATGGAGATCCGGGAGCATATGGACAGAAGTGGGGCTAGCTCCAGACATGGGGACTTTTGTTCATGTTGCTTCTAGTTTTGTTAATGTTTTGTGTATTTGTACCTTGGGATGCGTTAATAAAAGACATTGTTCTTGTGATGTTTTGTTCCCTGTCCTTTTTTATGTAGTTGATACTAAGAGGTTCCAGTTTAAAACTGTTGACTTGACCCTCACTTTTGAGATACCTACTAGAGAGGACCTAGTGACCACACACTAATACCGACAGTGTGACTCAACCCTTGGAGGTGATAGTAATGGTTGGATCTCTTGGTAGTAGCGTCGAGGCCTTATGACGTCATCCTTGGTATGGATGAGTATCATCCATGTCTGGATTGACTGTATTTGGCAAAGAAAGTGGTTCATCCAGGGGATGAAACTGGATTTCTCTTATCAGCAAAGAAGAAATCTTGCAACTCCTATAGGATCAGAGAGGGTTCAGGTCATCCAGGAGCGGATGAGGACAGCTCAGTGCTGACAGAATTCTTATGCCGTCAAGAGGTGGAGACCGCCAGAGTTTGAGGATGGCGACCACGTTTTCCTACGGGTCTCACCTCGACGTGGATTACGGAGATTTGGTTGGGGCATCAAGTTATCTTTGCGCTTCATCGGACCCTTGTAGGTCCTCAACAGGGTAGGCGATGTGGTTTACCGCTGGACCCATTCACCTTAGTTGCACGAGGTGCACGAAGTTTTCCACGTGTCTCAGCTGAGGAGATACGTGCATGACCCGATGCGTACGCAGTTTCTGACGGCGCCTGATTCTGAGGCCCGGTGTGCCCGGAATAATTTTATGACATTTAGATTGTGTACGTTCAGTGAACGAACGAGCGAGTTTTTCTAACTTTTGATCCGGTGATCGGAATTGAAATCTGAGGGCACCGATGAAACCGTAGCGCCGGTTTTTGCTTAGGAACACCTTTTTCCGAAGGAGCGTTTTTTGAGGATGAGTTGTTAAAAATGTGAAGAATAAAATTATAGTTGTTTTACAATCATAATTTTATTTTACCACTAGTGGTTTAAGTGTTAAGGGAAAGGGAGTTGTGAGGAAGTTGGAGTGGGGCCCACATGAACCGACACCTCCTTAAATTTTCTAACCCCCCATTAAACACCCCCTCTAGCTTTAATGGGTAACACATCCACTATCTCATCTCATAATATGTGCCAAACCATTTAGTTAATGGCTTAAATTAATTTGGGTGTTTATAATTATTTTTGAATTTTAGACCTTCCACCATCCTCCCTCTATTAAATATGCCAACCCATATAATTAATACTTTTATTAATTATTTTGGAGTGTCAACAATTCTTTGAATTTTTTCATTCTGCATGTCAATGTTTTTATTAAAGGGACCTTGTAAAATATTTGGGGAGAAAATATTTTGGGTGCGGGAAAACCTCTGGAGAAATTGGAGGAGAGCTCCCTCCTTCCAACAAAGAACGTTCTTGACGAAGAAAGCCTCTGACGGAGAACGTGAAGTCACCAACGACGTGCCATCTCTTCTTCTTCCTCCACGTCAAGGGAGGAGATACCACCACGAGGAACGTCACCATCGACGACGACTCTTCCTCTGACGTTAATGAAATTGGCACTGATCTACCGTGACGTCCGATCATCGTGATGCTTGCCTCTTTCCACGGCTCGACGTTGCGCGACAACTTTTTGAGGAAGGGGTGTGTTTTTACGATGTGATTATTCTTTGCATTCATCGTTAAATATTTTTCCACCGGTTATTAAATTAACGAGAGGAGGTCGGACAACACGAACATGGCCGATCCTCCTCCCACTTTGGTGATGTTCACCGTTGTGGTTTGGGACGAAGGCGGGGCGGTGCAATGCCACCGTGCGGGAATGAGGAATATCACTGCGGCGAAGGATCACCGCACCATCGCGTTGCGCTGTTGAGGCCGAAGGAGGCCGCGGCCGGAGCGGGGCTGTGGCGGAGGGGCGTGGTGCCGTCCCGCCGCGCCGGTCAGACCAAGGCCGCGGCAGAGCAGGGGAGGGCGGCCGGAACCACCGGCCACCGGTGCTACAAGAGGCGGGACCAACCGGTCCCGCGCTGCACAACTGGCCGCCCGTTATGGCCATCCAGATCCGGAAAAACCGGGGGTTTGAACCCCGCATCAGTGCAGCAGGGCGGACCCCCCGCGGGTCCGCCATTCGGTTCGAAGGGGGTGGCAGTTTCCCACACTTCTGCGCTCACGTGGCGCACAACGCCCACACCGGTCCGGGCCGACAGCATTGGTTCGGGTCCCCATGTCGGGCCGGGCCGCGCCATCCTGGCCGGGCTGCGCCATTGTGGGCCGGACCCGGACCCAGGTCAGGTCGACCAGGTTCGGGCTGACCCAGGGGGTCTCGGGCTGGGTCAGTCCGGGTCCAAAACCCCCTAAAATCGTAGATCTTCGTTCAAACACTCTTAACATAGGATATAGACCTCTGATCGATGCACCGTCAGTTGCGATGCGATCCTTGTATCGACACGGTCGTTTCTGTATATTACACTTAAGCTTTAGGAGAACTTTCGGTACGGCTGGGTTGGTTCCAACACGAAACTAATCGGGCCCTCGGAGCGGAAACGCTTATAACTTGAGCTCCGGACGTCCGATTGACGTGCCATAGACTTTTTTGGATTCCTCTTAGTGAGACGGTTCTTTTAGATCACTCCGCTCAAGGTTTTGACACTGTTGGAGTATGGTCGGGTTGGTTTTGACTTAAAAACCAATCGGGCCCCTGGGACGAAAAAGCCAATAACTCTCAGACCAGGCGTCTGATTGACGTGTCGTCTCTCGTGTTGGGTTCCTATTGTCAATACTGATCTTTTTGATACATCAACTCCAAACATCGTGTTATTTGATGTATCGGCCCCTTGGCTTGTGGGGCGGACCCTCCAAGAATGAGCGTGTTGTGTACGGGAACCCTAGAGCTGGTTGCGGCTGTGACGACTGTACTAGGATCCTCTGTGGGTTCGACGAGGACGACTACCAGACTGGGATCCTCCGTGGGTTCGATTAGGATGACTACCGGACTGGGATCCTCTGTGGGTTCGACGAGGAAAACTACGGGACTGGGATCCTCTATGGGTTCGACGAGGACGACTACCAGACTGGGATCCTCCGTGGGTTCGACGAGGACGACTCTCGGACTGGGATCCTCTGTGGGTTTGATGAGGACGACTATTGTACCGGGATCCTCCGTGGGTTCGACTACCATGCTGGGATCCTCCGTGGGTTCGATGATGATGACTACTATACTTGGATCCTTCGTGGGTTCGGCAACGACGACTACTAAGCTTAGATCTTACATGGGTTCAACAGAGGAGATGATTCATAGGCTACATCTAATCATCTCCACCCCTCTTCGTGAGTAGTATACCTATGTGAGCTGAGTCTTGACTTTCAGTAATTATCGTCGATGTGTTTGACTTGATATCCTGTATGGATTGGTTTATGCTTTCCTATGTGGATTGTGTCGTACTTTCCTGTGTGGATTAAGTTTTACTTTCCTGAGTGGACTGGATTGTACGAAAGCTCGTGAGTTGGAGATGATTTGGATTTGATGACTTAGGTATATGTATGGGCATATACCTAAGTAGTGTTGGATTATTATTCATGATTGTTTCTTTTCTTGTGGTTATCCTTTGTGGATTCAGGGAGACCTTTGGGGGTCTCGGGGTCCTTATTGAGTATCGTATACTCATCCCTGCACGGGCTTCGCCCGCACTACAGTGTGATGGTTACAGACGACGGACATCACTAATCGTGGTTGAGGCTTGTAGAGTTGGACGGTACCCAGAGGAGGATCTCACAATGAGTCTTTGCCCGAAGGTGGATATCACATCGATTCGGTGCCCAGAGGCGGATTTCACGACGAGTCGGTACCTGGAGGAGATAGACGGACATGAAGCGCTGAGGAGGGGATTTGTACCTACCCTTCAGGTAGGAAGCCGGAGGACGATCTAGGAGCGGCTTGTCACATCTCAGTTGTTTTTCTTGAGTTGTACATTACTTTCAGTTGTACTACACCTTTAGTTAGGTTTGTATTCTGGCCCATTTACTTTCCACTACTTACTTCTGTTTTCAGTTTACTTAGTGTTTACTTCAGTGTGCGTACTCTATGGTGTTTGTTTTCTTTTATAAAGGAATTTTCTTCCCTTTTATCGGGATTTATGCCTTTGGTGCTAGTCGCCAGCCCCTGGCCTAAGGAATGTAGGCTTGGGGTAATCATGGCACGCACCCCGAGGACGGGTTGTGACAATAATATTTGGGGTAAGGGTTTTTCAGCTCAAAATTATTTCGTTGAGACATGTTTGATGTTAAACACTATTTTATGTTTAGGTGGGATATAAACTAACCCTTTTACATGTTATATCATGTATCCTTATAAATTCTTGGTATTTAATGTTATAACTATAATTATTTCATCCATGTTCTTTTGATTCAAAATTTTCCAATTTGGAAAGATATTTCTTTTATAATTTCATTTATTTTCAGGATTATTTATCCGTGAATTTCCATTGAGGGAAATTATTTGTTCCTTATATGATAAACTAATTCCCTTTTATTCTCCTCTATATATTTATATTATTTAAAATATTTCATTTTGTATTCCTAAATCTATGTATTGAAAATTCCAAAATATCACTTTTTAAGGAAGCCAACTTTGTTTTTCTTTTAGTCAAGAATATTTTTCTTCTATATCCATATTTTAATGAAAATGTTTTCAAGGATGGTTTGAATATTATTTAATTATTTATTAAATTAATTTGCACTCATGTTTAAATTTCTTATGAAAAAAAAATAAAATTAATCTTCTTTTCATTTTCCAAATGAGGAACTTTTACAAAAGGTATAAACTGAATATTTGTTTTAACATACACCACATGAACAAATTTTCTTTTCATCATGAAGAATCTTGGATTTCAAGATACCTTTAATAGTTTCTTTGATTATTTCTAAAGAAAATGTTTTTCTTGATATTTAAAAAAAAGGATTTTAATTAAAATATTTTAAAATGAAAGCAGTATTTACCTTGAGAAATGTTCCAGAACTCTTTTAAAATTGTTTTCATATAATTTGACATGATTTGATGAATCTTATGATCTAATGACGGTATATTATAATGGTACCATCCAAAATTTTCTCTAGATGTATTATTGTCATTTTTATTAGGTAAAGTTGTGGCATTACCTATGTTAGGACATCCAACTTAGATATTTATTGATTTTTAAGGCATATTGATTAAGTTTTTTTGTGTTTATTCTTTTGATGAATTAATTGGAATTATTAAGTAATGTGTCATCCCTAGAATTATATAGCCCCTTTATGCTTCCATATATCTCCTGAGAAAAAATATGTTGGTTATTTAGCTAATTCCTTACCCATTTATGCAATATGTCTTGGTACGACACCTCAACAGTATGTTTTAGATGTCCTACATTATGTACTTCATCAATATAAAATAAATTATTTATGTCCTTGTGATTATTTTAATAGTTGTGATATCCATGGATAAGATTCATTATTATGTGATTATTTATTTATAATTATTTAATCATAATTTATTTCTTTCATATTATCCATGCCTTATTTAGCAACTATTATACTCATTTCCTTATATATCATATGAGCTCGCCACTTTATTATGTTTCCTTCCACATGAATCTATGAATTGTAGTATAAATAATATGAATGGTTATTATAGGGGGATAATTATGTTCTCAAATAAAATGATATGTCATATTTTTATTCTAACATGTAATGTGATATTCAACCATGTGTCTAGTTTACTAAGTCTATTAAAATACTTGATTCTTTAGGATGAGATCACTTTTATCTATTACCAATGTATCAAAGTTACCATTGTCTCTCAGATTCTTGGTTTAGGGTCTTTATAGTTGGTATTAGAGAAATTTTTGTATAACCCTTGGGAACTATATTTAGTGTAATGCCCCCACCCCAGTTACCCAGAGTCGGTGCATTATTACATAACATTGGTATGATCACAAGAAAGATCAAGTCTCGAAAGACCGATTAGTTTAGTATCCTTGAAATAACTAGATACATTAATAAAGATTAAATTACATCATAAAATGAAAAATACAACAACATAGTCTCCATAGTACAAACTCATATTCCCACATATTATCCCAGTCTGTTATTCATAAATTACTTCTTCACATACTGGGAAAAATAAAACATTGAAAGGGGTGAGCTCAAATTCCCAGTAAGGATAACAATATTGCGGAAACTTTCATAAATAAGCATAAACATTATAGAAATGTATAACTAAAACAAAAACCTTTTAAAACATAAACTTCATCATAATATGGTAGAAATAAAATGAAATAATTCCATATACATAATCACATGGATATTCTACTAGTAGAATAATCACATATAATATCAATAACCACTTTCGTAATGATGGAATGCATAATTCCAGACTATCATAACCACATAGCCAAGGCCTCATGCCAAGACTACAAATAAGATTTTGTCAGGGCCTTGTGCCAAGACACTATTTTGTCTCATTAGACCTACCGATGCATCAAGGAGCTATAGCGGGCTCCACTCGTCACATATTAAGTCCAATGCATTCCTCATATGAAAAGGTTTAAACATAACATAATCATTCATATTAAAACAAACATAAGAAATGTCAATACTTTCTACATAAATCATGAATGGTATAAAAATGACACATACACAGTCAAACAAATCACAAAACCTTCAATACAATATGGAAGTTTTGTATCATAATAAATCAACTTCAAATAAGTTTAAAATCCATCAAAGGATGTTGACATAGATGAAATCAAAACTATTTGAGAGTAATATCACTTTTTTTAATTATTTAAAAGTCACATAATTATAAAATAGAACATTTACTTTGAAAATTTTCTTTTAAGCTTGTAAGGGAAGCTTAAAAGATTTTATAATGGAGGAAAATAGTCGCACCCGCCGTATAAATTAAAAAAGACATTCTTACCTTAATTCTATCGAAAAGTTTAAAAAGGACCTTGTTTGGAAAACGATGGAAAGATTCCTTTATAAACCACTTATAAAAGTCAAACAAGGGTATAAATGACTTTAACACATATTCTAGTAAATAGTAAAAAAAATTGAAATACATTTTTAAGAAACATGGATGTGGATGATAAAGAGGTCCCAGTAGATAATTACGTATAAACAACCTCGGATAATGAAGAGATTGTGAAATAACCCTTACCTTGTAATTTTTCTTGGTTAGGGGTAGGTTAACCTCCTTTATAATGGTGAAATAATTGTTATTAAATTATACATGAATCATATACATTAATATGATATCATATATGATCTTTTAACATTGCTTTGTTAATAATATCTTAATATTATTGTCGTTTCGGGTGTTAACTTACTCATTTTATTGTTTATGTTTTGTTACGTAAGTCATTTTTGTAATGGATATGTTGTATCTTATTCATATCCAGAATGATATTAAGTCCTTAAACATTATTATTAATCATCAAATGAGAATTAGACTTGAATGGATACGATGGGGAATGAATCTCATCGCGTTCGTGGAGAAGGTAGTCCGTACGTACGCAAGAGCGACAATATCATTCTTTTGGTATTAAAATAATATATAATTTGATGCTATATTATATATACAAAATCCTTATCATGTTACATTTATTATTTACATGAATTACACATCATTATTATACCCATCCAAATAACAATTTTTTGAATAACAATTACACCACGACGTAGAGACGGTAAGTCGTACGTACACACGTATGGTGACATGTCATTCAAAGGATGGATAGAATACTGAAATATGGTTATAAAATGTTCATAAAAACATCACAGTACATATAAGATACTTGATTTATTATTTTAGAATGGTAATAACAAAGAAAGAAGAAGTTGAAGAAGAAAGGAACTTGAAAGATGGTGGGGAAAACATTACCTCTTCTTCGGGTTCTTCCTTTTGATTCGATCAAAAGGGATCCTTAGGTTGGCTTTATGATCAAACTATGTCATCTATGTTGTATTTAGGAAAGTTTAGAGAGTAATTGTGCAGGTTTTGGCCGAGGCAAAAGGCTTTAAAGGTGTGAATTAGTGAGAAGGGGAAGTGCCCTTTTATAAGAGGGGTGAGGGGCACCTTTGGAAAAGCTAGAAATATTATTTTATAATAAATTCATATTCAGTTTCTAATGGCTCCAAAGTGTATTATTTAAATGTTACGATGGGTATGGGTCAAACAAACTCTACCAATATGATTTAGATAGGTTTGGGTCACTATATTAACCTTATCTTTAAGTATTAACTCTTAGTTAATTAGTTTCACTTTTACAATGTCTCTTTGTATTTTTAAATTATATAGTTAATAAACTTACTATATACATCCAAGCGACCCCCAAGTGGTCCATTAACGATACAACTATCTTTCTATAAGTCTCTTAGCCGATCCTTAGATTTTTAGAAATTTAATATCAATTAATAATATAATAGTTTTTTTAAAAACTCTTTTATGTCAATTTTTACATTATTCAATAATTGATTTTTGTAAAAATCATTACAGAATTATTACTTCGAAAAAAGTTAATTAAATCAATCCTAAAATGTCATATAAACCTAGAAAATTAGTTTAATTCCTAAAAATTCTCAAAATATATTTATTTGAATGTTTATAATATCAATTAGTTTAATTTTTTACTATTATGGTAATTACTGCATCATCATTGTGTCATAAATAAATTAAATTATTTAATGTCTAAAAATTATACATAAAATACCATTATGTAGGAAATCATTTTATCTTTCTAATTAATATTTATAGTTGAAAATCCAACATATATAACTCTATGTAAAAATTGTTTTTCTAAAAGATATATGCTTATGTCATTTTTCTATTTATTATAACTTAATTAATATAAAGTGTCATTATCACTTACAAGTGGATCCATGGGGTCCCAAAATCGACCCAAAGATGCCCGTGGTCGGAAATGTATCCACCAATAAGGTTAGGACACGTTTTAGGGTAATTTAGTATTATAATAATAATATTTTTTAACCCTTATTTACCGGATTTACCCTTTAACCATGGTAAATAAAATATATACCGGAGTTATTATTCAAAATGTATAAAAATAAAAGTTACCTATTTAAACAATTTTGAAATCCTTATTCCAAATATGGAATCATTTTTTGCAAATTCAAAACACAAAATTGCATGAAATTAATTTAAAATTAATTCCCGTTGTTAAAACAAAAAACGTGTTTTTGAGAAATAATAACTATCAAAAGATTGACACTTGTTTATTTCTGGTTTAATTGTGAAATTATGTCCAATGACCAATATTGTATTAAATGGTAAAAATATATTCTAAATATACTTTAAAAAAACACAAATTCATAATTTATCACTGTTAATTATTTCAATTAAAAAAAGTTGTTTTTAATTAAAATTTAGTAATTCTCACTATTCATCAAAATATAAATGTTATCCGAAAAGTTCCAAAACATTACCCAAGTCTAATTTTGATATTCCAAACCCAAAATTGAATTCCATTTTGAGAGATAAAATTTATAAAATTTCAAAAAGTGGGTATCACTATTCATAACGGCTAGTTTGATTGGTGGTGGTGTGTTAGAACTCGAAGTTGTGTACAACACACGCTACTGTATTATTCAAAAAAAAAGCGTACCGTGGAAGCTTGGGGTATTACATTTTGGATGACATATATTTAGTGAAATAATCCTATAAAAGACTATGGATTAGTCCAGGTATATGATAATTTCATTATGTTTTGGTAAGGTAGAGAATTTTTTTCATTTCTATAAAATGAATCCATGTATAGATACCTACTAGTGGATGTGGTTTTGGAACTAATACATCAATGGGTAATAACTCTAAAAGGGTAATATTTGATATTACTCAATAATCACTGGTGCATTATGAGTGAGCCTAAAACTATATACCTAGATAGACACCCCAGACGGATATACTTGGATTAATTCACATTTTATTTACAACCCATTAAGACATATTTAAAACTACTTTTTTGATTTGAAGATATTTAAAAAGATAATATGCTTACGATTCTAAGATTAGTTATGCATAAATTTTCTATTTATGTAATGTGTTTCACTAGTTTTGGAATTATACCTTTTTATTTATAATGTTATTATATAATCTCATTTATTACATTTTTAGAAATGGAATCAAATTGAAGGAATTAAAAATGAATCAACCCTTATAATTAATGTAGGTATTGTTGAGAATGTGTTCATTCAATAATTTCCTTAATTTATTTCTGGTTTTGATGCTCAAAACACCCACATTTATGTTACTAATGAATTTACTTTTATGTGAATTACATGAAATTATTTTTCACCAGATTATGTAATATACAATTATATTCAAGTCATTAAACCATCCTCCCTCTATTAAATATGCCAAACCATATAATTAATACTTTTATTAATTATTTTGGATTGTCAACAATTATTTGAATTGTTTCATTCTGTATGGTAATGTTTTTATTAAAGGGACCTTGTAAAATATTTGGGGTAAAAATGTTTTGGGTGGGGGAAAACCTCCGGAGAAATTGGAGGAGAGCTCCCTCATTCCAACAAAGAACTTTCTTGACAAAGAACACCTTCGACGGAGAACGCGAAGTCACCAACGACGGGTCGTCTCTTCTTCTTCCTTCGCGTCAAGGGAGGAGATACCACCGTGGGGAACATCACCATCGATGACAACTCTTCCTCTGATGTCAACAAAATCGACACCGATCTACCGTGATGTCCGATCATCGCAATGCTTGCCTCTTTCAACGGCACGACGATGTGCGACGACTTTTCAAGGTAGGGGTGTGTTTTTACGATGTGATTATTCTTTGCGTTCATCATTAAATATTTGTCCACCTGTTATTAAATTAACGGGAGTATGTTGGACTTCACAAACACGGTCGATCCTCCTCACCCTTTTTTGATGTTCACCGTTGCGGTTTGGGACGAAGGCGGCACGGTGCAACGGCACTGCACGGGAACGAGGAATATCACCGCGATGAAGGAGCACGCGCCATCACGCCGCGCCGTTGAGCCCGAAGGAGACCGCGGCCAGAGCGGGGCCGCGGCGGAGGGGCGCGGTGCCTACGCACCGCACCGGAGAACCATGGAGGGCCACGGCCGGGGCGGGCCGTTACGGCCGGACAGATCCGGAAGAACCAGGGGTTTGAACCCTCAGTCATCGCAGCAGGGCGGACCCCCCGCAGGTCCGCCGTTCGGTTCAAAGGGGGTGGCGGTCCCCCCCCCCCCCCCCCCCCCCTTCCGTGCTCACGTGGTGCGCGGCGCCCGCGTTGGGCTGGGTCCCCGCGCCGGCTGGGCTGGGCTACGCCAGCCGGGCCAGGCCACGCCCTAGTGGGCAGGACCCGCACCCGGGTCAGGTCGACCTGGTTTGGTCCGACCCAGGGGGTCTTGGTCCGGGTCGGTGTGGGCCCAAAACCCCCTAAAATCGGACAGCTTCGTTCAAACACCTGTAACATGGGCTACAGACCTCCGATTGACGCATAGTCAATTGACGTGCGATCCTCGGATCGAGATGGTCGTTTCGATTTATTAGACTCAAGTTTTAGGAGAACTTTGGGTATTGCCGGGTTGGTTCGAACACGAAACCAATCGGGCCCTCAGAGTAGAAATGCTTATAACTTGAGCTTCGGGCATCTGATTGACGTGTCGTCGACTTTGTTGGATTCCTCTTAGTGAGACGGTTCTTTTGTCTTACTCTGCTCGAGGTTTGGACACATTTGGAGTACAGTCAAGTTGGTTTTTACATAAAACCCAACCGGGCCCCTGGGATTAAAAATCCAATAACTCTCAGACCGAGCATCCGATGGACACGCCCTCTGTCGCGTTGGGTTCCTATTGTCAATACGAAACTTTTGGATACCTTAACTCCAGACTTCGTGTCATTTGATGTATCAGACCCTTGGCTCGTGGGGCGAACCCTCCCAGAACGAGCGTGCTGTGTGTGGGAACCCTAGAGCTGGTTGCGGCTGCGACGACGATGAAGACTATAATGGGATCCTCTATGGGTTCGACGAGGACGACTACCAGACTGGGATCCTCCGTGGGTTCGATGAGGACGAATACCAGACTGGGATCGTCGGTGGGTTCGACGAGGACGACTACCAGACTGAGATCCTCTGTGGGTTCGAGGAGGATGACTACCGGACTGGGATCCTCCGTGGGTTCGACGAGGAAGACTACCGGACCAGGATCCTCGGAGGGTTCGACGAGGACGACTACCAGAATGGGATCCTCTGTGGGTTCGACGAGGATGACTATTGAACTAGGATCCTCCGTGGGTTCGACTACCATGCTGGGATCCTCCGTGGGTTTGACGATGATGACTACTATACTTGGATCCTCCATGGGTTCGGCAGCGATGACTACTAAACTTGGATCCTACCTGGGTTCGGTAGAGGAGATGATTCAAACGCTACATCTAATCATCTCCACCCCTCTTCGTGAGTAGTATACATGTGTGAGATGAGTCTTGACTTTCAGTCATTATCTTTTATGTGTTTGACTTGATATCCTGTGTGGATTGGTTTATTCTTTCCTATGTGGATTGGGTCGTACTTTCCTGTGTGGATTCAGTTTTACTTTCCTTAGTGGACTGGATTGTACTAGAGCTCGTGAGTTAGAGCTGATCTGGATTTGATGACTTAGGTACATGTATGGGAATATACCTTATTATTGTAGGATGATACTTCGTGATTGTATCTTTTCTTGTGGTTATCATTTGTGGATTCAGGGAGACCTTCGAGGGTCTCGGGGTCCTTACTGAGTATCATATACTCACACCTGCACGGGCTTTTCCCGCACTACATTGTGTTGGTTGCAGACGATGGACATCAATGATCATGGTTGAGGCTTGTAGAGATGGACGGGACCCAGAGGAGTATCTCACGATGAGTCAGTGCCTGGAGGTGGATATCACGTCGAGTTGGTGCCCGGAGGTGGATTTCACGACGAGTCAGTACCCAGAGGAGACAAACGGACGTGGAGCACTGAGGAGGATATTTTTACCTACCTTTCAGGTATAAAGCCAGAGGATGATCTAGGAGCGGCTTGTCACCTTTCAGATTTTGTCCTTGAGTTGTACTTTACTTTTAGTTATACTACACCTTTAGTTGGGTTTGTATTCTACCCATTTACTTTCCATCACTAACTTCTGTTTTCAGTTTACTTAGTGTTTACTTTAGTTTATGTACTCTGTGGTGTTTGTTTTCTTTTATAAAGGAAATTACTTCCCTTTTATCGGGATTTACGCCTTTGGTGCTAGTTTCCAGCCCCTAGCCTAAGGAAAGTGGTCTTGGGGTTGTCACGACACGAGACCCGAGGACGGGTTGTGACAAATGGGTATCAGAGGAGTTCTGTTCTACCGTAGAACTCAAGACTCTGATCTTTCTTCTATGTGAAGAAATAGTTATGAGGTTATTGAGTGTGTTTATCAGCCCAGGGAATCTAATTTTGGTGCGGCGGTCAACGTATCCATACACCAGGACCTTGACTTCTGATTTCCGACTCAATACACGAAGACATTGATTGCATGTGTCTTTCAAAAGTTTTCGTTCTGATTACTTTGTGTCAGCTCACCTGGTATACTTTATTGATCGTGGAACACCTGTTTCTTTTCAGGATGGCCCCACGACGGTAGCCAGCTAGGGTTCAGAGCTTTGTGTGAGACGACAGCCCACCGAGCGACGAGGCCTCAATGCAGGGCCCTATTACGGTGGAGGCATCGGCGATACCTATACCAGTCGAGCCACCGATGCCACCAGCCCCAGCCGTTGAGGGTACACGTCGCCTTAGTGCACTACACGAGTTTCAGCATCAGAGACTGCCTAGGTTCCGCGGGGAGATGAACCCTCAGGCAGCCGAGGATTGGCTGGAGGTTGTTATATGAGTTTTCAGGTTAGTGGGGACACCAGTTGACCTCATTGTGATCCTTGCAGCGAGTCTCCTGCACGCGGCAACAGGAATATGGTGGAGCCTGATGCTCCAGGTTCATGATGAGGCATCAATTATTTGGACAGACTTTGAGAGCCTCTCCTGCTCGGAGTTCTTCCCAGCCACCCTCCGTGCGGTGCACATTCAGGAGTTACAACAGCTGCGGCAGGGCAGCATGACTGTGGCCCAATACTCAGCGAGGTTTACGGATCTCTCACACTACTCCACGGATATGGTACAATACCCATTCTTCACGGCCCAAACCTTCGAGCAGGGACTGAGGCATGAGATCATGGCTTCGATGATCTCCCTCTACATCCCGACGCAGGCGGTGGTGTTGGAGAGAGCCCTTCAAGTGGAGATTTTTCTCACCGAGAAATCACCAGTGGTGTGACCCTCCGTAGGATGACCCATTGCAGAGTCTTATACAGCTGGTAGTAGACAGATGACGCAGAGGTCCAAGTGGGACAGACCATCAGATGAGAAATCACAGGATGTAGATTCGATTGTACGAGGCACATGAAGCAGAGACAGCCACTCGAGGAGCAGGCAGTTCTATGCATGCAGCGGGCTGGGTCACATAGCTCGAGACTTCCAGACTCATCCTACAGATGGGCAGGAGGCGGTAGAGGGACCTCCTAGGCAGAGGTTCGACCATGGCGGTCCGTAAGGAGCAGGCAGACGAGACAGAGGAGCTGGCCGAGCTGCGGGTGGTGGGCAACGCTTTGAGGCCCTACCACCACCACCACTAGGGAGACCACCCCGACCGTAGGGAACGAGTGGACAGGGGAGATCTCAGCTTCAGGAAACTGAGGCGTACAACCCTGGAGCTTTGGGAGCAGATGGATAGGAGTAGGACTAGCTCCAGACATGGGGACTTTTGTTCATGTTGCTTCTATCTTTTTTTATGTTTTGTTTCTTTGTACCTTGGGCTACAGTAATAAAAGACATTGTTCTTGTGACGTTTAGTTCCCTGTCGTTTTTTTATGTATTTCATACTAAGAGGTTCCAGTTTAAAACTGTTGACTTAACCCTCACTTTTGAGATACCTATTGGAGAGGACCTAGTGACCACACACTGATGCCGACAGTTTGACTCAACCCTTAGAGGCGAGAGTAATGTTTGGATCTCTTGGTAGTAGCATCGAGGCCTTACGACATCATCCTTGGTATGGATTAGTGTCATCCATGTCGGAATTGACTGTATTTGGAAAAGAATGTGGTTTATCCAGGGGATGAAACTAGATTTCTCTTATCAGCAATCAAGAAATCTAGCAACTCTTGTAGGACCAGAGAAGGTTCAGGTCATCCAGGAGCGGATGAGGACAGCTCAGTGCTGACAGAAGTCTTATGCCCACAAGAGGTGGAGACCACCAGAGTTCGAAGATGGAGACCACATTTTCCTACGGGTCTCACCTTGACGTGGATTACGGAGATTTGGCCAGGGCGGCAAGTTATCTCTACGCTTCATCGGACCCTTCTAGGCCCTCAACAGGGTAGGCGATGTGGTTTACCGCTTGACCCATTCACCTCAGTTGCACCAGGTGCACGACATTTTCCACGTGTCTCAGCTGGGGAGATACGTGCATGACCTGACACATATCATCGACCATGGGGAGATGGACTTTGATGATGGGGTGACTTTTTCGGAGGTCCCGGTGGAGATCGAGGATCGACAGGAGCGGGTCCGGTGTGGATGGTCAATTCCTCTAATGTGCATTAGGTGGCAGCATGGGAACCACCTAGAGAGCACTTGGGAGCGGAAGGCTCTGATGCATGCTTAGTACCCTCATTTGATTCCCTAGTTTGAGATGTATCTTTACGGGGACGTAAAGCCCTGAGGTGGGAGTAATGTAAAGACCTGTAAATTTCAACTGAAATTTTTTTCTTAATTTTCTTTGGAATTCTACGAGTACGCAGTTTCTGACGGCACCTGATTCTGAGGCCCGGTGTGCCCGGAATAATTTTACGATGTTTATATTGGGTAAGTTCAGTGAACGAATGAGCGGGTTTTTCTAACTTTCGATCCGGTGCTCGGAATTGAAATCTGAGGGCACTGATGAAACTGAAGTGCCGTCTTTTGCTTAAGAACACCTTTTTCCGAAGGAGCGTTTTCTCGGGGGGAGTTGTTAAAAATGTGAAGAATAAAATTATAGTTGTTTTACAATAATAATTTTATTTTACCACTAGTGGTTTATGTGTCAAGGGAAAGAGAGTTGTGAGGAAGTTATAGTGGGGCCCACAAAAACCCCCACCTCCTTAAATTTCATAACCCCCCATTAAACACCCCCTCTAGCTTTAATGGGTAACTCATCCACTCTCTCCTCTCTTAATATGTGCCAACCCATTTAGTTAATGGCTTAAATTAATTTGGGTGTTTATAATTCTTTTTGAATTTTATACCATCCACCCTCCACCCTCGATTAAATATACCAACCCATATAATTAATACTTTTATTAATTATTTTGGAGTGTCAAAAATTGTTTGAATTGTTTCATTCTGCATGGAAATGTTTTTATTAAAGGGACCTTGTAAAATATTTGGGGAGAAAATATTTTGGGTGGGGGAAAACCTCTGGAAAATTGGAGGAGAGCTCCCTCCTTCCAACTAAGAACGTTCTTGAAGAAGAACGCCTCCGGCGGAGAACGCAAATTCACCAACGATGTGCCATATCTTCTTCTTCCTCTGCATCAAGGGAGGAGATACCACCACAGGGAAGATCACCATCACCGACGATTATTCCTCCGACGTCAATGAAATCAGCACCGATCTATCGTGACGTCTGATCATCGCGACGCTTGCCTCTTTTCGCGGCTCGATGCTGTGCGGTGACTTTTCGAGGAAGGGGTTTGTTTTTACGATGTGATTATTCTTTGTGTTCATCGTTAAATATTTGGCCACCAGTTATTAAATTAATGAGAGGAGGTCGGACCGCACGAACACGGCCGATCCTCCTCCCCCTTTGTTGATGTTCACCGTTGCAGTTTAGGAGAAAGGCGGGGCGGTGCAATGGCACCGCGCGGGAATGAGGAATATCATCACAGCGAAGGCGCGTGTCGCCATCGCGCCGCGCCGTTGAGGCTGAAGGAGGCTGCGGCAAGAGCGAGGATGCGGCGGAGGGGCGCGGCTCCGTCGCGCCACATCGGTCGGACTAAGGCCGCAGCAGATTAGGGGAGGGCGGCTGGAACCACCGGCTGCCGGTGCTACAGGAGGCGGGACCAACCGGTCCCGCGCTGTAGAGCTGGCCGCCCGTTACGGCCAGCCAGATCTGGAAAAAATGGGGGTTTGAACCCCCGGTCAGCGCAGCAGGGAGGACCCCCTGTAGGTCCCCCGTTCGGTTCGAAGGGGGTAGCGGTTTCCCCCCCTTCTGCGCTCACGTGGCGCGCGGTGCATACGCTAGTCCGACAGGCCACGCCGCCCGCGCCGGGCCGGGCCGCCCGCACTGGGTCGGGCCGCCCGCGCCGTCTGAGTCGGGCCCTACCAGCCGGGTGGGGCCGCACCCTAGTGGGCCGGACCCAGACCTGGGTCGGGTTGACCCAGTTCGGGCCGACCCAGGGGGTCTCGGGCCGGGTCGGTCTTGGCCCCACACCCCCTAAAATAATAGAGCTTCATTCAAATGCCCTTAACATAGGCTACGGACCTCAGATCGATGCACCGTCAGTTGTGATGAGTTCCTTGGATCGAGAAGGTCGTTTCCGTATATTACACTCATGTTTTAGGAGAACATTGGGTATGGCCAGGTTGGTTCGAACACGAAACCAACCGGGCCCTCGGTGCGGAAACGCTTATAACTTGAGTTCCAGACGTTCGATTGATGTGTCATCGACTTTGTTGGATTCCTCTTAGTGAGATGGTTATTTTGGCTCACTCCACTCGAGGTTTGGACACAGTTTGAGAACAGTCGCGTTGGTTTTGACTTAAAACCAACTGGGCCTTTGGGACGAAAAAGCCAATAACTCTCAGACCAGGCGTCTGATTCATGCGTCGTCTCTCGCGTTGGGTTCCTATTGTCAATACAAAACTATTACATACATCAAATCCAAACATTGTATCAGTTGATGTATCAGCCCCTTGGCTCGTGGGGTGGACCCTCCCAGAATGAGCGTGCTATGTACAGGAACCCTAGAATTGGTTGCGGTTGTGATGACGATGACGACTGTACTAGGATCCTCTATGGGTTCGACGAGGACGACTACCAGACTGGGATCCTCCGTGGTTTCGACGAGGACAACTAACAGACTGGGATCTTCTGTGGGTTTGACGAGGATGACTACCAGACTGGGATCCTCTGTGGGTTCGAGGAGGATGACTACCGGACTGGGATCCTCCGTCGGTTCGACGAGGACAACTATCGGACTGGGATCCTCCGTGGGTTCGACGAGGACGACTATTGTACTGGGATCCTCCGTGGGTTTGACTACCATGCTAGGATCCTCCGTAGGTTCGACGACGATGACAATTATATTTGGATCCTCTGTGGGTTCGGCAACGACGACTACTAAACTTGGATCCTACGTGGGTTCAGTAGAGGAGATGATTCAGAGGCTACATCTAATCATCTCCACCCATCTTCGTGAGTAGTATACCTGTGTGAGCTGAGTCTTGACTTTCAATCATTATCTTCGATGTGTTTGACTTGATATCCTGTGTGGATTGGTTTATGCTTTCTTGTATGTATTTGGTCATACTTTCCTATGTGGATTAATTTTTTCTTTCCTGAGTGGACTAGATTGTACTAGAGCTCGTGAGTTAGAGCTGATATTGATTTGATGACTTAGGTATATGTATGGGAATATAACTAAGTAGTGTTGGATGATACTTCGTGATTGTATCCTTTCTTGTGGTTATCCTTTGTGGATTCAGGGAGACCTTCGGGGGTCTCAGGGTCCTTACTGAGTATCGTATACTCACCCCTGCACGGGCTTCGCCCGTACTACATTGTGTTGGTTGCAGACAATGGAAATCACTGATCATGGTTTAGGCTTATAGAGTTGGACGGTACCCGGAGGAGGATCTCACAACGAGTTAGTGCCCAGAGGTGGAGATCATGTCGAGTCTGTAGAGACCCTAAGCTTAACGTACATATACATTACATTAATTTTGCGGAATACTTAGTACATAACAAAAAATACACACACAAGGATCGTAATGGTTTAGTGTCTTTGGAAACTCAGAACATAATCTTCTAATCGTGGTGAAAGATCTCCAATATCTCCCATAAAGATCTTCCCTTTTTTTTACCTAAAACCATTCTTTATATCCTGGGGAAAAGAAAACATAAAAGGGTGAGCTCAAATGCTCAGTAAGGGTAAACAAAAGAAATATAAATCTCATCGTATACACAAGCACATAACTTTTGGAAATCTTAACCTGCAAAAGAGATCATAATTTCATAACATGGGATAAATCATGGCAGAGAAATGTAATCACAATAATCATAACTTAAAACATGAAACTTTGTGGCATACACACATAATCATAGAGAATCTTTTCTTCTTAGTCAAGACTCATTGCCAAGACTATCTTAGTGGACAAAGTCCCTTTCTGAACCGATTCACCCTCGTTCTAGTCCTGTTTCACTGAACCGGTATAACCTACCGTTCCAGCCCTGTCTATCTCATGAGATATAAAATCTTTACCCAATGCATTGGAGGGAGATATAGGTCCCACCCATCTTATAATTAATCCTTTCTTATGTGTGCCACATAATCATAAATCATACATCATCGCATAACACATGTAATAAAAAAATGGGAATCTTAAACATCATGACATCATAAAACAATTCATATACGATAAAGGAATTCATAAAAATAATTCCATAACAACATAATCAAATCAATGTAATAATAGGGATAAAAACAGAACCCTTTATTATCATAGATGGGAAAATAATTTTGATATAACAATTGAACTTCATTCTTGAGGAAAATATACTTTCTACTTCAAAAACACTTTTCCTTTCTTAACATGTCGTAAAATTATAAACTAAAAGAAGTTTGATTAAAAATAAACTTGAAAACTTGTAAAGGAAGCTTCTTGGAAATAATGTTTTAAAAATATATTCATGCCATATAAGTTAAAAAACATTCTTCCCGTACTTTTGTCGAAAAAGTCAAAGAAGTACCTCGTACGAAAAATGTCAAAAGATTCCTTTCATATCTTTTACTAAAAACTCACTGAAAGGTAAAATAGGATTTAAACAATTGTAGGTGGATGGAAATAATATTACATATTGAGTAAACATGGATGTGGATGATAAAATACACCCCAGTAAATTTCAAATTATAAACAATATCGGATAAAAATGCGATTGTGATATTTCCCTTACCTTAGGTCTGATTTGCTTCGTAAGTGTCTGAACCTCCTCTTCTTTGAAGCGCCTCTTTGAGACCTCCTCTTAGGGCACTAAAATTGGTCTTTGAGGAAGACCAGAACCTCTAGGATGTTTCTAGGGAAGTGGAGAAGAGAATTTTTCAGGGGTTGGCCGAGCTTGAAGGCTCAAATTGGTGTGAGGAGGAGAGGGAGGAGGTGCCCTTTTATAAGGGAGGAGAGGGGCACCTTTGGAATTCTTAAAAATATTAATTTATAATAAATCTAACCCCACTTAAAAACCTCCAAAAATGACTCGTATTCGAAGATTAGATGAGATAGGGCTGTAATCTCATCAACCAATCAAATTTAGACATGTTTGGATCTTATTTTAAACCTTATCATTTTGATTTATCCTTATTTAATCTATTTAAGTTTATTTGTGGTAATAAAATTCTAAATTTTAAATTATAACAAATAATTACTTATTTGTTCTGAATTTTCCATAATTGTTTAATTTATAAAATTACAGACCATATAAAGTTAAAATTATAATTTTTAAATATTTTTTTGGATTTTTAAACAATTTTATAATATGTTATTTTTATACAATAACAATAGTGTCAATTTTGACACTATTAATTTATTTAAATTTAAATAAAATATATACAGAATATATGGTCAAACTAAAAGATTTAATATATTAATAAAAGGTCATATGTATCTATAAAATTAGTGTATCACATTAAATAGTTCATATAATATTTATTTTATTATTTTTAAAACCATTTATTTGGTTTATCTCTTAATAAAATAATTACTACATCATTTTTGTATAATTATTTAATATACTTATTTGTTGCATAAAAATTTAAAATAAAATCCTATGATGAAGATAAATATATCACCTTTCACAATAATACTTTTAATAGAATTTATCATCTTAAAATCACAATATTTAAATTGTTATATTTATTAAATTATGAAGGTGACAACTTTGGAATCATTTAAAATAAAATAATATAAGTGTCATAATTGCTTGTATAAGACTCCAAATGGTCAAATATCAGACCATTTGATGCTTACAGTTTAAATTCACATGACCAATAAGTTTTGGTCAGGGTTTTGTGCATTTTATGGTCACTATTAGTTTAATAAAAACTATATTCTTAATTTTTCACTAGATAAATAATTTCTGCATCACTATTGTGTCACAATTAATGATAATTATTTAATCCCAATAAATTCTAGATAAATTCTCATGATGTAGATAATTTTATTATCTTTCTGGAGACTATTTATGTTCTAAGTTTTATGATATTTATCACTAAGTTAAAATTATTATACTTATAAGATTTAAGAAAGTGACATGTTGTCACTTTCTTTGGTTTTAATAATAATTAAATTATTTTCATGGTCAAAAGTCCATAAAATGAATCTAATCTG
This sequence comes from Viscum album, assembly GCA_963277665.1. Lineage (NCBI taxonomy): Eukaryota > Viridiplantae > Streptophyta > Magnoliopsida > Santalales > Viscaceae > Viscum > Viscum album. The sequence continues at coordinate 571,170,673 of OY728134.1, read as the reverse complement.
GCCCTTAGTTGATATGGGTTTACGTTTAGCCATCAAATAGAATTTTGGCATGTGTTAGGGTAATTTTATAATATTATATTTACCCTTAATTACCCGATTTACCTTTAACTATGGTAAATAAAATTTACCGTAGTTACTATTCATAATTCCCAAAATTAAAAAGTAGCCTATTAACATAATTTGGACCCACTGATTCCAAATATGGAATCCATTTTTTAAAATTCAATACACAGAATTTGTATAAATTAAATTAAAATTAATCTCGTTGTAGAATAAAAATGGGTTTTTGTTTAAAACATTGCAAAAGATTGAATTGATTTAACCTACGAATTCAAGGTAAAATCAATGCTAATGACATACATTATATTAAATGGTAAAAATATATTCTATTTATACTTTAAAACCATTCAATATTATAATTTAACCACATAAGATATTACGATGAAAAAAGTTGTTTTTAATTAAAATATAGCGTGTTTTTACTATTCATTAAAATATGAAAGTTATCGGAAAAATATCAAAACTTTCTCTAATGTAAATTTTTATATCCTGATTCAAAATAAGAATTTTATTTTGTCAAATTGAACATATAAACATGTCAAAATCTAGATTTAAAGTGGGTGCGCCATCAAAAGGCGGCAAAACTGCATTTTTTTAAAAATACTTATTTTACCCGAAAAATTTATTTTGTTCTTATACCATGTTCTAGAAAATGTGTAAGATGAATAATAATGATATAAAATTCAAAATTTAGTTAATACTATTCATAACGGCTATTTCATGACAATATTATAATAATATATCATTGTTTATTAAAACCCGGTATTGCGTACAACACACGCTATCGAGGAAGGTCGCGATTGCGTGTAATGCAAGCCAAGTCAGGGTTGCGTGTTGTGAAAGAATCCTTCGTTGTTTCGTATAATAGAATCCAACCATATTGCATTTATACATTGAATATATATATATATACTCAACGTTGGGTAGAATAACTATTATCAAAATTTTGTGTAACACAGTCCAAGAATAGTGTTGCGTATACTACAAGCTAATACGGTGTTGCATATAGCGTAAGGTAATCTTGGTGTAAAATACAACACAAGAAATTAATGAAATTAAAATAATATTTTTCATAAAATCTCGGGGTGTTACATTCTACCCCCCTTAAAATGAATTTCTCCCTCGAAATTCGTTGGGGTTATAAATGGTTTTCTATTTGAAAATTTCTTTAATCGTAAAAAGGAATACCAAAACCAATCTTTAAAAACAAAAGTATGAAACGTAACGGTTACCCAAATAAAATAATCACTGGGTTTCCACATAGGTGAAAATATGGATATGGAAGAGAAATCTAACCATCATGTTCTGATGGAGAGTGGTAGAGAACATGGCTATGGAAAAGCCAACAATCACAAATCCATAAATTTGTGACGATCTAAGGTACCATCTGATTAATCAGATACTAGGACAAAATTTTTTGGTTTTCAAGATCGTTTCCCTAAAGTTGAAAAATTTTAATTAGAAGAAATACTTACTTTATTTTGGTACAATCTCACTGTTGTTCGTGCCTTGAACAACTTCCACTTCATCTCTAAAATAAATGAAGTTGAATTTGTTATTCGTGAAGTGTTAGCAGATCATGTGATAGAATGACGGGTCATTCTATCTGTCTCAAACAAAAGGTTAGAAAAGTTATCAAAAAATACATTAGTCCATCTATAGTGAGATTAATCATATATAGTTCCAAAAATGGACATATACTTCATATATCATACTGCTTAATATAATAAAACTAGTTTCTACTAAACAGGGACTTCCTGTAGGCCAGTGGTAGGCGATAAAGGCCAGTCGCACTTCGGTTGTGGGTTCGATTCTCACAGCCTTGTCCGACGCGATGGGTTGTCTCCCGTCCTGCAGGTTGTCCTTTTTCTAAAACTATATTACTATAACATCCGATCAATAATATTGAAAAACAAACAATACTAACTTATGTCCAACATAATCCATTCCAATCTTTAGGCTTATCCACAATACTGCAGTCCACTCTTAGAGATTTAATACCATCATTGATCCCCACATATCATAAGATATATCTTGTTGATCACATCACAAACATTCAAAGGCCTTAATCTTGTACTCTCTTGAATACCCATTGAACCTTATTGAAAACATGAGTGCTGTTAAAAGTTAACTCTTGCCACATACCAAAATCCTCAAAATTCTATACACTCAAACCATGATATCACTTAGTCCTTATATCAATCATGAGCTCATGAATACTGTCAAACATTTCATTTTCTCCTTATCCCTTCATTATGCGCATATCATCTACTTTCCAAAATATTTGAATCACTTTTCATGGTTACCGGTACCTTAAAATTATTGAAAACCACAATAGACCAATACATAAATATTTCAATGCACCATAAAAGTACCTCAACAACATTATTCTTGAATACCGATACATAAACACTTCAGTCCATCCACTTCAATGATTGTCCTGGAATAAGTCCTTCCTTTATTTAGAAGTAACTTTTTAAGTCGGGGCATTGAGTTGGGTAATGCCCATGTTCTCCGCAAATAAGACATTGAACTCCATAACAGTCTGTCACTCTATAACCGTTTTCGCCACACAGATAAAATCGGTCCCTCCATTTGAGGTATTCCTCAAGGTTCTTCTTCCCTTCTTTAGAAATCTCAATCTTCCTTTCTTTGTGCTCCTCAACATGCGAACATGAATAATAGTTTATCTTCCTCTTCTTTGATGAATTAGGCATACCACTAAATTTCACCTTGTTAATCGTATATCGCGATGACTGATTCAGCATAATCACAATATCTTTCTCTCTAGGAATTACACAATTTTGTTGCTCATAGTCACCAATTTGTCCATTGGATTCAATGTTAACCGAATTCCTTCTGGTTCCCTCCATTAACTAAAACACAAAAAGAATCTTGTGAGAGGCAAAAAACATTCTAGAGAAAACAACATAGTAATGGGGGAGTACCCTCAATATCTAACATCTTAGGTTAAATTCTAAGATCATTACCATAGTTCTAGGACTATATCCTATATGTATACTTATCCTTAGGGACATCCCTAGACATACCTTAGAAATATCTCTAGGGATCTCACTAACGTTCTCACATCCTAGTTTCCAAAGGTTGACTAAACCTTTCCTCAGATACCAACTGTAGAGACCCTAAGCTTAACGTACATATACATTACATTACTTTTGCAGAATACTTAGTACATAACAAAAAATACACACACAAGGATCGTAATGGTTTAGTGTCTTTGGAAACTCAGAACATAATCTTCTAATCGTGGTGAAAGATCTCCAATATCTCCCATATAGATCTTCCCTTTTTTTACCTAAAACCATTCTTTATATCCTGGGGAAAAGAAAACATAAAAGGGTGAGCTCAAATTCTCAGTAAGGGTAAACAAAAGAAATATAAATCTCATCGTATACATTGGAAATCTTAACCTGCAAAAGAGATCATAATTTCATAACATGGGATAAATCATGGCAGTGAAATGTAATCACAATAATCATAACTTAAAACATGAAACTTTGTGTCATACACACATAATCATAGAGAATCATTTCTTGTTAGTCAAGACTCATTTCCAAGACTATCTTAGTTGACAAAGTCCCTTTCTGAACCGAGTCACCCTCGTTCCAGTCCTGTTTCACTGAACCGGTATAACCTACCGTTCCAGCCCTGTCTATCCCATGAGATATAAAATCTTTACCCAATGCATTGGAGGGAGATATAGGTCCCACCCATCTTATAATGAATCCTTTCTTATGTGTGCCACATAATCATAAATCATACATCATCGCATAACACATGTAATAAAAAAAATGGGAATCTTAAACATCATGACATCATAAAACAATTCATATACGATAAAGGAATTCATAAAAATAATTCCATAACAACATAATAAAAACAATGTAATAATAGGGATAAAAACATAACCCTTTATTATCTTAGATGGGAAAATAATTTTGATATAACAATTGAACTTCATTCTTGAGGAAAATATCCTTTCTACTTCAAAAACACTTTTCCTTTCTTAACATGTCGTAAAATTATAAACTAAAAGAAGTTGATTAAAAATAAACTTGAAAACTTGTAAAGGAAGATTCTTGGAAATAATGTTTTAAAAATCCATTCATGCCATATAAGTTAAAAAAAACATTCTTCCCATACTTTTTTCGGAAAAGTCAAAGAAGTACCTCGTACGAAAAACGTCAAAAGATTCCTTTCATATCTTTTACTAAAAACTCACCGAAAGGTAAAATAGGATTTAAACAATTGTAGGTGGATGGAAATAATACTACATATTGAGTAAACGTGGATGTGGATGATAAAATACACCCTAGTAAATTTCAAAGTATAAACAATCTCGGATAAAAATGAGATTGTGATATTTCCCTTACCTTAGGTCTGATTTGCTTCGTAAGTGTCTGAACCTCCTCTTCTTTGAAGCGCCTCTTTGAGACCTCCTCTTAGGGCACTAAAATTGGTCTTTGAGGAAGACCAGAACCTCTAGGATGTTTCTAGGGAAGTGGAGAAGAGAATTTTTCAGGGGTTGGCCGAGCTTGAAGGCTCAAATTGGTGTGAGGAGGAGAGGGAGGAGATTCCCTTTTATAAGGGAGGAGAGGGGCACCTTTGGAATTCTTAAAAATATTAATTTATAATAAATCTAACCCCACTTAAAAACCTCCAAAAATGACTCATATTCGAATATTAGATGATATAGAGTTGTAATATCATCAAAAAATCAAATTTAGACATGTTTGGATCTTATTTTAAACCTTATCATTTTGATTTATCCTTATTTAATCTATTTAAGTTTATTTGTGGTAATAAAATTCTAAATTTTAAATTATAATAAATAATTACTTATTTGTTCTGAATTTTCCATAATTATTTAATTTATAAAATTACAGATCATATAAAGTTAAATTTATAATTTTTAAATATTTTTTTGATTTTTAAACAATTTTATAATATGTTATTTTTATAAAATAACAATAGTGTCAATTTTGACACTATTCATTTATTTGAATTTAAATAAAATATATACAGAATATATGTTCAAAATAAAAGCTTTAATATATTAATAAAAGGTCATATGTATCTGTAAAATTAGTGGATCACATTAAATAGTTCATATAATATTTATTTTATTATTTTTAAAACCATTTATTTGGTTTATCTCTTAATAAAATAATTACTACATCATTTTTGTATAATTATTTAATATACTTATTTGTCGCATAAAAATTTAAAATAAAATCCTATGATGAAGATAAATATATCACCTTTCACAATAATACTTTTAATCTAATTTATCATCTTAAAATCACAATATTTAAATTGTTATATTTATTAAATTATGAAGGTGACAACTTTGGCATCATTTAAAATAAAATAATATAAGTGTCATAATTGCTTGTATAAGACTCCAAATGGTCAAATATTAGACCATTTGATGATTATAGTTTAAATTCACATGACCAATAAGTTTTGGTCAGGGATTGGTGCCTTTTATGGTCACTATTAGTTTAATAAAAACTATATTCTTAATTTTTCACTAGATAAATAATTCCTGCATCACTATTGTGTCACAATTAATGATAATTATTTAATCCCAAAAAATTATAGATAAATTCTCATTATGTAGATAATTTTGTTATCTTTCTGGAGACTATTTATGTTCGAAGTCTTATGATGTTTATCACTAAGTTAAAATTATTATACTTATAAGATTTAAGAAAGTGACATGTTGTCACTTTCTTTGGTTTTAATAATAATTAAATTATTTTCGTGGTCAAAAGTCCATAAAATGAATCTAATCTGGCCCTTAGTTGATATGGGTTTACTTATAGCCATCAAATAGAATTTTGGCATGTGTTAGGGTAATTTTATAATATTATATTTACCCTTAATTACCCGATTTACCTTTAACTATGGTAAATAAAATTTACCGTATTTACTATTCATAATTCCCAAAATTAAAAAGTAGCCTATTAACATAATTTGGACCCACTGATTCCAAATATGGAATCAATTTTTTAAAATTCAATACACAGAAGTTGTATAAATTAAATTAAAATTAATCTCGTTGTAGAATAAAAACGGGTTTTTGTTTAAAACATTGCAAAAGATTGAATTGATTTAACTTACGAATTCAAGGTAAAATCAATGCTAATGACATAAATTATATTAAATGGTAAAAATATATTCTATTTATACTTTAAAACCATTCAATATTATAATTTAACCACATAAGATATTACGATGAAAAAAGTTGTTTTTAATTAAAATATAGCGGGTTTTTACTATTCATTAAAATATGAAAGTAATCGGAAAAATATCAAAACTTTATCTAATGTAAATTCTTATATCCTGATTCAAAAGAAGAATTTTATTTTGTCAAATTGAACATATAAACATGTCAAAATCTAGATTTAAAGTGGGTGTGCCATCAAAAGGTGGCAAAACTGCATTTTTTTAAAAATACTTATTTTACTCGAAAATTTTATTTTGTTCTTATACCATGTTCTAGAAAATGTCTAAGATGAATAATAATGATATAAAATTAAAAATTTAGTTAATACTATTTATAACGGCTAGTTCATGACAATATTATAATAATATATCATTGTTTATTAAAACCCGGTATTGCGTACAACACACGCTATCGAGGAAGGTCGTGATTGCGTGTAATGCAAGCCAAGTCAGGGTTGCATGTTGTGAAAGAATCCTTCGTTGTTTCGTATAATATAATAAAACCATATTTCATTTATACATTGAATATATATATATATATATATACTCAATGTTGGGTAGAATAACTATTATCAAAATTTTGTGTAACACGGTCCAAGAATAGTGTTGCGTATACTGCAAGCTAATACGGTGTTGCATATAGCGCAAGGTAATCTTGGTGTAGAATAAAACACAAGACATTAATGAAATTAAAATAAAATTTTTCATAAAATCTTGGGGTGTTACAGAGTCGGTGCCCGGAGGTGTATTTCACGATGAGTCGGTACCCAGAGGAGACGGACGGACGTGGAGTGCTGAGGAGGAAATCTGTACCTACCCTTCAGGTAGGAAGCCGGAGGACGATCTAGGAGCGTCTTGTCACCTTTCAGCTATTGTCCTTGATTTGTACTTTAATTTTAGTTATACTGCACCTTTAGTTGGGTTTGTATTCTGGCCTATTTACTTTTCAGCACTTACTTCTATTTTCAGTTTACTTAGTATTTACTTCAGTTTGTGTACTCTGTGGTGTTTGTTTTCTTTTATAAAGGCAATGTCTTCCCTTTTATCAGGATTTATGCCTTTGGTGCTAGTCTCTATCCCATGGCCTATGGAATGCAGGCTTGGGGTAGTCACGACACGGGCCCCAAGGATGGGCCGTGATAATAATTTTTGGGGTAAGGGTTTTTAAGCTCAACATTATTTCGTTGAGACATGTTCGATGTTAAGCACTATTTTATGTTTAGGTGGGATATAAACTGACCCTTTTACATGTTATATCATGTATCCTTATAAATTATTTGTATTTAATGTTATAACTACAATTATTTCATCCATGTTCTTTTGATTCAAAAGTTTCAAATTTGGAAAGATATTTCTTTTAGAATTTCATTTATTTTCAAGATTATTTATCCGTGAATTTCCATTGAGGGAAATTATTTGGTCCTTATATGATAAAATAATTCCCTTTTATTCTCCTCTATATATTTATATTATTTAAAATATTTCATTTTGTTTTCTTAAATCTATGTATTGAAAATTCCAAAATATTACTTTTTAAGGAAGCCAACTTTGTTTTTCTTTTAGTGATGAATATTTTTCTTCCAGGTCCATATTTTAATTAAAATGTTTTCAAGGATGGTTTGACTATTATTTAATTATTTATTAAATTAATTTTCACTCATGTTTAAATTTTTTATGAAAAAAAATAAAATGAATCTTCTTTTCATTTTCCAAATAAGGAACTTTTACAAAAGGTATAAATTGAATCTTTGTTTTAACATACACCACATGAACAAATTATCTTTTTATAATGAATAATCTTGTATTTGAAAAAACCTTTAATAGTTTCTTTGATTATTTCTAAAGACAATGTTTTTCTTGATTTTTAAAAAAAAATAGATTTTAATTAAATGATTTCAAAATGAAAGCAGTATTTACCTCGAGAAATATTCCAGAACTATTTTAAAATTGTTTTCATATAAATTGACATGATTTGATGAATCTTATGATCTAATGAGGATATATTTTAATGGTACAATCCAAAATTTTCTCTAGATGTATTATAGCCATTTTTATTAGGTAAAGTTGTGGCATTACCTATGTTAGGACATCCAATATAGATATTTATTGATTTTTAAGGCATATTGATTAAGTTTGTTTGTGATTATTCTTTTGATGAATTAATTGGAATTATTAAGTAACATGTCATGCCCAGAATTATATTTCCCCTTTATGCTTCTATATATCTCTTGAGAAAAAATATGTTGGTTATTTAGCTAATTACTTACCCATTTATGCAATATGTCTTGGTACGACACCTCAACAGTATGTTTTAGATGTCATACATTATGTAATTCATCAATATAAAATAAATTATTTATATCCTTGTGATTATTTTAATAGTTGTGATATCTATGGATAAGTTTCATTATTATGTGATTATTTATTTATAATTATTTAATCGTAATTTATTTATTTCATATTATCCATGCCTTATTTAGAAACTATTGTACTCATTTCTTTATAGAGCATATGAGCTCACCACTTTATTATGTTTCCTTTGACATGATTCTATGAAGTGTAGTATAAATAATATGAATGGTTATTATAGGGGGATAATTATGTTCTCAAATAAAATGATATGTCATATTTTTATTCTAACATGTAATGTGATATTCAAACATGTGTCTAGTTTACTAAGTCTATAAAAATATTCGATTCTTTAGGATGAGATCACTTTTATCTATTACCAATGTATTAAAGTTACCATTGTCTCTCAGATGCTTGGTTTAGGGTCTTTATAGTTGGTATCAGAGAAATATTTGTATAACCCTTGGGAACTATATTTGGTGTAACACCCTAACCCCAGTTACCCAGAGTCGGTGCATTATTACATAACATTGGCATGATCACAAAAAAGATCAAGTCTCAAAAGAACGATTAGTTTAGTAGCATTGGAATAACTAGATGCATTAATAAAGTTTACATTACATCATAAAATGAAAACTACAAAAACATAGTCTCCATAGTCCACACTCATATCCCCACATACTATCCCAGTAGGTCATTCATAAATTACTTCTTCACATCCTAGAAAAAATAAAACATTGAAAGGGGTGAGCTCAAATTCCAAGTAAGGATAACAATATTGCGGAAACTATCATAAATAATAATAAACATTTAAGGCAGTGTATAACTAAAACAAAAGCCTTTTAAAACAAGAACTTCATAATAATATGGACGAAATAAAATGAAATAATTCCATATACTTAATCACATGGATATTCTACTAGTCGAATAATCACATGTAATATCAATAACCAATTTCATAATGATGGAATGCATAATGCCAGAATATCATAACCACATAGCCACGGCCTCGGGCCAAGAATACAAATAAGATTTCATCAAGGCCTTGTTCCAAGACACTAGTCTTTCTAATGAGACCTACCGATGCATCGAGGAGCTATAGAGGGCTCCAACCATCACATATTAAGTCCAATTCATTCCTCATATGAAATGGTTTTAACATAACATAATCATTCGTATTAAAACTGACATAAAAAATGTCAATACTTTCTCCATAAACCATGAATGGTATAAAAATAACACATCCACAGTCAAACAAATCACAAAACCTTCAATACAATATGGAAGTTTGGTATCATAAAATAAAACATTTACTTTGAAATTTTTTTTAAGCTTTTAAGGGAAGCTTTGAAGATTTTATAACGGCGGAAAATTGTCGTACCCGCCGTATAGGTTAAAAAAGACAATCTTACCTTAATTCTGTCAAAGAGGTTAAAAAGGACCTTGTTTGGAAAACGATGGAAAGATTCCTTTATAAATCACTTATAAAATTCAAATAAGAGTATAAATGAGTTTAACCCATATTCTAGTAAATAGTAAAAATGTATTGAAATAAATTTTTAAGAAACATTGATGTGGATGATAAAGAGGTCCCAGTAGATAATTACGTATAAACAACCTCGGATAATGAAGAGATTGTGAAATAACCCTTAACTTATAATTTTACTTGGTTGGGGGTAGGTTAACCTCTTGTATAATGGTGAAATTATTGTTATTAAATTATACAATAATCATATACATTAATATGATATCATATATGATCTTTTAACATTTCTTTGTTAATAATATCTTAATATTATTGTCGTTTCGGGTGTTAACTTACTCATTTTCTTTTTTATGTTTTGTTACGTAAGACATGTTTGTTATTGGATAGGTTTTATATTATTCATATCCAGAATTATATGAAGTCCTTAAACATTATTATTAATCATCAAATGATAATTAGACTTGAATGGATACGATGGGGAATGAATCTCATCGCGTTCGTGGAGACGGTAGTCCATACGTACGCACGAGCGACAATATCATTCTTCTGGTATTAAAATAATTATAATTGGATGGTATATCATATATACAGAATCCTTATCATGTCATATTTATTATTTACATTAATTACACATCATTATTATACCCATCCAAATAACAATGTTTTGACTAACAATTACACCACGACGTGGAGACGGTAAGTCGTACGTACACACGTATGGTGACATATCATTCAAAGGATGGATAGAATACTGAAATATGGTTATACCATGTTTATAATAACATCACAGTATATATAAGATACTAGAGTTATTATTTTATAATTTGAATAACAAAGAAAGAATAAGTTGAAGATGAAAGGAACATGAAAGAGGGTGGTGAAAACATTACCTCTTCTTCGGGTTCTTCCTTTTGATTTGATCAAAAGGGATCCTTAGGTTGGATTTCTGATCAAACTAAGTCCTCTATGTAGAAGTGAGGGAAGTTTAGAAAGTAATTGGGTAGGGTCTGGCCGAGCCAAAAGGCTTTGAATTTGTGAATTTGTGAGAAGGGGAAGTTCCCTTTTATAAGAGGGGTGAGGGGCACCTTTGGAAAATCTAGAAATATTATTTTATAATAAATTCATATTCGGTTACTAATGGCTAAAAAGTGGATTATTTAAATTTTAAGTTTGTGATGGGTTAACAAAACTCAACCAATAGGATTTAGACAGGTTTGGGTCACTATATTAACCTTATCTTTAAGTATTAACTCTTAGTTAATTAGTTTCACTTTTATAATGTCTCTTTATATTTTTATATTATATAGTTAATAAACTTACTATATACATATAAGAGACACCAAAGTGGTCCATTAATGATACACATATCATGATATAAGTTGCTTGGCCGATCCTTAGATTTTTAAGAGTTTAATATCAATTAATAATATAATATTTGTTTTAAAAACTCTTTTATGTCAATTTTGACATTATTCAATAATTAATTTTTGTAAAAATCATAAGAGAATTATTACTTCGAAAAAAGTTAATTAAATAAATCCTAACATGTCATATAAACCTATAAAATTTGTTTAATTCATAAAGAGTATCAAAATATATTTATTTGGGTGTTTATAATATCAATTAGTTTAATTTTTCACTATTATGGTAATTACTGCATCATCATTGTGTCATAAATAAATTAAATTATTTAATGTCTAAAAATTATAAATAAAATACCATTATGTATGAAATCGTTTTATCTTTCTAATTAATATTTATAGTAGAAAATACAACATATATAACTCTATTTAAAAATTGAGTTTCTAAAAGATATATGCTTATGTCATTTTTGTATTTATTATAATTTAATTAATATAAAGTGTCATTATCACATACAAGTGGATCCATGGGATCCCAAAATCGACCCAAATATGCCCATGGTCATATATGTATCCAAAAATAAGGTTATGACACGTTTTAGGGTAATTTAGTATTATTATAATATTATTTTTAACCCTTATTTACCGGATTTACCCTTTAACCATGGTAAATAAAATATTTACCAAAGTAATTATTCAAAATGTATAAAAATAAAAGTTATATATTTACACAATTTGGACATCCTTATTCCAAATTTGGAATCCATTTTTCCAAATTCAAAACACAAAAGTGGCAGAAATTAATTTAAAATTAATTCCTGTTGTTAAAACAAAAAGCATGTTTTTAAGAAATAATAACTATCAAAATATTGACACTTGTTTAAGTCCGGTTTACTTGTGAAATTATGTCCAATGACCAACATTGTATTACATGGTAAAAATATATTCTAAATATACTTTAAAACCACTCAAATTCATAATTTATCACTACTAATTATTTCAATTAAAAAAGTTGTTTTTAATTAAAATTTAGTAATTTTCACTATTCATCAAAATATAAATGTTATTCAAAAAGTTCCAAAATTTTACCCTAGGCTAATTTTGATATTCCGAATCCAAAAATGAATTCCATTTTGAGAGATAAAATTTATAAAATTTAAAAAAGTGGGTGTCACTATTCATAACGGCTAGTTTGATTGGTTGTGGTGTGTGTTAGAACTCGAAGTTTTGTACAACACACACTACAGTATTATTCAAAGAGAAGCATACCGTGGAAGCATGGGGTGTTACATTTTGGATTACATATATTTAGTGACATAATATTATATAAGACTATGGATTAGTCTAGGTATATGATAATTTCATTATGTTTTGGTAAGGTAGAGAGTTTTTTTCATTTCTATAAAATGAATCCATGTATAGATACCTACTAGTGGATGTGGTTTTAGAACTAATAAACCAATGGGTAATAACTCTAAAAGGTTAATATTTCATATTACTCAATCATCACTAGTTCATTATGAGTGGGCCAAAAATATATACCTAGATAGACACCCCATGGGGATATACTTGGATTAATTCACATTTTATTTACAACCCATTATGATATATTTAAAAATACTTTTATGATTTGAAGATATTTAAAAAGATAATATGCTTAAAATTATAAGATTAGTTATGTATAAATTTTATATTTATGTAAAGTGTTTCACTAGTTTTGGAATTATACCTTTTTAATTATAATGTTATGATATAATCTCTTGTATTAAATTGTTTAAAAATAGAATCAAATTGAAGAAATTAAAAATGAATCAACCCTTATAATTAATGTAGGTATTGTTGAGAATGTGTTCATTCAATAATTTCCTTAATTTATTTTTGGTTTTGATGCTCAAAACACCCACATTTATGTTACTAAATAATTTACTTTTATGTCAGTTGCATGAAATTATTTTTCACCAGATTATGTAATATACAATTATATTCAAGTCATTAATCTGCTGGGAATATTTACTGAGGTATTTGGGACATGTTTAAACAAATTCTAGAAACCCAATTCATACTCTATGTTAGTTATCATAATGTATTATTTCGCAACCATACATTTGAAATAGCACATATGGATCATATACCCTACACTACTAGAAAGTATGGTTAAAAAAAGATACGTTTATAATAAACCCTATGTTTGAGGAAAAAAATGTATGGTACATCAACCCAACATTTGTGATCAACTCTATGTTGTCAAACCCAACGTTTGATGTTTTTTGGTCACATGAAGGAACCTTACATTTGACTATTCAAGGAAGGAGTTTTAAATCTATGATATTATCTGAGATTAATGAAATGGAATTGATAGGAGTAAAGATTTATTCCAAACTGTTTTACAACTGATTCAAAGGCTTGTTATGATTTCAATAAATACACATATTCAATGGATTAAATAATTACTATTCTTATAGGAAGTTACGACTCTCTTGAATGTTTTTGAATTCAAATATACAAGATTTATCGTGTGATATTTATAAATCTAGTTTGAACTGGGTCTATTTAACCTGGTGTATAAATATCAAGATTCTCATCATCGGGAAAAATATATAAATAATATAGAAGAGAAAATATACATAAGTAAAAGCTATGTGTTATTTCCATCAATGCTACACTTTGGAAACATACATGTTTTTATCTATCCGATCGACTCACTACTATTACTATCACTACTACTACATTTTATTTTTGCAGCTTCTTCTAGAAAGAATAATGAATTATTTATCAGAGATACCCTTTAGAGGCATATGTGTTTAAACACATGTATATTGTTTTCCCTATTCATATTTGACTAAAGCTTGTGCAATGTTGAAGATCCATTTTTTGTGCGTTATTGAAGATCTGAAGACATTTTTCAGTTTCGTCTATAACTATGATGTTTAATCTATGTTCTCAACAAAATAAATCTCTATTGATTTATCATAGTTTCGACTACTCATACTCAGTCATGGTTAAGTATCAGCTTCTTTCACAAAGGTGTGTATTTATGGTTCCATGTAAAACAACCGAAAGGCCATTTAAATACTATGTAATGTTTCAAATTCCTACTATCAGTTTTTCTTATAAAGGTCTTCAGATAAGAAGAATTTATAGTGAAAATAACCAACCTTGTGGGGTTGATCATTGCTAGAGTGGACTATTTGTCCACTGAACCACTACCATTTCTTACTAATCATTAAGAGAATTAAAGGTTCACTATAAAGAATGATAGATGTTATGAATAATTAAAATTTTTTAAAGTTCAGAATTCACCCCCCCCCCCCTTTCTGTATTATTCATCGTATTCCCAACCTAACCATTGGTATTAGAAGAGGGCTCAACTGGTAAATTTTTTTCTGGAAAATTAATTTCTAATAACACTAATTAGTAACAAAAGGTTCTACTTAATAATTTATAGGTCTAATATTCTTTTGTTAAAGATTCAGAGGAAGACATCTTCAAATGGGTGATTCTAGAGAAGGTATGTCAATGGTTGGTGCTCCTTATTTTAATGGTGAAATTATAGATACTCAAAAACCAATATATTTATTTATTGGAAAAGATATGTAATAAGGGTTTATTTAATGTTTGTTAAGCCTTATGAGATTCCTAAGGTGGATTTGGGGGATTGGAATCATGATCAAGAAAGAGAATATGATCCTAATTAAAAATCCATGAATACTATTGTGTTAGGTTTAGAAACTGATGAATTCAATAGAGTATCTCATTTTCCAACTGCAAATGATATGTTTCATACTATTATTTTATTCTATTAAGGAATATAAAATATTAGATAACTATGGTATACTACTGTAAAACTAATGTTTGATACTTTTAGAATGAATGAGGGTGAATCTATCCCTCAAATGAATGGAATATTGATAGCTATTGTCAACAATGTTGCAGTTTAGGGAGATTCAATTTTATAATCAGATCAAGTGTTAAAAGTAATCAGAGTAATACTCTCTATATAGAATAGAATATATCCATTTATACATCAATCTACACTAGTGGAAAATTTATCTATGATGGATTTGATTAGAACTTTAATGATGTATGAAGATAAGATGTAGGTTAAAGCTGAAAATCATTCAAAACATAAATTAGTTTCTCTCAACACCACTATGTATGAATAACTTAATTGAAGTCTTCCAGATTTAGATAAATAATTATTAGATCTTTCTAAGATATTTGAGAAATTGTATAGAAAGAAATATAAAGGGACTGAAGAAAAAATATGCTATGAATGTAATGTAAAAGTTTATACAAAGGATAAATATTCTTTAGTGGAAGATCAACGGAAATATGATTATAATAGAAAATGAAAGAAACAATAAAGTTAACCTTGATTAATACTTCTAGTTTACGCAATGAATCTTCTACTAATTCTAAGGTTGATCATAAAAGATAAACGATATGTCTTATATCTCATAGTGATGACGTTCAATATTCTTAGTCTTAAAACACTAGTTGTGAGTGACTCTCTTATAATGAATTAAATTGGTATTTCTTTATGCTAAAATATAAATATGGATCTTTAAATAATGATCATAGAACAATTATAAAATATCATGGTACTTATCTATTAGTAAATAAAGATTTTCAAAATAGATTATAGATTTAAAGTCTAATTATTCTAAAATTTCTTATGATTTTCATCACACTAAGATTAAAGAATTATGGAATGAAGTTGATAATTTAAAACAAGATTCTAGTATGTTAATTAAAGGGTGAAAATGATTAAATAATAACCTGGGAAAAATAAAATAGCTCATTAAAATTTCAAAATAGGAAGTAATGGTGAAATACAAAAAATATATACAAATTATTTTGTTCCTAGTTTAAATAGAAAAAACAAGTCTACTAATAAATTTTTTTATTTCAGTACTAAATTACATTATTAAAATTATTTCCAATTTAGAAAATATAAAATTTATTATGTTCAAAGTGTTTATTCCTTTAAATACTTTTTCACCTGAATATCAGAATTCCTACTGAAAATAATCACGTTTGGTTATCAAAAAGCTTAATTTCTAACATTGCTTGAAAAAAATCATATGGGTTCCAAAAAGTGATTTCATTTGAATTTTTTCAAGAATAAAACCCTAAACTATATCATTAATGATTTAAGTGGTCGATTGTTTTATATATGAATATATCTACTAAAGCAGTGAACTACTATGAAGTAGTTCATTATCAAAAAACTTCATTACTATAATCAATCATCTAGGAAGTATTTCATATTTATATATTCTTCAATTTCATTAATTGTTCTATATAGGGAGAGATAAATATCTTTTAAAATTTAATAATGTATTTTTTACACTTTGAATCAAGTCTTAGTCTATTTTGATTATATAACTAATTTATTAAAAATTTAAAATCTCTAAAACTTTGTTTTAAATCCTTGAAAAATACAAATTTTGTTAAAATTATTAAAATTTTATATTTTCCATCTTTAAACCATTTTAAAATATTTGAATTTCATGTTCTTAAAATTTTATTTGTTTAAAAAAATGAAATAAATTCCTTACATAGTATGTCTTTTGAAAAAAACTATAATGATTATTCTATATTTTGGGATAAGGAATATGAAACATCATGTTCACTGTTTCAGATCCTTACATATCATATTATTCTTAAAATATTTTTATTTTTCCTTATGTTTATTCAGAATATATTGTTCAAAATCTTCTGAAAACTAGACACAATAAGATGAAGTGATCAAGTACATTCAGTTTATAAGAAAATAATTCTTACAAAATGAAAAAAAAATTATTCCTTATAATCTGTTAAAATAATAGTCAGTTTTTTATAATGATGATTCATTTGAAAACTCTTCTGAAAATAATAAGAAAGTTCAAATTCATGAATAATTAGAAAAATCTTCAACTCGGGTGTCTATTGAAAATATTCAATTCAAATTTAGCACCATGAATGAAGAAAAAATAAAGCTATAAGCTGGTTAGAATTCATCTAGAAAGTTTTATGATGAAATACATAAAGGATCTGTATCAAAAATGGTTTTTGATTCTTTATGAAAAGAATATAAAATTATGAATGATATCTCAATCTCAAAAGAAAAATATGATGTTTTCAAAGGGGAAATGCTAAGTCATATGGAATAACTCAAAATAGAAGTTGTTACCAAGATAGAACTGTAGCGACTCAGGTTTTTGGCCCAATCAGACTTTGGAATATTTCTACGAAGGATTCCAGAGCTAGGCGCGAAGACGACGTGCGATTCCGAGGCCCGGTGTGCCCGGAATAAATTTTATAAAAATATTAAGTATTTTTATACTATGCACGTGGTGGGGGTTTGATATCTCCTAAACAGTAGCTCAGAACGGGATTCTGAGGGCACAGTTACATCCGGAACGCACCGTTTACCCTAAGCGAGGTGTAAACCTTGCGGGCGCGGGCCTGCGGTGAGAAAGGCCACCAGGGGTGTTTTCGTAATTAAATGGAGAAGTTAGTGTGCGAGTGTCGGCTCGAATAACTTCTGAACAGAGTCTCGGATGGAAAATATGAGTCCGCCGTTGCGTTCAGAGCGGCGCGTTTACCCTAGGGGTGACCTTACTTTTGTTCGCATCGGGCGTCAAGTCCGAGGCGGGTTTGGCGCCGGCGGGCGGCAGATATACATATCAGCCCCCCCCCCCCTGTATCGTTCCTCTCAATTTTCTTCGCCATTTTTCACTGCCGCTCCGCCGAATCGAGCAAATTAAGCACCCACGAGCTCAGAATTCGACGGCAGACGTTCCAGGAGCGTGCAGCGAAAGCTCTGGAGCGCGGATCTAAGGCAGAACGTCGGCGTTTCGCCCACGAGGTAGGTGTTTTGAGTTTTGAAATCCCAGATCCCGTTTTTGTGTTTTTTTTTCTTCAAATTTTCATAAGGGTTGTATAGTTCGAGTCCCGAGCTTTCCGAAACATGTTTCGGATCTGAATTTGGAGCACCGGGGTGCTCCCGGTAGCTCCCGGAAGATTTCCGGCGAAAACCTGGTTATCCGGCGAGACCCGCGGCAGCCAGGGCGGAATCCGGCAAGTTCCGCGGCGGCGCGGTGGTTTCCGGCTCTGGCACGGCGGAGTCCGGCGGCGGCGCGGTTGTTTCCGGTGACCCTACAGTGGTCCGGCCAGATTGTTCCAGGGGTTCTTTAAACCCCTGTAACTCACAAACTGTAACTCCAATTTGCGAACCATTTGCGGCGATGTGTTTCTTCGTCGAGACGAACCTTTTGAACTCACTTTGAGAATTTTATGGTTCGGGATCGTGGCCCGGTAGTTAGAAACGTCGTATAAATAAATAATATTTTATTATTTTTTGACTTCAGGCCATTGTAACTTCTACCCGTAGCGTCTGATTGATGTGTCGTCAGTGGCGTTGAGACCTTGATGGTATGACGGACTTTTTGAGATAGTTTCCGGGTCTTGTGACTTAGAACGGGGTGCGGGTCCCATGAGGCCAGGTTTTGGTGTTTGCGGAGAAACGCACCTTTTGCACCAGGAGTCTGATTTTGGCGGATGATTAGTCTATCCTGTGTGTTTTTCCGATAGGATCGCAGTGGTGCGATCCTTTCGATGAGTTTCGGAATCAAGGCATGGTCCCCACCCGAACTGGCATTCGGTGAATAGTACCTTTTTCATCGGGTGTCCGTTTCGGACGAGCGAGTAGTCGATTCTGCTTGTTTTTCCGAGGGGATCGTCGTGATATGGTCCGATCGATGGGCTTTGGGATCGTTGTGTGGGCCCCGCATGAGCTAGCTACGGTGAATAGTGCCTTTTTTATCGGTGCTCCGTTTCGGGCGAGTAAACAGCCTATCTTACGTGTTTTTTCACGTAGATCGCGATGGTGGACACGGTTTTGGCCTTAGAGATGCGCAGTGTGGCGTTGTTGCAGGTCGCTTGGGTTAGCGACGTTTTGGACCCGCAGTGGTTGAGGGTACTCCCTTGATTCATTCCCACGAGGGTACGTGTGACATCACAACCTTCTTATAGGTTTGTGATCCTCTCGGTGGGATGTTTAAACTGTTAGAGTTGTGGCATCCCTCCGATTATCCCGGAGCGGGATCCTCTAGCATCTTTTCCCTAGATCGGGTTCTTGGTATCGTTGTGACCGCTTATTCACGGGCAGCGATCCCCTATCTAGCATGTTAACCCCGTAGGGTTTGTGGCATCATCTGTAATATGATCCCCTACGTAGTGGGTTGTGCTCAGTAGGGTTGTGGCATCATCGGGTCTACGACCCCCTACTCAGCATGAGGTGTATAGTAGGGTTGCAGTATCGTTGGTTATTCGATCCCCTACTCAGCACGTGGTTTCGGTAGGGTTGTGGCATCGTCGATTCGATCCCCTACATCACGAGTTATACCAAATAGGGTTCCAGTATCGTCGTGACCACCTTTATATGGGCGATGATCCTCTATCTGAGTGATGTGCTTCTGTCGAGTGCCAGATCAGGTTGTGGTATCTCCCAGCGGATCCTGGGTGTAATCCCCTATCTGTCAGAACTACGTATGCCAGATCGGGTCGTGGTATCCTCCAGCGGACCCTGGTAGTGATCCCCTATCTGTGAGCTACGTATACCGGAGTGGGTTCTGGTATCCCCTAGCAGACCTTAGAAGCGATCCCCTATCTGAGGAGTTTGGTGGTTATGTTGTTTCAGCGAGGTTTCCTCAATGATGCTATCTGACGAGCATGATCTCTCAGGTGAGCGTCTGAGAGGTTTGAGAGAATCCTGATGGATTGTATCTCTCATATGAGTGTCATCTGTGATGACATTGATCGTGTGGTGTACTCTCCTGGTTGTGGACAGTTGTTGGTGTTGAGGTTGGTTCCTCTTGTGGCTTGGTGCG
This sequence comes from Viscum album, assembly GCA_963277665.1. NCBI lineage: Eukaryota > Viridiplantae > Streptophyta > Magnoliopsida > Santalales > Viscaceae > Viscum > Viscum album. The sequence continues at coordinate 571,150,289 of OY728134.1, read as the reverse complement.
TGAGCTGGGTATATCTGGTTTGTTTAATGTGTATGTATGGGAATACACCTGATCTGAGCTGACAAGTTGTGTTTAGCCAAGGATGGTCATGAGAGGGAGTTTCTATCTCATCTGGGTTCCCTCTGGCTGGGATGAGTGGATTGTTTCCTTTTAGTATCTCTCTTTGGTTTTGGGTTTTTGGGGTGCCTACTGAGTATGTTTATACTCACCCCTGCACAGACTTTGCCCGCACATGTTTGTGTCTTCTGCAGACCACAGGCCTTTCGACGGAGTCCTAGGAGGACCCGGAGTAGGCAGAGCTGAGTGAGCGAGACTGACCGGGGTTTTTTCCAGTGCGGTGCCGAGGGAGCTTTCTGGTGGGTGTTTGTGGCAGCGTTCCCCTTCTTCAGAGTAGGTTGGAAACGCTTTGTAGTTTTCTTTTGGTGGGCCCTGTTTCTCCCTTTTGTACTTCTGTTGTACTCTGGTTTGGGATAGATGTATGCATGCATTTACTTTTCAATTTTATATCTCTACACCGTTTCATGGAGGTGTTTGTGGGTGCGTTTTTACAGGTACCTTAGGCTAATGCCTCCCTTGTGTGTGATAGCCTACTCGGCGCTAGTCGCCAGCCCCTGGCCTATTGGAGGCAGGCTTGGGGAGTTATGGCTCGAGCCCTGTTGGGTCGGGTCGTGACACGAACTTGATAAGAAAATTATGTTTTCTGATTAACATTGTTCAACTTCATCATATAAAATAATAGTAGGTGTTCAAAATTTATTAGAAGAACTGTCAAGAGTTTTAGCTTCCTTAGGTGAAAATTTTCGATGTTTGGAAAGTTTAGAAGAATATTTTACTCCTTCTTAACACTTCATTTATATTTTCTATTTATTTAAAATCAATTTTATATGTATTCTTTCCAAATATATTTTGTTTAGTTGAAATAGTTCAATAGTTTTTTATTAGTTTTCTTATGTAAGAATGTATTTAATACTTAATTATCAAATAAATTACTTTATTGGAATAAGTTAGAATAATAATAGTTTTATTTTTAAATATTATTTATAAAACAAAATGGTTTAAATTCATTTAATACCTTTTACATTATGACTTATTGGGGGGTTTTAATAAAGTAATCATTTTATTCATTAGATATTTCTATTATACACCTTGTTTTGAAATATTAAATCTTTTAAAAAAACATGAATTTAGTGGGAGTTAAATTTACTACTCTTATCTTTTTTGATTTCAAAAAAATAAGGCAATGTTTATAGTTTTAGTTTAAACTATTATCTTTATTAAGGAACATTTTTTTATGTAATTGAATTGGGGGAGAAGTTATTATCCTTAATGAGAATCCAGATATATTTATCCTCAATATCCCAAAAAATGGGAGAGAAGTTTTCATGCTTATAATAGGGAAAAAGATTTTTTAATGAAAAATATATAAAGGAATGATGAGGAGAAGTCTCCATGGGAAAAAGAAAATTTTTATAAAGTTTTTTTAAATAAAAGGGAGGAGAAATTTTTTTTGTTTTTATATTTTACATATTTTATCATGGGTTTTGTGATCCTAAAAATGGGGGACATTATTGAGAATTTTTTGTTACAAAATTTCCATGAATTTTTTTTTCGGTTTTGATGCTCACAAAATGAAGGTATCGAGAGTGCACTGGAAGCCCCAAAACCTAGGATTCAAAAAATTTTCCACCAACAATCAATTTTCCAATGCCTTTTTTGGTGGATTTCTACCCAGTATTTGTCTGAGGATCATACGTAGGGAATTTTATGCACAAAATAAGAAACCAAAAAACCTGGTTATATCTGAAGTATCACCTGATGCCTACTCATTGTCAGAGATCAAGGCTCAAAGAATCTGAATCCAAATTTGTGTAGATCATCCACATGTGATTCAAGAAACTACAGAAACATCGATCATTGAATTTTGGGTGTAAGTGTGGATATATGGAGACAATTTCAATGCTCCAATGATCGCCTCATTTTCATTCTTGTGATGTATAAGGTAGATTTTGTTCCAAGTCACCCAGATTGAGATATTCTTTCTCTAAAAAGAAAGATAGTAGAGAGAACCTCTCAAGAACATTCTATAAATAGTCCATTAGAGAGAACCACTTTTCCTCTATTTGTAGTGTGTTAGGTAATTACCCCAAAAAATTTCCTTGACCCCCAAATGATTAACACAGTATATAAATGATATTATTACTATTACACTGAGTCATAAATATAATTTATTTTATTATATCCCTCTTATAAAATAAGAAATATATTAATTGACAATACCTAAGCCATTAACTCAACTCATTACTCCCACAAATATTAAATGATACTTTAATATTTTAAACTAATATTCATTCATATAATATTTCCATGTATTTATGTAAAAACTTGTAAATGCATATAATAAAAAAAATAAATGCTAATTATTCTTAACTTGAATAATATTTTGTTATTTTTTTCTTTGGTGATCGTATATCCTTGGACAAAACTCGATCCTCATTAGTGGGGACCATCATGTTCGATATACTTATTCACATAAATTTGAAATATTCTTGAATATGCTATTATATGTGACCCTCTAGGCCCTTATCTTGATAGTAGTGAATACTATTCACACACCAAGAGTGGGATCTAGAAACCCATCATGGACCCTAAGGAGATAATGATGGTCATATAAACAACAACCAACCTACGAACATGAACTTTTTAATATAATCACTTTGTCTTTAATATCTCATAAATAAGGACATAGACCCATTTCATAACCCTTTTTCTTACATTATTATATTTTTATCAAACTGGAGGGATTTAACCTTCATTTTCATGACCACGGTCTTATAATGGTACTACCATCCTGATCAAACAGGTCCGAGATATATTACTTCTATAACTGGGAAGTGATAAATCATTTCTTTACCATTCAACTAATGTCATATCACCAATGGCACACCGAACACAAGAAAGCATTCAATGATTTCATTATCATGGTTTTTTCTTTACATCAAATTACATGATAAAATGGAGTGCATTGATATTGATCTCAAGTCAAGAGACCAATACCCATGTCCATAGATAGGAACATCTAGTGACAACTAAACCATGTGGTGTTCTTGTTAGCGGGTCTATCCTCCCAATCTCAGAACAAGAGATCACCAAGTGTGGGATTCATGAGAATAAGTATTAATGCTTATGATCCCCCATCACATGATATTCAAACATCAATTTATTCCTACCAGTATGATGTATCTAGACCATAGGAACATTGTTTAAGGTTATTATTATAGTATCTATAGGTTCTCATTATAGTTTGGGATATGTTATAACCTTTTAATATGATAATTAATATATATACAGTACCATTAAACAGTATATGTAGAAATGACTACACTTTAATGGTCAGAATACATAATGCATTTCTAACTGTATACTTGATGTGGTAATAAAAAGAATTATTCAAGTTGGGTCTAGGGAACCCACTATTACAACACTCCAACTTTCACTAGATCAAACTTGATAACTAACTTTGTTAGCACTTGTATGGTTAAAATCATGTTTATGATGAGTCACAGATTTAGTTGTTGGTTCTGCCACATTTCTACCGCATGGAAATTATGCTTTATATGAGCTCACCACTTAGATTAAAACATATCAAGAGATGGTATCCCCATGTATATACCTTTTTTCCACTATCAAAACATGACATATTGGATAGTAATAATATCATAATTTACATTGTGATAATACTTTTCTAATTTGGTTTGATTCTATGAACTGGAAAAAATCATTGCGTGTAACTTCCTCTTAGCTACCTAAAAAGCTACAACATACTCTGTATTTTTTTGTATGGCTACCACCATATTTAATGATATTTTCTTGTTAAAAACCTTAACCTAATAGTGATATTAGATCACATGGATCTAAGGAAGACTAGTTTTTATCAATTGAAAAATAGTATCCTTTCTTTTCCCCTTACCAGGTATATATCCTATATACTTTCTTAAGTGAAAAAAAAAGATAGTTCTAATTTAGTCCCTTGTAGTTCTCCTAGTTATAACTGATATTTTTCTATTATAATGTATACCTTGAAAATATCAATTATTTTACATATCATGGAATATGTAAATGATCCATCACAAAAGCATATGGAATTCAACTCACCACATTAGTCTTCTATTATATCCATGCATGTCAACTTGGAGGGATTTATTCCATGTGACATAGGTAATAATTATATCTTAAATTTTTCTACCTTATATGTATTAACACTGTGAAATTATTTTGATGATTAACTAGGCCCAAGAAACTATTATATATACCTTAGTAGATCATGTTCCCTAGAACTTCAGTTACTGCTTTAAGTCAATCACTAGAGTGTGTCCTTTTATTATGGCCTTAACTATAAGACCAATAGTTTTTTCTATAGGTAACCAAATATATTTCTCTGGTAAAACATTGGTTCCCCTACTAACCTCTGGTAAACATATGGTAAATATTCATTATGAATGAATGTTATAAGATCTTGTCAGTTACTTTACTCAAAAACTAGATTTCAGTAACTTGGAGCTTGTTGAAACCCTTTGATGTCACCATTCCTTTTTAGTTTCATCATATATACACCTTCCAAGATTTTTGGTCTTTAATTCCAATGATCAATAAAATGGTCTTAGAAATTAGTTAAGATAAGTAAAATTATAATTGATTTATATATACTTACTTGGTATTACCAATTGTGCCTTATTTGTACATCACTTGTATAATCCATGTATAAAATGATTTGAATACCCACCATAGTATTCAAAATAATAATTCATCATGAACTTTGATACATGGAATCCATTATAAAATTTCAATTTATCTTTTCAATATTAGATAGTTACCATATACTACTTAATTTTAGGGATTATTATTCTTACTCAATAATTGATCACTGGACATGATGAATATAAAACCAAAACTATGGTTTTAACCTTTCTAAGAATTATGTGTCTCTAGAACATTCTTTTTTCACATGCACTTGTATACCTAGTTCCTATTCCAACTTCATGTGCATATTCGGGGATAACTAGACCAAAGTCAATCTAGCTCCCACTATATCTAATAGAAATGTAAACCCTTATATATAAATTTATTTTATCACTTTAATGCCACTTTTAAATCTTAAGGATTTATGTAATATTCTAAATAGTTGTTAGTATAATTGTTTTAGATGCGTAATGTGTTAGTACTTGATGCAAGTATGTTTATATCCTCACAAACTCTTTGCATCTAAACACGTGTATTATGATAAAATGTATTTCTATCATACTATAAATAGTATGGTATCCATTTTTTCATTATATTTTTCATATGGTTAGAGGATATCTCTATTATTTGAGAGGCATAACAGAAAATATAATGGATGGTTCTACAAGTTGCAACATTTACATTGTTTACATCATAACTTTGATGTATAAAATGTGTGTTTAGAAATTTCTTCGTGCAACATTTTTTATCAATGTTAGCATGTAAGAATAAATAATTTATCCTCCTTATTAAAATCAATGTCAAGATGTAGATAAGTTAATTTCATTTAGGAATTAATCCATGCTACATTATCATGAACAATGATAGCTTTGATCTAGATATTCCTCATCATGTCAACCTAAAGCAACATATATCTTCTAACCATGCATATATCATACTTCATTTTCATATTACATAATCACTTAAAGGAGTCTAATGAAATCTATTTTCCACTAGCTTCTCATTGGAAAATTTCACACAAACTTGTTGAACTAATTCCAAAAGTCTTATGGATTAACTTTATTTCTGATGGTTTCTTTATACAAAACTAAACAAGTATGTGCATAAATAATATCTAAGGAGTTTAGATCCATTGAGTCTATATAACATACTAGTTATATCCTAGGAATCTAATTTTTGTTTTTCTTAACAAATATTATCTTTTCACAACTGTTTAATTGAGTTTTACATTTTATATTCATCATGTATTGCCTAGGATTTATGTATCACTGAATTATTACTTGAGTATTCAATACCACAAACAAAGCTCATTCTAAAACATGGAATAATGTGTCATCATTTCCAAAGGACATGTGAGGCAAATATTTTGGTTATACTCAATTAAAATTAGACTATAATCGTAAACTTTAAAATAGTGAAGTAATATACTTCTCACCGCTGACTTAGAAATCACCCGATCTCGGTCATTTGGTGAATCCAAATTACTTGTAATAATGTTTCTATACTTACTAAGTTTCTATATTTCAACACCCCAATGTGATTGAAATATTTAATTTAATACCCAGGTAGTATGTCGGAAACATTAATTGATGAAAATATACTAAATAACTGATTTCTTTCTTCTATGAATCAGTACATTTCATTTTAACATCCATAAAAGTATTTCATGATATGTGAATCAAATAGCCTCTTGTTTAATGTCCAACCTCATTGCATTGAAGGACATTGTGAAGGTACCTATGACATTACTCTTTCCATTAGTCATATCACCTTTCCTTCCCATTATTTCATCATAATAACTAAAGATGAAACATTTTTTCTGTTCTTATTTACTTGGGGAACCTTACCCAAAAATATAATGAAGAGTTTACTCAATACTATTCATTTTGTAACCTAAAATGACACTGGAGTAAATGGGTTAAAATTATATGATAAAGGGATCCATTGAAAGGTCATGATAAATCTTTCAATTTACACATTTCTAGTGTAATCATCACCTTATTAATATCTTCCTTCACTTTCTCCTTGCAAACTTCTCACATATGAGACTAACTGTTATATCACCCATTCCAGGATTTTGTAACCACAAATGAAATCAAATGTTGATAATATAACAGTTAAATGACCATCATTTTCTTTATACATGAGTCTCTAGTAAGCAATTTTACATCCTCACTTCCTGTGGTAGCGTAACATGTTTTGGGGACACTAGCACTGTGAATTTCTAATATCGTAGTATTTTGTACAAGCACCTATAATACTATTGGATACTCATGTCTAATGTAGGCATTTACTTTGTCTGTTATTTATAAAGATATTTCTTTTTTTATAACATTCCATTTTCTAAAAAAATAAAATTCTATAAAATTAGTAATTTTTATCTTGATTACCAATTTAGAAATTTTGAATGATTAATTAATTAAATCATTGAATGTCTTCCACTATTTTATCGAAAATCTAGGAACCCTATATACTTGAATCAGAACACTCAATTAGTTGATTATTCTTGTGTAAATGATCCATGAACCACCCCTCATATTCTAGAATCGTTTGCTATGCCACTACTCAGAGGATTCAAGGTAGGCGTTTGTCTAGCCAATTATATTAACTCACAGTTTCATGATCTGTTGAGTAAAGTCTCATCTTATAAAATCATAACATGATTTCATCCATACATTCCTATAAATTATATCAATTTTTTTATAATAATTACTACCACTTCAGTTAAGTGAAACCACAACTCTCATAAGATCTCCCTGGTAGTAAGAGGCACCCTCAACTTTGGCTGACAGGCACCCCGAACACATATTTTTTCTACATTTTAATGATAGAAGGTGGTTATGACTTATTATTTACTTGAGGGTTTTATATTTTTATTCGAAAAAAAAGATATAATTTTCTATCTAATTGGTACATACTATGTGATTTCACTCATAACGGACCATGCAATAAATAAAAAATATTCATCATGCCTTATGTTCATTTTATCAATGCATGCTTGTTTATTATTTTATGTGATCATGCATAAACTACACATTCAAAAAATAATAAAGGTTGAAAGAATAAAATGATGATGTGATCGTGATCTGATAGTAATGGTTGGTCCATTGAGTGAATAATGGATCAACCAATACCACATGGGTAATATCTTGAGTTTCATCGATTGTCACTTGAGTTGCAACGCTTTCTCATCCAATACTGAAAACTCTTGTCTAATACATCGCCATATCTCAACATGAAGTGTGTCACTTCTCATCTTTGTCATTATATAATACTACGGGAAAAATCACTATTTACGATGGGTTATTTGCGACGGGATTTCTTCCCGTCGCAAATAACCCCTCCAGGATGCTATTTGCGATGGGAGACATCTCCCCGTCGCTAATAGTTTGGCGCGGCTTGCGCGCCAAACCGCACAGGAGTAGTTGCGACGGGACTCGTCGCAAATACCCGGCGGCGGTTAATATCGTTTTGTGGCGGTATGTCATCTCGTCGCAAAAATACTGTCGGCATGTACTATTTGTGATGGGTCCCGTCGCAAATAACCTTTTAACCGCCGGCTGTAATTAATGTGGGTGAGGGTATTTGCGACGGGAACCGTCGCAAATAGTACCAGTTGCGACGGGAACCCCGTCGCTAATAACCCCGTCGCAACTAATCTAACCTATATATACCCCCATCCGTTTTTTTCCCAAATCATTCATATCTAGCTCTCTCTATTTCTCTTCATTATTAAGTTTCGAAGAAAAAAAATTAGTAGAATTTTTTTATACGAGAACAATCGAGGGACGTCAATATCTTCAGAATATCAAAGCTTAAGGTATTTATATTTTATTTTTTTATATTTATTTTATTTTTTATGTTAATTTTAATTGTTGTTTATTAGTTGTAATTTAATTAGATTTCAATTGATTTTTATTTAAATTTATTTTTACTCAGAAATTGATATTTTTAGTTATAATTAAAAATAATCAGTAATAATTAATATAAAATTGATACATTTAGATATAATTAGGAATAAATAGATATAATTACCAATAAATAGATATAATTAGCAATAAATAGATATAATTAGCAATAAGTAAATATAATTAGCAATAAATAGATATAATTAGCAATAAGTAAATATAATTAAAAATAAGTAGATATAATTAGCTATAAGTAGATATAATTAGCAATAAGTAGATATAATTAGCAATAAATAGTAAAAATTATATATAATTAGCAATAATTAGATATAATTAGATATAATTAGATATAATTAGCTATAATTAGATATAATAAGCTATAATTAGATATAATTAGATATAATTCCATATAATTAGATATAATTAGATATAATTAGATATAATTAGATATAATTAGATATAATTAGATATAATTAGGAATAATTAGTAATAATTAGTAATAATTAGTAATAATTAGTAATAATTAGTAATAATTAGTAATAATTAGTAATAATTAGATATAATTAGTAATAATTAGTAATAAATAGTAATAAATAGTAATAATTAGTAACAAATAGTAATAATTAGTAATAAATAGTTATAAATAGTAATAATTAGTAATAATTAGTAATAATTAGATATAATTAGATATAATTAGTAATAAATAGTAATAAATAGTAATAATTAGATATAATTAGTAATAATTAGTAATAAATAGTAATAATTAGTAATAAATAGTAATAATTAGATATAATTAGTAATAATTAGATATAATTAGTTATAATTAGATATAATTAGATATAATTAGATATAATTAGTTATAATTAGATATAATTAGATATAATTACAAATAATTAGTAATAATTAGTTGTAATTAGTAACAATTAGTAATAATTAGTAATAATTAGTAATAATTAGTAATAATTAGTAATAATTAGTAATAATTAGAAATAATTAGAAATAATTGGTAATAATTAATAATAATTAGTAATAATTAGTAATAATTAGTAATAATTAGTAATAGTTAGTAATAAATAGTAATAAATAGTAATCAATAGTAATAATTAGTTATAAATAGTAATAAATATTAATAAATAGTAATAAATAGATATAATTAGTAATAATTAGAGATAATTAGTAATAAATAGATATAATTAGAAATAATTAGTAATAATTATTACTAAATAGTAATAAATAGATATAATTTGTAATAAATAGTAATAAATAGTAAAAAATATTAATAAATAGTAATAAGATGTAATAAATAGTAATAATTAGTAATAATTGGTAATAATTACTAATAATTACTAATAATTAGTAATAAGTTGGAATAAGTAGGAATAAGTAGGAGTAAGTAGGAATTAGTAGGAATAAGTAGGAATAAGTAGGAATAAGTAGGAATAAGTCAGAATAAGTAGGAATAACTAGGAATAACTAGGAATAACTAGGAATAACTAGCAATAACTTGGAATAACTAGGAATAACTAGGAATAACTTGCAATAACTATGAATAACTATAAATAACTAGGAATAACTAGCAATAACTAGGAATAACTAGCAATAACTGGGAATAACTAGCAATAACTAGGAATAACTAGCAATAAGTAGCAATAAAAAATTATATTATCAATAATTACGAAAAAACAATATTATTATTATTAAAATAATAAAAAAAATTATAAAATATTAAAATTATCAATATTCGCAATAGGATTTTCTCTATTCTTAACATGTTCAAATCTCAAAGGGTCGCCAATTGTCATGTCATGTGCAATAAAAATTTTGTGTCAGCCATGTCCAATGTAAACTCTATAATTGTCCTTGCATGGTTGATCACCTCGCAAGTAGTGTTGGAATAGGAAAAACCAATTCATACCCTTCTTATCTATAAGAATTATCTCACATGAACCTTTACATAGACCATTATCCCTTGAAAATTTAAGGGAAATATAATGATATCCCCTTAATTTTTTAAGGAAGAATGATCTATGTAAAGTCTCATGTGAGATGATTCTTAGAGAGGAGAACACCATTAATTTGGTCGTCTTATTGAAACACTACTTGTGAGGTGATCAACCATGCAAGTACAATAAAAGAGTTTGCATTGGACATGATTGACACAAACTTTTTATTGCGCATGACTTGACAATTGACAACCCTTTGAGATTTGAATATGTTAAGAATAGAGAAAATTTTGTTGCGAATATTGATAATTTTAATATTTTATAAATTTTTTATTATTTTAATAATATTAATATTGTTTTTTCGTAAATATTGATAATATAAATTTTTTATTACTAATAGTTATTAAACGAAATCTACTTGGATAATGAAGGGATAATTTGTAATCATTTCCACAATGATGATTACCAAATTTCCTTTCATTATTCAAGCATTTTTCATTTTTTTAAGTATTGCTACGTATTTCTAAATTAGTAATAAATAGTAATAATTAGTAATAATACGTAATAAATTGTAATAATTAGAAATAAATTGTAATATTTAGTAATAATTAGTACTAATTAGTAAAAAAAATTAATAATTTGTAATAATTAGTAATAATTTGTAATAATTAGTAATAATTAGTAATAATTAGTAATAATTAGAAATAATTAAGAATAATTAGAAATAATTAGAAATAATTAACAATAATAAGTGTGAGAAAGATGCAATTAAATGAGCTATCGGACAATAGAGTAGCTGTCAATCCACTGGAAATTATGTCGCTATTAATTAATGGTAATTATTAAGTAGTTGTAATTATTTATCTTCTTTTTTCAGATAGTGTTTTTATAATTTCAAATTATTCAAAAACAGTGATGATTTTATAATTTATGTAGAAAAATATGGAACAAGGAAGTCAACATTAGTCATTATTAGATGATCGAGCTTGGATAAATCAGTACAAAAATCCAAATGGTTTTGGTTTAAATCCTGCATATATTGAGGGTGTTAATGCTTTCTTAGCATTTGCATCATCAAAACCAGAATATGTTTCAGAAGGCACAATTATGTGTCCTTGTAAAAATTGTGCTCTGAGAACTTTTGACAAATTTGACAAGGTTGGAGGACATCTCTTGCGGTTTTATTTTCAAACGGATTATGATTTTTGGTATCAACACGGTGAACGCAGTTCTAGAAAAGATCCTAATAAATTGATTTCGGATTCATCACGGTTTCAAAATTTAGTACATGATGTTGCAGGTCTATATATGCAACAAACTGAAACTCATGATGAAATTGATTTAACTCCTGAGTTGGCACCATCTGAATTTTATGAGTTGTTGAGGTCTACTGAGGATGCATTATATCCTGGTTGCAAGATAAGAAAATTAGAATCGATTGCAAAATTTATGGCTATTAAATCAGATAATGCAATGTCAAACAACTGTTTTGATCAGATATTTTCTTTTGTTAAAACATTGTTACCTGATGGAAATGTGTTCCCTACAAATTACTATGAGAGCAAGAGGTTGATTCGTAATCTGGGCCTTAGTTATCAGAAGATTCATGCATGTCCAAATGATTGCATATTTTATTCTAGTGAAAATGAGTCATTGGAGAGTTTTCCCACATGTGAACAATCGAGGTATAAAAAAGATCAACCAGAGAAGTCTAGATTGATTCTAGTAACACAGTTGAGATATTTCCCCCTTACACCCAGGTTGCAGCGTTTATTTATTTTTCAAAACACAGCGTCAATGATTTCATGGCACAAAACCAATATTTCAACTGATAAAAGCTTAAATCATCCATCTGATGGTGATTCGATGAAACATTTTGACCAGCTTCATCCATCTTTTCCTAGAAGCCTGAAACATGCGATTGGGTCTTTCTACTGATTGTTTCTGTCCGTTTGGTTCTTATGGTAGCCAGTATTCAAGTTGTCCAATATTTATAACTCCATACAATTTTCCATCATGGTTGTTGATGAAAGAGACTTATATCCTTTTGACTCTATTAATCTCAGGACATCCGAAAAAGAATATTGATGTTTATTTGAAACCATTGATTGATGAGTTAAATTCATTGTTGAGTGATGGTGTTAATACATATGATGTTGCTGCGAAACAAAATTTTATATTAAAAGATGCATTAATGTGGAAGATTAGTGACTTTCCGGCATATGTAATGTTATCTAGTTGGAGTACACATGGTCCGAAATCATGTCCTTACTATATGAAAGAAAACAAAGCATTTATGCTCGTCAATGGAAAAAAACCTTTCTATTTTAATTGTCATCGTAGATTTCTTCCAACCGATCATCCTTTTCGGATGAACAAATCTCATTTCAGAAAAGGTAAAATTGAAAGGGATGAACCTCCAAATATGATCTCAGGTACATAGTTAAAATTAGTTGTATTTTCATTACCCCCCATCACATTTGGACCAACAATAAACCAATAGAAAATTCATGGCTTTGGGAAAGAACATAATTGGATAAAACGGAGCATTTTTTGGGATCTTCTGTATTGGTCTGATTTGTTGGTCTGCCACATGTTGGATGTTATGCATATTGAGAAGAACTGTTTTGATAATTTATTTCATAGAGTTTTGGATACACTAGTTTAGACCAAAGATACTATAAATGCACGATTAGATCTTGCCAAAATTTGTAGGCGACCAGAACTTGAACTATTTGAAAATGTCAGATCACAGTGGTTAATGAAACCAAAAGCAACTTATGCACTGTCCAAAGACAGTCGCTTATTATTTTGTCAGTGGATTTCCGATTTGAGACTTCCAGATGGATATGCTTCCAATTTGGGTAGATGTGTTAGGAATGGTTATATTACTGGATTAAAAAGTCATGATTGTCATGTTATAATAGAAGGATTTATGTCGATTGGATTCATAGGTTTGTTGAATTTTATGATTTGGGATTCAATAACAGACATATCATATTTTTTTGCAGACGTTTGTGCAGCGACAACATACTACGATACGCTAAGAAAACTATAAGAATATGTTGTTGTAATTATTTGTAAACTAGAAAAAATCTTTCTGTCGGCTTTCTTTGACTAAATAAAACATCTGATATTGCATTTTACACTTGAAGCTAAATGTGGAGGTCCAGTACAGTTTTTATGGATGTACCAATTCAAGAGATGCATGCAGAAATTGAAGAAAAAAATACATAACAAAGCATCAGTTGAAGGCTCAATTGATGAAGCTTATTTGCAAGAGGAAATTTCTTTTTTCTCCTCTCATTATTTTGAATCTCAATATACCTCAAAACACAATTGCATGGGATGAAATGAAGGGAATGTTAATGAAAAAAAGGACAATCAATTAACAATTTTTAATCCTCCAAATCTTGGTTTTGGGTGAGTTCATGAACGATAGCTTTCAGATGATGAACATCACAGAGCTCATACATATGTTCTGCTCAACTGTGAATAAATGACATTATTTGTCTTGTGAGTGCTTCAATCACTTATTCTATAGTTTATGTTATAGTATTTAAACTTATTTTATTTTTAAGTTATATGATAATCATATCAAGAAACAACTTCCACAAATTACAGCTGCTGCTCTTAAATAACACAGTCAAAAAAAATTCTCAATGGTTTCAAAAACTGGTAACATAAATTATTGATGGTTTAATATCAATTCCATTTATTATTTATTATATTGATAATTGTCTTTCACATTTTCAGGTGTCTCAATATGCTGATAAAATTGATAAGCGACTGTGTATATTGAGTTACCCACCATCCAAAATGGATAAATCGTATAATGCATATGTGGTGAATGGTTTTCGATTTCATACACATGCATACGAGGAATCAAAAAACAATGAAAAATGGAGTTTCCTTGAGAGGATCTCATAACAGAGAAACTGAAGTTGAATTTTATGGCATTTTGGATGAAATTATTGAGTTGTGTTATCTAGGACAGAATTACATAACGATGTTTAAATGTCGGCGGTTGGATACTGAGAGAGGCTTGCATGTTCATCTGACTCATGGAATCGTCGATATTAAATATAAAAGTCTTCTTGCAGAAAATGAACCATTTTTAATGGCTCAAAAGGCACATAAAATTTATTATGCAAAGTATTGTGCTACTTCAAGAGACTTGAGTGATTGGTGGAGCATAATAAAAATGAAATCTCAGGAAAATCAGTTTACTCACAATGAATGTGGTTCCGCTGAAGTGGAAGGAATTGAAATTTTCAAGAGACTCCTCAAAATCCATCTGATTCACAGAGATATGTGAATATCAATGATGACACCCCACAGTTAAGGACTGATGGTGATGAATATATTAATGATGTTACAAATGAATTTCAAATAACAAGAGATGTTGAAACTAAAACTCCTATGGATATTGATGATGCTGAGTAGGATGATGAAGACATTGACATTGACAGCTATGGAGAAGAGGATGAAGATCAACATTGACACAGTTAAATGCTGATTATAATCATAACTAAGATATATCTATATATAATAGTTATTTTCAACTATCTGCTAACAATAATCATTTTGTGTTTCAGATGGACCCTGAGCTATTTCTCGAGTTGCTGGAGGTTGACCTTTCGTTGGATGAGGGGGATTTTGGATCATCTAACACTCAGCCTACCAGCGGTTCAGGGGGTACATGGAGGGGGCGTAGTCTTACGTGACTGATGACTCATGACCCTATCCCTGAGCAACGTCCACATCTTGGTTTTGATCCACACACACGGAGGTATGGTAACCTATATATTTTAGTTAGATTTCATTAATTTATTTATATATATACTAATTGTTTGATTATTTATTCATTTTTCACAGTTTCGCGCATGTAGCTATTGGACAGGGGAGCGCTATGTTGCGTAATTATTTTTCTTAGCCATGGATCACATGGGAACAGATTCCCGTTGATGTACGACGTGACATATTCCATCATTGGCTAATACGTAAATAAATAATATTTATTTTGAAATTTATTTTATTAACAACTTGATATTATAAATTATTTTTAGGGTTTATGGTATCCTATAAATGATAGCATGCGTGACATTATTCATGCGGCATGACAGGTTTCTATGCATGACCGTTTCCGCCAGTTGTTTTACAATTTGATAAGGACAGCCATTAAGAAAGCAGGGGTGACAGAATTTGATGAGTCGTGTAGATCCCACTGACCAGAGTACATTTCATCTCATGTTTGGGATGGATTATGTTTACACTGGTTGGGTGGTGGATTTCAGAGGAGATCTTCAGTGGGACAACAGAACTGGGGGAGACAGGAGGTGACGCATCGAGCTGGTAGCCTTAAATTCAGTTCACATAGAGAGCATCTGGTAAGTATATTTTTTAAATATTTTATATAACATTAAATATAAACAGTTTATTTTATATTTCTGTAGGGATTCAAGTATCCCGATATTATGAATTTCGACGTTTATCAGAGGATGTACAGTGATCCTGCCACTGGTGATATTAGAGGTGATCGCCAGCATCATATTGTGGTTAGTATTATTTTTTCAGTTTGAAAATTAACTGCATATAATATTTTTACAATTTTAATTTTAAATTGGAATTGAAGGAGTAATACGAGGCTACGACCTCTCAGACACAGGCTGAGGTTGAGGACGAGATGACTGAGCAGACCAGTGCTCACCATTTCGATGAGGCAGCTTGGATGCAGGCGACTCAGTATGGCTTTGAGAAGGGCAGAGTAGTTGGCATCAGATCTCATTTGACTTCTGGTACTTATTACGATACTACTACGATGTCGGCGTCTTGCTCGAGAGGAGCTCGTAGAGAGGCATCATCTTCTGGCTCACAGTATCAGGAGCAGTTGCGAGCTCAAGCTGAGCATATAGAGACTTTGCAGAAGCAGCAAGAAGAGATGTGTTGGCAGCAGCAACAGTAAGAGCAGTATTACAAGGATCATATGCGTCGATGGCAGCAGCAGCATCACAAGAAGATGGAGTACATCCTCCATCTGACTCGTAGATTAGGTAAGGGGTTTCCTCCACCATCCCCTTCAGCTCCTCCTCCTCCTCCAGAAGACGACCCCCCCTCAGTGATTTTTGTATGTTACAAACATTTGAATTGAACATTGTAATATGAATTATTTATATTTTCTGTCTTTTATATCGATGTAATTATTAAATAATTCACTTTTTAATATTTTTTTATTTTTTGTGAATATTGAGAATTTTAATATTTTTTATTTTTTTATATTTTTTGTGAATATTGATAATTTTAATATATTTTATTTTTTTATTGTTTTAGTAATAGTAATATTATTTTTTTAATTAATCGTAATTTTATGAAATTTTATTTTTATTAAAATTAATTTATTATTTGTAATGGGACTGTTTGTGACGGGGACCCATTGCAAATAGTCTAACAAAATATTTTTAAAAACATATTTACGATGGGACTACTTTCTCGTCGCAAATAATGTGTTGCGATGGGCCCATCACAGAAAGTTTTATATTTTTTTTGCGACGGGACAAGAGCCCATCGCAAACAGTTTTTGTGACGGGCCCATCGCGAAAACATTTATGTATATATAATACATATAATTGGATGTTTATTTGCGACATGGACATTTCCCGTCGTAAATAAGATATTTTTTGATGGGCTCGTTGCATATAATTTTATTTGCAACATCGTTTTCTGCAACAGGCTATTTGCGACGGGGCCCCGTCGCTAAATCCTATTTGTGAGGGGATCTCATCGCAAATAGACCATCGTAATTACTAAGCATTCCAGTAGTGTGACAGTACTTGTACACAGGTGAGGGGGTCTCAAGAATATAATATAAAAATCATATTTAGTATACTTAGACCCTTATAAATTTAATGGCAAAGACAACTCCCAGATCATCATTTATTAAACAACATATTACAAAATAATCAATACAATAATAAATTAAATAAATGAATAAACACAAGACATGAATTAGTTGATCCACAATTCATGACCGTCCAATACACATTAAACTCACATATATAAATTAAATGTAGAAATAAAATTAACCTTCCATTGAATTATTTTTTCGATGACATTATTGAATTAAAAAATCACTCTTATTTTTAATTCAAAAATTATATCATTTGTTCCTCTTAATTAAATTCATTTTAAAACAAAAAAATAAATAATTTAATTAGTATAATTTTATCACTAAATATTAAATTAAATTAACTTATAGAATTAAAATTACCTTTTTTTAAATCAAAATTTAATATTTAATTAATTTGATTTAAATCCAAAAATAACTTAACTAATTGAATTAATTTTTTGTTATAAAAAGTAATCACACCCCCAATAACCCTAGTCAAGGAATGTACGGGTCAGGGATAACCTGTGCAGGCCCATTATAGGCAATACAAAACCCATTCAGGGAAATAATGGGCAATGTAGGCTCACCCTCACCTGTTCAGGGCTGAGAAGACCCACCCCAAAAGGTTTTGGGGAAAACTGGGTCTATTGATAGGTGAAAGAGTATTTTCCTCTTGCCTAGTTCATTAGTAAGAGAACTGCCTTGCTTGGAAGTGAAGAAAGAAACTAAATCCACTGGGAAGTCACTTCTAGTTTGTCCTGAATGAGGTAAGACGTTCTAAAATCAGCAGCGGAGTAGACCACAGACTCAGGAAAAGGAAGTGACGCTCAAGTGGGAGGTCAGACCACTGGATCTGGTTTGTTCTCATGTGGGTGGATGGAACTATAGCAAAACATGGTTGGAGGCTAGGAGGGTGGCATATTCAATGGGTAGAGGGTCACCTCGAGGGAGTTGGCTGAGAGGATGTAGAGGTAGAGTCTTTTTGGCATCCATCGATAGCATATTGTGTCGCAGCGGTGGGGCTCATTGCGGAGAAAGTGGTCGTCCAGACAATGGGATGCTAGAGGGTGGCGGTGTGACAATTTAATGACATGGTGGTGGTGATGGTCGACCTAGATCTTGAACAAGGGGGTCTCTTGGGTGGTTTTATGGTGGCTCGATGTGGAGGCACAGCGGTCAGAGGAGCCCATCGTGAGGTAGTTTCGCATACCTAGTGAATAAAGGACTAGGACAGCTCACTATTCTAGAGGTAGGAAGCACCAAATAAGAGGGGTTCTATTAGCTAAGAAGGTTATCTATCCTAGTTTTGGAGAGAATATAGTGGGCTTCCTAATTCTGTCATTCCTCTCATTTTCATTTTTTCAAACAAGTTTTTTTTTATTTTGAAATTCTAATTGACTGTTGCATATCTTTCTCACCACTATCCTTTTTTATTTTATTTTGTATGCCTTCATTAAAATTATAAACCCTATAAAATATTATTTAAAATTTATTTATTTTTATAAAAATTATTAAAAAGTAATCTGGTAGAATTCTATTCTAACTGGAACATACTATTCTGGATGATGAGAACTTCACTGGAAAACTAGGATGATCTGAATACGATCTTGAGGATTATTGCCCTCAAGTTAATATATATATATATATATTCAATTATATGTGATATTCAAAATTAATGCATAAAAAATATTTTTCAATCCATCTTTAAATCATTGAATGGACGCGACTTGTCCATCCAATCTCAGATTAAACCAACGTCAATGTAGTTGGGACCGGAATGACATCGTCTTCAAAATTCAATGCAGTTTTAATTTTTATCTCGTCTTAAAATATTAATGCATACCTTTGATACCAACTGAAGGTATTGAAAATATATATTAAGGCCAAAAACATAGGATTTTAAAAAAAATCCACCAATGATCATCATGATAACATCATCGTCATTTAATTGTTTCCTGGTATAAGCCTAAGGATCACACATGAGTGATTTTAAGCACAAAATAATAAAACAAAATATATATTTAGATCTTAATATGCGCTAGATGACTACTCTTCGTCAACAATCCTTGGTTTAATAATCTAAAGTTGAATTCCTCAATATCTTCCACATGTTCTTCAATAAACTATATGAACGTCTATCATCAAATTACAAATGCAATAGTGTTGATATAATGAAACTATCAATGCTCCAATGATCCCCGCATCACTATTCTTGTGATGGATGAGGGAAATATCGATTAAAATCACCTATATTGAGATATTATATCTCTACAAAATGGGAGAGGATACAGAATCTCTCAAAATATCTCCACGAAAATTCCTTTGGAGAGAGGCTCTTCTCCTCTATTTATAGTGTGTAATGCATTTACCTAAAATTGCTTCCCCAGTCACCGGATAACTAAAACACTATATAAATGATATTATGACTATTATAAAAATTCATAAATATCATTTATATTATTATCACCTTCTAGTAATATAATAAATATATAGTGTGATAATACCCAAGTCATTAACTCAACTTGTCATTCCAGAAAATATTAAATGAACATCGGATATTTTAAACTAATTTTCATTCATATAATATTTCCATGTGTTTAATTCAAAACTTTTAAAAACATATAATAAATAAATCTAATACCAATTATTTTTAACTTTAATAATATAAATTTATTTATTTCTTTAGTGATTTTATATCCTTGGGAAAAAACTGAGACCCCAGTGGTGGGTCCCACCATGTCCTATATACCTACTAAAATGAATATGGAAGATTATTTATTATTCTATTGTGTTTGACCCTCTAGACACTTGTCTTGATGGTAGTGAATATTATTCATAGACCAAGAGAAGGATCTAGAAACCCATCTTGTCCCCTAAAGAGATAAGGATGATCATAGTAATGACAAACAACCTATGAACACACACTGTGTAATATAATCTCTTTATCTTTAATATCTCATAAACTATGATTCATAACTGTATCATCGCCCTTTTTCTTGCATTATTATTTCTTCATTCAACAAGACAGATTTACCCTTGACTGCCATGGACATGGTATTATAAAGGTACTACCATCTTGATCAACCATGCTTGAGATAAATTATATCCTTAACCAGGAAGTGAAAAAACCGTTTCTTTACCATTCAACCAATGTCATACCACCAATGATTCACCCAATATAATCTACCTTATCACAATTTCATTGTTATAATTTTTTATTTTCATCAAAATACACAATCAAATGGAACGCATTGATAATAATCTCAAGTCAGGAGACCAGTACACATGTTCGTCGATTGGAACATCAAATGAAACCTAAAACTTGTAGTGTTCTTATTAGCATATTTTTCCTCATAATATCACTATTAGAGATCACCAAGTGTGAACTTCATGAGAATACGTCTTAATGATTATGATCTCCCAACACCTGATAGTCAAACATCAACTATGTCTAGTCAGTATGATGTATCTAGACCATAGGACCTTTTTCTACGATTAATGTCAAAGTATCTTGAAGTTCTCATTATATCCTAGGATCTATTATAAACTTTTGATATTATAATTAATCTATGTAAATTTACATTAAACAATGGATGCATAAATTTCTACACTATAATGTTAAGAATAAATCATGCATATCTATCTGTATATATGATATGGTAATCAAAATTACTATTCTAGTTGGGTATAGGGAACCCACTATTACAACACATACACCCACATATATGTTACTAATGAATTTACTTTTTATGGATTTTTAGGAAATTATTATTCATCGAAATATTTAATTTGGAATTAAATTAAAGTCATTAATCCTCTATGAATATTTGTTGATGTATTCAAGGTGAGTTTAAACATATTCCAGAAACGTTGTTCATACCCTATGTTAGTAAGTGTAAAATATTTTTTAGAAACTGTACATTAGAAATAGAAAATTGTATCATGTACCCTACACTACTGGAAAGTATAGTTCAACAATATTATATTTGGAATCAACCCTATGTTTCAGGAAACATACATATGGTACATCAAACCTACTTTTATGATTAATCATTTGTTTTCAAACCATATGTTTGGAGTTTTTCATCACATGAGGAACACTACGTTTGGCTATTTTACAATGGAGTTTTATATATATGATATTATCCATGATATATAGAATGGTCTTAAAAGAAGTAAAGATCTATTCAAATATATTTTATGAAAAATTAAAAGGTTTATTATGATTGATTTAAATGGCCCTTTTCTATGGAGTAAATCATTATTATTCTTAAGGGAAGTTATGAATCTCTAGAATGTTTTTGAACTCAAATATTCATGATCTATTGTGCGATATTTTTGGATCTGGTTTGACCTGGTTCTATTTTTCATGTTATATAAATATTCAAACACTATTCATCAGTAATATATATATATTATTGAATAGAAGATATAAATAAGTAAAAGTTGTTTGTCTTTTCTTTTAGAGCTACACTTTGAAGACATACATTTTTTATCTATCTGATAGACTTACTATTTTTGTTGTTTTCATTGCTACTACAGTTTATTGTTACATATTCTCCTAAAAAGAATGATGAATCATTTTTAATAGATACACATCGGTGACATGAATATTTAAACATATTTCTGGTGTTTTCTCTATTGATATTTTAAGATAGTTTGTGAATCATTGAAGATATATTTGATGTTGTGTGTTATTAAAGATCTAAATACATTTTTCATTTTCTACTGAAAATATGAATTGTAATCTGTGTTATAAAAAAATCAATCTCTATTTA
Source organism: Viscum album (assembly GCA_963277665.1). NCBI lineage: Eukaryota > Viridiplantae > Streptophyta > Magnoliopsida > Santalales > Viscaceae > Viscum > Viscum album. Next base: position 571,128,037 of record OY728134.1, on the reverse strand, counting down.
TTTATTAGAGTTTATATTAATCATACTTATTCTTGGTTAGGTGTCAGCTTCTTTTATAAATATGTGGATTTTAATTTCTCTATAAAAGATCAAGAAATCCCTATAAAATCCTTGTAAGGTGTCCACTATTTGCACTCAGTTTTTCTTGTAAAAGTCTCCAGATAAGAGGACCTCATAGTAAAAATCACCAAGATTGTGTATTTGAGTGTTGGTGGAGTGTACTGGGGTATCTTTGTTCTCAAAACCACTATACATTATTTTGTTCACTTTCCTCGATTTATTACGACTTCTCAATCATCCTTGAGGGAAGAAAATATCTGCTGCATAATAAGAGAGGTGTTTTGAATCTATTAATGTTACAACCCCCCCCCCCCCACCTTGTGTCTTTGTATTCATCATTATCATCCTGACCTAACAGGGATTTCCCTCATGATAAATTCAACATGAAAAGCATTGGATCTAACCAGATTGTGATTGTATTGGGATAGATGACTGACGTTATAACCAAAATTACTTCCCATATAGAATAACCTATTTCATAATTGTATGATTCATTGATGTTGGAATACTTCATGTGAAAGAAACATCCATTCATTAATGAAACTATAAATTCATAGATATAAAAATAGTTGATCAAGTCCCCAAAAAATATATTTCTAGATTTGAAAAGTAATTATAGGGAGAAGGTTATTAAGTGTATTTTTTAAAGAAAGATATTGATCAACAGTGGTAATTAATTCAAAACAAACAAGAGGATGAGGATATATAGATAATGGAATGGAATATTTTTATGTGTATATTCTTTAAAAAAAATCCTAATGAGCCATGTGGAAAGGCAATTCATTAATCTATGATAGAATGAAGAGGAAAGATTTGATGAGTATGAGGATAAATTTATTTGATTATAAATTTTTTAGAAAGAATATGTATGAAATTTAAAATGTAATATTGACAATTTATTTTTTATTATTATTTTAATCCTCTGAATAAAAATATACTCTCAAATGTTTCCATCATATGATGATATGGTATCAAGTTCCATTAGGATGGATAAATAATTCTATAATTCATATATTTTAAAATAAAATCAAGATCATATGTGGATGACTAAGAACTAAGAAAAATGAGGTGAAGGAAAATAAGGGAAGGATGTAAATTCCCATATGTGATAAATGTAGAAAGAAGGACCCTAGTACATTCTGGAAGGGATAGAGAGTGTTTTTCAAGTGTATTGAGAAAATTCATCTGGTGCATGAGTTTATGGGAATGAAAGAACCATAAAATCTATAGTGTTTCAATTTTAAGGATATGGGGAACTATGAAAACGAATTCTCTATGCATGAATAGAATTTATCCCAAAAATGGATAACAGATCAAGTTCGAGATTATGCAAATACTATATATGAAGTTGAAATCCATTAAGAAATGATAATAGGTACTTTAATCATAAAATTAGGATTAATTTGTTTCCAAATCAACACACATTTTTTTCATGAATATCTAATAATCCCTTAAAACTATGAGGAAAGAATTATCAATTTATATACCTAGTAGGAATTTGGTTATCGAGCAGCTTTTTTTAAGATGAACAATTATTCCCCTATTGAAAACATGGTTGTTATACTAGCATTAGCATCTGAAATAATTCTTATTTTTTGGTTTTATTAGTTTTAGTATTTAGAAATTGTGATATGATTTATAAAATAATATAGTAACGGGATATGTAAATTAAATTTTTATTCCCTTACCTTTCTTTCTAATAAATTTATGGTTTTTTAACCCCTTACTGATTTATGGTTTTTTGGTCACTAACTTTTTCCTAACCAAGTTATATATCACTCTCTCTTAGTCCTTGAAAATTATTTTTCTCCTCCATGTATAAATTTTAACTTTCTAAAAATGTATTTCTCATGTGGTAACCTCATTATTTTTTAATTCATGTAACCTTAATGTTTCCCACTTCCTATTTTCAAATGAAGTTTTGTTATCCGGTTGTAAGATGTTGTTTTTCAGAAAAGGTATTATCAAATATTAAACCTTTACTAACCAAGATAAAATTGATAAGAATTACTTTATTTAATGGGTGGTAGAATTTAACACCCTGAAAATTTAGTTAAAAAAAATTATATCACTAGCTTTCATAACACTCTACATCAAGTTTTAAGAGAATTAAGATATATTTTAAAAATGTTATTATTTAAATGTGATAATTATAACCTAGTCGTTAAATTAGATGGTATGAATATGAGTGACCCCATTAAAAAATACATCTATAATTTTATGAATCAATATAAATTTATTCATTAATTCTTATTAAATAAGAACTCATTTTTAGTGATGTCGTTTTATGCTTCATACATGCATTTTCATTCAAAAAGGATTTTTATGGAATTTTTTGAATAAAAATTATAATTAATATAAACCACTTATCAGAAAAATATTTATGTAAATTGAAATAATTTTTCTTACAATAATATAAATATTAACTTAGGTAAATTTTTTATATTTATCTGAAATGGTTGAGTTTTCATTGAATAGTGAAAATACTGATTTTTCAAATATAATCATTTCTTTTAATTAAAATAATTAATTTAAAAGTAAATTTTCATTTTGAATTTGGTATTAATGTGAAATAAGATCAATTTTTGTGAATAATAATCTTATTAATTACATTACAATAAATAATATTCATGATTTGGATATAAGTTGATTTTTAAACATAAAATGCATTTCTCTAAAAATCGGTTTTCATTGTGTTATGCCCATTTATATTAAAATTGATTTCCACAAATTATAGACATTTAGTATTGTAAAAATTATTCCATATTTTCAATAATTAGGTTCAGATTTTCTAAATAATCCCATTTTATTTTTGGTCATTATAAATAGTTTCATGGGTCAATGTTTGTCACCTCGATATGGGTAAATTAGGTAATTATTGATATAAATAATGTGATATGGCTTATAAATATATCTAAAACTTGGTTTATTTATATTATATGAATTAATTTTGAATATTGTCATCCAATATTATAATATATGTAAAAAAATTCATTTCCCTTTGATAATGACATTAATATTATTTTCTGTACAGAATAAATACAGAATTTAACTCTCTTTGTTTTAACATCCCTAATTTTTTTAATAAAGATAAAAATATTTATATTTAGATATAAGTTTTTATTGTAAATATTTTTTTATCTTGTAATTATTTTTAAATTTTTATTGTTGTATAAATTATATTAAAATATTATGCAACATCGACATTGTACTTATTCAAGTAATAGAAAAATAAAATAAATAATTTTAAAAATACTAAAAGAAATACAATTTGGATGAATTATTTTTTTGAAAAAAAATATAGAAAAATATGACATATTATTTATTTTTTAAAAGTTTATATTATAATTAAATTATAGAGTTTTTATTTTTAAAATTCAATTGTGAGAATAGTTCTGAAAATGAGTTTAATGGTATCTTATGTTAAATAATATTTTAATAAATGAATTAAAACTCATAAAAATAGTATATTTAGAAATTTCATGGTATATTATTTAAAATTAAAATTTATCTCTATTTTTGTGGCACTAATCCTTTTATAAAAACATTCTTGACCACTAAAGTGTAAAAAACTTTTTTATGCCAATGATTGTTAAAAGGGTTAAGAGAGGGATAAAAATTAAAAGGTAATGGTTAGAACATCACCATATTTTTTTAATATTATTCTATGAGGTGATTCATAATAATCCTCATCCTATAATTTCTAGCTGAGTAAACTTAAAAAAAAATTATTAATTTAATACATTAAGTATTTCCAAGGGTGCCCCTTCTCTACACTAATAAAAGGGAATCACCTCTCCTCTCTTTTTATCAAAGTTTGATCACCTTGGATCAACCAAACCAACCATTAACTCCTATTAAAATACTTAAAAATTTATATAGTTTCTTTTAACCTCAAAATTCCTTCCCTAGAGTCCTTAAGGTTACATCCAAATGAGGTTCTTCAAAGGGGAGGTAATCATGTTATCTATGAGTTTTCATTTTTTTAACTTCATCTAACTCTCCTAAATATATTCTATACATAATAAAATAAATAATTAATAATATTTAATACATATAATTATTATTATTATTTTTTAGAAACCATTATCCACCTTCTTTACATCCTATGGAAAGTGAATACATCGTTCGTGCATACTTATGAATTTATGTATCCATATTGTGGTGTAATTCGTTTTTCAACACCATTTTACTTGGATGGTTAAAATGATGGATTTAATAAATATATATTATATTTATGATATTATTATAGTTATGTAATGGTGAATTATTATTTACTTTTCTTTCATCTTATCCATAAAAAAGTGTAAACTTCACTTGTCCTTAAATGAAAACTATCATCCCCACAAAGTGTTGTAATTAATTTTCATCTCCCCATTATGTGAATGGTTATTATAATGTATATAATGAATAAATATTATAATTATTTCATGATTAATTAAATACATAGGATGGAAACATGACTAATGTGAAATTACTGGAACCATCAAATCGAAACATGCATGAAAAATGGACCGGTTTTCACTCAGATGTCTATTTTTAGAAAGAATTGTTATTAAAAGGATAATCGGATATTATAGAGAAATGGTAAATATAAATTTATGTAATAATATGGTTCTATAATATATTAATATAAATATATATTTTTTATAAATGAGTTTTAAACAATTACAAAGTAATATTAGACTTCATTTAAGGGTTTTTCGTCTCAATATTGTTTCATTGTGACATGTTTGATGTCGTAAACATATTTATATTCATGAGGTGTGTATACTAACCATTTTAAATGTAATATATTATATCCTTATTAATTCATTATATATAAATTTTTACATCAAATTATATTATTCAAATGGTTTCAATTCCAACATTACCAAAGTTATAATAGATTTCTTTTACAATGTAATTTTATTTTAGGATTGTTTATGCTGTAATTTCCATTAAGAGAAATTATATGATCCTTTTTAGGTAAACCCCTTAAATTTTATTCTCTTATGGTTATTTCAATAAATTATAAAAATTTCTTTTATTTTCCTCAATCTAAGTACTTAAAGGTCCAAAATAATGTTTTTGAGATAAATCGGGTTTTTTTTCTTTCAGTGGGTAATATTTTTCTACAATGTCCATATTTTCTTTAAATTTTTATAATGAATGTTTTTAAAATTATATAATGATTTATTATAGAGATATTTTCACATGTTTTAATTTTTATTATAATATTTAAAATTAATTTTCTTTTCATTTCGCAAACAAGTCTCTTTTTAACATAGGTAGGAACAAAATAATTATTTTAATGTACATCGCAAAAATAAATTTTTACATACTTAAGACTTGTATCAAATTTAAATATTACTTTAAAATATTACTTGGTTCTCTCCAAATAAATTTTTCCATAATATTTTGGAAAATATTATATTTTCAATGTAACGCCCCAACCCGAGAAGCCGAGAGATGGTGCATTATTTCAATACATTGAAATGATTAAAAAGCATCAAGCCCCAAAGGACCAATCAGTTTAGAAGACTTGGAAAATAGATTACATACATGAAAATTACATTATACTTTCAAAATTAAAACACAGCATAAATAATCCTTCAAGAACACCATTATTACCCTAGCATAACCCATTATAAAAATCAAAATACACTTCTTGGCATCCTGAAAAAAAATAATTCATAAGAATGGGGTGAGCTCATATGCTATGTAATGGTAAATAATTCAGTGGAAGCTATAATCTTTAAAGGAATTATTTATAATAAAAACATCATCCTTTTAAAAAATAAAATTGAACATAATATTGCAAAAATAAATCAAACATTACCATATAAACATGCACATGGATATTCCACTAGTCTAATAATCACATGTAATAACTAATTTTATAATGAGGGCATACATAATGCCAAACATAATAACTACTAGGTCAAGGCCATGTTCCAAGACCATTTATAAATATTCTATCTAGGCCTTGTTTCAAAACACTATTTTATCTCATGAGACCTACCGATGTATCAAGGGACTATAGAGGGCCTCTCCCATCACTTACTACGTCTAATGCATTCTTCATATGAAAAAGGATGAAACATAACATAAACAGTCATATTAAACAAACATACGAAATTTTAATACATTAACCATAAACCATGAATGACATAAAAAAATAACATCTATAAAAAAACATATCATAAAACTATCAATAAAATATTGAATATTGTATCATAATTAATCAACTTCAATTAAACATAAAATCCAACAATAGATGTTGACATCAATGAAATCAAAACAAAAACTATTTGAGAGAAATACCTCTTTCTACTTTGAAATCAAATAAAAGTTTAATAATTATAAAAAGAAAACATTTATTTTGGAAATATTCAGATAATATTTTAAGGGAATCTTAGAAGGTGATATAACTGCAGAAAATAGCTACACTTACTATATAAGTTAAAAACCCTACATTCCTTAATTTTTCGATAAGGTCATAAAGTACCTTATTTGGAAAACAACGGAAACATTCCTTTGAAAACCTTTTATAAAAAGTAAATCAAGGGTATAAATGATTTTAACCCATATTCTAAGAAATAGTAAAAATGTTTTCAAATACATTTTTAAGAAACAGGTATGTGGATGTTAAATAATTCCTAATAGATACTTACGTATAAACAACCTCTGATAATGAAAATATTGTAAAATTAACCGTTACCTTAGATCTGATACTCTCTTTACATGTCTAAAACTCTTATATAATGTTTTTAAACATATTATTAACTTATTTAAGAATTATAAGAATATTTATGATATCATATATGATTCTTTTATGACTTTTTATTACCCATTTATTAACAATCCCATGTTAATGCAACATTTTGGGTAATATCGCTTTGTTTATCGTTCATGTTTTGACTTTTTATTCTTGATCATATTACATAGATCATGATTTACTTACTTAAAGAGTTTATAATATGATTTATATATCATATATATTCATAATATGAATATATATAATAGATTGATATATAACATGGAATACATCATTCATGGAGACGGTATGTCGGGCGTACGCATGAATGATATTTATGTTTTCTTATCGTATTGAATGGAAGTAAGTGAATGAATTATATGTATATATATATATATCATTATAGAAGACTTATAATGTCATATATTTCATAATTATGGGTAATATATTTTTATATAATCATTATTGGATGGTTAAAGTGGAGAATGAATCACATCGTGTCATTGAGACAGTAGGTCGTACGTATGCACAAACGAAAATATCATTCTATTGAGGGTGAAATCATATGTAATTGTATGGTATATTATATATTAATAAGTATTAACATGTTATATTTATTATTTACATCAATTTTACTCATTATTATACACATCCAAATAATTAAGTGTTGAATAACAAACTACACCACGACGTGGAGATGGTAAGTCGTACGTATGCATGTATAGTGACTTTTTCAATTATATGATGGATGGAATAATTAATATGGTTGTACCATATTTATAATAACATATAAGTATGCAAAAGGTACTGTAATTATTATTTTATTATGGAAACAACAAAGAATGATGAAGTGGAAGAATAAAAGAACTTTGAAAGAGGTGATAAAATAATTACCTCTTCTTCGGGTATTTCCTTTTGATTTGACAAAAGGGCTCCATATGATGGCTTTATGATAAAAATAATTCGTCTAGGATGAAGTGAGGGTATTTGGGAGGATATGTTATTGGGGTTTGGATGAACCAAATGGATTTGGAGGTGTGAATTTAACAGAAGGGGAAGTACCCTTTTATAAGAGAGGTGAGGGGCACTTTAGAAAATCTTAAAATGTTAATTTATTATAAAAATTAATTTTCGTTTTCTAAGAGCTCTAAATTGATTTATTTCTAGGATAAGGTCAGGATGGGTCGAAATATTCTCAAAAAAAAGGTTTTATACATGTTTAGGTCACCATATTTACATTATATTTTAGACTTAACCATTAGTTAAATAGTTTAACTTTTACGATGTCTTCTTGTATTATTATAATACATGAATAATATAGCCACCATAAAATTCAAATATAACCTCAAGTAGTTCATTAATTACATATATAACATTATCTAAGTAATCTCTTTGAATCCTAGATTTTTAGTACTATTATAGAATTTAATAAAATATTATTTGTTTTAAAAACTCATTTATGTCAATTTTGACACTATTTAGTTTTTTTTAGTCATAAAAACATGATTTATTTGAAATAAATAAATTTAATAAAATATGAAATGTAATATTCACCTATAATATTCTTTTATATAATCAAAAGTTTCAATTTACATTTATTTAAATATTTATAATATCAATTATTTTAATATTTCATTAATAAGGTAATTATTGCATCATTATTTAGTCATAAATAAATTTAATTATTTAATGACTAAAACTTATAAATAAAATATTATGATGTAAATAATCCTTTTATCTTTTTAATTAATATTTATAGTCAAATTTATATTATGTATAATTCTATATTAAAAATATTTTAGTTAAAAAAATTTGAATTTAACACTTTTAACACTTCTTTAAATAAAATGTAATAAATGTCCTAATCTAATACAAGTGGATCAAAAAGGATCATATTTTTGTCCTAAGGTTGATTTTTTTCAAAACACACTTATTAAATATAATTAAGACATGTTTTGGGGTAATTCAATATTATTATAATATTATTTTTACCTTTAATTACCCTATTTACTTTTAACCGTGGTAAATAAAATTCAAAAGTTACTTTCCACAAAAAATTATTTTCATCCTATTGAATCTAATTTCACTTAATAATTAAAACTATGTTCATCAGATTTTTTAAATTCAACTCATAGAAGTGGTAAAATTACATTTTATTCAAATTTACAAATGTGCCTAAAAAGTGTGTAAAAGATATCAAAAAGTTCTATAAAATTTTATATCTCTAATATTATTATAAAATGACTCCAATGAATTAAATTGGACTAATATAGGTATTATGTATTTAATTTTACCTTAAAATAAATAAAATATAATTATTTAAATAAAAAGTCAGTTTTAAAAAATAAAGCATTATTTTTCACTATTCATCAAAAATTGAATGTTTTCAGAAAAATACAAAAAATTCACCCAAAGAAAATATTAATATTGAAAATCCAAAAATGAAGTCTATTTTGAAAAATAAAATTTATAAAATTTCAAAATGGGGTATTACTATTCAAAATAGCTTTTTAAATGGCTAGTTTTATTGGTCGTTGTGTACTAGAACTCAGAGTTGTATACAGCACAAGCTATTGTATTATTCAAAGAGAAGCATACCATAGAAGCTTGGGGTGTTACACTATACCCTCCTTTAATAAATAATGTCCTAGAAAATTTATAATCAGGATTGAAAATAAGGGGTTTGACATTTCAAAATATCTTAGTTGAAATCCCACATCAAAAAATGTATTAATGAGGCCTCTATTTTAAAATAAAGAAAGGTAGGTATGAAGGTTACTAGAAATTACACATACTTGGGTTTCATATAGGAAAACATGGATATAGAAGAGAAAACTAACCATCGTGTTCTGATAGAGAGTGATAGAGAATATTATTAGGAGAAAGTTAACTATCTGAAAGCCATAAATTTTTGATGATCTATGGGAGAATTTGATTCATCGCAAAAGAAAGTACTAGAATAAAAATTTGGCTTTATGATCCTTTACATAGTGTTGTACAATTAATTTACTTCATATACTAAAAACACAAGGAATCATACATTATGTAGAGTTTTATCCTTTAATTAATTTCTATGAGAAACTCATATTTCTCATCAAAATATAAATATCTAAAATAAATATTTATCTCAATTGTATAATGTTCCAAAAATAATCATATACCATTTATATGAAAAAAACTATTTTAAAATTACCATATACCTCCTTTATGCTAGTGGTATATGATACATCCTCGTTGTACATTACTTGTGGGTTTGATTCCCACAGCTTTGTCTGAAGTGATAGGTTATTTCCCGACCTACAGGCTGTCCTTTTTCTATAACTATTATACTATAACATTCTAAAAAAAATCTTAAGAAATGTTTTAACATTAAAAAATACTATCCAAACTTTCACTTAATCCATTCCAACATTTAGAGTTATCCAAAACACATATTCTCAAACTCTCTCTAAAAGACATCTAAATTTCCAAAATCAATTATAACATCTAATTCCCCAAATAATGTAATGTTTCTCATACTGAATATATAATTACCTTCACCATATTAAAATGTTAATGAAAAAAATATAATTTAGTAAAATCATTATATATATCACATTTTTCTTATAACCAAAATATAATTCTTGAATAAAAAAACACAAATAAATTAATTATTCCACTTCGATAATAGTAACAGCATAAGCTTGACCTTAATCCATTTGTTTCTTATAAGCTATATTTTCTTGATGTTTTGGGAAATCGTTTTCATAATATCCAATTTCTTTAAAATTGTAGCATTGAACATTGACATCCCCTTTCTTCCCCTTGCAATCCAGAGTTTGATGGCCCTTTTTCTCCACATTTGTAACAAACTCCAATTCTTTTTAGGAAAATTCTAGGGTGTTTCTTCCCACAATTATCACATAAGGGAAAATCCTTCTTTCCCTTTTTCCATTTATCTATCTATTTCTACACAATTCCCTTTTTATATTGATTTAATTTAATTTCATAATACTTACAGAATTTATTTTTTCTCTTGATATCACATGAGACTATATTCTCATACGGTGAGAAAGATTTTGAGACCAATTCCCTTCGGAGGAATTGTTTTAACCCATCAAAGAATTGGTAAATCTTACTTCTTGGGTTATGTATATAGTCTGTAGCATGCCTTGCTAACCTTGGGAAGTTATCCCCAGAATTTGAAAAATTCCCATCCTCCTTTTGCCTCAGGAATAGAAATTTCCTTTCCATATTAGCTCACTCATCACAAAGAAAGTATTTCTCTAGAAAAAGTTCTTTAAACTCCCTCTATTCCATATTTTCTACTTCTTCATCCTCTTTCGTGTTTTGAATTAATCACCTCCATTGATCTGCATCTCATGAGATATGATAAACAGTGTTGACAACCATTTTTGTTTCATTACTTCCCAAAGCAAGATATATTCTCTCAAAAAACTTATCCATTTCTCAGCCACAATTGGATTTTTAGTCCTATTGAATGTTGGAGGTTTTCATCGCATGAATCGGTCTAACATCGATCCTTCGCATTGTGGATTATGATTCTCCATACAGGTAAGGTTATTATTCACAACCTGAGTCAGTTTTCCTAGTACAATTATAAGTTGTTCAGTACCAGTTGTGTCCCCAGCTTCACTGTCATTATCTTGCTTAAGAGGGAAATCCCTACATGTATTACGTACATTGATATGATTTTCATTCCTTCCACTAGGGTCCATTTCAAAAAAATGGTATACACTAGATTATGTTATGAATCAAAATTCATAAAACCAAACTAGTAGAATACTCAACATAAACTGAGAGTTATATTCTTATATAATCCATAATAATAAATATGGTTCCTTTGAGAACATATTTACTCATAAATCCTTTATAATAGTTTTTAAATAAAATCTGAAATGTCCTAAGCATGTACCCTATTAGTGTCAAAGAAAGTATATAGTAAGGCTCATTGTCGTCTACCAGGTTTCCCCAAGTCAAGCCCGAAACACCTTTCTAGAGATTTCACCACAAGTTACATCTATTCCAGAACTAAGTCCACATGTAGTATCCAGGCAGGGATGTACTTCTTGGAATATCTACATAATACCTACTTTACCAAAATTCTATGGGGTTCTTATATACTTATCCTCAAAATCTATATTAGGGATATAAACCCAAATCTATGTTTTCCAAATCTATTTCCAAGGATGTTTCTAAACTCCCTCTAATACAAACTGAAATGCCCCTACCCTAGAAGCCCGGAGCAGATGCCTTATTTCAACACATTGGAATGATTACGAGGAATAAAGTCCCAAAAGACTGATCAGTTTTTCAGTCTTGGAAAATATATTACATACATGAACATTATATTATACTTTCATATATAAAACACAGGATAAATATTCCTTTGTGAACTCTATTATTCCCCTAGCATAACCCGACATAACAATCAAAATACACTTCTTCGCATCCTAGGAAAATAAAACATAAGAAAGTGTTGATCTCGGATGCCCGGTAAGGGTAAATAATTCAGTGGAATCTCCAAAAATTTAAGGAAATATTTATAATAAAAACATCATCCTTTTAAACAATAAACATGAACATAATACGGAAAAAATGATTCAAAAATTAAAATATAAACAAGCACATGGATATTCTAATAGTCTAATAATCACATTTAATAACTAATTTCATAAAGAGGGAATGCATACTGTCGTACATAATAACTGCTTCATCAAGGAATTGTGCCAAGACCATTCAAAAATATTCTGTCAAGACCTTCTTCCAAGACACTAGTTTGGATCATGAGGCCTATCGATGCATCAAGGGGCTATAGTGGGCCCAACCCATCACTTACTACGTCTAATTAATTCCTCATATGAAAAAGGGTGAAACATAACATAAACACTAGTATTAAACTAACAAATGAGATGTTAATACTTAAAACCAAAAAACATGAATGATATAAAAAATTGCACATCCATAGTAAAACATATCATAAAAATATCAATAAAATATGGAATATTGAATCATAATAAATTAACATCAATTAAACATAAAATTCAATAATAGATGATGAAATTGATTAAATCAATACAAAAACTATTTGAGAGAAATATCTCTTTCTACTTTGAAATCATTTAAAAGTCACATATTTATAAAAAAACATTTATTTTGAAAATATTCATATAATATTTTAAGGGGAGATTCTAAGGTGTAATAAAGGTGTAAAATATCCACACTCACTGTATAAGTTAAGAAACATCCATTCCTTAATTTGTCGAAAAGGTCATAAAGTACCTTGTTTGGAAAATGATGGAAACATTCCTTTCCAAAATTTTATAAAAATTAAAAAAAGGGTATAAATGAATTTTACCCATAGTATAATAAATAGTAAAAATATTTTGAAATATATTTTTATGAAACACGTATGTTGATGATAAATAAGTCTCAGTAGGTACTTACGTATAAACAACTTTGGATTATGAAGAGATTTTAAAATTAAGCCTTACCTTAGACCCAATACTCTTTGTACGTGTATGAAACTCATGTATAATGTTTTTAAATATATTATTAACTTATTTAAAAATCATAATAATATTTATGACATCATATATGATTACCATATGGCTTAATATTACCCATTTATTAATAATTCCAAGTTAATGCAACATTTTAGATAATATCTCTTTGCTTATCGTACGTGTTTTGAATTGTTATTCTTGATAATATTACTTTGATAATGATTTAATTAATTCAAAAATGAATAATATGATTTATATATCATATATATTAAATATATATATATATATATAATATATAGATATATAAAATGGAATACCCTGTTCATGGAGCCGGTAGGTCGTATGTACGCATGAACGATGTTTCTGTTTTCTTATCGTATTGAATTAAATTAAGTGAATGAAGTATATGTATATACATATATATCAATCCAGTAGAATTTTTTTCCTATATTTTATAATTATGAATAACTTATTTTTATATAATCACTCTTGGATGGTTAAAGTGAAGAATTAATCTCAACACGTCATGAAGACGGTAAGTCGTACGTACGCACGAGCGATCATATCATTCTATTGATGGTGAAATAGTATGTAATTTGATGGTATATTATATATAAAGAATCATTAACATGTTATATTTATTATTTATATCAATTATACTCATTATTATACCCATACAAATAATTTAGTGTTGAATAACAAACTACACCACGATGTGGAGACGGTAAGCCTTACATACACATGTATGGTGACTTTGTCATTCATAAGATGGATAGAATAATGATTATGGTTATAACAAATTTTTTAATAACATATTCGAATTTAGAAGGTACTAGAGTCATTATTTTAGTATGGAAACAACAAAGAAAGAGGAAGTGGAAGAAGAAAAGAACATTGAAAGAGGGGATAAAATAATTACCTCTTCTTCGGGTATTTTATTTTGATTAAAACAAAAGAGCTCCTTAGGATGGCTTTCTGATCAAATTAATTCCTCTAGGATGAAGTGAGGGTAGTTGGTAGGAGATTTTATTAGTTTCTAGCCGAGACAAATGACATTGGAGGGGTGAATTTAAGAGAAGGGGAAGTATTCTTTTACAAGAGAGGTGAGGGGCACTTTAGGAAAATCGTGAAATATTAATTTATTATAAAAATTAATTTTCCATTTCTAATAGTTCCAAATAGATTTATTTCAAGGATAACGTGGTTATTCATCTAAATCCTCTCAACCAATAGGTTTTAGACATTTTTAGGTCATCATATTAACCTTGCCATTTAGACATAACACTTAGTTAAATAGTTTAACTTTTACGATGTCTTCTTGTATTATTATAATACGTGGTTAATTTAGTTACTATAAAATTACAATTGAATCCCAAGTGGTTAATTAATGAAATATCTAATATTATATAAGTCATTTGGCCAAATCTTATATTTTTACCACAATTATATAATTTAATAAAATAATATTTGTTTTAAAAACTCATTTATGTCAATTTTGACAATATTTAGTATTTGTTTTTTTGTCATAAAAACATGGTTTATTAGCACAAAATACAATTAATCAACCCTAAAATTTCATATCCACATATAAAATATTATTATGGCATCAAAATTTTCAATTTACATTTATTTTAATATTTATAATATCAATTATTTTAATCTTTTACTAATAAGGTAATTATTGCATCATTATTTTGTCATAAATAAATTTAAGTATTTAATGTCTAAAAATTAAAAAATAATACTATAATGTAAGAAATATTTTTTTATTTATAATTAATATTTATATTTGAATTTATATTATGTATAACAATATATTAAAAATTGTTTAGTTGTTAAAATTTGAATTTAACACTTTTAAAGCTTCTTTAAATAAAATATAATAAATGTTCTAATCTAATCCAAGTGAAAAAAAGGATAATATTTTTTTCCAAAGGTTTATTTTGGTTTAAAAAAACATACAAATAGAATTACTACATGTGTTGGGGTAATTTGATATTATTATAATATTATTTTTACCTTTAATTACCCTATTTACTTTTAACTATGGTAATAAAATTCATAAGTTATTATTCACCAAAAATTATTTTCATCCTATTAAATACCATTTTACTTAATGATTACAACCGTTTCTATTAGATTTTTGAAATTCAATTCTTAGAAGTGGTAAAATTACGTTTTATGCAAATTTGCAAATTTGCCTAGAAGGTAGGTAAAAGACGTTAAAAACTCAATAAAATTTTATATATCTAATATTATTATAAAATGAATCAAATGAATTACATTAGAATAATATAGGTATTATATATCTACTTTGACCTTAAAATAAATTAAAAATTAATTATTTAAATAAAAAGTCGGTTTTAAACTATAATGCAGTGTTTTTCACTATTCATCAAAAATTGAAGGATATTAGAAAAATACCAAAAAATAACCCTAAGATAATTTTAATATTCCAAATTAAAAAATGAAGTCCATTTTGAGAAATAAAATTTATAAAATTTCAAAAAGTGGGTATTCATATTCATAAATTCTTTTGAAAACGCAAGTTTGATTGGTCGTAGTGTACTAGAACTCAGAGCTACGTATAGTGCAAGCTATTATATTTTTCATAGAGAAGCATACTGTGGAAGCTTGGGGTGTTACATTACCCCCATATTCAATAAATTTTATCCTCGCATATTAATATCGGGATTGAAAACTAGGGTTTTGACATTTCAAAATATCTTATTTGAAATCCCACATCCAAAAAATGGATTAATGAGATCTCTATTTTAAAATAAAGAAAGGTAAGTATCAAGGTTATCAGAAATAACACTTACTTGGGTTCCATGTAGGAAAAAATAGATATGGAACGAAAATATAACTAGCAAGTTCTTTTGGATAGTGATAGAGAATATTATCAGGAGAAACATAAAAATCTGAAAGCCATAAATTTGCGAGATCTATGGGGAAATTTGATTCATTGAAAAAGAAAGTACTAGGAAGACATTTTTGGTTTTATGATCCTTTCCCTAGTGTTGTAAAATTAATTTAACTCATATTTTAAGAACACAAGGAATCACACTTAATGTAATATTTCATCCTTTAACAAATTCCAACCACAAACTCATTTGTCTCTTCAAAAGATCAAAATAAAAAACATTCTATTTATTTCAATAGTAAAAAGTTACAAATATAAACATATACAATTTAAATGAAAAAAAACTAATTTATAATAATGATGGAATTCCAATAGGCCAGTGGTAGGTGATAAATCTTAGTCATACTTCAGTTGTGGGTTTGATTCCTGTAGCTTTGTCCGACACGACAGGTTACTGCCCGACCTGAAGGGTGTCCTTTTTCTAAAACTATTGTATTATAAAATTCTAAAAATAATATTAATAAATTTTTTAACCTTAAACAAAACTGTCCAAATTTCCACTTAATCCATCCCAATTTTTAGTGTTATCCAAAACACTTATGTTTGAACTCTCTCTAAAAGGTATCTAAATATCCAAAATCAATTGGAACATCAGATTCTCTAAATAACATTATGTTTTCTATACTGAACATATTATTACCTTCATTATATTAAAACCTTAATAAAAATAAGAATTAATGCGGTAAAATCCTTATATATATCACATTCTTTTTATAACCAAAATGTAATTCTTGAATAAAAAAACAAAAATACATTAATTATTCCACTTTGATCGTAGTAGCAACATAAGTTTGACCTTAATCCATTTGTTTCTTCTGATTTATATTTCCTTAACATTCTAGGAAATTGTTTTCATAATGTCCTATTTGTTTTCAATTGTATCATTGAACATTGGAATCCTCTTTCTCCACATTACAATAACAAGTTTGGTGGCCATTTTCTCCACATTTGTAACAAACTCCCATTCCTTTTATAAAAATACCAGGTTTTTTCTTCCAACAATTATCACAAAAGGGAAAATCCTTCTTTCCCTTTTTTCCTTTTATCTCTCTATTGCTCTACCAATCTCTTCTTCTGTTGATTTGCTTTAATGTCATAAGACTTAAAGAATTACTTTTCCATATTAATTTCACATGATACTATATTTTCGTATGATGACAAAGATTGTGGGACCAATTCCCTTCGGAGGAATAGTTTTAACCCATCAAAGGATTGATCAATATTACATCTTGGGTTATACATGTAGTATGTAGCTTGACTTTCTAACCTTGTGATGTTATCCTCATACTTTTCAACACACATATCCTCCTTTTTTCTCTAGCCCAGAAATTGCCTTTCCATATCAGCTCGATGTTCACGAGGAAAAGTATTTCTCTAGGAAAAGTTCTTTAAAATCCCTCCATTAAATATTTTATACTTATTCATCCTCCGTGTTTTTAATTAATAACCATCATTGATCTGCATCTTCGGGGAGATGATAAACTACCATGATAACCTTTTCCCTTTCATTACATCATGAAGAAAGAAACCTTTTCTCTTTGTAACTAATCGATTTCTCAACCAAATATGGATTTTTAGTCCCATTGAATGTTCGTTGTAATCATCTAATGAAGCGGTCTAACATAGATCTGACTTGTTGTGGATACGTTTTCTCTATAAGAGTAAGGTTATTATTTATAACATGAGTCAGTTATCCTAGTATGGTTATAAGTTATCCAGGACCGGTTTTGTAACCATCTCTATTATCACTATCATTCATAGAAGGTAAATACCTACATGGATTACGTGCATTGACACGATTTAAATTCCTTCCAATAATCACCATTTCTAAAAAATAGTATACACTATATTCAGTTATGAATCATAATTCAAAAATCCAAACTAGTAAAATACTTAACATAAATTGATTGTTTTATGAATATCTAATCCTTAATCATAAATATGGTTCCCTTGAGGACATGTTTACTCATAAATCATTTATTATGGTTTTTAAATAAAATATAAATTATCCTAATCATATCTCGTAGGATTGTCTAACTAGGTGTATAGTAAGGCTCGTTGTCATCTACCAGGGTACCTCTAGTCAAGCCCGTGACACCTAATCAGAGATTTCACCCCAAGGTACATCTGTTATAAAACTATGTCCACATATAGTATCCAGTTAGGGATTTACTTCATGGAATATCCATGGAATCCCTACTTTACCAAGATTATAGGAGGTTCTTTTATACTTATCCACAAAGTCTATATTAGGGCTATGAACCCTAATCAATGTTTTCCAAATATATTTCTTTGGTTTTTTTAAACTTCCTCTTATACCAAATATTACTCGCCGACCCCAAAAGACTGGAGTCAGTGCATTATTTTAATACATTATCATTATTAAAAGGAATCATTTTCCGAAGGACCGATGAGTTTAGCAGGCTTGGAAAATAGATCACATACATGAACATTACATTACACTTTCTAATATAAAAACACCATAAATAATCCTTCAAGAACTCTATTATTCCCATATAATAACCCTTCATAACAATCATAATACACTTCTTGGCATCCTGGAAAAATAAAACATAAGAAAGTGGTGAGCTCACATGCTCCGTAAAGGTAAATAATTCGGTGGAAGCTATAAACTTTTAAGGAAATATTTATAATAAAAACACCGGACTTTTAAAAAATAAACTTGAACCTAATATGGAAAAATAAATCAAACATTAGCCTATAAACATGAACATGTACATTCTACTAGTCGACTAATTACATGTGATAACTAATTTCATAACAAGGGAATGCATAATGTCGGACATAATAACTACTACGTCAAGGCCTTGTTCCAAGAAAATTCACAAATATTCTATCAAGGCCTTGTGCCAAGACACTAGTTTTTTCCATGAGACCTACCAATGCATCGAGGGGATACAGTGGGCCCCACTTGTCACTTACTACGTCCAATTCATTCCTCATATGAAAAAGGGTGAAACATAACATAAACACTCATATTAAACTAACATACGAAATGTTGATACTTTAACCATAAACTGTTAATGAAATAAAAATAGCACATCCATAGTCAAAAATATCATAAAATAATCAACACAATATGTAATATTGTGTCATAATAAATCAAATTCAATTAAACATAAAATCCAACAATAGATGTTGACATGGATGATATGAATATACAAACTTTTTGAGGGAAATATCTCTTTCTTCTTTGAAATAATTTAAAAGTATCATAATTATAAAAGAAAATATTTATTTTGTAATTATTCATATAATATTGTAAGGGAATCTTATAAGGTTTTATAACATTGGAAAATATCCACACTCTCCATATAAGTTAAAAAAACAATCATTCCTTTATTTTTCAAAGAGTTTATAAATTAAATTGTTTTGAAAACGACAGAAACATTCCTTTCATAACATTTTCTAAAAATTAAAATAGGGGTATAAATGAATATTAACCATAGTCTAGGAAATATTAAAAAAAAATTTAAATACATTATTAAGAATCATGGATGTGTATGATAAATAAGTCCATGTAGATACTTACATATAAAAAATCTCATATAATAAAGAGATTGAAAAATTAACCCTTACCATAGATATGATACTCTTTGTACATTTCTAAAACTCAAGTATAATGTTTTTAAAAATATTATTAACTTATTTCAGAATCATAATAATATTTATGATATCATATATGATTATTTTATGACTTTATATTACTAATTTATTAACAATTCCATGTTAATGCAACATTTTGGGTAATATCGCTTTGTTTATCATATGTGTTTTGACTTTTTATTCTCGATCATATTACATATAACATTATTTAATTACTTATAGAATGTATAATATGATTTATATATCATATATTCATAATATAATTATATAATATATATATATATATATAATGGAATACACTGCTCATGGAGATGGTAGGTCGTACGTACGCATGAATGTTGTATCTGTTTTCTAATTATATTGAATGGATGTAAGGGAATGAAATGTGTGTGTGTGTGTGTGTGTGTCATTATGGTAGACTTATTATGTAATATATTTCAAAATCATTAAAAATATTTTTTTGTATAATCATTCTTAGAAGGTGAAAGTGGAGAATGAATCGAACCGAGTCATGGAGACGGTAGGTCGTACGTACGCACAAGCAAAAATATCATTCTATTGATTATAAACTCGTTTCTAATTTGATGTTATATTATATATATAGAATAATTAACATGTTATATTAATTATTTACATCAATTATACTCATTTTTATACCCATCCAAAATAATTAATTGTTGAATAACAAACTACACCACGACGTGGAGACGGTAAGCCATATGTACGCACGTATAGTGACTTTTTTATTCATAGAATGAATTGAATAAGGAATATGGTTATACCATATTTATAATAACATCTAATTATTTAAATGGTATTGGATTTATTATTTTAGTATGGAAACAGCAAAGAAAGAGGAAGTGGAAGAAGAAAAGAACTTCGAAAGAGGTGATAAAATAATTACCTCTTCTTCGGATGTTTACTTTTGATTTGAACAAAAGGGGTCCTTAGGTTGGATTTATGATAAAATTAATTCCTATAATATAAATTGAGGCTATTTTTTGGATATTTGAGAAGTTTTTTGCTGAAAAAAATTGTTTTGTAGGTGTGAATTTAAGAGAAGGGGAAGTACTGTTTTATAAGAGAGGTGAGCAGCACTTTATGAAAATCATGAAACATTAATTTATTATAAAAATCTATTTTCACTTTCTAATAGCTTAAAATGGATTTATTTCTAGGATAAGGTGGTAATGGGTCTAAATCCTCTCAACCAATATGTTTTAGACATGTTTAGGTCACTATATTAACCTTATCTTTTAAACTTAACCCTTAGTTAACTAGTTTAACTTTTACAATGTCCTCCTATGTTATTATAATACATGGTTAATATAGTTACTATAAAATCCGAAGAGAATCAAATGTTGTTCATTAATGAAATATCTAACATTACCTAAGTAATTTTTTTGAATATTATATTTTTATAACTATTATAAAATTTAATAAAATAGTATTTGTTTTGAAAACTCATTTATGTCAATTTTGACACTATTTAGAATTTATTTTTTGTTAAAATCATAAAAACTGGATTCCTTCTAAAAGGATACAATTAATCAACCTTAACATGTCATATTCACCTATAAAAATTTTTTAGGGCATTAAAAGTTTTAATTTACATTTATTTTAATATTTATAATATCAATTATTTTAATCTTTCGTTAATAATGTAATTACTGCATCATCATTGTGTCATAAATAAATTTAATTATTTAATGTCTAAAAAATATAAATAAATTACTATAATGTAATAAATTATTTTATAATTATAATGAATATTTATAGTCTAATTTATATTATGTATTACTCTATATTAAAAATGGTTTAGTTAGTAAAATTTGAATTTAACACTTTTAAAACTACTTTAAATAAAACATAATAAATGTCTTAATCTAATCCAAGTGGATAAAAAAGGATCATATTTTTGTTATAAGGTTTATTTTTTTAGAAAAAAACTTATCCAATAGAATGAGGACATTTTTTTGGGTAATTTGATATTATTATAATATTATTTTTACCCTTAATTACCCTATTTAATTTTAACCGGGTAAATAAAATTCAAAAGTTACTATTAACTAAAAAATATTTTCATCCTATTGAATCACATTTTACTTACTGATTACAACATTTTCTGTAATATTTTTGAAATTCAATTCACATAAGAGGTAAAATTACATTTTATGCAAGTTTACAAATGTGCCTAGATGGTGGGTAAAAGACGTTAAAAAGTTCAATTAAATTTTATATATCTAATATTATTATAAAATTAATCCAATGAATTACATTGGAATAATATAGGTATTATATATTTATTTTGAAATTAAGAAAATAAATAATTATTTATTTAAATAAAAAGTCGGTTTTAAACAATAACGCAGTGGTTTTCACTATTCATAAAAAAATGAATGTTTTTAGAAAAATACCAAAAATTCACCCTAA
Source organism: Viscum album (assembly GCA_963277665.1). Classification (NCBI taxonomy): domain Eukaryota; kingdom Viridiplantae; phylum Streptophyta; class Magnoliopsida; order Santalales; family Viscaceae; genus Viscum; species Viscum album. Next base: position 571,105,749 of record OY728134.1, on the reverse strand, counting down.
GATAATTTTGATATTATGAATCCAAAAATTAAGTCCATTTTGAAAAAGAAAATTTAAAACATTTAAAAAAGTGGGTATTACTATTCATAACTACTTTTTAAATGGTTATTTTGATTGGTCGTAGTGTGCTAGAACTCGGAGCTGCGTACAGAGAAAGCCATTGTATTTTTCAAAGAGAATTGTATCATGGAAGCTTAGGGTGTTACATTATCCCACTCCTTCAATAAATATCATCATTGTAATTTAAACTCGGGATTGAAAATTAGGGGTTTGACATTTCAAAATATCTTAGTTGAAATCCCACATTGAAAAATGGATTAATGAGGCCTCTATTTTAAAATAAAGAAAGGTAACTGTGAAGGGTTCCAGAAATAACACTTACTAGGGTTACATGTAGGAAAACATGGATATGGAAGAGAAAACTAACCTTCATGTTCTGATATAGAGTGATAGATAATATTATTAGGAAGAAGTTAACAATCTGAAATCCAAAAATTTGTGATGATCTAAGGGCTAATTTGATTCATCGCAAAAGAAAGTACTAGGAAAACATTTTTGGTTTTATGATCATTTCCCTAGTGTTTTAAAATTAATTTACTTCATATACTAAGAACACTACGAATCATATTTAATGTATAGTTTCATCCTTTAAGTAATTCCAACCACAAACTCATCATTCTCTTCAAAAGAAAAAAATCCAAAATATTCTATTTATCTCAATCGTATAAGGTTCCAAATATAAACATATACTGTTTAAATGAAGAAAACTATTTTATAATAACCAGGAACATACTTTTGGCCAGTGGTGGGTAATAAATCCCTGTTGTACTTCATTTGTGGGTTCGATTCCCACATCTTGGTCTAGCGCAACAGGTTACCACTCGACCAGCAGGTTTTCCTTTTTCTAAAACTATTGTATTATAACATTCCAAAAATAATCTTAAGAAATTCTTTAACCTTAAATAATAATATCCAAATTTCAACATAATCCATTCCAAATTTTATAGTTATCCAAAACACTTATGTTCGATCTCTCTCTAAAAGTTATCTAATTTTCCAAAATCAATTTTAACATTAGATTCCCTAAAAATGTAATGTTGGATATACTAAATATATGAATACCATCATCATATTAAAACCTTAATGAAAACAAAAAATACTTCAGTGCAATCCTTATACATATCATATTCTTCTTATAACCAGAATAATATTCTAGAATAAAAAAATAGAAATACATTAATTATTCCACTTCGACCATAGTAGAATTGTAAGCTTGACCTTGATCCATTTGTTTATTATGATCTATATTTCCTTTATGTTTTGGAAAACTGTTTGCATAATGTCTAATTTCTTTTCAATTACAGAATTGAACATTGATGTCCTCTTTCTTCCCCTTGCAATCATGAGTTTGGTGGCCCTTTTCTCTACATTTGTAACAAACTCCCATTCCTTTTAGGAAAATACCAGGGTGTTTCGTCCCAAAATCATCACATAAAGGAAAATCATTCATTCCCTTTTTCCCTTTATATGTCTCTTTCTCCACCATTATCTTCTTCTCTTGATATACTTTAATGTCATAAGACCTATAGAATTCATTTTCCATCTTCATATCACATGAGACTATACCTTCATTTGATAATAAAGATTATGAGACTAAAGACCTTATAAATAATGGTTTTAAACCATCAAAGAATCAATCAATATTACTTCTTGTGTTACATATGTATTTTATATCATGCCTTTTTAACCTTGTGAATTTATCCTCATACATTACAACATTATCATCCTCCTTTTGATTCAAGCTTAGAAATTGTCTTTCCAGATCAGCTAATTCATCATGAGGAAAGTATTTATCTAGGAAAAGTTCTTTAAAATCCCTCCATAACATATTTTCTACTTATTCATCCTTCTTCATTTTTTGAATTAATAAAAATCATTGATATTTATCTCCTGAGAGATGATAAACTTCCGTGACAACATTTTCTCTTTCATTACTTCCCAAAGGAAGAAATATTTTCTATATGTAACTTATCCAATTCTCAGTGACAGATGGATTTTTAGTTCCATTTAATGTTGGTGGTTGTCATCTTATGAAGTGGTCTAACATTGATCCTCCGTGTTGTGGATCAGGATGCTTCATATGGGTAGGGTTATTATTTATAACCTAAGTAAGTTGTCCTAGTACGATTATAAGTTGTTCATTTCCTGTTATTTCACCATCTCTCCTATCATTATTCTGCATTGGAGGTAAATCCCTACACAGATTACATGCATTTATAATATTTCCATTCCATCTAATAGGCACCATTTCTAAACAATGGTATACACTAGATTGGGTTATGAATCAAAATTCGTAAATCCAAACTAGTAAAATACTTAACATAAACTAAATTTTTTATGCATATCTAATCCATAATCATAAATATGGTTATTATGAGGACAAATTTAATCATATATCATTAATAATGATTTGTAAATAAAATATGAATTATCCTAACCATATCCCTCGGGATTGTTAAACTAGGTGTGTAGTAAGGCACGTTGTCATCTACCAGGTTACCACGAGTAAAGCCTAGAACACCTTTTTTGAGTTTTCACCCTAAGGTACATCTGTTCAAGAACTATGTCCACATGTAGTATCAAGGTAGGGATTTACTTCTGGGAATATCCACATAATCCATACTTTAACAAAATTATAGTGTGTTCTTCTATACTTATCCTCAAAATCTATATTAGGGTTATGAACCATAATCTAGGTTTTCCAAATCTATTTTCAAGGTTATTGCTAAATTTCCTCTGATAGAAACTGTAATGCCCCAACCCTAGAAGCCCAGAGAAAGTGCATTATTTTAGTACATTATCATGATTACAAGGAATCAAGTCCCAAAGAGCCGATCCATTTATCAGTCTTGGAAAATAGATTACATACATGAACATTACATTAGACATTCTAATATAAAACACATTATAAATAATCCTTTGATAACTCAATTATTCCCCTATCATAACCCTTCATAACAATCATAATACACTTCTTTGCATCCTGGTAAAATGAAACATAAGAAATGGGTGAGTTCTGATGCTCGGTAAGGGTAAATAATTCTGCGAAAGCTATAAGCATTTAAGAAAATGTTCATAATAAAAACATCATCCTTTTAAACAATAAACTTAAACCTAACATTGTAAAAAAAATCAAACACTACTATATAAACATGCACATGGATATTCTACTAGTTGAATAATCACATGTAATAACTAATTTCATAATAAGGGAATGCATAATGCCAGACATAATAACTACTACGTCAAGGCCTTGTGCCAAGACCATTGATAAATATTCTGTAAAGGCCTTATGCCAAGACACTAGGTTGTCTCATAAGACCTACCACAACATCGAGGGGCTATAACAGTCCCCTCTTGTCACTTAATACTTCTAATGAATTCCACGTATGAAAAAGGGTGAAACATAACTTAAACACTCGTATTAAACTAACATACGAAATGTTAATACTTTAACCATAAACAATAAATGACATAAAAATATCACATTCACAGTCAAAAATATCATAAAACTATAAATAAAATATGTAATATTGTATCATAATAAATCAAATTCAATTAAACATAAAATCTAACAATAGATGTTGATATATATGAAATCAATACAAAAACTATTTGAGAGAAATATCTCTTTCTACTTTGAAATCATTTTAAAGTCGCATAATTATAAAAGATAACATTTATATTGAAAATATTATTATAATCTTATAAGGGGAGATTTAAAGGTGTTATAATAGAGGAAAATAGAAGCACTCTCTGTATAAGTTAAAAAAATCATTCTTTAATTTGTCAAAAATGTCATAAAGTACCTTCTTTGGAAAATGACAAAAACATTCCTTTCAATGAGTTTTATAAAAATTCAAATAAGGGTATAAATGACTTTAACCCATATTCTATTAAATAGTAAAAATGTTTTGAAATAAATTTTTAAAAAACACAGATGTGGATGATGAATAAGTCTTAGTAGATATTAACGTATAAAAAACCTCGGATAATGATAGGATTATAAAATTAACCCTTGCCTTATATCTGATACTCTCTGTATGTGTCTGAAACTCTTGTATAATGATTTTAAACATATTATTAACTTATTTTAGAATCATAATAATATTTATGATATCATATATTATTCTTTTATGACTTTATATTACCTATTTATTAACAATTTCAAGTTAATGCAACATTTCTGGTAATATCGCTTTGTTTATCGTAAATGTTTTGAATTTTTATTCTTGATCATATATTACATATATCGTGATTTAATTACTTCCAGAATTTATAATTTGATTTATATATCATATATATTCATAATATAAATATATATATAATATAGATATATAAAATGAAATTCAATGTTCATGGAGACAGTAGGTCGTACGTACGCATGAACGATGTTTCTGTTTTCTTATCGTATTGAATGGAAGTAAGTGAATAAAATATATGTATATGTGCATATATATATAATTCAAGTACACTGATTATTTCATATATTTCATAAATATGAATAATATATTTTTATATAATCATTCTTGGATGGTTAAAGCGGAGAATGAATTTGATCGCGTCATGGAGACGGTAGGTCGTACGTACGCACGAGCGACAATATCATTCTATTGATAGTGAAATAATATGTAATTGGATGTTATATTATATATAAAGAATTATTAACATGTTATATTTATTATTTACATCAATTATACTTATTTTTATGCCTATCTAAATAATTAAGTGTTAAATAACAAACTACACCACGACGTGGAGACGGTAAGTCGTATGTACGAACGTATAGTGACTTTGTCATTCATTGGATAGATAGAATAATGAATATTTTTATACCATATTTATAATAACAACTATGTATGTATAAGGTATTGGATTTATTATTTTAGTATGGAAACAACAAATAAATAGGAAGTGGAAGAAGAAAAGATCTTTGAAAGAGGTGATAAAATAATTACCTCTTCTTCAAGAGATTCCTATTGATTTGAAAAAAAAGGATTCACACGTTGGATTTATGATCAAATTAATACCTCTAGGATTAATTGAGGGAAGTTAGTAGGATTTGTTTAGGGTTTGTCTGAGACAAATGGCTTTGGAGGTGTGAATATAAGAGAAGTGTAAGTACACTTTTATAAGAGAGGTGATGGGTACTTTAGGAAAATCTTGAAATATTAATTTATAATAAAAATTAATTTTTGGTTTCTAATAGCCCAAAATGGATTTATTTAAATGATAAGGTGGTTATTTGTCGCAATTCTTTCAAAAAATAGGTTTTAGACATGTTTAGGTCACCATATTACCTTATCTTTTAGACTTAACCATTAGTTAAATAGTTTAACATTTATGATGTCTTCTTGTATTGTTATAATACAAGGTTAATATACATACTATAAAATTACAAGATAACCATAAATGGTTAATTAATGACATATATAACATTATCTAAGTCATTTTTTTGAATCTTATATTTTTAGGACTATTATTAAATTTAATAAATATAATTTTTTAATAAACGCATTTATGTCAATTTTGACACTATTTAGTATTTGTTTTTTGTTAAATTCATAAAAACATTATTACTTTGAAAAAAGTAAATTTAATAAACCCTAAAATGTATTATTCACATAGAAAATTCATTTATGGAATCAAAAGTTTCAATTTACATTTATTTTAGTATTTATAATATCAATTATTTTAATCTTTCAATAATACGGTAATTACTGCATCATTATTTTCTCATAAATAAATTTAATTATTTAATGTATAAAAATTATAAATAAATTACTATGATGTAAGAAATATTTTTTTCTTTCTAATTAATATTTATATTCTTATTTATGTTATGTATAACTCAATATTAAATAAGTTTTAGATAATAAAATTTGAATTTAACACTTTTAACACTTCTTTAAATAAAATATAATAAATGACCTAATCTAATCCAAGTGGGTCAAAAAGGATCATAATTTTGTCCTAAGGTTTTTTTTGGTCGAAAAACATTATTTTGGTCGAAAAACACTTACCCAATAGAATTAGTACATGTGTTTGGGTAATTTTAAATTATTATAATATTATTTTTACCTTTAATTACACTATTTTCTTTAAACCGTGGTAAATAAAATCAAAAGTTACTATTCACAAAAAATTATTTTCATCCTATTGAATCAAATTTTACTTACTGATTAAAACTATTTCGGTCATATTTTTAAAATTTAATTCACATAATCAATAAAATTACATTTTATGCAAATTTGCAAATGTGCCTAGAAGGTGGGTAAAAGACGTTAAAAAATTCAATAATATTTTATATATCTATTCATATTATAAAATGACTCCAATGAATTAAATTGAAATAATATAGGTATTATGTGTATATTTGGACCTTAAAATAAAAAAAATATTTATATAAAAATTCTGTTTTAAGCAATAATGCATTGTTTTTCACTATTCAACAAAAATTGAAATTTTTAAGAAAAATACCAAAAACTTCACCCTAAGATAATTTTGATATTCCAAATCCAAAAATTAAGAACATTTTGAAAAGTAAAATTTATAAAATTTCGAAAAGTGGGTATTACTATTCATAACATCTTTTTAAAAGGCTAGTTTGATTGGTCGTAGTGTGTTAGAACTCGGAGCTGTGTACATCGCAAGCTATTATATTATTTAAAGGGAACAATATTGTAGAAGTTTGGGGTTTTACATTAAATAAGTTATTTTAAAATGAAATGTTTATTTTCCTCATGAAATTTAACATTGAACTTTTAAAATTATTTTCATCTATGTCAACATCCTTAGATAAATATTAGGATTTACTAACAATATATACTAATTATACCATCCAACATATTTCTCTATATGTTTTATAATAATTCTGATTAGGGAAAATATTGTCATTTTGTATGCTAGTTCTTCCAATATGGACCTTTATTGATTTTTAAGGCAGTTTATTAAGTTTTTTTGTTTATTCATATGATTAATGCAATGGAATTATTATGTGATTGGTGGGAAAAACTATTATATATCTCATAGATGCATTAGTGGGTCCCCTGAGACAAAATATGTAGGATATTTGGCCAAAGAGTTTTCCATTTATATAAGATGTATTGGCACAAGTCCTCAACAATATGTTTTTGATGTCCCCCATTATGAATTTCATTATTATGAAATAGGTTATTAGTGTCCATGTATTCAAAAAGTTAGGGAAGATCCCTTTTTAATAAAAGAAAATAAAAACAAAGAAAGGATGAACGAGGTCATACAAGAAACATGCTCTCATTCCAAGCAGAAGAAAAAACATTAAATATCATACCACAATAGGCAGCATCATAATCATCATCCCAATTAGACTCAGAATCAAAATGACCATGGGACCGGGTAACCATAGTTGGCTTCAGATGTGAGTAGTCTTTCCTCAGTCTTTCTTTCTTATGAGGAATAGGTTGGAACCCTTCATCATTAACAACCACTTTTCCTTTAGATAAAGTCTAACTATAAGTTAACGTTCTTCGGGAATCATCCTCAACATTATCCCACTTCCCATGGATGCCATGTGTCCCCCTTAATTTGATAATTTTCTTTTGAAACATTGAAATGCCACTTATAATTTGTTTCCCCTCAAGTGCAAGACCAAATTCATGCTACTCTATTCCTGAGGCCATGCTGCCCTCAACACCCTGGTCAGGATCCAACACCAGGGCCAAACCTAGCTCAGATCTAGTAAAGTCAGTCCTACCTTCCCCCGCATGCATAGGCATGCATGATTCATCCTCCTAAACCACATGGAACACTTGTTCCAATTCACAAAGAATATCTTCAAATGCTTGTGGAACACCAACATCAGTAAATCTTTTGTCATTTCCAGCACCACTATTCTGCATTGTATGCTTCTTTAACTTCTTCTTAAAAGTGGCCTCATGGTGCCCTTTTCGAGAGACAAGAGAGAATATAGTGTTCTTAAAGTAGGTATCTTTGACAAGACAAATTACTTGACATTCTAAGCAGAAATCTGGTAATCTCTCATAATCAATTCTTAAGGAGATGTCATCATCCAATGCAGAAAAAACAATGTTATGAAAAAGACAAGAACTTAGATCAACTTCAACCAGGACCCTAGAATAATGACCAAACTTCACATCATCAATGGTCTTATCCATTTTTATTGGAATTACCATAGTAGAGGCAATGTCAAAAAGAATATTAGGATGCCACAAAATCTAGTGAAGACCAGAAATTTTAATCCAAACATGCGCCCTGGTAGTTTTTACTGATAATGGATTGAAACTAAAGTCTCATTCTTGAAAAAAAAATCATACCTGGCTTTAGTGCAACTGATCCAATCTCCCAAGCATGTCGTTTCAGATCCTCTGATGGGAAAATAATGTGAAATAATCTTCGACCAAAGGATATGCATTGCCAATCAGAAAAACCATAAATGGAAGTCAACTTCCTGACCAACTCATCATTCTTACAAAGCTTTCCTCCATGAGGAATGAAAATTCTAGAAATGATTGAATACCCGCAAAGAATAAATATATCTAGTATAATTTCTCTATTTGCAACCACATGTGATGTATCACCTTTCTTCACAATTTTTCAATAGCACCATCATTTAAGGATTTGAAATGACGTCGGGCAGAATCCCCTTCCATCCCAACATGGTACCTGCAAGGGTTTTTTGTCCCCATCATGCCAGCCACAACATCATAAGTTCTCGCCGCAACCACTGTGTTTTTATACCATATCTCCACTGCAAAAGACATCTCACCTCGTGGCAACACAGACTAATCCCCCAATGAGGGATTCTTGACCTTTGAAGGTAGCTGACTACTCTGATACATCACTTCCACTACATCTCTCACCCCGACAGACAACATCGAAGCCCTACAATCATCAATTTTCCCAGATCTATCCACAATTGGGACATATCCCTCACGAAATTCATGCTCAACTACTGTGACTCACTCCACAACATCACCTGTGACCAGCACATCATTCCCCGCCACCACCATGACCACCAAATCACTCACCGCCACAGACATTGCCGAAGCTTTGCGGATTTCACCCTTCTCAAATCTCACTGAAATCGGGCCATCAACCTCAGTTCTGCAAGATAAACCATTCTTTGTTATCACCTCCACTTGTCAGCACTCAACCTTGGTACCCAACAACGGATCACAAAGATCCACATAACCTGTAACCAGTGTCATCAACCCATCATATTTGCGTACCTCCATCATAGAGGTTGTTTCCTTCACCATAGCCTTCCTTGGAGGGCCAATAAACACCTCGGCAGGATTGGAGAATCAGTTTAGATCAATCATCTTGCTCAAAGAATCGAAACGTCAAGACTGCGTAAAGAGAAACCCTCAGACCCACACGCCACCATCTTTCTTGACTCATATTATTAATGTCCATGTGATTATATAAATAGTTTTGATATACATGTATATGTTTTAAGATCATAAAATTTTATATATGGCATCATTTGATCATCATTTATTCCTATCTTATTATTTAAGTCCTATTTATATTTTGTAGTATGTATTCCATTAATGACCATCTGAGATCACCCACTTCTTATGATTCTTTCCCTAGGATACCAAAAAATATACTAGGAATGATATTTAAGGATATTCTTGATATAATAATGATGTTTTCAAAGAAATTTCTATGTTTTATTTTAAGATTTTAAATTTAATTTAAGATTCAATCTTGTATCTAATTTAACAAGACAGCTAAACTATTCAGTCCATTAGTATGTGATCACATATAACTATTACATATGTAAAAATGTAACCACCTTCTCCAGGATACTAGGTTCTGAGTCTTAACCATGTATTGAGTTAAACTTTCAGCAATTTTTGAAAATTCTCAAGTTTCCATGACTTTGGTTTATTGTTTTGGACATGGTATAATGGAAACCATAGATATGTGGTAGTTTTGTAGAGTAGAGAGTGCTCAATTACCACACAGTACGGTAAACCATGTTCCCTACTTATGTTTAGGTATTTTTTTCATTTTGAGATATTTCTATTTTGGGTTTCTCCCATAATATTTCCCACATTGAACCTCTCTTCCTAGGGGACACTCAAGTTCCTCTCTATCCTTCTTCCAAGCTCCTCCGAGGTGGATTTGGAGTGGTTTCTTGGTAGTTTTCACCTAAATCAAAAAGTAGGAGATCCTGTTTTTTATCTTATTTTATCTAATTTTTTTCTTTATCCTCTAACCCTAATGTCCATTATTAACTAATTTTCATTGTTAGGGTTGTTTTAGAATAGAGGATTTTTGTTTCTAAAGGTTGTGAGAAGTATAAGGAAACCTATTCGAGTGGTTTTATTACATGGTTTTGTCTTATTTGGTAGGTGTTTCAATTATGATTACTTTTATTAAAAATTTACATGGATTTTGGGTTTTTTAAAAATCAAATAATTTAAATATTTATATTCTCACTAGTTTGAATATTAGTGGTTTTCTATGCTTAGTTGGGATTTTACTTTGGAGGATTTTTGTAAATAATTTAGTCTTATAGAACTTTGTTTTTAAATGTAATTCTATGCATTCTATGTGTTTGATAAAATTCCATTGATGTATTTAGATAATAAAAATGATTGGTTCATAGTGATTTTGGAAAATTTGGATTTCTAAAGTGGATTATTCCTCCATTTAAATGGGTTTTCATATTTTCATTTTTATTCCTTTTTTTTAAAATATAGCTTCCCATGTTATTAAAATGACTTTCCTTATTTTATTTAAATAGGATTTTTTTGATTATTTTAAATTAATCCTTTTGTTAATTAGTCATGTTGATGCATTGTTCATTATTATATAAATTTTATAAAAAAATTATTTTTAAAATTGGTTTTGAAATGGGTTTAAAAAGATGTAACTTATGATTTTAAAATCCAAGGCCCATTTGGGACCTTCATATAATGTAATTTATTGATTTATGTTTACCCCTAGTTTTTCCCCATCATTATCCTTTTTTATGATTGTATGAATTTTTTAATAGTTATGTGAATTTTGATTCATGGTTATGATGTCTCGGTTGGGAGATTATTATTGAAGGGGGTGTTATAGAGGTGTAAAGTATATGATCATAGTATTTTATTTACTTTGGGATATGTTATTGACATTGGATTTGTAGTGTTCTACCTCTATTAGCTATGACATAAGGAACACTAATATACTATGTAATATCCATCCCTAACTCATTTTCTTGATTTTAGGCATGGATGATACTAGCCTTAGGTGATATCCCCAAGACAACAAATTCCATTACTAAATTCCAAGGTCATAAAAACAATTTGGGGGATGATTTTTTCTAAAGTTAAAAAAACCCAAAAACACACCATGAAATAACCAAGACAATATTTATTATAAATGAATATAAACCAAATAATCCCATGAATAAAACCAAAAAAACAATAATATCACAATGTCAATAGAACATGGTATAATTACCAACCAAGACAAAAATTCAGCATGACTCATGACACAGAAGTGGTATCATCCCAAGCATCACTCATAGTATCTCCCAGATCTAACATTACCTTTCATTCCCAATCATCAAGGTGCATCCCCATATAAATAATAAATCTTATCTTTTCCTGTATCCTATTAGATGAAATCTAAAAATATACAAAGTTACCAACAAGGGTGTGAGTATAAACTTAGTAAGCATTCCCCAAATACTTCCCAACACATGTAATTAAGGAAATATTAATTTATCACATTTTATATAAAATGGTTTGAAATAAATTAAATAGTTTACATAAGACAATAAATAAAAATATGTGATAAAATCATAAAAATATTATTTTCATCCATTCATGGTTTTCATAATCATTCTCAAGTTTATACACACACACTCAAACATGTCCATACACACAATGCACTCGATCTTAGTGTTTTTATTGGTGGTGTTACTCTACTAACGTAATCTATCCTACCCTGATGGTGGTGATTTTAATCAAACCCATGTTGCCTTTTAACACATGCCAACTCAAATGTACCAAATTCAATTACAAACCATTTTCCACAAATAATTATTCATTTTAAAACATTTTATTAACATGTAGCGGTGCATCAAACCATTCCTTAATTTTAACATTTCCATTTTAAAATTAAAATGAAAGAGGGTTATTCAAAATCCATGTTATCTATCAATTTTCCAAAACACAAACCCAATCTGTTTCCTTAACAAAATAACACATAAAATCAAGAAACCCCATTAAAACAAACTATTATTTCACGTTCTAATACATTGGAGATGAAATATAATCCACCTAACATGAAATTAATGATGAAAATAAATAACGGTACTTAAACTTCTAGATCTAGGATCAAAAACCATACATTCAATTGATTTAATAATATCTCATCATGATTCAGATCCTAACTCACAGATCTATTGATAATGGACTAGATCTATTCCTCTTTGAGAGAGAACAAAACTAGATCTAATATGAACAAGGGGGAACAAGTGCTTTCCAAATATTTTGATTCTCTATTTTACATAGATTTTTCTGAATGTCACTTCCAAACCGGAGGGAATTGTCTCTCATGACTAAGGAGGAAGAGTTATTTGTGACCCCAGAGAATTAGAAAACTAGTTAGGGTTTAAGGGTTTTAATTCTAATTAAAATATGAAATATGCAGTGTTGAGAAACCCCACACCACAGTATAGTCTACATAACCATGGATATATCACCATAGTTCATGGTGTAGTCCCCCAAGATCACATAACATCATTCCACATCAAAGAACTCCCTGAAACACTACACAGACTATGTCATAGATCATATATTTTGGGAAATGGGGATATGGAATAGTCTTCTTGACCACATCAAAACTAAATTATTACACCATATATTAAGTGTTATATTGTAGGGGGTTCCATATGGGTAGAACCACTGAGATTTCTCCCTGAGGGACTACGGTATAGTTATCCCTTCCAAGTCACAAACCCGACTTTCCTATGATGTATACCTACTTCACATCAAAGTTCCTAACTGAAATCATTATATATATTTTCCTTGGTGCACCGCTAGAGTAGCTTAAAATTCATTCTCCCAAGACCCTATTCAATACTTGATCCCTCAATTCCATATCCATCAAAAACCTATATTGTAGCGCAATTCTCCATAGTGTAGCCTTAACAAAAAATACAGAAATCCCTAAAATACCCTTTGAAACCCCACTATAACTACCAAAACCAAACCCAAGGATTATATAAGCTAAAAATATAAAAAACAATGGTAATGTACCAGAGACTAGGGGTGTGAAATTATATCCACAATTGGTTTTATCATCCGCATAATGTAGAGAACTTGTGTTTTTTTTGGAATAGTTTGGGCCATTATTGAAACATCTCCTTTTCATGCTCCCATGTCTTCTTGAATATGACCATGTTTTTATAAAACCCGCACTAAACTGATGTATTTTCCATGAAATATATTCTATTCCGTATCCCTAATTCATAACAGCACATGAATAAACAAAGTCATTGGGTCAATATCAACATGGTATCATCGAATCCCATGTCCAGGGTTAGGTAGGTACTTCTTCAAATGAAATACATAAACAAAGTTTTGCATAAAACTAAATATTACTGATAAATCCAACATATAAGCCGCATTACCTACCCATTGAAGTTTATATAATGGTCCAATTTACCGAGGGGAAAGCTTTTATTTTTTACTAAAACAACGATGCCCTAACCTTAGAAAGATTATCAAGAAAAAATGACCATCCACCTCAAACAATAACGGTCATCGATGATGATTTTCATATGATTTATGATGACTCTAAGCCGTCTCTATTCACTTTTTGATCATTATAATCCTATCTTTTTTCTTAGGCACTAGAATAGGTATGATAAGTGAAGTCTCATCTACTTTTACCCAATAAAGTGGATAATAAAAAGGACGAACATACAATTCTTTGAAAGTAACCGTGTATATCAAGGACTAATAATAATTATTTTATGAGAACTTCACTAGTGATATATGATCCTACCAGGAGCCTCTAAAATCCATGTAGCTATCTCTTATCATGTATCTTTGTGTTTGGATCATCAATTCAAATTTTCTATCCACTAGGAGATGATAATCTATGCTCCTGGTTAATTTGGTTTCAATGGCTTGCTGTAAGGATTCCCATATTTGAGATATAATCCTTGGGTCTTGATAGCATACAATCCAAACTGGGATGTCATGAATATTCACAATTTCATGAATGTAGATTTTGGAAAAGTCTTCCACTTTGTTGGATTCATGAATTGTGATGAAGTGGTACAACATCATGAGTCTATCTACATCACACATCTGGTATCATGATTCTAAAATATTCTTGGTAGACCACTATAAAACCCATAGTTATTTACTCTTACTTCCATATAGGTATCGGTAAAGAGTGAAAAAAACTAGTAGCCTATTGGTGCTCTACCTTGACCTGATGATAGGCCAGGAATCTCAAGACATATTTTTCCACTTTCCAATTCAGGAATGCCCACTAAAATTTCACCCCCAATTCTTTATACAAATTTTGGATACTTGGATGAATATCCCATCTTGAATGGTGGTAGTAAAAAATTTGTTCTTGATGGGTTGTAAGAACTATAATCTGATCTATAAATGATTGAATATATTTCCCATGTAGCTTCAATCCATTAATGGTCTTCCCACTATTCATTTTTGACCTAATGGTTAAAAATTTTGTTTTGGATGTTTGATCATCTCTAACCTTATTAACTGAATTATGAATAAATGAAACCAAAAAGAAGGCTGCAACATCAACATAGTCGATAGAGTCTAGAAGAAGGTTCTATATAACTGATATTAGTTTCCCTTTATCTGAATCATGTTTAGACAACTAATTATATGATATCTTGATCAATGCATCAGCTATATAATTTCCTTTTCCTATTATATACATCCTGTTAAAATAAAACATCTCTGGATATTACATCCACCTTTGTTGTATTTCATTCAAATATATTTGTGATAAAAAGTGTTTGAGGAACTTATAATCTATAAAAACCATGAATTACTCACCAAAAAAATAATTATTTCATGACTTTAATCCATGAACAACATCAAAAATTTGAAATCATGTTTTGGGAAGTTCTTCTTATGCACCCATAATTTGTATCCTCTATAAGAAACAACATGATCTCCGTTCACGAGAAAACAACTAAATGTAGATCCAATGAATCACAATAGACCACATACCCCTATCCTAATTCAAGAAATATAATGATAATTTTTTATTTAAGTTTAACATTATGTTCTTGGAAATATTTCTATATATTGGAACTCCATTTGAATGGAATAACATTACTTTTAAATTTCTTTGTTGTTGGGGAAAGACATGAAAAATCACAAAAAAAATGTCGGTAGTATCTAGTTAATCCAAGGAAACTATGTATCTAAAATAAATTAATTGGTTTTTTCCAAGAGATAATATCTTTTATCTTTTCAGGATCTATAGAAACTCCTCTTTTTATAAACAAATAATTCAAGGAAACATAACTATTATATCAAAAAATAACACTTGAAATCTTATAAAAAAGGTTGTGTTTCTACAGGATACTCAACACTCTATCCAAGTGTTGTTCACTATCAGCTTTGGTCCTAGAATACACTAGAATATCATCAATGAACACCACTATAAAGGAATCAATAAGCCTTTGAAATATTTGATTCCTCGATTCCATAAACACTAATAGTGCATTCATTAGACCAAAGGACATAACCACATATTCATAAATACCATAATAGTTCATGAATGTTGTATTCAAAATATCCTACTTCTGGACTCATAAAAAGTGATATCCAAATCATACTTAAATTTTAGAGAACTATGAGGATGCCCTAAGAGTTCAATTTTAGGGAACTACTAGGATACCATAAAATGATCAAATAGTTCATCAATGCATGGAATAGGATTTTGATTACTTATTGTAACATGGTTAATCTAATGATAGTCCTCACAAATCTTTAGAGTTCAATCCTCTTTATTTATAAAAATAAATAGTGTTTCACACAAAAATGTGCTCAGTTGGATGAATCCTTTTCTTTACAACAGTTATAATTGGAAATTTAATTCCTTTAATTACATTGGTTTTATATTATAAGAATGAATTAAAATAGGAGTGCTCTCTACTAAGAGTTCAATCTTAAATTCCACTTTTATTACAGGTGGAAACCCCGATAAATTTTGAAGAAAAATATCTGGAAATCTTTCAAAAATGGTTAGAAACTATATATTTACTATCCCGTCAATAGATACCAAAGTAACTGTTACATTATAATAAAATATAGTTCTGAACACTGGTAATATAGGTCTTAATCTTCCTGTATTTACTACCCAAAATCCATTAAAGATATATTTAATTCCATCATAAGATGAAAAAATCACCTAGAATATATAAATATTGATATGGACCTTAAAATTAATCAACCCATCCATCTCTAAAACAAGTTCATAGATATCTATCTCTAGAATAGTTAAACCCCACACCAACACAGTCCAACCTATTTTTATGGAACATCATTCACACTTAAAGGATCGACACCCTATTTCACCATCGTTGTTTGATGGTTCATGATAGAAGGTATCATATCAAAATGTAAACCCATAGAATTTCTTCTTGAAAAAAAATCAATCTCCTCACATGAAACTCCTTGGTCGAATTTAGATTGAGTACTAAAATACCACCATTTACATGAAATATCATACCGATTATAAGATGACAATATAACCTTTAGCTCGTCCCACATACTAAAGAATTACAAAATTTGATTCACCTGCTTTTGCTGCACATCAGATTTTTTTGGCTCAGAATACACCTGGAAGATGTGTGGATTTAGTTTTTGAAACTAAATTGAGTGGTCCACATTTATAGGTTCATCATTCATATTTCCACTATCAATGGATTGAAAATCCTGAATAGTGCTTTATACTATTTGTTATTTCACATGTGTCTTAGGTTCCACCATATTTTTTGTAGCCTCCTATTATTGATTCCTACATGGGATTCCTAGTAACATTCTCTATAAATTGAACAAATTCCATTTATTGATCACTTATTAGTAAATGAATACTTAGACATGTTCTCTAAATCACCAAAATCAATTGAAATAACAACCATTATTTTTATATATCCACAATTTTCACTATTTTAATTAATCATTATAATCAAAATGATCAATGTAGTCCTATTGGGAAGTCTATGTATCAATGAAATCTATGAAATAATCATCAGCTAAACCAACGACGGTGATCTAGAAATGCTCCTTGAAATGTCTTATAACACTTTTATACCCAAACCACCTGGGTAACATTAACATCTGTACAAAATGGATATATAAATATTTTTAATCTATAAATTTAAATTTTTGAAATTCCTATATCCTTGTTACCATCCGAAGAGAAACAAAAAACAGACAGGACTAATACCATTTGTGACATCCATTCTAGAATCATTGGCTTAAGAGGAGACAAGTATAATACAAGAATTAGGTGAAAATCCAAAGATGCCAAAGGATTGTAATAAATTACAAGGCATTAAAAAATATTAGGGGATAATTTTTAATAAATTTAAAACAACACAAAAACATAACACATAACAACCAAGACAATCTACATGATTCATGAATATAAACCTTGTAATCCTAAGAATAAAACCAAAAAAAATAGATATCATAGTGACAATTGAATATGGTATAACAAATTAAAAATATAAAAAATACAACATGACTTAAGACACTGAAGTGGAATCATTAGAATCATCACTCATACTACTCTAAGATTCAACACCACCTTGAATTCCCAAGTGTTATGGTTTATCAATATATAAATAATAAATATTTCATTTTCATGTATCATGGTATATTACTTCTAAAAATGAACCAAATTTCCCAATCAGGGTGTTAGTACAAACCTAGTAGGCATTCCCCAATGACATCCCAATAAAATAAACTAAGATAATAACTAGTTATCACATTTTATATAAAATAGATTAAAAATAATTAAACAATTTATAGAAGCCAATAAAGGAAACCAAGTTAGAAAATCATAAAAATACATACTTCCATCCATTCATGTTTGATATAATCATTATCATGTTTACAAAAACACACTCACGCATGTCCATACACACTATACACTAAATATTTGTGTTATTATTGATGGTGGAACTCCTTGACCATAATCTATCAAAACATTATGGTGGTACTTCCGAACAAACTCACCCAACCTTTTAATACCCACTAACCCAAACATGTCAAATTCCATGCCAACCCATTTTTTAAAATTATTTTTCATTTGAAAATAAATTATCAACATTTATCTTGTATAAAAATCATTAAATTATTTTAAAATCGATATTTTAAATTTATAATTCTATATGGTTATCAAAAATTCCTCAAATCTTCTTAATTTTCTAAAAAACAAATAGGTTTCCTTCATAAAATTACCCAAAAAATCCAAGAAAAAATATTTAAAAACACAAAACTTTTGAGTTCTAGATTAGTGGATATGAGAGAGAATCCACCTACCTCCAAAGAAAAGTTGAAAGTGAAGAAAGACACTTAATCTTCTAGATCCAATATAAAACACCTTCTATTAAATTGATCCAATATGGTCTCATTAAGATTCAAATCCTAGCACATGGATATATCCATAATGAACAAGATCTATAGAATAGAGAGAGAGGATAAAAGTACATATAGGAACAGTAAAGAGGAATAATAACGTACCAAAGAATATCGATCACTATTTCATTAATATTTATCCTAACATCACGTCTATTTTGAAGGGGGTTGTCTCTCAAGCCTAGGAGGAATATGAGTTAAAGTCCCTAGGATATTAGTAGACTAGTGGAGGTTTCAAGGCATTAAGACCAATTAAAATATAAAATAGTCAAGGTTAAGAAATTACACACCACGACACAACCTAAATCACCACAATTCAGTCACTCATGTCTATGGTTCATCCTTTCAGGTCAAAACACTCTAAGAACCATGGTGAAAAAATATGGCATAGATCCAATTTTTAGAAAAAGGGGGATATGTCATAGTTCGTTTAACCAAAAAATAGCCAAAGGATTATGATGTATCTTAACCATTACATTATGTGGGTTCCAAATTGGAAGAACCTCTAAAATTCCCCTTCAAGAGAATCTATTATAGCCATACCTTCCACACTACATCACCCAATTGTCCAATTCCACTTGCCTACTCTACAACACAGCACTTGACCATGCTATTCTATATCCATGCTCCACAATATATCCTTGTAAAAAAGGTAGTGTATTCAAAATCCCGACTCCTAAGACCCTATGTAGTACCTAATCTCTACACACCATAGCCACAAAAGGCCTACTTCATAGCCCCTTTCTCTATAGTGTATCCTTTACACACACACAAAATAATAACTCCCTCTAAAACCCCATAAAGACACATCAGAACTCCTAAAACTAAAACTAAGGATTATATAAGATCAAAATACATAAAATATGGGTAAAGTACATGAATACAGGGTTGTTACATATTAAGTGGGAAGTCAAGGTACACTAGTTATACTTGTTGAGATTTATTTCCTGCATAGTATCTTATAATTGACTCTTATGACCCGGCTAGGGGATTTTCACCAATGAGACTAGTGATAGTGATTTGGGTGATGTGTTGTGTGACCATTAATCACTCAGTAGTTGGTTCCACTTTTTCATATCAAGAACTAGTCCCATTAGTTATTATAGTGTTTTCTTATGATATGTATCATATATTATGAATTTTAATTATGTATTAGCATGATATTTTCTTATCCAATGTGTTCACTTGTGATACCATGGAACATGATTCCGGCTTGGGGTAATTGGGAATTCACCTCAATACATATGGTGGAATAGTTCAGGTCCTGGTTTAGGTGGCAGTCTAGGCCGATTCACCATAGATACCAACTCAATGAATTTTCTTTTAGTATATTTTTGTTTACATTGTCAAGCTGATTCCTTCGCTCATATCAACCAAATTATTAAAAACATTCAAAAAAGAATTTTCTTAGATTCTAACCTATTATTTTATGAAAAACTTATCTATTTTTCATATCATTAAACCATCAACCCCCCCCCCCCACCATTAATTTTAAGATTATTTAAATCACTAAAGGTATGGGAAAATAATTTTAAGCATTCTAGATGAATAACCTATGCAACACTTTCTATATTTATATATTTGCATAAAATAATTATTCTATAAACCTATCGAATCTTAACTCCTACACAAAATATACACTCCATAAACTCTTTATCATTTTTAATCTACTTTTTAGATAAACTTCCAGAATATTATTTATAATTACTCTTCAAGAACTAATTTAAAATCGATATAGATTACTCTATGATTGATATTTATTCCTGTTGTATTATGTTCATAGTTTTTAAATTATCCCGCTAACAACATTACCTTCATTTATTTACACAAAGAAAACAAACAAAACCTATATGGGAATATTTTAGTTTCTCCTTTTCTTATTAATGAGAGAAACAAGGTTGAGAGTTTTTTATCATCCAAAAAATTCCATTACTTTCAATTCCAATACTATATAAACTATTTTTATTAATACTTTAACTTTTCAAATGTTAATACCCTTGGGATTCCTGGTCTTATTTCCCTTTTCAACTTACTCCTTTGTGGAAATGTCTTTTTCATGTTATCTAGAAAACTACATTAATTCTATTTTTTCTTGCTTAAACTTTATTATTATCTCCAACTATGTTATATATATGATATTGAATTATTTTTCAGTGTGTATAGCATGTTTGGTTCTTATAAAAGGATTCTAAAAATTATTTGAGCTAAAAACTTTTTGAAAATACTCATGAAATTTAAATACTTATTCATCAATGTATTCCAATAAACTTATCATTTTGTTACTTTTTTGGATTTATTCCTTTATTTATTTCTCATATTTTATCCTTTTATCAAATATAGTCAAGGATTTCTTGAAATTATACATGGTTTTTATTTTTCTTTCACAATATAATAAGCTACCCATTGGTGTAGCATTCTCACAATCTTCTTTGGTGTGTTTTATTCGACACTCTCTAATTTCACATTCCATAGTCTTAACTAATCTTCATTTTTATTTTTTTTCTTTCTCATTATGTGTGTTCTTATTTATTTGATAGTATATGAATCATTCTTGGTAGATAGGAAACAATATTATTCATCATATTGAAAACTCTTATTACATTTTCTATAGACATTTTCCAAGATATCAAACCTAATTTTGGTGGATAGGTTCATTCCCATCTTCTGTGTACTTTTATTTAACTTAGTAGGATTACTATTCACTTTAAATCTTCTCCCTCTTGATATAGAACATCGTTTTATTGAAATTATTGATATATTATTTTTATAATTCAATGTTCATATTCCATAATTTTCTAAAGAAAAAATATTAACCAGAAATCATTGATCTTTTACCTCTAAACTCAATATGGATAGATTTAAATTCTTGGTGTTTTTGGAAAAAATATCCCTTCTTTTAAACTCTTTTTGGGGAACCAAAATTTCTACTAGTACAATTTTTTACCTTTAAAAAATTTGTGAGTTTCTTAGTATTTATTTTAATCCATATTTGTCTAAACTTAATTCTGTAACCGGTACTATCCAATTAATTGGTATTAGTATAAATAATAGTTTCTATGGAAAGGGTTAATGTTTTATTTAATATCATAATATAAGAATAAATAGATATTTTCAATCCCTTATTACTAATGAGGATTCATTTGGGTCACTTACAAATTTACCAAATTGATCTCAAACTTAATAAATTTAAAATTTAGAGTGTTCTTTTTTTTTGAGGTAGTGCTTTGGTCAAAGACCAGAGCACAATTTATTGATAAACAAAACAGGGTTACAAGAGGCGAAAAGATGGGATTTTTTTACAATCTCTATCAAAAAGGTAAAGTAAGTCAGAAGGAATAGAGTCCATCCAAGTCATGCGTTGATGAACTCCTTTGTTGGCAAGAGCATCAGCAACAGCATTTACTTCTCGGTAGGCATGAGTAGCTATATAGTCCATCCCATGTAGCAAATTCAGACAATTCATCCAACGTGTGGTAAGAGTCCAGGCCAGATGGATGTTGCCATTCCAGATGGCATGAATGATAGTGGTTGAATCACTTTCTATCCAGAGCTTTCTCCAACCTCTTTGAAGCGCAAAATCAACAGCATGAATAACCCCCAACATTTCCGCCTCCAGAGAAGAAGAGTGACCACAACCAACATAGAAGCAGCCCTGACACTGCCCAGCTGAGTCTCTGAAGATGGCACCACAACTGGAAGGTCCTGGGTTGCCTTTGGAGGTGCCATCGACGTTCACTTTAGTCCATCCTGGCATTGGAGATTTCCAGAATACTTCAAATGAGTGTTTGGGCTTTGGGTAGATGCCAGGAACACGGAGCTGTCGAAGAATCACAAAGTCACCAACTGAGTTGTTACAACAGTCTTTTTGTAAAGAGGCAGCTTCATGAACCGCCAGAAGAATCCGAGCTTTCCCTGCATTTAGATTGAGACGGTGATTATTGTGAATGAGAGCATTTCTGACGTACCAGATCTCATGAAGAAGCTCTGCCACTGCTGCCAGGAAAAGGTTTTTTATCTGCATAGAAATATCATATCTAGTACAATTTTTTATAAACAAGGAAATTGAGTCAGTAAAGAACCATCTATTATTAAATAAATCAGAAATATAATTCCAAAGAGCAGAGGCCATCGCGCAAATAGGAAGAGATGATTGGCATCCTCCCTATGTTGATTACACAGGCGACACTTAGAACAGAGTTGAATACCAAAAGTTTGGAGACAGGTTTCTGTTGGTAGTCTATTATGGGAAATGTGCCAAATAAGGGTGAGCCTAGAAGGTTTAATCCAGGGTTTGTTAAAATGATTCACCCATAGGAAACTAGAGTCATTATCAGAGAAATTATGCTTATAATAATTCTTTGAATCCAGGATTCCATTGGTAGAAGGCTCCCAAACAAGGAAATCACCATTAGGAGAAAAAAGATGTTTGTCAATAATTTGAGCAATATTGTCAGGGAGATCATGATGGTGAGATTGCAAAACCTCCTTTATAGTCTGATTAGTATCTTCAGGAGGGTTATGAGAGGGTAACAAGGATATCAGAGGGGTACCACACCAATTGTCACACCAAAAATTAATGGAAGAATCAGCACTGACGATCCATCTAGAATTTTGCATGATCCTATGATAAGAGTCCCGGATAGAGGGCCAGATGGATGAGTTGATGAAATTAAGATTACCTTTTAAGAGATTAAAGAGGAATCTATGGTGCATGAATTCAGTAGCCTTAGAAGTGGAGTTGATAATGTGCCAAGTGAGGCGGGCCTGAAGAGCATCATTGAACAGATTTAGATTTTTTATGCCAATACCACCATTAGTAATGGTTTTACAGCAAGATTTCCAAGGTATTGTAACAAGTTTCTTTTCAAAAATGCTTCCATACCAAATGAAGATTTTAATATAAGTGTTAATTTCTTTTAAAACGCTGACGGGCCATTTATAAACCATTAAGGAATAGACCATTTTAGAAACAATGGTCGATTAAACCAAACAAATTCTCCCAGCCATGGAGAGAGTTTTCCCTTTCCAGCTAGCGAGTTGATTTGTGATTTGATCAATGATGTTAGCAAAGTAGGTTGCATTGGGCCTACCCCAAAATATTGGAACACCCAAATAGTTGAAGGGCAAGAAACCCTCTTTAATACCCAGATAGGTGGTGATATTCGATTTCCTTCTTACAGGAAAATTTTTTCCAAAAAAGATATACGATTTGTCCCAAGAAATTGCTTTCCCAGAGATTTGTTCATAGTGAGAAATCGCTTACTTAAGAACATGAATATTTTTTTCGCATTTTATGATTAAAATAATATCATCAGCATATAAAAGGTGGGTAGGGGCATTTAATTTCCTGGCAACTTGAATAGGTTTAAGCATATGTTGATCAACCAGCTTGTTAAGAAGTCTACTTAGGTAATCCTCAGCAATAACGAAAATGATAGCAGAAAGAGGGTCACCCTGCCTGACACCCTTTGAGCAATTGAAAAAACCTCTATAGGTACCATTAATCAGGATAGAGATATAGGCTGAGTGAAAGAGAGTCTTAATTCTACCAATGAAAGAATCATTAAAGCCAAAGTTTTTTAGAACTTTGAAGATAAAATTCCAGTCAATGGTGTCAAAAGCCTTTCTGATATCTAGTTTGATGGCCACATTGCCCCCTCTTGTGCTTCTATTTAAACTGTTGGTACATTCTGAAGCAAGACAGATACAGTCTTGGATTGACCTACCTTTAATAAAACCAAATTGGTTCTAAGAGACGATTTTATTGCAGATAGGAGCAAGTCTATTAGCAATAATTTTAGTAATAATTTTATAGATAGTGTTAATCAAAGCGATGGGTCTGAATTGGTGAATCTCAGAAGCATTCTCAACCTTAGGAATTAAAGTTAGAAATTGAGCATTGATTCCATGAGGTAGATATCCGTGGGTGAAAAAGGTCTTAACAAGGTTACAAACATCATTGCGAATTATATCCCAATGTTTTTGGAAGAAACCATTGTTGAATCCATCCGGCCTAGGAGCACTGTCAGGATTAAGACCAAAGACTGTGTCTTTGATTTCATGTTCAAGAGGGATGCTTAAAAGTGTCTCATTGTCTTGTTCATCCACCATTAAGTAAATAATATCCGGTTCAAGATCAATATTTATATCAGGACCATTAAAAATGCTATAAAAGTACGAGGTGACATGGTCCGCAATTGATTCTTCAGAATCAATGATCAGGTCATTTTTAATGAGCATAGTAAGAGGGCGGTTGACCTTTCTAATTCTTTGAAGACAGTTATAGAATTTTGTATTTCGGTCACCATCGGTCAGCCATTTAGTCCTGAACGTTTGTTTACGAATATTGTCCTTGAAAGTAAGAAGGGAATTAAGTTTAGAAGAGATATTAGCTTCTAATTGAGGATCCATATTTAAATCTGAGTTTGTGTTCTGAGTCTGGATACGATTGAGTTCCTATTCAAGATAGGATATATCAAAATCAATTTGAGTATTAGAATTTTTGCACCAACCTTTCAGTGCCTGTTTGAGAATTTTAAATTTGCGTAAACAGGCAAAAGGATCATTATGATGTTTCATGGAGTTCCAGGTTTCATCGATAAAGGTGACACATTCAGAGTTCGAGGACCAAGCGTTATTAAACTTGAAGGGGATGAAAGGCTTACGATCATTCGTAAGAATGCTAACAAGGATAGGATGATGATCAGAGTTGAGCCTCGGAAGGGTTACACTGGTTATCTTTAAGATATTAAATTTTATCTTTGAGTTTCTTTTTCATCATCTTCATCTGATCTTTATCCATTATTTTTTCATGGAATAAATTTTTGAGATCGTTTATTATTTTGGATTTGATCTCTAATTGAGAATTATGGACATACAAGGATGGTCTATGAGTTTATTAAAATTCATGTATCCTCACTTAATATATTTTATTTAATTATAATTTATCATTAATTATCATTTTTAATAATTCTTTAAACAAGGATAATTTTTATTTATAGATAAATGGAAACTATTTTTTGGCTTCAACGTGTTTAATGATAGTGTTACACCATTGAAAATATTTTTCAATTCATTTCCCACTAAATAAACTTCTAAGTTTATATTTTTTTCATTTATTACACTCTTGATAAACTCAAATATGAAAATGATAAATTTAAGAGGGTAATTTTTTAAACAATCGTTTATTTTAGAGAAATCTTTACTGTTTATTCATAGAGAACATACTCTTCACAACTTGAACTGGATTCTTCAATATGATAATTCTCAGTGTATATGATAAATGATTTACCAATTTTATCACCATCAACTAGTGGTGAATCTTATTTCTCCTTTATTATCCTAGTTATATTAATCATCTTCATAGCCTCTTTCTTAGTCCTATTGTATAGTGTTTTGTAGAAATATCCTCTATATTGGTTTTGATAGGAATAACCTTCCCATTCTCTATATAAGGAATCTCAAAAACACTTTCATATATTCACATCATATAGGTCAATAAAAACTACTATAAACATAATAAATATAAAAAGAGGTAGAACCTTGTGCTTTAGTATAATTTTTAGGATCTCGATAGGATTATCAAGTTGCACTGAGAGAGGGGGTGAATTGGTGTAGCCAGTGATCAACCAAATTTTTTTCTATTAAAATTATTAAAAACTATGCATCTATTAGTATTGTAACAGCCCAAGATTTTATAAAAAAATATTCTTTTTAATTTTATTAATGTCTTGTGTTGTACGCTACACCAAAAGGAGCTTGCACAACACACATCCTTGACTTGACTTGCATTACACGCAATCGCGACCTTCCTCGATAGCGTGTGTAGTACGCAATACCGAGTTTCACTAAACAACGATATGCTATAAAAATATTATTAAAACTAGCCGTTATGAATAGTAATAACCACTTTTTGAAATCCAGTAAATCTTATTTTTCAAAATGAACTTTATTTTTGGATTCGGAGTATCGAATTTAGCCTAAGGTGAAATTTTGGTACTTTTCGGATAACTTTCATATTCTGATGAATAGTGAAAATTACTAAATTATAATTAAAAACAACTTTTTTAATCGAAATAATTAATAGTGATAAATCATTAATTTGAGTGGTTTTAAAGTATATTTAGAATATATTTTTACAATTTAATACAATGTTGGTCATTGGATGTAGTTTCACATTTAAACTAGACATAAACAAGTGTCAATCTTTTGATAGATATTGTTTCTTAAAAACACGCTATTTGTTTTAACAGCGGGATTTAATTATAAAATTAATTAATTCAACTTCTATGTTATGAATTTCGTAAAATAGACTTCATTTTTGAATTCGGAATATGAAATATAGCTTAGGATGAAATTTTGGCATTTTTCTGAAAACCTTCAATTTTTGATGAATAGTGAAACTACTAAGTGGTAGTTAAAAAACTGAATTTTTCATAAAACTTAATTTTACCGCTTCTGTGAATGGAATTTCAAAAAATACGAGAGACACGGTTGATGTCAGTAAGTAAAATGTGGTTCAATGAGATGAAAATAATTTTTTGTGAATAGTAACTTTTTATTTTTTTACCACGGTTAATAGTAAATAAGGTAACTAAGGGTAAATATGATATTAATATTACCCTAACACATGTCCTAATTCTATTGGACAAGTGTAATTCGACCAAAAACAAACTTAGGAATAAAATATGACCATTTAGGCCCACTTGGATTAGATTGGGACATTTATTATTAATTTATTTAAAGAAGGGTTAAAATAGTTAAAATCAAAGTTTAATAAGTACATCATTTTTAATATGGGGTTATACATAAGATAAATTCGACTATAAATATTCATTAGAAATCTAAAAAGATTTCCTACATGATGGTATTTTATTTGTAATTTTTAGACATCAAATAATATAATTTATTTATGACACAAAAATGATGCAGTAATTATCTTATTAATGAAATATTGACATAATTGATAATATAAATACCAAAATAAATGTAATTTAAGACTTTTTATGAATTCCACTAATTTTCTAGGTTACTATGATATATTAGTGTTGATTTAATCAACTTGTTTAGAACATATAATTCTGTTATGACTTTCACAAAAATCATATATCAAATAGTGTCAAAATTGACACAAAATAGTTTTTAAATCAAATATTATATTATTAATTGTTATTTTATTCTTAAAAATCTAAGGTTCGGCCAAATGACTTAGATAAGGATATATGTATTAATAATATAAAATTTGGGATTCGTTTGGCATGTTATAGTAAGTTTATTAACCATATAGTGAAAGAAAACAAAAAGACACGGTAAAAGTTAAATTATTTAACTTAGAGTTAAATATAATTGATAAGGTTAAAATAAGAACCTAAACTTGTCTAAATCCTATTGGTTGATAGGATTTCGACCCATCCTCACTTTAGTTTCGAAATAAGACCCTTTGGAACCATTATAAACCGATTTTGACTTTACTATAACATAATATTTTGAGATATTCCTAAGGTGCCCCTCTCCTCCCTTATAAAAGGGCACCTCCTCCCCCTCCTCCTCACACCAATTTGAGCACTCAAGCTCGGCCAACCCCAGCCATTTTCACTTCTACACTTCCATAGAAACATCCTAGAGGTTCTGGTCTTCCTCAAAGTCCAATTTTAGTGCCCTAAGAGGAGGTCTCAAAGAGGCACTTCAAAGAAGAGGTAATTACCGTTACCAATTCTTTCATCTTTATTTCTTCTTCCACTTCATCTTCTTAGGTTGTTTCATTATGAAGTAATAACATCAGTATCACTCATATACGGATATGTTATTATAAGTATGAAACAACCCTATTTCACCATCTATCCATCCTACGGAAAAAGAAATCACCGCGCGTGCGTACGTACGGAATACCGTCTCCACGCCGTGGTGTAATCTATTTTCCACCACCACCTTACATGGATGGGTATAATGGTGTAAAGAATAACTATACATAGTTATTACAACATCATATTGATTCTGATATATTGTATAATCCACTCCAATTCAATTCAATATTTATGGAAATGATATCATCGCTTGTGCGTACGTACGGAATACCGTCTCCACGACGCGATGAGATTCATTCTCCATGTTAACCATTTAAGAATGATTATAATGTATATATAAGAAATAATAATGAAATATATGACATTATAAAGCTACTGGATTTATGTATATATATACATATGTATGTCATCTACTTACTTCCATTTCAAGACAATAAGGAAAGGAAAACAGCGTTCATGCGTACGTACGGACTACCGTCTCCATGAACGGTGTTTTTCATTTTATTTATCTACCTATTATATATATATATACTGAATATATATGATATATAAATCATATTTTATATTCTGGAAGTAAGTAAATCATGATATAAGTAATAATGATGTCAAGAACAACAAGTCAAAACACCTACGATAAATGAAACGATTTTACCCAAAACGCTTCTTTAACATGAAAATTACAAAAGAACGGGTAATATAATGTCATAAGTGAACCATATATGATATCATAACAATGAATATGATTCTGGAATAAGTCAATAAAATGATTTAAATCATTATACAGGAGGTTCGGACACTTACAAAGCAAGTCGGACATAAGGTAAGGGAAATATCACAATCTCACTTTTATCCGAGATTGTTTTTACTTTGGTAATTACTGGGGTGTATTTTATCATCCACATCCATGTTCCTTCAATATGTAATATTATTTCCATCCTTCTACAATATTTTATATCCAATTTTACCCTTCGGTAAGTTTTTTTTAAAAGATATGAAAGGAATCTTTTGTCATTTTTTGTACGAGGTACTTTTTGACTTTTCCGACAAAAGTACGAAGAATGTTTTTTTTAACTTAAACAGCACGAACGGATTTTTACGGTTTTATAAAGCCTTATTTTCATGAAGCTTCCTCTAAAAGATTTCATGACTATTTTCAATAAAATCTCTTTCTTTTAAAATTGCATGATGTTTTTTGAAAAGAAATTGATTTTGAAGAAGAAAGGATATTTTCCTCAAGAATTCAATTCAAGTGTTTTATCAAAATTATTTTCCATATAAGATAATAAAGGGTTATGTTTCTATCCATATTTTTACATTGATTTGACTATGTTGTGATTAAATTATGTTTATGAATTCCTTTATCTTATATGAATGGTTTTATGATGTCATGTTGTTTAAGAATCCCATTTTTATTACATGGGTTATGCAATGATGTATGATTTATGATTTTGTGGCACACATAAGAAAGGATTCATTAAGAGATGGGTGGGACCTATATCTCCCTCCAATGCATTGGGTAAAGATTTCATATCTCATGAGATAGACATGGCTGGAATGGTAGGTTATACTGGTTCAGTGAAACAGGACTGAAACGAGGATTACTCGATTCAGAAAGGGACTTTGTCCACTAAGATAGTCTTGGCAATGAGTCTTGACTAACAAGAAATGATTCTCTATGATTATGTGTGTATGCCACAATGAGTAATGTTTTAAGTAAGGGTTTCATTTTCACTACTATGATTTATCCCATGTTATGAAATTATGCTCTCTTTTGCAGGTTAAGATTTCCAAAAATGTTATGTTCCTATGAAAATTATGTGATTGATATTTCTTTTTTTTACCCTTACTGAGCATTTGAGTTCACCCTTTTATGTTTTCTTTTCCCCAGAATATAAAGAAAGGTTTTAGGTAAAAAAAAGGAAGATCGTTGTGGGAGATTTTGAAGATCTTTCACCAGGATTAGAAGATTACGTTCCGAGTTTCCAAAGACACTAAACTATTACGATCCTTGTGTGTATATTTTTGTTATATATTAAGTATTCCGCAAAAGTAATGTAATGTTCATGTACGTTAGGCTTCGGGTCTCTACAGTTGGTATCAGAGGAAAGGTTTAGTCAACCTTTGGAAACTAGGATGTGAGAACTTTAGTGAGATCCCTAGAGATATTTCTAAGGTATGTCTAGGTATGTCCCTAAGGTTAAGTATACGTATAGGTTATAGTAATAGAATTACGCTAACGATCATAGAATTAAACCTAAGATGTTGGATATTGAAGGTACTCCCCCTTTATTATGTTGTTTTCCCTAGCATGATTTTTGCATCTAACACTATTCTGTTTGGGTTTTAGAAAATGGCTGGAAACAAGATGATTCACAATAATGGAGGATATGATGGACAATGGAATGATATTCTTCATGAGCAACCAAATGAAATGGGATTTGGATGTCCAAACATCATTATTATGCTGAATCAGCAATCTCACAACATGATCAATAAAGTAAAATTTGGTAAGTTTCCTGACTCGACTAATAAGAGAAATATGGAGTTCCATGATGATCATAGAGGAAAGAAAGTTCAATTTCCCCTATGTAAATCATGTGGGAAGAGGCATCAAGGAGAATGTTTCAAAGGAACTGGAAGATGCTTTGGGTGTGGAAAAGAAGGACACAAAGCAAGTAAGTGCAAAGGAAAGGGGTCGGTTAACACCATGGATGAGGATAATGGTATTGCTACGACATCAAAAATGGTTAAGTGTTTTAAATGTGGAATGTATGGGCATTATGCAAACAAATGCCCTAAGGGAAAGACTCATGAAGAGAATCAGTATGGTCATATGGGTAGTATTTATGTGGATGATGATGAAGAGACTACAAATGATATGTGAGATGAAAGAATTTTTGAAGCTCGGTCAATGGTTTGAGAATGTAGTGGCATGATTACATGTTTATCATGTGTAATTTTGGAATAAAGAGACATCTATGGATTGTTACACTGTTGTCTTTCCTTGTGTTTTGAAAGTATATGATTAATGTTACCAGTATCCATGAAAGGTTATTCAGATATTTTTGGAATTTAGATGATATGCGCATAATGAAGGGATAAGGAGAAAATTAAATGTTTGATAGTATTCATGAGCTCATGATTGATATAAGGACTAAGTGATATCATGGTTTGAGTATATAGAATTTTGAGGATTTTGGTATGTGGAAATTGTTAACTTTTAACTCCATTCAAGTTTTCACTAAGGTTCAATGGGTATTCAAGAGAATACATGATTAAGGACTTTGAATGTTTGGAATGTGACCAACAAAACATATCTTATATATGGTTCAACGATGGTATTAAATCTCTGGTAATCGTTTTCACTATGTTATGAAAGTGGACTGCAGTATTATGGATAAGCCTAAAGACTAGAATGGATTATGTTGGACATAAAATAGTATTGTTTAAGGATAGAAGTTCTTTTTTCGATATTATTGATGGGATGTTATAGTAATGTAGTTTTAGAAAAAGGACAACCTGCAGGACGGGCGACAGCCCATCGCTTCGGACAAGGCTGTGGGAATCGAACCCACAACCGAAATGCGACTGGCCTTTATCGCCTACCACTGGCCTACAGGAAGTCCCTGTTTAGTAGAAACTAGTTTTATTATATTAAGTAGTATGATATATGAAGTATAAGTCCATTTTAGGAACTATATATGATTAATCTCACTATAGAATGACTTATGTATATTTAATAACTTTTGCTTACCTTTTGTTTGAGACAGATGGAATGACCCGTCATTCTATCACATGATCTGCTAACACTTCACGAATAACAAATTCAACTTCATTTATTTAAGAGATGAAGTGGAAATTGTTCAAGGCATGAAAAACAGTGATATTGTATCAAAATAAAGTAAGTATTTATTCTAATTCAAATTTTCAACTTTAGGGAAATGATCTTGAAAACCAAAAATGTTGTCCTAGTGATCTTATACCTGATGAATCAGATGGTACCTTAGATCTTCACAAATTTATGGATTTGTGATTACTAGATTTTCCATAGCCATGTTCTCTACCACTCTCCATCAGAACATGATGGTTAGATTTCTCTTCCATATCCATATTTTCACCTATGTGGAAACCCAGTGATTAGTTTATTTGGGTAATCATTACATTTCATACTTTAGTTTTTAAAGCCAAGTTTTGGTATTCCCTTTTACGATGTGGGTTTCTATTAAAGGAACTTTCAAAAAGTAAACCATTTATAACCCCGACGAATTTCGAGGGCGAAATTCATTTTAAGGGGGGTAGAATGTAACAGCCCAAGATTTTATAAAAAAATATTCTTTTTAATTTTATTAATGTCTTGTGTTGTACGCTACACCAAAAGGAGCTTGCACAACACACATCCTTGACTTGACTTGTATTACACGCAATCGCGACCTTCCTCGATAGCGTGTGTAGTACGCAATACCGAGTTTCACTAAACAACGATATGCTATAAAAATATTATTAAAACTAGCCGTTATGAATAGTAATAACCACTTTTTGAAATCCAGTAAATCTTATTTTTCAAAATGAACTTTATTTTTGGATTCGGAGTATCGAATTTAGCCTAAGGTGAAATTTTGGTACTTTTCGGATAACTTTCATATTCTGATGAATAGTGAAAATTACTAAATTATAATTAAAAACAACTTTTTTAATCGAAATAATTAATAGTGATAAATCATTAATTTGAGTGGTTTTAAAGTATATTTAGAATATATTTTTACAATTTAATACAATGTTGGTCATTGGATGTAGTTTCACATTTAAACTAGACATAAACAAGTGTCAATCTTTTGATAGATATTGTTTCTTAAAAACACGCTATTTGTTTTAACAGCGGGATTTAATTATAAAATTAATTAATGAAACTTCTATGTTATGAATTTCGTAAAATAGACTTCATTTTTGAATTCGGAATATGAAATATAGCTTAGGATGAAATTTTGACATTTTTCTGAAAACCTTCAATTTTTGATGAATAGTGAAACTACTAAGTGGTAGTTAAAAAACTGAATTTTTCATAAAACTTAATTTTACCGCTTCTGTGAATGGAATTTCAAAAAATCCCAGAGACACGGTTGATGTCAGTAAGTAAAATGTGGTTCAATGAGATGAAAATAATTTTTTGTGAATAGTAACTTTTTATTTTTTTTACCACGGTTAATAGTAAATAAGGTAACTAAGGGTAAATATGATATTAATATTACCCTAACACATGTCCTAATTCTATTGGACAAGTTTAATTCGACCAAAAACAAACTTAGGAATAAAATATGACCATTTAGGCCCACTTGGATTAGATTAGGACATTTATTATTAATTTATTTAAAGAAGGGTTAAAATAGTTAAAATCAAAGTTTAATAAGTAAATCATTTTTAATATGGGGTTATACATAAGATAAATTCGACTATAAATATTCATTAGAAAGCTAAAACTATTTCCTACATGATGGTATTTTATTTGTAATTTTTAGACATCAAATAATATAATTTATTTATGACACAAAAATGATGCAGTAATTATCTTATTAATGAAATATTGACATAATTGATAATATAAATACCAAAATAAATGTAATTTAAGACTTTTTATGAATTCCACTAATTTTCTAGGTTACTATGATATATTAGTGTTGATTTAATCAACTTGTTTCGAACATATAATTCTTTTATGACTTTCACAAAAATCATATATCAAATAGTGTCAAAATTGACACAAAATAGTTTTTAAATCAAATATTATATTATTAATTGTTATTTTATTCCTAAAAATCTAAGGTTCGGCCACATGACTTATATAAGGATATATGTATTAATAATATACAATTTGGGATTCTTTTGGCATGTTATAGTAAGTTTATTAACCATATAGTGAAAGAAAACAAAAAGACACGGTAAAAGTTAAATTATTTAACTTAGAGTTAAATCTAATTGATAAGGTTAAAATAAGAACCTAAACTTGTCTAAATCCTATTGGTTGATAGGATTTCGACCCATCCTCACTTTAGCTTCGAAATAAGACCCTTTGGAACCATTATAAACCGATTTTGACTTTAATATAACATAATATTTTGAGATATTCCTAAGGTGCCCCTCTCCTCCCTTATAAAAGGGCACCTCCTCCCCCTCCTCCTCACACCAATTTGAGCACTCAAGCTCGGAAAACCCCAGCCATTTTCACTTCTCCACTTCCATAGAAACATCCTAGAGGTTCTGGTCTTCCTCAAAGTCCAATTTTAGTGCCCTAAGAGGAGGTCTCAAAGAGGCACTTCAAAGAAGAGGTAATTACCGTTACCAATTCTTTCATCTTTATTTCTTCTTCCACTTCTTCTTCTTAGGTTGTTTCATTATGAAGTAATAACATCAGTATCACTAATATACTGATATGTTATTATAAGTATGAAACAACCCTATTTCACCATCTATCCATCCTACGGAAAAAGAAATCACCGCGCGTGCGTACGTACGGAATACCGTCTCCACGCCGTGTGTAATCTATTTTCCACCACCACCTTACATGGATGGGTATAATGGTGTAAAGAATAACTATACATAGTTATTACAACATCATATTGATTCTGATATATTGTATAATCCACTCCAATTCAATTCAATATTTATGGAAATGATATCATCGCTCGTGCGTACGTACGGAATACCGTCTCCACGACGCGATGAGATTCATTCTCCATGTTAACCATTTAAGAATGATTATAATGTATATATAAGAAATAATAATGAAATATATGAAATTATAAAGCTACTGGATTTATGTATATATATACATATGTATGTCATCTACTTACTTCCATTTCAAGACAATAAGGAAAGGAAAACAGTGTTCATGCGTACGTACGGACTACCGTCTCCATGAACGGTGTTTTTCATTTTATTTATCTACCTATTATATATATATATATACTGAATATATATGATATATAAATCATATTTTATATTCTGGAAGTAATTAAATCATGATATAAGTAATAATGATGTCAAGAACAACAAGTCAAAACACCTACAATAAATGAAACGATTTTACCCAAAACGCTTCTTTAACATGAAAATTACAAAAGAACGGGTAATATAATGTCATAAGTGAACCATATATGATATCATAACAATGAATATGATTCTGGAATAAGTCAATAACATGATTTAAATCATTATACAGGAGGTTCGGACACTTACAAAGCAAGTCAGACATAAGGTAAGGGAAATATCACAATCTCACTTTTATCCGAGATTGTTTTTACTTTGGTAATTACTGGGGTGTATTTTATCATCCACATCCATTTTCCTTCAATATGTAATATTATTTCCATCCTTCTACAATAGTTTATATCCAATTTTACCCTTTGGTAAGTTTTTTTTAAAAGATATGAAAGGAAACTTTTGTCGTTTTTCGTACGAGGTACTTTTTGACTTTTCCGACAAAAGTACGAAGAATGTTTTTTTAACTTAAACGGCACGAACGGATTTTTACGGTTTTATAAAGCCTTATTTTCATGAAGCTTCCTCTAAAAGATTTCATGACTATTTTCAATAAAATCTCTTTCTTTTAAAATTGCATGATGTTTTGTGAAAAGAAATTGATTTTGAAGAAGAAAGGATATTTTCCTCAAGAATTCAATTCAAGTGTTTTATCAAAATTATTTTCCATATAAGATAATAAAGGGTTCTGTTTCTATCCATATTTTTACATTGATTTGACTATGTTGTGATGAAATTATGTTTATGAATTACTTTATCTTATATGAATGGTTTTATGATGTCATGTTGTTTAAGAATCCCATTTTTATTACATGGGTTATGCAATGATGTATGATTTATGATTTTGTGGAACACATAAGAAAGGATTCATTAAGAGATGGGTGGGACCTATATCTCCCTCCAATGCATTGGGTAAAGATTTCATATCTCATGAGATAGACATGGCTGGAATGGTAGGTTATACCGGTTCAGTGAAACAGGACTGAAACGAGGATTACTCGATTCAGAAAGGGACTTTGTCCACTAAGATAGTCTTGGCAATGAGTCTTGACTAACAAGAAATGATTATCTATGATTATGTGTGTATGCCACAATGAGTAATGTTTTAAGTAAGGGTTTCATTTTCACTACTATGATTTATCCCATGTTATGAAATTATGCTCTCTTTTGCAGGTTAAGATTTCCAAAAATGTTATGTTCCTATGAAAATTATGTGATTGATATTTCTTTTGTTTACCCTTACTGAGCATTTGAGCTCACCCTTTTATGTTTTCTTTTCCCCAGGATATAAAGAAAGGTTTTAGGTAAAAAAAAGGAAGATCTTTATGGGAGATTTTGAAGATCTTTCACCAGGATTAGAAGATTACGTTCCGAGTTTCCAAAGACACTAAACTATTACGATCCTTGTGTGTATATTTTTGTTATGTATTAAGTATTCCGCAAAAGTAATGTAATGTTCATGTACGTTAGGCTTCGGGTCTCTACAAGTATGTATAGATCTCATAGGTTTTAATAAAAAATAAATTCTATATGAAATGTAGAATGTAAATAAATCACATCATAAAACATCTTTATGATGTTTTCCCCAAATGTGGATTACTATGTGCTTGTTTTGTTCTGGTCAAGTCCAAGGCATGGGTGTGTAACGTCCCACACTGGGTTCCACACACCAGTTCCCTAATCCAAAAAGCCACATGACCACAATAGTGCCTCCACAAATTCAATAGGTTGATGACTAGTAGTGAGGGTCTAATGTTATCTATGGGGAGACTATACCCTCTTTATTTGAGTAAATCACTAGCACAAAATAACTGAAAAATAACTAAACTTATATCTATAGCCATAAAAATAACAATATCACATGATAACCATAACTCAAGATATAATATCAAACTAAATAATAGATATGTCATGCTGATGTATGTTTCACATGTCATAATGAAACTCAAAAGTAAAGACATTGAAAACTCCCAAGCAGGTACCAAGCCACGCATGGTTCCCTTATCCATGCTCTATCCTGACTTTTCCACCTAATATAGGGCCTTTTCCCATCTCCTATCATGTAACAATGAAATGTATTCAGGTACAAATCAAGAAGTTGGAGTAGGGTGTGAGTACAATTGAGTATGCCACCACAAATGACATCTAAATCAATATCCAATAAAATAAAAATGTATGCAGTTTTATAAAGAATGAAGTAAAATGCATAAATAAATAGTTATCACATTATCAACTATTCTTATTTAACCATAAAACCCCCCAAGTTCCCATAGACACTCGTACCTCAATATATTATTTGGCTCATACTAGATCCCGAAGTATCTTTGAGGTGATATCACATCTCAGAATGACCATGTTACCATTATTTAATTCATACTTGAATTACCATGTTACCATTCATACTTCACATAATAGAATGAACATGTTAACATTCTTAACAGATAACGGAAAGAAAATGTTAACATTCACAGTTTATAATTAAATGACAATGTTACCATTAAACAACACATAATTAATTCAACAATTAATTATCCATACCATTTCCATTACAAATTTAACCATTATTTTAATATAATAATTCCATTAGCTAATTCAACACTTAGTTAATCACATCCAATAAAAAGATTTATTTCAATAATTAATTAATCACATATATTTCTCTAGTTAATTAAACAATTAACTAATCACATCAAATTAATTAATTAATTCAACAATTAATTAATCACTTCAATTATATTAGTTAATTAAATAATTAACTAATCACATAAATAACATTAATTAATTCAACAATTAATTAATCACATAAATACCCTTAAATAATTACCTAATCAATTAAGTACATCAAACCCATTAATTAATTTATCTATTAAATAATCAATATCATTAACTCAAAATCCCATAATAAATTCCACAATTAATTATCTCATTCACAATGTCAAAAATTCAAAGTTAATTCATCGATTAATTATCTCAATAAACAATCTCAATATCTTATTCAATTTCATTAACACAACAGTCCCCATTAATTAATTCACCAATTAATTAACCCAACTCATTCAATTTCATCGATGCATCAATCCCCATTAATTAATTTACCAATTAATTAATCTATTTCATTCAATTTCTTCAATGCACCAATCCTCATTAATTAATTCACCAATGAATTAATCATGTCAAATCTGTTAATTTATTCTAAAATTAATTAATCACGTTAAATCCCTTCAATTAATTCAACAATTAATTGTAAACATAAATTCCATTAATTAATTCTAAAATTAATTAATCACATTCAATCCCTTCAATTAATTAACCATTTAATTGTACACATCAACTCCCCTAATTAATCCCATAATTAATTAATCACATCCAATCCCATCAATTAATTCACCAATTAATTGTACATGTCATCTTCATTAATTAATTCAATAATTAATTATTCATATTCAATCTCTTCGATTAATTAACCAATTAATTTTACGCATCAACTCCATTAATTAATTACAAAATTAATTAATCACATTCAATCCCTTTAATAAATTAACCAATTAATTGTACATGACAGTTCCATTAGGTAATTCTAAAATTAATCGATCTTACTCAACCCCTTCAATTAATTCACCAATTAATTTTACACATCAACTCCATTAATTAATTCCACAATTAATTAATCACATTCAACTCCTTCAATTAATTCAATAATTAATTTGACACATCAACTCCATTAATTAATTCCACAATTAACTAATCACATCAATCCCCTTATTTATTTCAATAATTAAATAATCATACTAATCCATTTATTATTTCATTAAATAATTAATCCCAACTCAATATCATCACTAATTTGAAAATTAGTTTTTCACGTCAATATCATTAATTAATTCCCCAATTAATTAAGCACACCAATCTTGTCAATTAATTATCTAATTAATTAATCTATTTCCACAAACTCAATATCTTATAATTAATTCAACAATTAAATATTTAATCCACTCAAAATGTATCATAATTAATTCAAAAATTAATTATTTCATTCATCAATATAGTATTTTGATAATTAAGTCAAAAATTAATTATCCCCAAATCAACAATATCAGTTTCCTCATACTTAATTTAATAATAAATTATAACTGATCTAAAATCCCAATATCCCAATTTCACATTTCCCTTAATTAATTAATTTAATTAAGAACTAAATTGTTAAAAATATAATATAAATTCTATAATTATGTACACTTAATTGTAATCAATGATATGGGATTTTAATATTAGACCACCTACCTCAAGAACAGTGAAGAACTCTCACCAACAGACAATCCCAAATTTCAAATAGAATGATCAAGAAAGAGATAAAGAACACAATCTATATCTGAAACCTAGACCCAAGTTTATGTGAATCAATATTTAAAGAACCAGGATCTATTTCTAGAACCAACAACAGATAAACATATCTCTTTTATCCGGGGAGGGGAGATGAAGATAGAAATTGATCTAATTGGGAAGAAAACACATACCCAGGAGGAGAAAATCTTTTATCCGCACATATATTCTCCAAGAATGATGGTTGGGAGGTCTTGGAATCCATCTAAGAGCTACCAAAATTGAGATAATTTTATTTAGGGTGATTTGGGGTCAAATAGGTGTTAAAATAGGGGGTTTGGGAAATTAAAATATAATTTTTTGATTAATTAAAACTATGTGCACTGTTTGTAGGAAACGGTTGCATGTTTTCCCCTAACTGTTCACCTTAATTGGGTGACTCTTCTAGGGGTGAACAATTTCTAATTTTATTGTACACAGTTTTACAAATCGTGCACCAACCATTCACTTTCCCACTTCCTTCCAAAAATTCATATTTCAACCAAAAACTCCCCAACTAATAACCCAAACAAAAAAACACTCAAATAAAGATAAATAATACCTATAAACAAGTATGTTACATCTTTAAAAAAGGTAGGGATCTTAAAATCTATCCACCTTATAACATCTCTTACTTGACCTTTACTCCTAATCAGTTCAAAGATTCCTAGTCAAAAAGATCCAACCACTAAGCCCACGTGTATACTTATATCTCCCATGTTTCCACCTGAACACAACCATGTTTCCATAATACATGAACTATCATCATGGTCTTTCCCCCGAACACTTTCTCACTATGATCTAACACATGTATCAGGTACTCCTTAAATGACGTGTCAGCCTAAAGATCACTTCTACAACATACCCATTGTGTTTCCCGACTCACTATTTACAACAATCACAAGAACACCATCCAACATTACAACTTATCCTTTTTATAAAAACCAAATATAAAGGACGTACATACACCACCACCAAGGCCCACATAGCCTTTCCCCGAGGGACATAAACATGCTTCATACAGGTTCCTCATTTAAAAATTATTGATGATGTACCTCCCACCATCCACCTCCACAAATGCTTCTTCATAAGTGCAACCTCTAGGAGGATCCATATCCAACCAAAACACAGTAACGTTGCTAGGCTTAACTCCAGATATTTCTTAATGTACCCAGGATTATGTTAATGTAGGATACATGATCTTCACTGACTAAAAGTACACAAAGAAATCATCAGTGAAGACCACTAAAAATCATTTATTATTGATGTTACCCCCCACTATATAAACACCTTAATCTGTCAAAAGAATCATCCTTCCCTTCCAACCAACATCTTACCACACTGATCGAAAACCAAATGGTCTCTCACATAGCCTACAAACTAGTTCTCAAAGTAGGGAATTCTCACCACCCAAACCAACCACATAAAGGGGAAAATAAAAATCATAAACGATTCTCATTTTACCATATTAACATAGTTATTAAAAAGGTTTTACAAAAATCCATAACAAGTCTTTTCCTCTTTTCTCACCACATGGTCAAAATGAGGCATTATCACTACCCTTAACCATCCTCCCTCTAGGTCAGTTTTAACAAAAGTTAGACGTAGTTTCATTATTCAAGTTTCTCCTTAGAAACCCATTCATTCTCATATTGAATCATTTAAAATATTTATCAATTTAATATCAGGAACATTTTCAGTTCAATTTCACAAGGAAAAATAGTTCAAGTTCAACAACTTCACCATAACTAGTTTTCCCATGTGTTTTTAAAATGATTCAAATGACAAAATAATTTTGAGTGCCTAATTTGATGCCTGAAAACTAAACTATCATACAATGCTAGGCCATGTGTCAATTCTCATAAAGTCTCAAAATCAGTAATCACATCACACCTAAGTGTGTCACCTAAGGTGAAATAATATCTACTGTAATAAAATCAGTAATAAAAGAAATCCCAACAAAGGTACTTTGGTTTTCCCATGTACATGAGTAAGATACTCTTATACACGATATCATAACCAAGGCCCAAATCTTTCTAGTCACATGTCTACCATTCTTATTTAGTAATATAAAATAAAAAAAGACAAGAAAACTCCTCTAATTATACTTTGTAACATCTCAACCCTGGTTCCATGAACCGATGCCACGAGACAGACCGCCACATGACCTCAAGTACACCTCTTCGCATGCTAGCGGCTACTAACTAACAGTGAGATTCTAATATCAGTAATGGGGAGACTATACCCTCTTTGTCAGAGTAAAACAAAAAGGGAAAATAAATGAACAATAAAAAAATGTATAACCATAACCAAAAAATTACCAATATCACATGATAACAAAAACTAGAGATGCAATATCAAACAGAAAAATAAATATGTCATGCTAATGTACATTTCACATGTCAAAATGAAACTCAAAAATAAAGACACTAAAAACTCCCAAGTGGGTATTGAACTACATTTGGTTACCTTATCAATGATCCATCCTGACTCAACCACTTAACATAGGGTCTTTTCCCTAATCCAATCATTCAACCATTAAATCTATTCATGTACTGATCTGGAAGCCCTAGAAGAGTATGAGTATAACTTAGTAGGCTACCACTAACAACATCTAAAACAATATCTAGTCAAATAAAAATCTATTCAATTTTATAAAGAATAAATCCAAATGCATATATAAATATTTCTCACATTATCAACTATTCTTATTTTACCACATAAGCCATCTGGTTCCTGTAGACACTCATATATCAATATTTTCTTCACCTCATATCGGAGCCCAAAGTATGTCTGAGGTGATATCATATCTTAGAATGACCATGTTTCTATTTTTTAATTATTACTAAAATTCCCATGTCACCATTCATACTACACACAATTGAATAAATATGTTACCATTCTTAACACATGGTAGAATTACCATGCTTCCATTATTAACACATAATAGAATGAACATCTTGTCATTATTTATTTTACAACTGAATGACTATGTTACCATTCATAGTCCACAATTAACTGACCATGTTACCATTCATCAACACATAATTAATTCAACATTTAATTATCCACAGCAATTCCATTACTAATTCACAATTATTTAATCAAAATAGTTCCATTAGGTAATTCATTAACTAACTAATCACATAAAATAACATGAATTAATTCAAAACTTAATTAATCACATATATTTCTCTATTTAATTCAACAATTAACTAATCACATCAAACATATTAATTAATTAATTAATTAATTTAACATTTCAATTCTATTAGTAAATTCAACAATTAACTAATCACAACAATAACATTAAATAATTAAATAATTAATTAACCACATAAATTCCCTTAATTAATTCCCTAATCAATTAAGTATGTAAAACCCATTAATTAATTTATCCATTAATTAATCAATATCCCAAACTCAAAATCCCATAATTAATTCCATAATCTCACACAAAATGTCAAAAATTCATATTTATTTCATCAATTAATTATCTAAATGAACAATCTCAATATATCATAATTAATTCTAAAATTAATTATCTCAAATGAATATCTCAATATATCATAATTAATTCAATAATTAATTAATATAACTCATTAAATTGCATCAACACAAGAATACCCATTAACTAATTCACCAATTAATTAATGCAACTCATTCAATTATATCAACGCAATAATACCCTTTAATTAATTCACCAATTAATTAATCACATCAAATCCATTAATTAATTCAAAAATTAATTAATTGCAGTCAATCCCTTCAATTAATTCACCAATTAATTTAACACATTAATTTCATTAATTTCTTCTATAATTAATTAACATCATTCAATCCCTTAAATTAATAAACCAATTAATTGTACACGTCAACTAAATTAATTAATTCCAAAATTAATTAATCACATTAAATCCCTTAAATTTATTCACAAATTAATTATACTTGAAAATCCATTATTTAATTCCATAATTAATTTTTTCACATTCAATCCCTTGAATTAATTCACCAGTTAATTATACACTCCATCTCCATTAATTAATTCCATAATTAATTATTATCATTCAATCCCTTAAAATAATTCACCAATTAATTATACACATAAAATAAATTAATTAATTCCATAATTAATTAGTCAAACTTATTTCCTTCAACTAATTCCCATATTAATTATACATTTCAATTCCATTAATTAATTCCAAATCAATTAATCTAACTCAGTCCTTTTAATTAATTAACCAATTAATTGTCCACATCAACTCCATTAATAAATTAAAAAAATTTATTAATCACATTAAATATATTAACTTAATTAACTATTTAATTATATATATAAACTACATTAATTATT
Organism: Viscum album; assembly: GCA_963277665.1. Lineage (NCBI taxonomy): Eukaryota > Viridiplantae > Streptophyta > Magnoliopsida > Santalales > Viscaceae > Viscum > Viscum album. The sequence goes on along the minus strand of OY728134.1, from coordinate 571,061,482 downwards.
TCTATAAATAATTAATCAAATATAACACATTATTTAATTTAAAAATTAAATAATCACATTTCTATATTAATTAATTCATTAATTAATTAATCCCAACTCAATATCATAACTAATTTAACAATGTTTTATCACATCAATAATCTTAATTAATTCCCAAATTAATTAAGTGCACCAATCCCATTAATTAATTTTCAAATTAATTAATCAGTATCTACAAACTCAATATCTTATAATTAATTCAAAAATTAATTATGTAATCCAATCCCAATGTCTCATAATTAGTTGAACATTTAATTATCTCATTAAACAACAAAATATTTTGATAACTAAGTCAATGATTAATTATCTCCAAATCAACGGTCTCAATTACCTCTTAATTAATTTAACAATTAATTATTCATGATGTAAAATCCCAATATCTAATTTTCACATTTACCTTAGTTAATTAGTTAACAAAATTTTCTAATTTAATCCAAAAATCAATTTCTCAACATCTAGTATAAATTCTACAATTACATAAATATAATTGTAATCAAGACTACAAGATTTGAATTTTAGACCACCTACCTCAATAATGGTGATGAATGTTCTCCAAAGGATAATCTCCAATTTTAAATGGAATAATCAGTAAATTGATGAAGAACGTGATATAGATCCAAAACCTAGACCCAATATTAAATGAATCAGGATCTAAAAAACCTAGATCTAGATATAGATCCAATAGTGCATAAAAATGCCTCTTCTATCTGGGGAGGGGAGAAAAATGAATGATACGTTAAATCGGGAAGAAAGCACTTACCCTGGAGACGAATATCTTCTATCTGCTCTTCGATTCACCAAGAACGGAGATCATGAGGGCATAGAATCTATCCAATATCCTCCAAAATCTAGATATTTTGACTTTGGGGGAGTTGGGTTTGAATAGAGGTTAAAATAGTGGGTTTGGGAAATTAAACACTAATTTCTAGGTAAATTAAAACTACATACATGACTTGTTGGGAATGGGTGCATGGTTTCCCCTAAGTGTGGTCCTTAATCGTGTGCCTCTGCTAGAGGTTGCATGGTTTATCCTTTTTTGCCACATGATTTTCCAAACCAAGCACTCGTTGTGCAAATACCCTCTTCCTGGGTTTGTATGGTTATTTGGGATTAGGCACTGTAACAGCCCGAGATTTTATGAAAAATATTCTTTTTTATTTCACTAATGTCTTGTGTTGTATGCTACACCAAAAGGAGCTTGCACAACACGCATCCTTGACTTGCCTTGCATTACACGCAATCGCGACCTTCCTCGATAGCTTGCGTCGTACGCAATACCGAGTTTCACTAAACAACGATATGCTATTAAAATATTATTAAAACTAGCCGTTATGAATAGTAATAACCACTTTTTGAAATCTTATAAATTTTATTTTTCAAAATGGACTTCATTTTTGGATTCGGAATACCAAAATTAGCCTAGGGTGAAATTTTGGTATTTTTCTGAAAACTTTCAATTTTTGATGAATAGTGAAACCACTAAGTGGTAGGTTAAAAACTGAATTTTGCATAAAACTTAATTTTACCACTTCTGTGAATGGAATTTCAAAAATCCGACAGACACGGTTGATATCAGTAAGTAAAATGTGGTTCAATGAGATAAAAATAATTTTTTGGTGAATAGTAACTTTTTACTTTTTTTTACCGCGGTTAATAGTAAATAGGGTAACTAAGGGTAAAAATGATATTACTATTACCCTAACACATGTCCTAATTCTATTGGATAAGTTTAATTCGACCAAAAACAAATTTAGGAATAAAATATGACCATTTAGGCCCACTTGGATTAGATTAGGACATTTATTATTAATTTATTTAAAGAAGGGTTAAAATAGTTAAAATCAAAGTTTAATAAGTAACTCATTTTTAATATGGGGTTATACATAAGATAAATTCGACTATAAATATTCATTAGAAAGCTAAAAAGATTTCCTACATAATGGTATTTTATTTGTAAATTTTAGACATCAAATAATTTAATTAATTTATGACACAAAGATGATGCAGTAATTATCTTATTTATGAAATATTGACATAATTGATGTTATAAACACCAAAATAAATGTAATTTGAGAATTTTTATGAATTCCACTAATTTTATAGGTTACTATGATATATTAATGTTGATTTAATCAACTTGGTTTGAACAGTTAATTCTGTTATGACTTTCACAAAAATCATATATCAAATAGTGTCAAAATTGACACAAAATAGTTTTTAAATCAAATATTATATTAATAATTGTTATTTTATTCCTAAAAATCTAAGGTTAGGCCAAATGACTTAGATAAGGATATATATATTAATAATAAACAATTTGGGGTTCTTTTGGCATGTTATAGTAAGTGTATTAACCATATAGTGAAAGAAAACAAAAAGACACGGTAAAAGTCAAATTATTTAACTTAGAGTTAAATCTAATTGATAAGGTTTAAAATAAGATCCAAACATGTCTAAATTTGATTGGTTGATGAGCTTACAACCCTATCTCATCTAAGCTTCGAATATGAGTCATTTTTGGAGGTTTTTAAGTGGGGTTAGATTTATTATAAATTAATATTTTTAAGAATTCCTAAGGTGCCCCTCTCCTCCCCTATAAAAGGACACCTCCTCCCCCTCCTCCTCACACCAATTTGAGCTCTCAAACTCGGCCAACCCCTGCCAAAATCTCTTCTCCACTTCACTAGCAACATCCTAGAGGTTCTGGTCTTCCTCAAAGACCAATTTTAGTGCCCTAAGAGGAGGTCTCAAAGAGGCGCTTCAAAGAAGAGGTAATTACCGTTACCAATTCTTTCATCTTTATTTCTTCTTCCACTTCTTCTTATTAGGTTGTTTCATTATGAAGTAATAACATCAGTATAACTCATATACTGATATGTTATTATAAGTATGAAACATCCTTATTTCACCATCTATCCATCCTACGGAAAAAGAAATCACCGCGCGTGCGTACGTACGGAATACCGTCTCCACGCCGTGGTGTAATCTATTTTCCACCACCACCTTACATGGATGGGTATAATGGTGTAAAGAATAACTATACATAGTTATTAAAACATCATATTGATTCTGATATATTGTATAATCCACTCCAATTCAATTCAATATTTATAGAAATGATATCATCGCTCGTGCGTACGTACGGACTACCGTCTCCACGACGCGATGAGATTCATTCTCCATGTTAACCATTTAAGAATGATTATAAAGTATATATAAGAAATAATAATGAAATATATGACATTATAAAGCTACTGGATTTATGTATATATATATATATATGTATGTCATCTACTTACTTCCATTTCAAGACAATAAGGAAAGTAAAACAGCGTTCATGCGTACGTACGGACTACCGTCTCCATGAACAGTGTTTTTCATTTTATTTATCTATCTATTATATATATATATATACTGAATATATATGATATATTTATCGTATTTTATATTCTGTAATTAAGTAAATCATGATATAAGTAATAATGATGTCAAGAACAACAAGTCAAAACACCTAAGATAAATGAAACGATTTTACCCAAAACGCTTCTTTAACATGGAATTTACAAAAGAACGGGTAATATAATGTCATAAGTGAACCATATATGATATCATAACAATGAATATGATTCTGGAATAAGTCAATAACATGATTTAAATCATTATACAGGAGGTTCGGACACTTACAAAGCAAGTCAGACCTAAGGTAAGGGAAATATCACAATCTCATTTTTATCCGAGATTGTTTGTACTTTGAAATTTACTGGGGTATATTTTATCATCCACATCCATGTTTCATAAATATGTAATATTATTTCCATCCACCTACAATTATTTAAATCCAATTTTACCCTTCAGTGAGTTTTTAGATATGAAAGGAATCTTTTGTCGTTTTTCGCACGAGGTACTTTTTGACTTTTCCGACAAAAGTACGAGGAATGTTTTTTTTAACTTATACGGCACAAACGGATTTTTACGGTTTTATAAAGCCTTATTTTCATGAAGATTCCTCCAAAAGATTTCATGACTATTTTCAATAAAATCTATTTCGTTTAAAATTGCATGACGTTTTGTGAAAAGAAATTGATTTTGAATAAGAAAGGATATTTTCCTCAAGAATTCATTTCAAGTGTTTTATCAAAATTATTTTCCATCTAAGATAACATAGGGTTCTCTTTCTATACCTATTATTACATTGATTTGGTTATGTTGTGATGGAATTGTTTTTATGAATTCCTTTATCTTATATGAATTGTTTTATGATGTCATGTTGTTTAATAATCCCATTTTAATTACATGGGTTATGCAATGATGTATGATTTATGAATTTGTGGCACACATAAGAATGGTATCATTATGAGATGGGTGGGACCTATATCTCCCTCCAATGCATTGGGTAAAGATTTTATATCTCATGAGATAGACAGGGCTGGAACGGTAGGTTATACCGGTTCAGTGAAACAGGACTGAAACGAGGGTCACTCGATTCAGAAAGGGACTTTGTCCACTAAGATAGTCTTGGCAATGAGTCTTGACTAACAAGAAATGATTATCTATGATTATGTGTGTATGCCACAAAGTTTCATGTTTTAAGTTATGATTATTGGGATTACATTTCACTTCTATGATTTATCCCATGTTATGAAATTATGCTCTCTTTTGCAGGTTAAGATTTCCAAAAGTTATGTTCTTATGAATATGATGTGATTGATTTTCTTTTGTTTACCCTTACTAAGCATTTGAGCTCACCCTTTTATGTTTTCTTTTCCCCAGGATATAAGGAATGGTTTTAGGTAAAAAAAGAAAAAGGGAAGATCTTTATGGGAGATATTGAGGATTTTTCACCACAATTAGAAGATTACGTTCCGAGTTTCCAAAGACACTAAACTATTACGGTCCTTGTGTGTGTGTTTTTGTTATGTACTAAGTATTCCGCAAAAGTAATGTAATGTCCATGTACGTCAGGCTTCGGGTCTCTACAGTTGGTATCAGAGGAAAGGTTTAGTCAACCTTTGGAAACTAGGATGCGAGAACTTTAGTGAGATCCCTAGAGATATTTCTAAGGTATGTCTAGAGATGTCCCTAAGGTTAAGTATACGTATAGGCTATAGTACTAGGATTACGCTAACGATCATAGAATTAAACCTAAGATGTTAGATATTTAAGGTACTCCCCCTTTATTTTGTTGTTTTCCCTAGCATGATTTTTTCCTCTCACGCTATTCTTTTTGGGTTTTAGAAAATGGCTGGAAACAAGGTGATTCACGATAATGGAGGAAATGATGGACAATGGAATGATATTCTTTATGAGCAACCAAATGAAATGGGATTTGGAAGTCCAAACATCATTATTATGCCGAATCAGCAATCTCATAATATGATCAATAAAGTAAAATTTGGTAAGTTTCCTGACTCGGCTAATAAGAGAAAGATGGAGTTTCATGATGATCATAGAGGAAAGAAAGTTCAATTTCCCCTATGTAAATCATGTGGGAAGAGGCATCAAGGAGAATGTTTCAAAGGAACTGGAAGATGCTTTGGGTGTGGAAAAGAAGGACACAAAGCCAGTAAGTGAAAAGGAAAAGGTTCAGTTAATACCAGGGATGAGGATAATGGTATTGCTATGACATCAAAAATGGTTAAGTGTTTTAAATGTGGAATGTATGGGCATTATGCAAACAAATGCCCTAAGGGAAAGACTCATGAAGAGAATCAGTATGGTCATATGGGAAGTATTTATGTGGATGATGATGAAGAGACTACCAATGATATGTGAGATGAAAGAATTGTTGAAGCTCTGTCAATGGTTTAAGAATGTAGTGGAATGATTACATGTTTATCATGTGTAATGTTGTATAAGTAATCTCATGGTACTATGGAATAAAGAGACATGTAAGGATTGTAACATTGTTGTCTGATTAATGTTACCAGTATCCATGAAAGGTTATTCAGATATTTTTGGAATGAAGATGATATGCGCATAATGAAGGGATAAGGAGAAAATGAAATGTTTGACAGTATTCATGAGCTCATGATTGATATAAGGACTAAGTGATATCATGGTTTGAGTATATAGAATTTTGAGGATTTCGGTATGTGAAAAGTGTTAACTTTTAACTGCATTCAAGTTTTCACTAAGGTTCAATGGGTATTCAAGAGAGTACAAGATTAAGGCCTTTGAATGTTTGGAATGTGACCAACAAGATATATCTTATGATATATGGGGATCAACGATGGTATTAAATCTCTGGTAATCGTTTTCACTATGTTATGAGAATGGACTGCAGTATTATGAGCCTAATGATTGGAATGAATTATGTTGGACATAAGTTAGTATTGTTTAAGGATAGAAGGTTTTTTTCGATATTATTGATGGGATGTTATAGTAATATAGTTTTATAAAAAGGACAACCTGCAGGACGGGCGACAGCCCATCGCTTCGGACAAGGCTGTGGGAATCGAACCCACAACCGAAGTGCGACTGGCCTTTATCGCCTACCACTGACCTACAGGAAGTCCCTGTTTAGTAGAAACTAGTTTTATTATATATGTGAAGTATAAGTCCATTTTAGGATCCATATGTGATTAATCTCACTATAGATCGACTTATGTATATAATTTTTTCTAACCTTTTGTTTGAGACAGATGGAATGACCCGTCATTCTATCACATGATCTGCTAACACTTCACGAATAACAAATTCAACTTCATTTATTTTAGAGATGAAGTGGAAATTGTTCAAGACATGAACAACAGTGAGATTGTACCAAAATAAAGAAAGTATTTATTCTAATTCAAATTTTCAACTTTAGGGAAATGATCTTGAAAACCAAAAATGTTGTCCTAGTGATCTTATACCTGATGAATCAGATGGTACCTTAGATCGTCACAAATTTATGGATTTGTGATTACTGGATTTTCCATAGCCATGTTCTCTACCACTCTCCATCAGAGCATGATGGTTAGATTTCTCTTCTGTATCCATATTTTCACCTATGTGGAAACCCAGTGATTAGTTTATTTGGGTAATCGTTACATTTCATACTTTAGTTTTTAAAGCCAAGTTTTGGTATTCCTTTTTATGATGTGGGTTTCTATTAAAGAAACTTTCGAATAGTAAACCATTTATAACCCCGACGAATTTCGAGGGCGAAATTCATTTTAAGGGGGGTAGAATGTAACAGCCCGAGATTTTATGAAAAATATTCTTTTTTATTTCACTAATGTCTTGTGTTGTATGCTACACCAAAAGGAGCTTGCACAACACGCATCCTTGACTTGCCTTGCATTACACGCAATCGCGACCTTCCTCGATAGCTTGCGTCGTACGCAATACCGAGTTTCACTAAACAACGATATGTTATTAAAATATTATTAAAACTAGCCGTTATGAATAGTAATAAACACTTTTTGAAATTTTATAAATTTTATTTTTCAAAATGGACTTCATTTTTGGATTCGGAATACCAAAATTAGCCTAGGGTGAAATTTTGGTATTTTTCTGAAAACTTTCAATTTTTGATGAATAGTGAAACCACTAAGTGGTAGGTTAAAAACTGAATTTTGCATAAAACTTAATTTTACCACTTCTGTGAATGGAATTTCGAAAATCCGACAGACACGGTTGATATCAGTAAGTAAAATGTGGTTCAATGTGATAAAAATAATTTTTTGGTGAATAGTAACTTTTTACTTTTTTTTACCGCGGTTAATAGTAAATAGGGTAACTAAGGGTAAAAATGATATTACTATTACCCTAACACATGTCCTAATTCTATTGGATAAGTTTAATTCGACCAAAAACAAATTTAGGAATAAAATATGACCATTTAGGCCCACTTGGATTAGATTAGGACATTTATTATTAATTTATTTAAAGAAGGGTTAAAATAGTTAAAATCAAAGTTTAATAAGTAAATCATTTTTAATATGGGGTTATACATAAGATAAATTCGACTATAAATATTCATTAGAAAGCTAAAAATATTTCCTACATAATGGTATTTTATTTGTAAATTTTAGACATCAAATAATTTAATTAATTTATGACACAAAGATGATGCAGTAATTATCTTATTTATGAAATATTGACATAATTGATGTTATAAACACCAAAATAAATGTAATTTGAGAATTTTTATGAATTCCACTAATTTTATAGGTTACTAAGATATATTAATGTTGATTTAATCAACTTGGTTCGAACATTTAATTCTGTTATGACTTTCACAAAAATCATATATCAAATAGTGTCAAAATTGACACAAAATAGTTTTTAAATCAAATATTATATTATTAATTGTTATTTTATTCCTAAAAATCTAAGGTTCGGCCAAATGACTTAGATAAGGATATATATATTAATAATAAACAATTTGGGGTTCGTTTGGCATGTTATAGTAAGTGTATTAACCATATAGTGAAAGAAAACAAAAAGACACGGTAAAAGTCAAATTATTTAACTTAGAGTTAAATCTAATTGATAAGGTTTAAAATAAGATCCAAACATGTCTAAATTTGATTGGTCTATGAGATTACAACCCTATCTCTTCTAAGCTTCGAATATGAGTCATTTTTGGAGGTTTTTAAGTGGGGTTAGATTTATTATAAATTAATATTTTTAAGAATTCCTAAGGTGCCCCTCTCCTCCCCTATAAAAGGACACCTCCTCCCCCTCCTCCTCACACCAATTTGAGCTCTCAAGCTCGGCCAACCCCTGCCAAAATCTCTTCTCCACTTCACTATCAACATCCTAGAGATTCTGGTCTTCCTCAAAGACCAATTTTAGTGCCCTAAGAGGAGGTCTCAAAGAGGCGCTTCAAAGAAGAGGTAATTACCGTTACCAATTCTTTCATCTTTATTTCTTCTTCCACTTCTTCTTATTAGGTTTTTTCATTATGAAGTAATAACATCAGTATCACTCATATACTGATATGTTATTATAAGTATGAAACATCCTTATTTCACCATCTATCCATCCTACGGAAAAAGAAATCACCGCGCGTGCGTACGTACGGAATACCGTCTCCACGCCGTGGTGTAATCTATTTTCCACCACCACCTTACATGGATGGGTATAATGGTGTAAAGAATAACTATACATAGTTATTACAACATCATATTGATTCTGATATATTGTATAATCCACTCCAATTCAATTCAATATTTATAGAAATGATATCATCGCTCGTGCGTATGTACGGACTACCGTCTCCACGACGCGATGAGATTCATTCTCCATGTTAACCATTTAAGAATGATTATAAAGTATATATAAGAAATAATAATGAAATATATGACATTATAAATCTACTGGATTTATGTATATATATATATATGTATGTCATCTACTTACTTCCATTTCAAGACAATAAGGAAAGTAAAACAGCGTTCATGCGTACGTACGGACTACCGTCTCCATGAACAGTGTTTTTCATTTTATTTATCTATCTATTATATATATATATACTGAATATATATGATATATAAATCGTATTTTATATTCTGGAAGTAAGTAAATCATGATATAAGTAATAATGATGTCAAGAACAACAAGTCAAAACACCTAAGATAAATGAAACGATTTTACCGAAAACGCTTCTTTAACATGGAATTTACAAAAGAACGGGTAATATAATGTCATAAGTGAACCATATATGATATCATAACAATTAATATGATTCTGGAATAAGTCAATAACATGATTTAAATCATTATACAGGAGGTTCGGACACTTACAAAGCAAGTCAGACCTAAGGTAAGGGAAATATCACAATCTCATTTTTATCCGAGATTGTTTGTACTTTGAAATTTACTGGGGTATATTTTATCATCCACATCCATGTTTCATAAATATGTAATATTATTTCCATCCACCTACAATTATTTAAATCCAATTTTACCCTTCAGTGAGTTTTTAGATATGAAAGGAATCTTTTGTCGTTTTTCACACGAGGTACTTTTTGACTTTTCCGACAAAAGTACGAGGAATGTTTTTTTTAACTTATACGGCACAAACGGATTTTTACGGTTTTATAAAGCCTTATTTTCATGAAGCTTCCTCCAAAATATTTCAAGACTATTTTCAATAAAATCTATTTCTTTTAAAATTGAATGACGTTTTGTGAAAAGAAATTGATTTTGAATAAGAAAGGATATTTTCCTCAAGAATTCATTTCAAGTGTTTTATCAAAATTATTTTCCATCTAAGATAACATAGGGTTCTGTTTCTATACCTATTATTACATTAATTTGGTTATGTTGTGATGGAATTATTTTTATGAATTCCTTTATCTTATATGAATTGTTTTATGATGTCATGTTGTTTAATAATCCCATTTTAATTACATGGGTTATGCAATGATGTATGATTTATGAATTTGTGGAACACATAAGAATGGTATCATTATGAGATGGGTGGGACCTATATCTCCCTCCAATGCATTGGGTAAAGATTTTATATCTCATGAGATAGACAGGGCTGGAACGGTAGGTTATACCGGTTCAGTGAAACAGGACTGAAACGAGGGTCACTCGATTCAGAAAGGGACTTTGTCCACTAAGATAGTCTTGGCAATGAGTCTTGACTAACAAGAAATGATTATCTATGATTATGTGTGTATGCCACAAAGTTTCATGTTTTAAGTTATGATTATTGGGATTACATTTCACTTCTATGATTTATCCCATGTTATGAAATTATTCTCTCTTTTGCAGGTTAAGATTTCGAAAAGTTATGTTCTTATGAATATGATGTGATTGATTTTCTTTGGTTTAACCTTACTGAGCATTTGAGCTCACCCTTTTATGTTTTCTTTTCCCCAGGATATAAGGAATGGTTTTAGGTAAAAAAAGAAAAAGGGAAGATATTTATGGGAGATATTGAGGATTTTTCACCACGATTAGAAGATTACGTCCCGAGTTTCCAAAGACACTAAACTATTACGGTCCTTGTGTGTGTGTTTTTGTTATGTACTAAGTATTCCGCAAAAGTAATGTAATGTCCATGTACGTCAGGCTTCGGGTCTCTACAGGCACACAACTTGGGAAACTCATGATCCAACCTTGCACTTTCCCACATAATTTCCAAATTTCAAATTTTCACCCAAAAACTCCCAAACTAATAACCCAAACAAAAATACTCAAAAAAAAGCTTAATAATACATGTAAACAAGCTCATGACATCAGAAGAAAAAGTTTGGGATCTTATATGGTGCTTAACTAATATAATAAAGTGGATACACATGGAGAAGGTATCATCCTTAACCCTAAGGATATATCCAGATATGTTTAATGTCTCTTAAATAGTAATTTATATGGGATAAATATAGTTTACATAAAAAAAATCAAAAAAATATTCTTATTTGAAGAAACACTTTTAAGGGGTTATGTGTGATCCTGCATATGACAGTAAACTCTCCATAGAGGAAATTGAATTTTTTTCAAATACAACAAGATAACACTATAATGCAAAAAATGAACCATTCTATATAAGTTTTAACAAGTTGGAATCATGGACACAAAAAATATTCGAGTCAATGTTGGAATTATCCCAATTTAGATCCTCATGAATAATGCCCTCAAATAGAGGTTCCACCCTATCCTGGATCTTCGCATAATCCTCTTGGTTGATCTTGAATTTATCTAAGACTCATGAAAAAATTATATATTTTTTATCCAATACTCTTTCTTACCATTGAGTGTGACCCAAATAGTTCTTCCAAAGATCTTATCCATATTTTCTTTTGCGGCTATAAAAAAAATCATCTCTCGCTATTTTATACAAGTGAATAAGAAAATGTATGGAGGTTCTTGATAACATTCCCCACTATAATTTTTTCCACTTTAGGATATCACATCATCAAATTATAATATATTCTTCCCCAATGAAATTATTTGACTACTAGTATGTAGTCTTCTATAGTTGTATTCATTTCATACTCTTCTTTGTCTTAAAAATGGATAACAAATGGATTGTTAGGAACCTTCAAGTTTTATTATTCCTTAACCAATAGTAAGTCTTTTGTAGATCAATAATTGAACTATCCCACCTTGAAATAGATTATCAGTAGTAATAAAATTTTTATATTAGTATATTCTATCATTATCCCCCAATATTATTTTCTAATAAAGATATTTACTATCAGAAAATAATTGAATCACCACACTATCAATATTTCTACTTCCTGGACTTTTTTAATGTTAAATAGTAATAGGTCGGGTTATCCTCACCCTATTGTTTATTTTTCATATATGATAATTATTTTTAATGGGTATTATAATGGAAAGGTATCTCATATTATTATTTCATTATTCATCATTTTTTATAAACACTAAAAAATATCATGCAGATATTACAATTTTTTGAAAATATAAGACTTAATTAATTTTTACAACATCATATTTATCTCTCCTTAAAATATCTCAAAAAAAAATTCATAGTCACCCTTATTTAAATTATTCAATGATATCACAAGAAATACACTACTATTGGTCTCTCAAAATGGATTATAAATATTTATATTTGAGTATTAATATTTATCACATAAATTATCTTATCAATACTCCTTACATATTTATAATATTTTCTCATTATTGCTCGTTTAATACTTCATTTAAATGCATCTATAATATATGTTTCTTTCTTTCCTCATGTGTATAATTACACGCATAAATAGTTGTGTGGTAAATCTTCATTTGTGATGTGATCAAATCATCCATTTCAATACAGATTAACACCAATTCTCACTGATTTAACACAATAGTGTGGGTAATTCCCATAATTTGGTATTAAACTCAAATTCATCTTCATCACATCATTATATCATAATTTAAAAAATAATATCACACTTTCACATCATTAATACACGTTATCTTGAATCAAAATCAATAATTATAATCATGATGTTTGAATCCATGAATAATAAAAGAAATATTTAAAAATTGTCTTAAATTCATAGAGAAACCAATTTTTTATCAAACATGGCATCATAAGAATCTTATATATCGTGTTTAAATATCAACTTTATCATCTAAAGCATCAAAGTTATTCTTATTTGACTCAGAGAAGCATAAAATTAATTTGATTTTTCTTCCCAAACACCCATAAATATCCTTTAAAATCATTGAGTAAATCTGAAAGAGCTATAAAATTATTAAATTTTCTCTGACATGGATTCGAGTTTATCATTTTTACCTCATTGATGTGAAATTTAATCTTCTATAGTACTTATTTATTCTCATATATCACTAATTTAATCTTATATATCGTAGTTTTTATAGATTTACTATTATATACAATTGGTTTATTCAAAATTATACCACTTCCCACAAATTTACTCTTATATAGATTTTGAAAATCTAATTCATTAATACATATGAATAGTTTATTCTTGAAAATATCATATTTTATCAATTATCTAAAAAAAATTAACTCCAAAACCTCTAAAAATTCATCTCTGTCCTTCAAAATTTCACTCTAAACATACTAATCCATTTAAATTCAATTAAAAACCTTCCAAGTGACTTCATGAAAATTTCATGCTTCCAAAAATTCTTTTCAACATTATTCTTAAGGCACTTATGGAATGAATTAATTAAAATTTTTCAAATAAAACCATAATATCGTTATATTTCACTTCTAGAAACTTCAATTTTTTTCAATTATTTTATAAAATCTAGTAAATAATTTTCCAGTATTAAATACACTAAAAATAAATACTTCAATGTAAATTTTTATAACATAATAACTTAAATTATTCTTCAATATTTATGAAAAAATTATTCATATATTCTAATAAATATTATTAAAAAATCCAACACCTTTTATATCTCCAAAAAAATTATTAGAGGTTTCTCATACAAGTGTAACTTGTTTATAAATTATTTCAATCAAGCTTGATAATCATAAGGATAGTATTTTAGAGTTAAAGACAAAATTATTTTTTCTAAATTAAAGCCAGTATCTCAATTAATTTTCATCTCATCTAACTCTATCAAAAACTAGTTTCATTCGTCATCATGGATAAAAATTATTTGGACAAATTATTCCCCCATAGAACTCCTCATCTCTACTTCATCTTAGTTTTCTAGTTACACGTATTCTTCACATAAAATAATAACAAGAAATAAAAATAAAATAAAACATCTTTTATATATATAAATGGATATCCAAACATATCTAATGGATGTATTTGAGCCTATATAGTGAGTATTCTATTCTTCCATTGAGTCATTATCTTCTTCTATCTGTTCTATATATTTAAATTTCTATTCTAATATATATATATTAATAGCTTCAACTCTCTTTATCATCATTGATAGATTATTGACAATAAATACAACACTCAAAATCCTTTCTAAACGTTAATATTTTTTAAACATTCCTCAGTACTCCAAAAAAAATCAGTGTGTCCATAAAACTCCCCAACTTTTTCTTTATATACATATTCCATCTTTATTGCATCAAATGAATATTACCATTCCTAAAAAATCTAATCTATCTTCAATAGAAGATTCATTCTCTTTAACTGGTAAAAATTAACTACTCTAAAATCACAAATACTTCTTTTATATTTTAACTTCATGGATTTTATAAAAGAATAATATTCACTTTAGTTTGATATTTTTAATCTTTCAAATTTATTAGAAATCAATCTTGGAAAGAAGAAAAGGGTCTCAATTTCAAAAATTATAGTTTTTAGTTAAAATATTCAAATCATATGATCCTTAATACATGGTGTAATCAATACAAGAAAGAAAATTATAAATATTAGAATAGAAAATTATAGTGAATGAAAAAAATAGATTTAAGAAAGTTTTGAAATCATTATGTAAACACATAAGAATAAAAAAACTTAATCCTATGTGAAAAAAATTAATATGATGTATGTGCTGAAATACAAAATTAATATTTTACAACAACATAAAGAAAAAATATGCATCTACTTACATATGGTTAAATAAGTAAAAAATTCTAAATGAGAATAAAGAATAATTTTTTATAAGAATAAGATGGAAATATAACTAAAAATGTAATATTAAATATAATATTACAAAAGTTACATAGTATTAAATACTATACCACAAATAAATAAACAACATATGAATGATATTAAATAACATAAAGTAAAGATAATAAATTCTCTTAAACAAAAAAAACCCAACTCACTCTTAATAAAATAAAATCTACAAGATGTAGGACGCTTTTTTATGTATCTTCTAATTGATGCTTAGTTTTAATAAAATAAATGACAATAAAAAAAATTAGTTTGATTTATCATTAAAATTTTATGGGTTTGTATGTTCTTGGTTCTAAAATATATTAGAGTATTTTCAAAAATATTGATAGTGTTAGTGTTATCACATGAGATTAGAAGATTTCTAAAATTAAATATAAATTCTTTCAAAGTGTGTTTCATAAAAAAAATGATCACAATAACCAGCCAATAATACTGACTGATTGAAAATTATTTTTTATTAATAAAAACACTTTTAGGTAAAATTGAGAAACTGTAAATTCCAACAAGCAACAAACATATCCCAACAGGAAAAACCAGAACCAACCTATTCCAAGTAAAAGCAGCAACCGCTATCTCCACAGAAGGGCCACTCGGCGATCCCATGCAAGCATGGTCCCTCCCGATGGCAAGCCATTCCTCTGATCAACCACATCCCGAATGACCTTCAGAGGAAGGAGCAGCATGCTTTAACCTGCCGGAGCTGATCTGGCCCTCCACAAATTCCACCCTCAGCAAGGATATTAACCCAACAAAATATTAGTTAGGGAAGACATAAACAGAATTATTGAAAACCAATTGAGTTATACCAGAATTTCTATCCCTAAACTGTTTCCAGGATAGATTAGCAGCCTTTAGAAACAGATCCCCCCTTATCAGATCTTCAAAGGATGAGGTCAGTTGATTCCACAGCTGCAAGTACTCCTCAATTCTGATCAACCCCTTGTTGAAGCCTCCAACCAGGATCGTATCCTATTTGTCAACCCACAAATATTGTTACTCATTAAGGTCCACTTCAAGGTTTCGGCCCATCATTTTGGCTGCCTCCTCCTCCGATGCATTAAGAAATAGCACCTGTTCTATCACTACATCATCCGAACTTAGAACCAAGTCCGAGGAAGTTCCAGGTTGTTCACGTGATTTTATTGTGCAGCTGACCTTCTTGTCTATTTCCCCAACTGTCAGCTTCCTAGATGACCGGGTCCTCAAAGGGGGAGGCAATGAGGAATAATCCTTTCTAGACCTCCTTCTCCTCTTACTCCTGTTATTTCTTGAACCGGGCTCCTCATCAGAAAACCTCCTACAGACCTCATCAAATTCTGTCACCCCTCCACTGAGAGCACACTCTGGGTGAACATGCCCCTTGTTTTGACCTCCCAGAGTGATGCCATTAATACTCTCCCTGTAGTCTTTACCTTCCTCAGTCGAGGCAGATGGTTCCAAACTCGGATCCACTTCTTCCAATCCTTCAAACCTGTTGCTCAAGGTGACAGGGAGCTGGTTAGAAGAAATAACCCCTGACAGCATTTCAGAACCCGAACCCCCTGGAGGATGGCTGCCTAAGGAGGAAGCAGACTTCCCATCCTTTTCCCCTGCATTACATTCTTTATTCTCCTCCCCCTTTAGAGGAAGGGACCGGTTCAAGGAGCATGGATCCGCACTGACCAATTCGGTGCAGCTCAAAAGGGGCTGCTCCGCATCATCTGGGTTTGTTGGAGGGTCGAGACCACGTCCCATGAATTGATTTCCACCACTGTTAGCATTTTCTTGAGTCTGCAAGGAGGCCTCCACCTCCCTACCAACATTAGACTCCAATACATTTTCCCTGAGATCCTCCTTGAGCCTGCTAAACACACTAGACACTGAGGGGTTGTCACCCTGTTTTGCAGTAGGAATAGTGTGTTCAGCGACACTGAACCCATTTCCTTTTGGTTCGTTATCCCCTTTTGAAATACCTCCAGCCTTCACAGCATCAACTTTCCATAGACCATTGTGCCGGCATCAAGCCACGGTGTGACCCAGTTTGTGGCAAACCGAACAATAATCTATCCAATGATCAAAGATCACCAGCTGCTTGCATCGGACCTCCTCAGCAACCTCAATCCAGATCGTCTCCACCGGCGCCCTAGAGGTGTAAACCTTCACGCACATTCGTGGATTAATCGGGTGGCTAACTGATGTTGTACGGGAATAAATACACAGAAATCGCCCAACCATGTTTCCCAACACACGCATGATCGCAGGATTTTGAAAGGAAAGTGGAAGAAGGGGCAAACTAACCTAGACCGGAACGAGAGGGGAGTCACGGTTCATATGAAAATCGTAAGACCATATGCATAAATGAAATTCATACCTACCACACTTCCTAGGAGCAAGCAATATCGCACGAACCAAGTCCTCCGATGTAGAGCAACGAACCATCAAACTCCGCATATCCAGCAAACCAACAACCAGTTGCAACTGAAGTCCCCAAGATTTGGCAACGAACCTGTTGAAATCGTCCACCGAAGTTCGAAACTTCATGAATCGCACAACCAAGGTTAAGTCGAGGAGAGTCTCAACTTCCGAGATCTCCCGACCCGAAAGAGGGACCACGGGGTCACCGTTCTGTAAGCCATGAACCTTTTGGTCGATCTGAATCTCAGGTAACGGAGGGTACGAATTGGGGTCAAAGAATCGGGTGAAACGATTCCGCCTCGGGACCAACTTCTCACCCCTCCCCCCTCTGGCTTGCAGTGGAGGGGGGATAACCGCCGACCCCATTAGGGTAAGGCAGCCATCGTCTCAAATATAGAAAATGTTACGGAGTTTTATTTCTTACTAGACCAAGAAACTAAATAATTTCTCAATAAATGATAGGTTCTTGAGGTAATATTTATATATAACCGAAAACTTCCAAAATAAGAATTAGAATATGAGATCAAATAAAATATAGTAGTTTTAGGAAATAAAAAACTAATATTACTCAACTTTTATGATATCATTAAATTATTTTATAATTTTTAGTTAATTTTATTTAGTATTATCTTTAAATATAGAACAAAGCTACACAATAAAAATGTGTATAGTCTATTAATAATAAGATAAAATAGGCTCTCAATTATTCCTCTATATAAGATATTGTCTACCAATTTTCTAACATCATCTAGGCTGAGATTAATATTACAACTCATATTAGTAACATATGATTTACAATTTTTAGTCCAAACTTTCTTAAAAAACTTGATTATATTTTATTTAATTTAATAAATTCCCAAATTATTTAAAAAATATTTTATAACTAAGGAAAAAGTTTCAACTCACTCATCATCATTATTTATAAGTATTCTTTAATTATTTCAAAAACTCATTACATGAATTTTATTTTTTGAACAAAAAATAAAATCATCAACATATATTTGAGAAAGAAAATTACTTTTAGATTATGTTTTCTTAAAAATATTAGGTTATTCCTTCCTTAAAATAAAATTGTCAGAAACAAAATATATAAAATATGTCACTCTTACCTAGATCTAGTTTCATGTTCATGATCATATAAATATTTGGAATGTTTGAAAATCGAATTTCCAAAAGAGTAAATTTTGAAAACTATGTTTTTGTTTAACATATACTTATTCCATAAGAAAACATTTAAAAAGAAGATTTAATATCCACCTAAGAAATATTTAAATTCATATTAGATTCATAATAAAGGGGGTAATAAGTAATTCTAACCTCAACGTTATTCAAAATGTATCCATATAATTTTTTTCTTCCTCTTGATTGCAACATGTAACTGTTAATGTTTCCTTATTTCTTATAATCACCCATTTATTTTCACTCTTATTCATGAATTCCAATTTGGTTCCTATTACAAGATAGTCAGAGGGGCTCTCAACTAATTCCTGAAATTTATATCTCAAAATTGATTCATCTTTTCTTACATATATAAAACCCAACATTCATACTAAAAGTCTTTCACCATGCATTTAGGATCAATTTGTGGAATTAAATCATGAATCAAATAATGGTTTCCAGAAATTATTCTAGTTCTAACACCTCCAAATAAACCACTTAAAAAATATTACGCTTTTACATTTATGGTTTTAAACTATATAATTAATACACTTTCAAGTTATTAAGTTTCTAACTCTTTAGGACTAGGTTATTTATAAACATGGTATTTATCATTATCCCTTTTTTTGTTGATAAGATTATCGAGTCTTGAGTATTTAAGATAATCATCAAGGTCATCAATAGAAGTTTTCTTTTGAATAAAATAATCAATTTCATCAATATTTTAATGAATTTATTCTTTAATTATCCATAACTTTTTATTAAAAACTATATAATCATTAAAATTAGTGTAATAGATAAGAAATATTCCTTCATCATAAATTGGATTAAATATACTAAGTTAATCATTAGTATTTAGGATATAAACATTACATCCAAAAACCTTTTTGTATCAAACTTATGAATTTTTTCCATTCCATAACTCATAAGGGGTTTTCTACAAAATAATTCATGTTATAACATTTTTTATTATATAGAAATCTATGTTAAAAACTCTATCCTGTATATGAGTAGGAATGATACATTCACCTAACTTTGTTTAAAATATTTATTTCAAAGTTTTATCTCTAATTTTAGAAACACAATTCTTGTAATCAACTATAAATTAATATATATAATTTACCTTATATATATATATACATGTGACATATTTAATATTTTAGTATAGTATAAAACAAAATGATAACACTTTATTTCATTAATTGAGAATATTACATTTGGTTAACAATTAAACCCAGTAAAGTGGACAATAATATAATGGAAAAATAAATATAAAAAATAAAATATCTATAATAGGAAAAAATTGGATCATCTAAATCTTATAGAGTTATTGCACTAAGGAACTATGCATTAAAAGGAAAATCATTTGTTAGTAATGTAATATTCATTTTGAAAATGAAGAATATTGATCCTTGAAATACTTTTAAGTAAAATATTAATGAATATAATAATAGGTATGTACAGGAAGTAGAAAACCATTATGACTATTAGGAATTATGAACTTTTAGAATTATGATCATTCGTAATGTAGTTGCCACAATTTGACTAATAGAATCAGTGTATATTAAGGGTAAATATGATATATAATTAATGAAAAAGAGAAAAATGATGGCCAAAACCATTATACTCATTCATTATAAAGCTCATTTATCTAGGATTTGGAGGATGTTAGAATCATTGGTGTTCATACTTGACCATTCTTAAGTAGATATCGAGCAAGTGAGGATCATGTGTAACCTCTTACATTAGAAGTTCAATTTAGTAGATATCACCAATAGATCGATGTTAGTTGAGTACCACCATTACACAACTTACCCATAGGGATTATACTGGTGTGATAATTGGTTATGTATCTAAACCATAAGTAGTATTATGGTGTAAATTATTTTATGAAATTAAATAGTGTTTACATTAATCCCATATTTTAGTATTATTTATTACTCTTGTATAAAATATACATGATTGCGGGATGAATAAGATAAATTTTATTTTTGATATAAAGAAACCATAACTGAATTTTTGGAATATTTATATGTTTAATTTTTAATAAAATATATTCTTTTGATAAGTTCAAAATTTTGGGAAAAAATTATATGTTTATAAAAATGTTTTAAATAAAAATAATTATTCTTATATAAATAATTTAATGATTTTATGTAATCATATGTATATTCTCTAAGGATTAGAAATTTGATCATGTTATAAAAATTAGAATTCTTTAATAAATAATTATTTTATTTAAATATTAAATTTTCTATATTTTGTAAATTATTATGATAAAATAAATATAAGTTTTTAAATCAGCACATAAAAATTATTCGATGGTGAATTTTTCATAAGTTTATTTTATAGTTGAATTTTTTGGTAACAATTTTAAAGAATAAAAATAAAATAAGTATTATGATATCGTAATGACATAAAAGTGAGGTAAAAAATACTATAAAGGATTTATCAATAAAAAATTTCTAATTTTAAATAATTTATTTTAATTTTCTCAAGATTAATTTTCCAAACCTATAAAAAATCTTCCAAAACCTAAAGGATGTTTTATGTTTTTAAAAACATTTCTTTATAAACATGACTCACTTCCTCGTAATTAAAGATATTATTTTAAGTATTTTAAATAATAGAATATAAAAATATTAAAAACTATTAACCATTTAAAAATACTATGGGATAAAACTAGGGGAAGTCCAATGGTTTTGTATTATTTATAACTTAGATTTTAAAACTATGTTTAGAAATTAGTAAATAATTCCCCTTTTATGATATAAATTATCAACCATTCTCTAATTACTATTCATTAAAAATCCCTTTATAATGAATTTAATATCATTTTTACTCCCTATATATCTTTCAATGAGTTTATAAGGTTCTAGGGAGATCCTCATAAGCTTTAAAGAAGAAACTTCTAAAGGTAAGGGATTCTCTTCCTCTCCCATTTTACCCAAATGATTCCTTTATAATAAGCCTATTGATTTTAAATTTATTATGTTTCGTATTCTCATAATAATTAACTTATTATCCAAATGATTCCTTGTTAATTGAATATGATATTTATCTCTAATTAACCCCATTTTATTATCCAATGTTTTACCCATTATGCGGTTAAAATCACTCCTTGATTTTCCATGACACCCACCTTCATTATGAATACCCAATACTATTTCCATTTAAGGATATTCATATAAATGTAATTTTAATTAATTGATTGGGGATTTTCATGTATAAGACTCACATTCCTTTCTCATTGTTTTTAAATGATGAAATGTGCATGCCTTTAAGATCTTATGAAATCAATAATATTTATATGAAATAATTCTCATCGTTTATGGGTTATTCATGAAATGTTATGATGTATGATCTATGTGGAATGAATAAATTTATACATATTAAGTTTTCACCATGATATCACTCTGATTTATTGGGTAATATTTTATCTCATGAGATTCTACGTATGGTTCACGGATGCTTAACCTAGCGTACTATATAATGATGTCTTGAAGGTGAGCCACGGTTTATGATTATATTTTCATATTTATGTTTTTTTTTCAAATCAGAATGATAATATTTCCTTTTTATATCATCTTTTCATGCTACCATATTATCATCATATACCCTTTTGTTTCATATATTTCATGCTAACACTAATTATTTCTTTATTGGGATTTATGGATCACCCCTTTTTTACTTATTCCCTAGAATATCTTATGTAGTATTGGATGATTAATGTGATATAATAGAAAGTGATAAGGTTTAAATAATGATCATGTAGTTTATGTTTAAGTAATTTTATTTATATGTCTAATTTCAAAAAGACACTGGCCCACCTGATTCATTAGGATGTGTTTTATGGATTTTATGTTAAAATAAAGTAAATAATGTTTTATCAAATTTAGGTTTTCATAACTCTATTATGTTTTTTGAAGAGGATAAAATCTAAGTTTAATAATTTTATTTGAAGAAAATGAGTTAAACTCGTTGTTTTTAAATTATCCTCCATAATAACATAGAAAATAAATAATTTTTCCTTCAATTTAATTTTTAATAACATATTGTAAATTCAAAAATATAGTATAATATTTACTTTGAATCCTCAAAATGTAATCCTACACAAAACAATAATAACCATCAACAAAATCAAAAACAAAATATTTACAATCAAATATTTTATTTTTAGTTGGACTAAACAAATAAATATGAATAAATTATGATGTTCAATAAGTAACAACCTCATTTATTTATTTAATATAATATTTATGATTTTTTTCCATTTTAAATGCATCATGTAAACTCGTTTTATCAAATATTAGTTGAGGATATTCAAAATGTGTTAAACTCTTTAATTTTAAATTATCATCCATGGTCACTTATGAAATAAAAACTTTTCCTTAATTATAATTTTTAAAAAGTATATATAAATTCATAAATATTAAAAAATCTTTAATTTTAAGCTTCAAAATATAAGCCCATATAAATCTATAAAAATCCATAGCCAAAACCAAAGAAAAATATTTTTCAATAAAATATTTTTTTCCCATCTGATCTAAAATAATTCATGTGGATAAGTTTTAAATATCTATATTTTATACAATATAATTAATTAATTTAAAAAAATATTTCTTTTTTCATTTTACATGCATCACAAAACATCATTTCATGAAACTTTATTTTAATAAAATTGAAAATAAAATGGTTAATATAAAACAATTAAGGAAATATTAAACTGAAAACAAAAAAATATTACCCATCAATTCCATAATAAAAAAAATTATACATTTTTTATATTAAATAAATAGGAAAAAATAATTTCTATATAGATTTTCCTTTTGACTGCTTCTAAAAACATTTCTATCTTTTATATAATTTTGACTGCAAAGAATCTTATTGAAGTATCCCCCCCCCCTGAGTAGTAAATTCACCCCATAATTCTACATGAAACACGATTTCAAATCTGGGTTGGGGTAAATTTCCATGGTGTTGTAACAATATTGTAGAATTGTAACCCTTCAATATATATATACTATTTTATGTGATAATCTTTTGGATTTTCAACTATCCCAACTCCTATAATTTTTCTTTTTATATTATATTTAATAGTGAAAAGACCACTATCAATTTTTAATAGATTATATTTTTTATAAATATCCACTCATATATATTTAACATCTGCAATCCATGTAACTCTTTTTGGTTTATGAATCCTTCCATAGAAAAGTTTCTAATAATTAGGTATTTTTTTCCATGTGTTTTTTGGTCTACTTCTGTTAGTAATAAAAAATTTACGAGTCAAAATTTGTCTTCATTATATATAATTTTCAATCCTAATAGCTTAATTTTATATAAATAAGAATTATTACCACCAAAAAAAGAGTAAAACGTAAATTTAAATCATTATAATAGCACCCAGAAATTCCATAATAAAAACAGATGATATTTTAAATTATTATTCTTATATTAGTAGGAATAAATTAATTTCTATTTATCTTTACCTTATAATTTCTTTTAATCACTTGTTTATGTTTTGTATAATTTTTACTACCAAAAAATTTATTGAGGTATTCCCCACCCTGAGTGGTGAATTAACTCTACAATTAAATATTAAACCCAAGTTCAAATATGGGCAGGGGTGAATTTATATGGAACTACAGCAATACTATCAAACTTTATAAGTGTGGGTATTGTATCCAATATTGTATACGTGTACTTTAGTAGTGGTAAAAATACAAAAAATGGGCTATAAGACATCATATTGGGACTTAGATATTTGTATAGGAGAAGATCTTAACCCATTAGGGTATAGGATGATGTAATGTCATTCACTATAGTGGTTAGTTGGATGCAGGTACATCATTAAAGGAACTACGGTAGAGTGACTAGTCACTTGAAATAGTGAATAGGTATAGAGTATGAAACATGTCAAGTAGTGATTGGGGGGCAGTGTATGTAATATTAGGGTGAGGATAATGAAGATAGACAATAGGAAAGATGTAATGGTCTATTTCTGTTTGGTATGTTGGATCAATTTTCTATGACTTTGTGTCTTTGGGCCTTCGTTCAATGTATTTTGGGTTTTTTCTAGGTAAGGGTATCCACTAAACTAAGTTAAAAATAGGTATTTCTGAAAAAATGAAATAAATAATAAAATTGGTAAGTGAATTTGTTAGCAGTAAAATTTAATATAGAAATCTCATAAAATAAATAATATATTATACTATCATGAATAAAATTAAAGGAATAAAATTTATCAAATTTATATTTTAACTATAAGATATTATTTGACAAGTTATAACTTTTATAAATGACATAATCATAATATTTTTTAATATTTTTATGTTAGTTCATGAATGAATCAAACTTATATTCAATAATTGCAGATTTTTGATTAAGATATTTAAAAGTAAAATAATTATATTTAGTAATAGTAGATTAAAAAAATGTATTTCATATATTTCAGTTATAAAATATATATTATCGTTTTGATTTGATTTCTTAGCCTCATAGTTGGAATTAAATTCATCACTAAATTATTTAGAATCACTCCATGTGAATTTTATTAATTTTTTCCTTTCTTTTTTTTTATTATGGTATTCTATGGGATTTAATTTTTTATTTATGTTTATCATTGAGTTAAATAAAATCGGCGTTGATATGTCCAAGCTTTTTTCTCTCAAAGCATCTTACTTATTTTTTTCTATAATATTTCTTTTTTTTAATTTCAATTTCAATTATTCTTTTTGAAATTGTTAAAATATTCTCTTAACCATATTTTTCTCTTATAACATTTATTGAATCTTCTTATAGACTGAAAAAATTTGTCACTAGAGTTATAACTATATAAATAAACTTCACTGGATGATTCATAAAATATACCTTTATCCTTCTTTTCATCCATTAAAGTAGTAACTTTAAGAGAAGAATTATCAATTTTTATTAACCTATGATCATCATATTCTTCTTTAATTTCATTATTATACATACTTAATGTGAAAATTGAGATATTAAATTTCAGTTATTTAGCATAAATAAATTGTATTATAAAATCACATATTCCACTCCATCTAATAGGAAACACTTTCATAACTTTCAAAGATTGATCAGATTCTTGTACAACATATCCTAAGGAATAAATTTATATAATAAATTTAGCAATAATATTGTAAATTTTAGTGATGTTTTCTCCATAAAAACATAATGAATTTTTCAAATATTAATTTGGAGGTCTTGTACCATAGTTTTATTACATTTTCTATACCTTTATAAGATACAGAGATGGTCTCCCAAATTTTATTAGATTTTGGACAGGGATAAAATTTATTATATTCATCAATACAAAATCTATATATGATAACATGCATAACTCTTGAGTGTATATCTAATTCTGACACTTGTTCAGTGATTCAAATCTCAACTTCATGAAAAGAAATTTTGTAATGTTTTACTTCCATCATGTATACTTTCAAACCCAAATTTTTATGATATATTTTCATATTTATTTTCCAAAAAACAACAGTTTTTCTGTTGAAATATGGTTCTATAATAATAGGTATACTCCCATTGATATATTCCATTGTAGTAATAAAATATATATATTTAAACATTAGTTGATCAATGTAGAGAAATCAGAAGTTTTAGACCAATACGAAGAGTTTTCCTAGTTATTTTAGTTGTAATTATTGATTAAAGGTGGTCAATTGAAATCTTGTGTTTCTCAAAATTAAAATTTTAACCAACCTCTTTGAAAGTATCTTTTAATTTTTTACTCTTTTTATATTTTATGTAGTAGAATCTAAATAACATAAAATTAAAGAGAACACTAATGTGTTTACAGTTGTTCAGGGTCTCAAAGATAATCTCCTAAACCACTCCACCAATTCCCAATGCAAGTTTATTGATTTATTTAAGATATTTTAATTAGGGATCTTTTTAACTAAGTGAAATTTGATTAAAAATAGTATTTAAGACATATAAAATATTTTTATGCAATCTTAATAACAATAACCCTTGTCCTTATTACTACACTTTGTATAATAAATGTCAACAAAAGAGATATTGAAAGATTTTGGATTTGATATATTAAAATAGAAACCAAATTTTGTTTCATAGAATTTAATAGTGGATGAATCTCTTTAGAAAAAATATATCTTTACTGAGTTACAGTTATAAAATATTTAAAGATGTATAAAGATATTTAAGAATACACAATAACCAAAAAATATCTTTCTCTTTATTCTTCCTTTTTTAGTCAAGTAGCATGAATATCATGAGTATAATAAATTTCAAAATAATATGCCAGTACTATTTTGAGTGAAATTTGATAAAATGAGTCATAGTTAATTAATATGAGTATTACATTCCTTCAAAAATGAAATTTATGTTCATATATATATATATATATTATTCACTATCAAATAGTTTTTAAAATAAAATTATGATTTAAAAAATAAGTTAATATCCTCTTTAAAATTATTCACAAATCATGTTAGTATGTCACTCTCTAGAATGTCTCAAGTATTCTATAAGAATATTATGATAATAACTCAATAATTTTTTTAATTACACCTTCATTGAAAAATAATTTCAAAGTTGAGATAATCTTACTCGTCTAAATTTGAAATATAAAATCATAATGAAAATATATTTAAATTTAAAACCACATGTGAATAATAATAATTCAAGTATTTTTGTAATATAAATATTTGAACATGTAAGATATTTAAGAATAAATTCGATATTTTCGAGTATATGTATGAATTAATGAATCTTTGATCTTTTTTAATGTCATATAATTCATCACAAAATAATAATATATTAATATAAATTATTTTATAAGAAGTTTTTTTCAAATAATAATAGCCACATAAAAATAAACTAAAACACTAAAATATCCACATATAAATGAATTCAATGTGTGTATGATAATTAACTTACATTTTATTCATCAATTTATGAATAAATTATTATTTTAACAACTTATATATGAAGAATCAATAACTGTATAATATTTTATACTTAGTAAAATCCTTTACATAAGAGTAAAATCTTCAATATACTATCTAAATTAGATTAAAATCATTCTCATGTAATTTTTTTACCTTGTGGAAAATTATCTTCAAAAACCTTAGGAATAATAATTAAAATATGAATATAAATTAATAATATCATAAATTTTAACTAATTGACAATTAGTCACTCAATGTAAAGTCATAAGTAAAACAAACACTAGCTTTTGTGGTCATCAAAACTTAGGATATGTTAGAGAAAACCAATTGTCTAAATGAGCTAAAACATTGGGTGGTTAGTTATATTGTAGATCATATCATCAGTGGAGGTTGAATCAAGAAGAGATATTTCATATTGTATAAAGATAATGGAATATAGGACCATAATTGAGATATAATGAATTATTGTATGTCTATACCCATATAAGGACATATGAGATGTGATTATGTATTGTGTAAGGGTCATGTGATGTTCTCATCCATCTGGATGAACGAAAGGTGATATATTCACCATTATAAGAAGTTTATACTTATAGAATCAAGAATGTATGAGTATCTCTACATAATTACCATAATATATGTTGTGTGGTTAATCAATACCCTAGTCAAAGTGGTTATATGATTATGCGTATTTTTATATGATACATCTAGTGGAAACATGTATAAGGATTAATGTACTTTATTGATATCATGCTATATCCCTTTGTATCTTGAGTATCACTGATACTTTTTTTGATGCCATTATTTGCTTAAATTTATAGATTATAGAATTAATTTTAATTTTAAAATATACAAAGGCCCATGGGGTCACACTTTATGGTTTACTGAATTGGAATTAACTTTTAAGAAGCATATATAGCTTCTTGAAAAATATTTTAGTTTTTATCTAAAAATGAGTTTTGGGTATATTGTATATGATGTGATACATGGTGAAATTGATAATATATTTCCAAAAAGTGTTTTGGAGTTATCCGAAAATCCTTTTATAAATTGTTAAATAGGTTATTATATATGATATAATATAATTGAAATAAAAAAATTCTATGAGGCTTTAATGTAATTGGAAGAATGAAGGAGATATTCCTGGAAGTCATACATATGCTATAATATGGCAATATCATATGATATAATATAGGGGTTTCATATGGTATTACATGCATCATACAAAGTCATATTTTATTCCTTTGTTAGGTATATTTGAATTTCCTTAGGATCCTGGGAACCACTGAGAAGGGTGAGGGTTGAATCAGTGGTTAACTTTTACAATTCCAAATTATCTGAAATTAACCCCTGTAACTTTTTATATTTTTTACCCTTATTAATTTTTTATAAAAAAACACACAAAAATAGTTGATAATAAATTAATAAAATTCATGAACGATTTATAGGTTTGTCCTCAATTTGATATCCTACATCATTTCCATGGAAACTCCCTTCAGTACATACAAATTCACTATTAATAAGAAGTAAAGAAAGCATGATCCAAATAATGTCATACTCCTTATGTATCATAATAGGAATGATTATACTCACACTAATCTTTTAAAAAGGTTTTTATTATGTTTAAAATTTTAAATATAGAAATCCTTTCTCCACATGCCACTAAAATTTCTTGTGGAATTCTTTAGTGTGTTTTACTCCTTCTGATAAATGTCCATCTATTATGCCTATCTTCATATGGTAAGCTCCATATAGTGTACCTCACTGAAATTTTCCTTATTTTATTACATTTATTCCATCCAATAAAAACCCATTAAGCCTAAAACACAACTCAAAAACTCTATCTCATATACTTGGTATAGTATACTCTGACTAACTCCTCAAACTAATCTCTGATTTATTCCTATGTATAATATCTTATCTTTGAATAAACTATCAAATTACTCTGATAAGTTTCTGAATTCTTTAAAAAATCATGTAAGAAACTCATAATTTTCAAAACATAAACACTTCACCTTTTTAATTGATAAACAATGTTAGTATAGTCACACTTGCATGCCTTTTTTATAGGTGTACTCGAAGTGTAAATGGATGGGTCTCGATTTCATTTTCCCAGTCAACATAATTCCATGATATCTTATCAAGTGTTTTATATTATTCTCAAATGGTCTTTAATATTCCAGAAAAATAAAAATATTCCAACCTTCCTTAAACTTACTTAACCTTTGTGTTAAGGAAGTTATGCAATATTCATTATCTCAGCTAGATAAAAACCCTTGAATGATTATCCCAGCATCATCATAGTTAAGGGTATTTACAAAGTTATATAAATGAACTTGAGAAATTCAACTTAAATAAATTTATTTAAAGAATTAATTAAGATAATTTCAGATGTATTTAATTCTGACAACCTTCTGTCCAATATTCTTTAATCAACTGACTCTGTCCAATAATTTTTTCCAATCATCTCACCTCATCTTGAACTCTTCTCAAATGTACTTCTTAGAGATTTCCATTTGATCATGTCATGTTTTTTTCATTTTTCTGATGAATTTTCTTCTAATTGGACTTTTTTCGATGGACCTCCTTCTACATCTCATTCCATGCCTTTAAAACCTCAACATTTATTCAACCTATAACATAAAACTTTTCCACATGAGCAATCATACAATCTATTTGTTTTAAAACTTCAGTTATTTATATCCATTTCACTCAATCCGTTAATGTGATTCAACATTATTGTAACTTATAATGAATTAAATCCTGAAATAAATTCAATTTATTAACGAATATAATGATTTTTCTAATGTTTTAAGATTCAAAATTTGGTTGATACTAAAACTGCAATGTCTTATAAACTCTTTTTCTAAAACATCAACTATGTTTCATCATGTGTATCTATCTTGTTTCCTCAGTTGTTGAACTTTATATACCTTTTTGTATTGGTAATTCTACCCATAGATGAGGAATTATGGGATTTATCTAAATATGAGTTTCCTCTACCATTATGCAGCATTCAAAACCTGTTTTGTAAAATTATATAGGCTTTAATAATTTAGGATGACCCTTTTTACTTTAACTCAAACTTCAAATTCTAACAAATCTCCATCCAGTCACTTCATCCCTAATTTTTTAGTAAATTTTGTTTGATAAACTATTTTAGGTGATAAATTCATTCTACTATCCCCACAGAATTCATACCATTATATCAATTTCCACTTCAACCTATCGATTTATTTTTTTTATGTTGATTTTTTTTTGGTAAAGTGCATTCGGAAACTAAATTATACTTATCTCCTCTCTAGTAACTTCTTCATCCAATAACATTCCATCTGGTAAACTTTTTCTGGTAGCTTTAACCTCTTATATTGCATAAAATATTTTTCCATGATATTTTGCATCATTTTGGAAAAATTCATAAAAATCATATCATCGTATTACATTGTAAGATAGTTTAGTAAAAAGTTAAGGAAACTTTCTAACCTCATCTAGTAACTTCATTCAAAACTAATTCTTAACAGTATTCTACAACTTCATTCTCACCTATTTAAAAAAACAATCACAATGATATATGTGGAAAAAATATAAAAAAATATGAAAACATCATAAAAGATATTCAATATCCCCCTTCTTATTTTTTAGAAATATTCATGATAAATTTTTAAAATCTCATTTTTAAAGAAACTCTTTTTCTCCAATTTTTTCACATTTTATCAAGTCATATTATTTCTTATAAATAATGTTCTGACTCCACACTATTTTATAAAGTAATTTTTTAAATGGATCTCATCCCTCGGTGAAAATAAATTTCATGTCCATGTTAATATAAACAACCCCTAAATTTTACTTTCTACTTTTTTATCACATATTTTTCACTCTCAACCTTTTTAAGATAAAATGGATTCATATTAATAACATAAAGTGTTGTAAATAATCCATAAAAGAAGTACCTAGTCTCCCCCTTTTACAAAATAATCCAAATCACAGTGGGTTACTTCCTTAAAAACATTAGGAAGTCTTTGGTAGGGGTTGAACATGTTGTGGCAGTCTAAATTCTAATAATATTTATCTTGGTGTGACTATGGAGAAAACATTATCAATTTGATAATTTTTTGTTTATACTCAATTATAACATCTCTACTAGAAACATTCCCTTTTATATAGTGATAATTAATCTCAATGTTTTTTGACCTAAAATTTTTACAAGATTTTTAAAGCATCAATGTATCTTTGATTATGAAAAATAATCATAAATGTTTTACAAAATTTCACTCTCAAATCATCTAGATGAAATTTCATCCAAATAATTTGTGAAAAATAATGGGTGGTAGAAAAATATTAAGTATCCACTATAATCAAAGTCAAAGAACTCTATTTCTTAAAATACTAACTCACACAGAATTCTCCAAGGAATAAATTTATCCTAATGTTTTTTTATATCATTACTATATCTAGCTAAATCAGAATCAATGTATCCAAAAAATTTCATTTAGTGACTTCTTTTACATAATATACCATAAGATGATAACCCTATAACATGCCTATGTATTCTTTTTTACCAGTATATGTGATTCATTTGGATTACTTTAATATCACATACATAATTTAATATCATATACGATGTTTTTCCTTGAAGTTTTGAGATTTATAAATATTTCTATCAACTTCAATTATTCTTTCAAAATCACACTTTTTCAAGATTCATCTTTACTTATCATCATTATAATAAAAATTGAAGTATAAATTTTTTTGGATGTTTCCTTTCCAAACTTTTTAATTAACTCCCTTGTATACTTTTATTGAGATAAAAATATATATCTTTTAATATATTTAACTCATTATCCTAGAAATAATGTTATCTCTCTAATAATAGACATTTCCAAAATATTTTACATTTACTAAAAAAATTAATCACACATTTTATCCTTTTAACCAGAAAAAATTATATCATAAACATAAACACTTATAATCAGGGATCTATATATGCAAGTTACTATCAAATTTTACTTTAAAATTTTTTAACTATTTTAAAAAACATTCATGTTTAGAGTACCAGTATTGAGGGACCCATTTCAAACAATACAAATATTTCTTCTATTTAGACATTATGGTTTCATATTTATATTGTATTAATCCACTATGTTACTCAATATGAACTTCTTCTTTGACTTATCCATTTAAGAAAGTTATCTCAACATTCATCTGATAAAATTTGTAACAAAAATTTGCAGTAAATACCAATAACATTCTAATATTTTCCAGTCTAAAAACTTGAGAAAAATATTATTCAAAACATATTCCTTACATATTTGAGTAACCTTAATAAAAAAGTAGATATTTTTTTTAAAAATTTATCCATGTTTATTCAAAAATGTTTCTAATCACCCACTATGCTTATATAACATTTTTTCCTATTGGTCATGGAAAAAGTTCTTAGGTGTGATTTTTCTCAATCTGGCGTAATTATTAATTCATATTTTATACCAATTATTTATATTCAACTGTCTCTAAAATGAATTCTAGTTCAACCTGTGAGATAGGTGATGGATAATTCTATAACCCCAACATTATTTTTGTCTTGACTATATATTTCTGATTTCTAATGATGTTTTCATATTCAACTTTTTTCTATAACGTATGAAATTTTAAATATAATTTACCAGTATCACTTTCTTCACCACAAGATTCATCTAAATCTTTATATATATTTTTTGCTTAATATTTATCTTCAATTTTTATTATTCTCATTGTAAGTATTCATATTTTCTTCCAAAAAACTTTTAACAATTTTTTTAAGGAAGTTGGATTTTTAATAACTCTCACATCATGAATATCCACCAATTTTTTTAGAAATTTATTCCAAAAAAATTAACCTCTTTTATTGGACGAATATCCAATGAAAATTGTTTCATCCTATTTTCATTAAATATTCCATGATCTGGGTTTTTTATTTTTATAAAGAAAGAATTCCCAAAAACCTTAAATTATTTCACTGATGGATTTTTTTTCTTATACCATATCTCAAATAGAGTAATTTAGTGTTATTATTTCAACAAAAATCTAATTTTTATATGGGTAAAATACAAATATCTTTTCTCTATAAAAATTTAGAAATTTTATATTCATTCATCATACTTCTTACCATTTCCTTCAATCTATTTTTCCCTCATGCCACTCCATTTTATTGATGATTGTATGGATAATTATATCTATGTTTGATGTCATGTTTCTTAAGATATAGTTAGAAGGAATTACTTGTGTACACCTTTTTATTATCAAATCTCAACTTCAATATATAAACACCCATTTCTCTTTCAACTTCCCTTCTGAATTATCTAAATATTTTTACATCCTCTAATATATGTTTCATGAACATTATATTATTCATTCATATGTAATAATCAATGAATTTTATAAATTAAAAATAACATTTTTTTAATTATGTCTCATAAATCCCCAAACATCAAAGTGTATGAGCTTAAGTGTACTGTAAGATTGGATTTGAACTTTTTTATTTATGTTACTATTCATTTTCCCCATCTGAAATTTTATAAAAACTCAATCTTATTTTTAATAATATTGTGATTAGTTTCTTATATTAATTTCATTAGAAATTGTGCTCAAAAGTTTTAGGCCAATATTTTTAAGTATTTTATTCCATGAATTATTTTCATTCTCACCACTTAAGTAACAAGATTTAAAAATATCTCTAATCAGGAAAATTTATATACTAGTTCTTTCCCCCTTAGTAAAAACTTTTCCATATTTAATGATGATAATGTTACATGAATCTATGTATAAGATAAATTCATCTCTATTATCACAAATGTGGATAACACTCATTATGTTTTTGTATCCCATCAACATATAAAAAAATTATTTTAGTTTTTTAGCTTCAATTTCAACAGTTCCTATTTATCTGATTTTTAAGGTGCAGACATTTATGATACTAAATACTCACTATTCAAATTATTCAATATCTTCCATGTTTTTTATATAGCTATAAATTTGGAGGAATAAGAAATATCAAGAATACAAGGTTTTTCCTTTTCATAGACTTCTGAGCTATCTCAACAACAAAATGTCTTTCCTTAAATTTCTTCCTTGTGGGCTCTATTTCTTATCTAGTATAATAACTTTTTCCTAGAATAGTGTTTATATATTCTTTAGAAAATTAAGCTAGTTAGTAACATATTCCAAAAAATTCCATATCAAAATAAATATGGATCTATCTTAGAAACTTTCTATTATATGATGATTTTTCCTTTCTTATATCTTATATATTAAGAAAGTTGTTCTCTTTTCTTCCACTCTTTATTCCCCTTAGTTCATACCTAATCTTGGAAAGAGAAATTTTTTGTAAAAAATATAACCTTTGTGCCTGTAGATATTCCAAAACACCAATAATATACATGGAATCATGGTCTTCTATTGAAAAACAATCAATCAATATAATCGGTTTATTAAGGTTTAATGTATCTTCTTGAACGAGAAACTCTCTTTCATGGGAAATTATTCTTATAGCGGTTATTTTCAACTATTATTTATATGATGTATTTCTCACATCCTTTCTCAAAACATAATTTCCTAACATTTTTTCTAATATCTTCATTGTTAGAAAAATTAGATGAACATATATTTTTAGCAGGTAAATATGTCACTTAATTGTTTGGAATAATTTTCTTAGCATCTTTAGATGTTTCATCTTTTACATCTAAATATTTGTTGATATTTTTACTAATATTATCCAAGAAACATTAAACGTAAATAAATATTGATTGAGTTTTACAAACCTTATCCTCCTCAGCAGTAATTTTTTTACTGAGATCTTAAAATATATTTCCTAATTCAGAAAACTTTTAGTTTTAGGTTCTTAATCTCCTTAATATACACATATTCCCTTTTAAGATATTCCTTTTATTAATTATTTTTACCACCTTATTTTTTCATCATTATGATTTATTTCTTGATTTTTTTTTATCAATACATGCCACAGGTTTAGGATTTAAGCTAATTTACTTTGAAATGTTTATTACCTATTTCTTTTTAACTATTTGAGGAATCTTCCTTTTCATAAAAATTTGAAAATAAGGTTCTAATATTTTTAAACTTTTAATCATATAAAGAATTATTTTCATTAGATTTATACTAGATATACTTCATCTATTCCAAGAAAGATTTTTCTTACTTTTGATATATTTTTTATCATCCATGTAAGTTTTTCTCCATTTATTCACCAAAGGTTTGTAATTAGAGACGTCTTCATATTCTCTAACTTTATTTTTAGAAAAATTAATATAAAATTTCCTAATTCATCCACACTTAAAACATTTTTGTTTTATTTTTCCTCCATACTTTCTACTACCACTCCACTAATTTTTGGAGATAAGAGACATGATCTTTTCATTTATTTGATTATCTTTCTTATCTATTGAATCACTAAGGTCAAAAATCTAATGATCAATATATTGGATTTTAATCTTTCTAATAGATTCAAAATCAATTTTATCCATTATATTATTTTTGAATGTTATAGATTTCCTTATCCTATAGGATAAAATATAGTTATATAATTCATCAAGAGTTAAATAATATTTATCTTCTAAGGTATATATTTTATGATCAAACCTATCAGGGAAGTTTCTCATGATTTTAAATAAAATAGTAGAATCTTATAACAATATATAAATACTATGATGTTACAAACAACTTCATTAGATCTGGTGAAGTACTCATAAATAGTTTCATCATCTTTTATTTTGATATATTTGAACTTACTTCTCCATATTTGTAACTTTTCTTCTTATACTTTTGTGTTTTATGAAAATACACTTTCAAGACTTTCCGAAGTTGCATTGGATAGTTTTAGACCCATTTTATTAGTGAAAAAGTATTTAAAAATAGAATAATAATTTAATTTTAATCCTTTCAATCAAAATGAATATTTATTTTTTTAGAAAATGTGATAGGAGAATTACTCTATATGGGTGGAAACCCAATTATTGATGCATTAATTAACTCTAGTACAATAGGAAGAAGATATTTTATCTTTTTTTTGCAAAAAAAGAAATTTTTTCAGTATTATAAAGTAATAACTATGTTTTTAAATGAATTACTATTTTCCATGATAATGATCAAATAAGAAAAACCTCCTCTAATACCACTTGATGTTCCTTAGGACCATGTGAACTAATAATAATGGGGTTTTGAATCTGTGGTTAAATATTAAAATTTCAAATTATATGAAATTAAACCCTATAAATTGTTACATATTTTATCCATATTAGCTTATTATAACAGACTCACAAGTATGGAATGATAAGAAACTAATTCAAGGAACACAAGATTTATATGGTTCAATTTTAGTGTGAGAACCCATATCTTTGTCATGGAGACTCCCATAAGTCCATGACAATTCACTATTAATAATAATTGAATATAACTTGACCCAACTTCTATCAGAGTCCATTTATCTCCCAATATTAAATATTATATTGACTCCCATCACTTATAAAATTTTTTCTTATGCTTCTAATATAAACCAATATTGAAGAAAAGAGACATGACTTTCTTCAATTAATAGTATATTCTTTTTTTATATTATGTATGGATTTTTTTCAAAGTGGTCTTGGTTTATAATTTTATATATGGATATGGATTTAATAGTATATTGCATCTCTTTTTTTTAGATTACATGCACTTTTACTTAAATTAATGGAAACAATCTACCCAAAACATCAAAAGTGTGGTTTCTTTAGTATTTTACATGGAGTGGACAATATATCAAAAAAATAAGTGGGTACATATCAATGATATACAAACCCAAATGGTCTCAACTCATTTTTAGATATATTTTATTATCCAAAATGATCTCCCTATGACCTATCTATAAGATAATATATCTATTAGAAGGATCTGAATCATATATTTTGATGATATATTCAAGAAAATCATGAATCACATATTGAACTTCAAAAGACACTTTCTATAATTCAAAGGATAATCCTCATTTCTAGTTCCCTTACATTAATTCATATGCTTGTTCTATCAATTATAAGGGCCTCAAAATAAGTAATCAATATCCAAGAAATTATCATAATTTTTTTCGTGTTTGATTAACTCCAAGAAAAAATATTTTTTTGGGTGCATTAAACTTTATTAGTTAATGTTGGAATGGTGTCGCCTTATTTTTTTGGATTAATTTTTGCTAAATTATAGCGGTGTGTAATAGGTCAATATAGTTTTTCAGACATCCATTCTCTAGTCACTATATCCCTGCAGACTTATTTCCATTAACATATATTAGTTTATACATGGGTGGTTGTATCACTCTATTAGTGAAGAATTTTTCTATAGTCGGTGGAATAACTCCATCATCTTTATTTATGAAATTATTTAGCTATGATTTCTATGATTTATGAAACTCTATTTATACCCTATAACTTTCCTCTAGATCATAGTGAATTTTCAAACTCTATGGACATAAGTATAATTTTCCAAACCACATAAATCTTAGTGTCCAAGTTCATATTCTTCATATTATTTTGAAAAATATTTAATTAATATGAAAACTTTTCTATCACTAGACACACAGAATTTTCTCAATAGGTAAACCTATAGAATAAGGATCAATTAACATCTGAAGTTTAGAGGAGTTCATGAAGAGCATTCAAGTAGTGTCAGAATGATTGGTCATTCATTATGGTCAAGGTGTGTTGAAGCTAAATATGGTAGAATAATTTTTTTCATGGAGATGAATATTTAGCTTCTCAAATATGATTCATCCTATGATAAACCCTTCATATTATTCTTTACCACTATGTTTGACCATTGGGAATGGTGATATTTCATTTCGGGAATATAATTAGTCTATAAAATCTTCAAATTTACTAGTCTATTTGTACCAAAACATATGATTCAAAGAATATTATATTCATCCCACTCTTATCAATTTGTTCCTTGATGATGACCAGATGACTTTGGTGGAAATAATCAATTTATTGGATGATCCTGAGTAATGTGAATTCATATCCAAAATTTTGTATTTATTCAACACAATTGACTACCATAATCTTATTCAAGCCCATTGGAAAAATGATTAATGGAATTATATTTTTTGGAAGAAATAAAATCCAGAAAAATATATTTTTTGGTTTCTATTATTACACAAAAGGATCTACCTATAGAAAACTTTATATAATTAAAAGGCATTCATTTATAAGAAAATTGTCTTCATTTCTTTGATATCAAATATTGATTCTAAATATCACATATTCATGGAAGGAGAATGGGTGTATTATACCAATAACTTCCTTGGTAACTATTTGGGTATAAATATCTTCCTCAATGACCTTGTCAGTTCATAAATGTATGGTACTAAAAAAATTTATTTTTCACCACATGAAATTTTATCCCATATTATAAAATTTATCATAGGATGTTGAGTAATATTAGAGGCTCATAAAGAAGCTATATTTTTGGAAGAAAACAACTAAAATCATCATAAAACAATGTTACCATCTATGATTTATGAGATGAGATCATTTAAATTCATGAGTAGATGATATATTCTCATGAATAATCTTCATCGAATGTTTATGCTACCTTTGATATATAAAGATATCCAAGTGCATGTCCTTTGGGTGCACTAACATATGTCGGGGTTAGGCTTTATACCTAATACTGATGTTTCTTATGTGTAAATATATATTCAAGGTGGTATTATCATTTGAGATGTTTGGGGTTTAGTTTACCTATAATATAATTCCTTCCAGGTGGAGGGTAATCTTCCCATTGTAAGATCCATGACATTCCTTAATGGTAAGCCTTTTTTTAGACTATATAACATTCATCCTTCATGTATGGAATAAAATACTAATTTTCTGGTAAAATACTTGAAATTATTTTCTCCTTTCTTCTATTCCATCATATACCTTGTTTTGGACTATAAGCAGTTAAAAAATCTGAATATAGAGATTGTTCATACTTGGCATGATGGTCATAACTTGTTAAATATATTAGCCCATAAAGGTGAACACTTAGTCACTTTTCAAATATTTACTCATCTAGGTTAAATTATGTTGGACTATGACTATGTTGTGCATGGGTATTACCTTAAGATTTATCACCTATAACCCCCCATGAGCTCTAGATTAAAGATTACACCTTTTAAAAAAATTACTTATTTGTGTGTGAAAATTGATCTTGGTTTATTATTTCAAAATTTCTTTATATACTTGACTATGTGTTATTAAATACTAAAAAATACATCACCAACACATAGATATAATTTTAATTTCATTATTTATCTTATATTTTATATTATATTTTTATTATTACAAATGTGTTATGCACAAGCAGTATCCAACACCAATTAGTAATAATTAGAGAAATTGAATTTTATAATATTCAAATTTATATACACACAATTATTCTCATTTAGAACACTTATAAAACTTTTAAACAGTTATTGATATATAAATATATCCAATAGGAGACCACAAAATTATGTTCATGATGTATAAAATTATTTATAACAATCCAAATCATTGGGTGACTATCATGTTTTATATTATTCTTTTAAGTACTTTTATTGAATGCGGCCCCAGTAAAAATTATGAACTTTTATATCATATCAATTTTATAGGTAAAGTTACATGTTTTTATAAATATTATGTTTCTTGGGTTTTTCCCCAAATATTTCGCTATTTTGGATGGCTGTTATTCTAATCAAATCACATATAACTTTTTGATTGTCAGTCATGAAGAACTCCTTACCTAATTCATCATAAAAATTATACAAAATATATTTCTATAGGAACCTAATCCTATTAGGGTCACCTAAATAAGTGTAAATAAAATATTTTAAAAGAATATGGGCACTAAATCTTTTTATAGTCACTCATACCCAGCATTTATTTCTCAATATAATTTCTAAGCACCCAGTTTTGTTATGACCTATCTATTTGTAGGACTGGGGTATTTACATGTGTTTTCATTAGAAAGAATCTCAAATTTATAATTTTTAAGGTTTTATTATTCTCTATATTTCTATATTCATCCTATTCATATTATTTTCTGATATTTAATCCCATTAAATCTTTACATCTAATATAATCACTATATGTTTGAATTATATTAGTGACTTAGTTTTTTAATCTTATTCTTACAAACAAAATATGTTCCAAACATATTAAGGTAGAAAAAATTATACAATTCATGATATTTGTAACATAACCAATAATAAAACCCAATTATATCTACACATACCCCAAATCATCCCATGCATAAGGTATATAAAACCATTTACTATAACGGATTAGAATCATACAAACCAAATATTCCCATGAGAAAAATCAAATAATGATAAGAAGTAAAACCCACTTTTTATATATAGTGATTAAGCCCCTAGCCAAATTATAAATCAAATCTAAATTCCCACTATCCAAGTATCAATACTCAAGAGAGACTAAAATTCCAATATAACTCTAACACAAAATATATATAAATATTAACTATACCTTATTTTAAAATTCATACCCATAATATAAAATAATAGTGTTGGTTAGATAAAAAAATAAAAAAAATTATATTTTACTATATATATAACAATTATATGCATCGAATGGAAATTTATATAAACCAATTTAAATAATTTAAACTAAATAATACAACATTCATAATATAAACAATTTAAATATTTAAATAGGGATTAAGTAAATAAATTAACAATAAAAATATTAAATACAAGATATAAAAACATTAAATAAGTATTAATTTGATCAAAACCCCTTTTTATACTGATTAGATCCTGGAAAATTATTCATGGGCCCTTCATCCTAACACTAATGACTCTTTTTTAGAGAAATATATTACAATATTTTTTGAAAACCATGGCTAAGAACCATGACATAGTTTCTTTTTCCAAGTCATTTTTGATAGAAAGATAATAGAAGGTATAACCTTGAACAAAAAAGTAGTATCCATGAATAAGTAATCTTTTTTCAATGGTCATACCATGAACCATGATTGGTAAACATTTACTACAATGTGGTTTTCCTAATATAAATTATATTTCCATAAACCATGATTGTTTAATATAAAACTATGATATTGTAATTTCCAAAATGATGTTCTCTTTTATGATAAGAAAAAATATGATATATTAAAAAAAAATCTTGATGGTTTCTACAAACCATAGTATATTTTTATAAAAAAATCATTTTTCTAATAAATTTTGTAACAAATTATGTGGTTTTAAAACCTAAATCTTTTTCCTATAAAAACTATTAATAGTTTTCATTTTTTTGATTTTCATCTTATAAATTATTTATAAATGATGTCTTTGATACCATAGAAGGGTATTTTCTATCATTAGTATACCCATAAGAAATGAAATAAAATATAAAAACCATGATCAATATCAATCAATTGAGGAATCAGAAATATAAAATAAAAAACACATAAAATAAGAATGTCTCTTTATCTATGCATCTTTCTCTAGAATAATGAGCTTGATCAATTTACCTTAGTATTAAATAAAACTTTATTACCTAATAAAAAGGTATCTACAAGAAACTATAATCATTTAACACTTTAGTAATAACCTTTTATCATTCAAAGGTGTTCTAACACCTCCTTCTTGAAGACAAAAGTATAGAAATTTAGTAACTTGTATTTTTCTTAATCGAGACATAACTCAATATTGAGTTTCAAATCCCTAAGACCTCTATAGGGGTAAATGGTAAATTTTTCATATAATATGGACTTGGAAAAAAAATTATGGTTTTATTGATATCAAAATGCGGTGTTTACACCCATGATTAGTTTTGTTTAATTTCCAAGCATGATAATTTTTTAGGGATTTTTAAATGTTATTAAATAAATAAATATTTATATGATGAGGAAAGAAGGTGAAATATTATAAATGGGATCTCTGATAGAAATTATAACACCATGATTAGTTTCAAAATGGGGTGAATTTATTTGTTTGGGTGTAAATTTCACACTTGATCATCGCGCCACAGAATGAGTATTTTTGGGCATTTAATTAAAAAGCATGTCTTGACCTATCTAGTTAATATTAATTCCTTCTTATAGGTCATATCTAGGCTTAGATGAATTTTTCATAAAAATAAACCCTATATGTATATACATAAATAAATATGAGGTGGTTGGTTATGGATTCTTAAATGGTGGTGAGGGTTCGACATCAGATGAGGGCCAAATTCATGGTAAAGATGAATGGATCCCATGGCACTAATGAATAAATTGAGGCAATGATGATTTTCCATTGAGGTATTAATTTCCTTTATATTTATTCCTATGTATTTTTGATATTTTTTATTTAATTCATTTACTCGATTCATTATATCAGTTTCATCTTATATTTTGTGGATCATAGAGGACCCGCCTTTCGATTGTAGATTTCTTTTACTAATGAATTTTAATTGATAATTTATTGAAAATTTAAAATATCAAAAAATTTATCATAGTGTCAATTAAAGTCCCTCATTACTACTATTATATTGTTAATATAAATTCATATGAGTTATTTGGTGCACTGGGATGCAGTAGATACAAATTATTTTCCCATTCCCCATTAATAGAATTCTTTCTACGAGTGGTCATTTTTTTAACATTTCCATGGTCAGTGGTTTGAGAATGGTGATGAGTTATTGATAGAATATGGAAAAGAGATAGTAAAATTTTTTAATCAAGTTTAGTATTGGCGAATGGATGTTATAAGGTTAAATGAGCAGGGGTTATCCCCTTTGATATTTTATGGTGGAGGCATGAAATGTGGGAGTTCATACTAGAGTTTTGAATAGAGGTTTGGGCATGGGTTGGTGATATATAAGTAGAGGAAATAATGATTATATCATCAAGTATGGAATCTATAAAGTCTATGGATTAATATATGGAAATAGATTTGGAAACAGGCACTTGGGATGTCAGATCTTGTGGCCATGGTGAATAAATTGAAAGAAATGGTGTATGTCAAGAAATGAAAATTATATAGAATTTTTTATAGAGGAAAATACACTATGTATCATCCAAGATATGGTGATAGTATTTTGAATTATTATAAATATCAAATTTTTTGTACTATGATATCACACTCTATGTATTTATAGAGTTTTACAACTCTGGGTGTGGAATTATATCTGCTCAAACACCCTGTTTAGATTCCATGTTATATTATTGGATTATACACCATGTATGGTCTATATGATATAGTAAGGGTTACAGTACATTACCAAATAGAAATACACATACCACATGTTCTGTATACCTGGAAAAATGCCATATTTTTAGGAACAACATGACTCAGGAATATAATGGTACACACTGAGTATCTTATAAGCTTCACACATTATGTACCTCTATGGATATTTCTTATAAATTTAATTCATAGACTACATGATGGGAAGTACATGAAAGATCACATAACAGGGTAAATATTACTTGTACCCGTATATTACATGTTTTATACCATTCCATTTTGTGTGATTATACATATCTTTCTACCTAAAACTTGGATTTGGTCACTAAGGTAGTCCATCTTGAGTGTTTTCCATGAAAAACATGATTGTGTATCCCTATTTTAAAGAAAAGGTTAGTCATGATAT
This sequence comes from Viscum album, assembly GCA_963277665.1. Lineage (NCBI taxonomy): Eukaryota > Viridiplantae > Streptophyta > Magnoliopsida > Santalales > Viscaceae > Viscum > Viscum album. The sequence goes on along the minus strand of OY728134.1, from coordinate 571,017,302 downwards.
GATTCTTGTAGTTCATTATACATATCTTTATAGTTATAATGACTATGCTCGAGTAATACAATGAGATCCAACATAGGGTTAGGAACTCCCCTTCCAACACATTGATGAAAGATCATGGGTCCCCTATATTATTCCAAGGGTTTTCTACTCCCCAAAAAAATTGGGGTATGAGTCCTCTAGTTTGGGAATGGGGTTAGTAATCAATTATCCCAAACAAGGTATAGGTCCCCCACATAGCTAATATAATGAGTCACTCCTCCACATATATATGGAAAGGGTCCTCTATCTTTGGAGTTGTATACTACCTCATTTCATGTGTTGTACTTGATAATTCATGGTTCCTACAATATAGATTATGAGAGGTATATGGGTTTCCATTTGATTAGGAAGTTATGTGATATAGGGGTTAGCACTCTTTTGACCAATATCTACTCTTGTACAAGTCATGGGTTCCCTACTATTCTTTAGGGTTTTAGTTTGATAAGGCTAATTGTTGTAGATGTTTTAGGCATAATAACTCCCCGAGTATTCACAATTTCATTTAGTATATAACTTATAGGTGGGTTATCTAATTTATACATTGTGGAACTTTTGATATTCCATGAATCCAAATTTTCCCATGAGAAACTAACGTTCATAAAGTTGAGATAAAATGACTACTCCGTTCTTTATATACCTAATACTTCTTATTTTCAATAATATATTGATTATTACATTCCTTACAATTACTTTCCTCTTCTAAACTTCGAGTTGAATTTTTTATTTATCTCCCATTTATGGTTTTTGGGTGCTATATTGAGTATGTTTATACTCACCACTACATGGGATTTTATCCCACACAGGTTTTATATTTACAGATGAAACATGGTTCAGAGATAGTCCTGGTAGACAGGGAGCTCATGCAGCTTGTTTAAATAAAACACCTAATGGTTCTTGGTGGCTCAAAGTAGTTACATTGGCTGTTGTAGTAGGATATTTATCCAAGAGACCTTATAGTGAGGAGTTTCTTTATGGTGTCACGTTCTCTTTGATTTTAAATACCAATTAAATTTTATAGTTCTTATAGTGTTTTTCAATTTGGTGATATACTTATCATGTTATGTCTCATACATGAATTTTATAATGTTCAGTTTTCTATATATATATATATATACTACTAGTTTTTATAGTTATTTTATGCATTGGGGATATTGATAAATTTTGTGTTGATATAGGTTGAATTCTCCCTTTTGTATTGTTTTTTCTTGGCACTAGTCAACATCCCATGGCCTTTTATAGGTTGTCTTTGGGTGGAACACACATTTTTTCCACCAGTTCAAGTGGGGTTCCGGTGGGTTGGGTTATGTGATAGTGGTATTAGAGAGGTTCATACATCAGTATTGATTAATTACCCATTCATGGTATTTTAAGGTGTTGGGATGTTGATTAAATGAGTCAAGGTTTACCTTCAATGGTTAGTGGGATACCCTCTAGTTTAGTGATAAAATAAAACCCTTAAGAAGTTGTATCCAACTACCCATCAAGTGGTAATCATAAATTTTCATTCTATTAAAGTGGTTGATATTTCACTTCCTATGAATATGGAGGAATGATATAATAATTATGCATGGAAACTCATAATTTTCCCTCAATGGGAGACCAATATATATATCAAATTACACTTTACAAATGGTTTTAATGTTTTTTGAAGTATAATATCAACACTATTTTTATTTTTATGGAACATATAGAATGAATCTTTCCCTATGCTGATTCATGGAAAATCATATTTAGTGTTAGTGAATTTCATTAGTCTTACTACAAGAGTACCATAAGTGTAGTAAACTCTCATAGTGTGAGTTCTAGATTCTTGTAGTTACCGCTAGACTTTTGAATATAAACCATCATGATTGAAGAGATCAAAGTGGCATATTAGTAGCATGGTGGCTAATTCCCTTAGGATTGAATTCTATATTTAGTTGATGGAGGAGGATTTGGAATAGTAAGACTTGAGGAGGTTTATTCTTGTTCGTGGAGGGAGATATTTTTCACCTATGATCAATGATGGTGACCTTAGACACTACCTTTGTATGAAAGAGTTCTATATTGGTTATCTTAATTTAATGGGATTAAATAACAAAATGTTCTCAAAGGATAGACCTGAAGGATTTTTAAAAATATGTGGAGCACATAATCCACTTACCTAGGAAGATATTGGATTTCCATTGGTGTTTGTATTAAATATAGTGGTGGAATCATAATTGAGGACCACACTAGTAGAGAATGGACTTTAGTGTGGTATTTCCATTGGATCTTTCTCGATGTTTTCCTAACAACTGGGCCCCACTGAGAGCATAGGCAACTCACATTAACATCGTCATTGGGTCTTGGAATACCAGGTCCCACCAATTGAAATACAAATATGTGGTCCATACCATGGGGTCCACCTAATTCCTGAATTGTTCATCTAAATAATGATTATCCCCATATGCCAACACATGTTGTTTCCAGTTTTCTTTTTCCTCACTCAAACACACCCTGGGAAACTTCTCATAATGTCACCAATACTAATCACAAATCCATGCCAAGAATGCTTAACTATGGAGTTCTAATCAGGTATCCTCCCAAAAATAAATGCGTGACTTGTTTACAGGAGTCATATCATTTAGACATTTAAGAATTTATCATTAAGGTGTTACATTTAGTGCCCCCCCCCCCCTTAGAGCACAACATAATTGTTGTGGACCCTACGTATCAACCAGGGTAGTGCACCTCACATAAGGCTGGGTTCTTACTCTGATATCAACGTAAAAAATGGGCCCCACTTCAAGAACAGACACCCTTATTTAACATGGTTATCGGTTCATGTCCCAGAAGGTCACCCATCCTGATCACTACTCCTGACCAAACATGCTTAACTTTAGAGATTTAATCAATTAGGCCCCAGAAAAGAAAGGTTCACCTTGATGACATGCGTCATAACATTTATTAATTTAATCATCTTTAATTCTAGTGTGTTATAGTTTGTAACACCAATATTATTTAAAAATTAAACTATGTTCAATAGCATATATGACATGAAACATTGAGTAAAAACAAACCATGAAATGTTGTTGTTTAAATATGACTATAATAACCTAGTAATTAATTTGGAGAGTATTAATATGATTAAATAATTTATTAAATATATATAAATTTAATAATTAATATAAATTTATGGATAAATTCTTAGTAAACAAACACCCAATTTTTAGTAAATTAATTTTATTCTTCAAAATTATATTATCTTCAAAAATGATTTTTATTGCTTTTTGTGAAAAAAATATTATAATTACTTTTTTTAAAATTTTATAAATAATACTTGATAAAAAGGATATAATTTTTTTAAATCATCATATAAATATTATTTTAGGTTAATTTTTTGTATTTTTTAAAAAGTTTTATTCTTCAATGAATAATGAAAATTTCTGCTTTTTATTGGCAAACTGTTTTTAAATCCATAATGTTTTTACATTTTAATTAATTAAAAGAATCATTAATAATGATTAATATAAATGAAAATTATAGATTATATATATAACTATGTTAATTTAAAAACATATAATTATGATCACTAGTCATATATTTAATTTATTTTCATCTTAAGTTTAAAAAATGCATTCCTTAAAAGAAATTTTTTTTGACATATTTTACATGTTTATCTTTAAATTAAATTTTTCCACTTTTATGTATTGAATTTGATAAAATAGATACCATATTTAGAATATAAATAAATAATATTATTTAATAATTTTAACTCAATTTTGTTCATAATGAATAGTAAAAAATAAGTTACCACGTTTAACGGTAAAATAGGTTTACCGGAGGTTAAACTAAAGAGATAAGGGTTATAATGACCAAAAACGCATCTAATTTCTAATGTGTGGCCATATTTAAACACTATATCATCTAGGTTATATAAATTTCTCACTTTTTCCACATTTCCATGATTGTGACCTTTAAAATAATCTATGGAGAATGTCAAAATGTCACTCCCTTAATTTTAAAAATATATTATGTGTTCATATAGGGATAAAAATAAAGTATGTTTGGTTATAAATATTAATTTTAATGATAAATAATTTTTATTTATAAAGATATTTTATTTATAATTTTTAGTAATATAATAATTACCTTGAATTCTTACGCAACACTAACGCAGTAATTATTTAATTAAATTTAAAATAAATTAAATGATTTTAAAAATATTAAAAGTAATATAATTTGAATAAATTACTGTGTTCCATTAATTTTTTAGATAAATATGAAATATTAATGAAATATTAAATAATTTTATTCAAATTCCATTTATTCCATATTTTTTTCAAAGTCAAACTAAATGAATAGTTCCAAAAATGACATTAATGGTATTTTTAAATAATTAATATTTTAATAAATGATTTAAAATTAATAAAAATAATTTATTCTTCAAACTAGTTATTATATGGTATAAATATCAATCATGGTTCAATTATGTGCTAATTTTCATTTCATAGTAACTAACTTGACCTCTAAAGAAGTAAACAATCTTATTACCATGGGGAAAACTAAAATGGTAAAAGTAAGTAACCTTAGAGCTAATGGGAATAACATGTTTGTTACATGATTATTTTTTTGAATGTTTTTATTAACCCTAAATTCAATTCAATCGATTATTTATCAATAATAGTGGCACTTGTATTGATAATGAATTCCCATTATTGAACAGTTTGAGGTATTTACAAAAATGTCACTCCTACCATATAAAATGGTTCCTCGTAAATTCTTTTCAAAACATATAAAAACCCTTTTGGTTTATACAATCATAGCCTAAATACCTGATTTACTTACCTCCCTATATCCTGTAGTCATTTTTTATTATAAATCCTAACTAAGAAGACTGTAGGAATAATCCAATAGAGGTTTTTCGAAAAACATGTATTATTCTTTGCGGGGTTTTTTATTTTATCTTTTCATAAACCTCTATAAAATCTTATTAAATTGTCATGAAATAATATAAAATTATTTTAAATATATTTAAATTATATTATATTAATTCCATAACCTATATCCTCCTCCTCTTCTATAAAATTAGAAATGAAATTGTCAATCGTGTGTACGGCGGACTACCAACTTGTGAAATAATGTAATTCGTTTTCAATCACTGCCTCTCATAGATGGATATAATTATGTATTTAATGTATATATATTACTCTTATGGAATAATTATACTTTTTTAATTATAATATCTCATATAAATTCTTACCCACCAATTTTTTGGAAAATGTTAATATCGCTCATGCATACGTTTAGACTATTGTCCTCACTAAGCAATGTGATTACTTTTTTAATTTATTTTAACATGGATGGTAATAATGATATTTTTAATGAATTTATGTGGTATAAATGGTATTAAATATATTTTAATGGTAAAATATTATCTACATTTCTTTCATTCCATCCGTTAAAATATGAAAACTTTGTTCATGCATACATACGGCATACTGTCTCCATACCGGTTGTAATTCATTTTTCTATCTCTATAACTTAGATATGAATGTAAATATATATATAATGAATATATATGATAATTATGTCATTATTAAAATTATATATATTATTTTAATTTCATAAAATTATAGGTACCAAAACTACCAAACCAAAACATACATAAAAAAACAAAACAGTTATCACCCAGAATAGTGATTTTATCAAAGAATTTTTAATAAATGGGAGATAAAAGGTTATAAGTAAATAATATATGGTATGATTTATATATATATTATTATGGTTCTATAATATAATTATAATAAATATATATTTATTATACAGGAGTTTTGAACATGTATGAAGTAATTCTAACCTAAAGTAAGGGTTTATCGTATCAAATCATCTTATTTGGGACATATGTAATATTATAAACCTATATTATTTTATGATATGTATATAATTATCCTTTGACATGTTATATAATTATTCCACTTATTTTCATGACCTATAATTTTACATTTGATATCACTCTTTCATGGGGCTTACAATTCAAAGTTACCAAAGTGATAAGGGTTTATGCCACAATGTCATCTTAATCGGGATTATTTATGATAGAATTTACATTGAAGGGAATTATTTGAATATTATATATTAAATCCATTTAATTTTAGTATAATGTGGTTATTTATGTAAAACTCATGTTTCACTTTCATTTTCCACTCTTTAAGTACTCAAAATACCAAAATACTAGTTTTCAAAAAAACTAAATTTATTTCTCTCATTGATAGAAAACCCTTTATCTTAAATGTACCAATTTTCTTGAAAATGTTTTCAATAATTTTTTTACTATTAATATATGATTTTTAAAGTCATTTTTACCTATGATTGACATTTTACAAAACTGATCAAATGGAATCTTCTTACTGTTTTCAAATCAAGGTTATTTTTTTATTTTTACCAAAGTGTGAATGGAATGCTTTTTTTAAATTGTATTGAATGAATGGAACTTCAATTCATCATGAAAATTTAATAATATAAATATTTATTTATAATTTTACAATATTATTTTCAAATAAATTTATTTTCACTATATTTTGTTAATTTTTAGTTCTAAAAAATTGATTTTTAAAATGGAAATTTTATTTTCCACAAAAAAATTAATCTTTTTACAGTTATTATATTAAACAAAAAAACAAAATTTTTTGTTATGTATTGATTCTAAATTTTTAATATATATCTTCCACTTATATTATTATCTCATTATCCCTTTTATTGATGGGATAATACATTCCTTAGGATCATTCCTCAAATTCCTTCTTTAATAAATCTCTTTTGATTATTATATGAGGAAAGATTATACAGATCATTTTTTTCATTGAAAATACTTTTGATTATGACATATGATTTATTTCCTTTTATATCACACATAATCATGAACACATTATTATGGGAACACCTAGATATTTATCTAATACTTTGGGTAATGTCTTAGTCTCATGAGACGTTATGTATGGGATTAGGGAGTAAGCCAAATCCAATATGAGACTTTGTCTAACAAGTTATTTTTTATTGGTAGTTAGCCTTGAATTATCTTTTTTTCTTGTTATATGTTTCTTCCACATTTCATATATTTCAATTATCTTATGATACCATGTTGTTTATGTTATTCTCCCATGTGATTATTCATGAGCCTCGTCTTTTATGATATCATGTTATACTTTTAACTATTATCTTATGTTAAAGCCTTAGGTCATGATTGATGATCTTAGTGATGATGGGTATAAATTCTCTTTGGATATGGTCGTTTTTCACATTGAAAAGTAAACTTTTTATTTCAACGAACATTTGAGGAAAAAGTTATAAACCAAACAAGTTCTTCAAACAAAAGCTAACCACAAAAAGAGCTCACAAAATCATTAAAGAAAAAGGTAGGGATATAGGATCTAACCACCCTATATAACCCCAAAAACAATAAGGTTACCTGTATATCGAGATATTTCTTTAAATAGTATTTAATATGATTATCCATTTTTCCCAAGTGTGAATATATTCCTCCATTTTGATCTTCCTTTAGTTGAAACCCTATGACAAAATGCAATGTAGTTTGTTGAACCACTTCATTTTCTCCTCATTAATGGTAGTTCGAATAATTATCTCATAGATTTTATGAACTAAATCATTTGGATTATTTATATAAAAAGATTATTCTATCATTTCCTTCTTGAAGTGAAGAATAATCTCCAAGTATTTTTTTTTTCTCCAATCCCATTAGTAATCCCATCATGTTAGACACTTAGAAAGACACTATATTATGGTCTTACACCTTGGTTCCACCTTCATGTGCTTTGATGTATGTAATTAGAGTCAGCTTTCTTATCTTGCTAGAAACTAGCTTACCACCTTCAATAATTTTCAATTCCCATGGTTTTCATCTATCTAATTTATCTTTTCCTTATGTGAAGATCTGGTTACTATTGTTTTTTTAGTGTTTGAGTAATATTTGTGAGTTATATCTTCCCCCCCCCCCACCCCTGTGGACAAGGAAATTACCATAAAGAATATTTCTTGGTTTCCCCTTCTTGGATCGAGACCCAACCATTGTGGTCCCATGATATTCATTCTCATAATATTTCATTGGTTGGGAATCTATCACTTTAACACTTGGCGTGACATCTTCTGAATACCTAGACCTAACCTATTTATGTTTCCATATGGGGATATATTTTTTCAATCCTTCAAGATCCAGATTATTCATTCCATTTCTATTAATGGTATAGAAATTATTTTGGATATTAATTTTATTTTATATTCCTCACTCGTTGGAATCCCTAAACTCGTAGAAAATACAACATTTAAATCAATAGTGTCATATCCATTAAACATACCTTTATCATTGACTCATTCAGAAAATAAGGGGACATTCATGGAACTAGGTTCTCTCAGGGCCATCTCGGTAACTTGAAAACTCCCAAATCATTTTTCATTAATAAAAAGATGTTCTCAACTCTGGGGTGCTGACTCAAACCCTTCAATTTAACCATAAGAGGATCCAAACTGAGATCATGATCAGGATCCAAATAAATAGTAGAGATATTAATGTGATATGGCTCAATTAACTGGTGGGGGTTATCCACCCCATGGAAATCCATGTGCCACCATCGTCAAGATAGAGCAGAATGACCCAAAATCATACATGAAGAATAAAACTTTATCCAATATTTGAATACCACCTTCTAATTGAAATAAGATTCGTCACCAATATTAATTTTTACTCATCCAATAATTGGTTTGAAAATATCCACCTTAACACATAAATGTGGAGAAATAAGATGGAAAACTTATTTTATTATATTGTTTGATCATAATAAATGGACAACAATATTCCCCAACATATGAATGACTGATAGATTTTGAAAAAGAAAGAGTAATTTTAGAGATAATAACCCATAAAATAGTCATTGGAGTGTCTTGCATCAAATTAAAATTTTATAACCATCGGAATAGAAATAAATGGGATCCATTAAATAATGGGGACCTTTGGACTTATTAAAAATCAAATCCTCCTCAAAAGAGAACCAAATCATAATGTTCTACTTATCGAGAAGGAAAAAAGTCTTGGAATCTTGTAATCCCCAATAACTGAACATGAATCCGTTGAAATAATCCACTAATGATCAATGTAAAGAAAAATGAGCCACAAACTTCAAGTCATGAAGGGTGAAGGCCTCTATGAACTCCGTAGTCAAGATCAAAAGCTATGAAAACCCAACGAAGAGATCTACCGCTTTAAGGAAAAGATCAATGTTGGGGAAGGTCATGATGGACTATGGGTAGGATAAAGGGATGAAATGACGAAGTTGAGTAGTTTCATAATGCATAGGGATCCCCCATTAGGTGGGGTATAGACCCAGTGACCGACATCACTTCTTAGGGAATCTCCAGGATCTCCAAAGTGGGAGAGTGGGTTTATTTCTTCTTACCTTATGTTATGGAAATGAACTTTGATTATTTCATCATACCTTTATGCTCATTTTATTCTCACTGATCTTATTGAATGGATAATTATTATGTTTACCCTTACTAAGTATTTGAGCTCACCCATCCCATATTTTCATTTTCCCTTGTTTTTAAGAAAGGTTTTAAGTATGTTATGAAAATTAAGGTTAAAAGGTGTGAAGATCTTAATGGGGGTAATATACAACTTTTTGAACTAGTTGTTTTTGTATCCAAGTTTTAAAGTAAATTTATTTCATAATTATCCAAAACTCTAAACCATAAAGGTCCTTGGATGTGTAAGTGATCCAATGATTCTTTTTTATGTTATAAGTTTTAGATTGTTTAAATTGGGTCAACTTTTTTAGTATCAAATCCTTAAATATAAATCTTATGTTGTTTTTAGCACTGGATCTAAGAGTGTGATTTTGAAGAAGATATAATGTTCTCATCACATGTAAATTCTTTCAATGTTATTTAGAAGTAAGTTTTCTCAAGGGTTTTTGGTTTTTGGTTGTTTTATTTTTGGTAGGTGTTATCCTAGGGTCTAGATCTGAAAAAGAAGAATAATATGAACTTTCGTGACTGTCTTCTTCGATTATAATGGATTGGGCCACCTTATGGGTAGTGGAATGATTCATGGTAGTTTAAGGAGTTTTTTGTTTCTTCCTAATGTGATACTAGGTATATTTCATTAAGGGGTGATGAAAACATAACCAAGTTGTTTTTGGTGGTGAATATGATCTTATTTTTAGATCAAGATGTTGATGGAAAGATCCTTAAAATTATTGTAAACAATTTGGGTAAAAAGGCATGTGTCTCCTTCGTTGCCTAAGATAGAGATGTTATTTCTTGGACCGTGCTGAAAAGTTAAAATAGGAAACTAACTAATATCCTAATGACTATACTTCCTTGTAGATCTTTTGAGTTTGATATAAAATCTTTGGGAAATTATTAGCAGTGTATAATAACACAAATTATTTTCTCTCATAATACACTCATCATGAACAATCCATAAAGATGGGGATCTAATCACTCACACTATAGGTAACCTTGGAAATGAACAATTAACAGGTTGATATAAATGGTTCAAGGTTTTGTTTCATCTTGTATAGTTAGACAATATTTGAGTATTGATTCCTAATAAGGCTCACATGAAGTAAGCTTATGTTTCTATTAATATTTTTCTAGGAAATGAGATGGATCTAATTGCTCTAGTGATAAAGGAGGGTCTTCCCTTACTAGGGGGTTTATATCAAATTCTCTATGAGATTAATCTTCCAAGGATGATATAATTGTGGGTAAGGATGGACTTTTTTTACACTATTTTTTTACTAGATTTGTGTCTCTATGTATTTATTTTTTCTAGGATGAATATGTTTATGGTGTTGAAGATTCATTAAACTAGACTTTTCTTAGTTGATACATAGATAAATATTAATATTCAAATTTATGGTACAAACCCAGGGATAAAATGAAAAAATTTATTTAATATATTACCTCTAAAAAAATTTTAATTTCTAAGTTGATCTCTGAAAAGGTTGTTTACCCTTAGGATGATTTTTGGAGAATTTTTTAGTATGATGTATTTTTAGGGATTTTTAATATTTATTAATTAAAAAAATTATTTATCCTATTAGTACAGATAGTGATATATTCTAATTGGGAACTTGAATAAAAAATTTACATCATGGTTATTTCCAGAATTGGGAATTTTTCAAAGGCAAGGTGTAAATTTCACATCCTAAAATTGAACCATGAACCCATTATTTTTAAGGCATTAATTAAAAATCTTGGATTAACCTATTTGGTGAATATAGACTCTTATTTTTGGGTCCTCTCAAGAGTTATCCACATTTTACATCGATACAAACCCTATATAGAGATAGAGATAAAGGAGTGAGGAGATGTATTCTTCAATGATGAGGAGGTATCAACATTGGATCAACACTATATTTTTCATGATGATGAACAGATTCATTGGTGAAAATAAATAAATTGAATAAAATGTGATTAATACATCCAGAATATGTTATTAAATCCTCTATGTGAGATAAAATTAGAAATTTATAATAAACTTAAATTGTACTAGCTAAAAATGTGTAGTATAATAGAAATGTGGGGTTGATTCCATAGAGAGTGTGGGGATCAGTGATGAAAACTCTCAATTAAGGGTTATTTCTCCCCAATTCCATTTTTTTAATTAAAACAATAACATAAATTAAATAAAGAAAGAAAATAAAAAATCATAAGGGTGGGTAACTGGTTTTCATGGGTGATTTAGATAAAAGAAATCTTGACTACACTAATAAAGTAATAATACTCATAGCTTGCATGATAAATCATATTTAATTGATCGAAGATATGGTAAACCATATCATTCTACCCTAAAATCTTAATTCACAGTTTTATGAAGAATTAAAATAACCAGAGTGCATAAAATCATATTGAAAATTCAGAAGAATAATCACATTCAATGGTCATGAATTTATTATATTAATAATATTGGGTTCTATCCACTATTAAACACACTCGGTATAATATTTAATAGAAGATATGATTAACGTGAATATTAATACAATACCAATTGAATAAAATCATTGTACAAGTGAAGAAATAAAAAAATGGTACGCACCCAATTTATCTAGTTCTGCTCCCCCAACAATTTTATCCAATCATCATTAGGTGATCTACAATAAAAAATAAACCCAAATTCATAGGGGATAGAATATAAAAAATTATAATTAAGAGAATATAATGGAACTAAATTATAAATCATCCAATGTCACATGATAAAATGGAAAATAAAACAATAAATAAAAAAAGAAAACCTATCTACACATAACACTAGTTTAAAACCCAACGGAAGCCTCTTGATGGTTGAGTCTCACGCCTAAAAAAGAATAAATATCTCTTGACCATAATACTTTATAATCTTAGAGGATTTCAATGGGTTTTTCTATGTCAAAAAATGGTAATAAATGACCATTTAGATCATAACCCCGTAAATACCCCATTAAAGATAAATCAATTTTTTTTCTGTTGTGTTTCACACTTACATGCAATGTAATATTCAAGCCTCAAATGTTTCATGAAATTCTGATTTATTCTTCACTGTGACCTTTGATTGCTTCACATATTTCAACATTACATCATGTAATGATATTACATTACATGTAAAATGTGTTTCCAGCATCAGAATCTTAATTTTTCTCCAATTATTTAGTTTGAAGCCTTCAGTACATCCCATGATAATACAACATCTTCTGAAACCATTATTCAATTGGTTTCTTGGTCTCTTTAGAATTATTAAGTGCTAGCTTCAATCTATAATTTCATTTGTTGCACCAAACTGCTTTATGTTCCTCAACTGCCATGTTTTCCTTCATATTTATCCAAATTTTGGTCCTGTATAAGAATACACAATACATCAATATATTCTAAGAAACTAAAATTTAATCAATTAATAGTCAAACAATACACATATTAAAAATATAAATATAAAGATATAAAATAGAGTAATTAATGATTCTTCTTTGAGGATGGTATTTACTTTTGGTTTATACATCGTTATTTATGATATGGTTATTGAATTCATTGGAATGATTTTTTATATTAGTTGTGTCTTATATTCCATGTATTTTAGAGGACTCATAATCTTGTTTTTGATTTATTTTTCTAATGAATTGTCATTAAAAGTTTATTAAAAAATATTCTATTCAAATACCTCACATATTGTCAGTTATAAACCCTTATTTTTCATATTTGATTTTGAGTTTAAATGTATATAATTTCACAGTGAAAGTTTATTTTTTCCCTCTACCCATTCTTGATTTCTCGAGATGAATAAAAAATTTCAACCTTCTCAATTAATAGCGGTTAAAAAATAGTAATGTGTGGTCTAGAAAATTTGACAATGGGATATGAAAAACACTATATTGATCTTATTATATGTGAAGGAATAATTCAAGGGTACACATAAAGGGGATGAGTCATTCATGGTTCTATAGTGGAGGCGTGTAACATGAAAATTATTCCAACATTTTTTAATGGAGATTTGATCATGTCATGGTGATATAAAAGTGGAGGTAGTGATAGGAAGGTCATTGGGGTGGACCCCGATGTTTTTTGTGGCTTGAGAAATCATGGAAGGTGTGGAAATGGGAACTTGGGGCTCTAGATTTAGTGGTGGTAGGGATGAAACTATAAAATACTTTTGAATCTATAGAAAATCCAACTACACAGCATGCAGTTCATAAGAATAAGTGATTTGTATTTATCTTCTAGTGGATCTATAGTTTTTCATGATTATAATTATCACATGGCATGTTCCATGATAACACAAGTTGTGTAGTTCTCAGGTTACATGACTCAGGGTGTAGAATACTATACACCCAACCACCCATTTTAGCTCAAATAGTGTGTAGTTTGAGTATAGGATATGTATGGTCTGTAAGATACATTAATGGATATGGTACTCTCCATGAGTAACCACTATGAACCATGCATTGGTTGTCCTTAGAGACATACCATGTATTCATGGACTATACGACTTGGGAGTCCAGTGGTGCATGCCAACTATCTTGGGAGTTTTCCACACTGTGTACCTCTCCAGACGAACCATCTAAATTGACTTCACATGCCATGTAAAGTGAGGTACACAACCAAATAACAAACAAGGGGATTCATGTCGTGTACCCTATAGTGTGTGTCATGTACTTTTCAATTTTGGGTGATTCTTTGTATCTTTCTTCCTAGAAATCATATTTAGTCACACTGGTAGTCCATATTGAGTGTTTTTTCATATAGAACAAGATAGTACATTCCTATTTTTCATAAAATGTGATATGTGTTGAAATTTAGTAATTTTAGTATCCATAACTCTATATGTAATATGATTTGGTTTAGACAATATACTGGAGTTTATGTTGGGTATGTAACTCCCCTTATGACATGTTGACGATAGGTCATGACCCCCCCCCCCCCATTCTTCTTGGGGTTCAGTACTCCCCCATGTACTCAGAGTGTGGGTCCTCTAGTTTGAGCATGGGTTTAATGATCTCTTGGCCCTGATAAGGTGTTGTTCCCCTGTTTGACTGATTGATTTATGAACTCGCCCACTTATTTGGGATGTGGGTTCTTTATCTATGGATTCAAGTGATCCCGCTTCTGGTGTGTTCTACTAAATTATTCATGAGTCCCCTATTATATATTTTGTGAGGCTTGTAATTTTTTATGTGGCTTGGTAATCATGGAATGTAGATGTTACCACTCTATTGACTGATATCTACTCTTAGATGAGGTGTGGTTTCCCCACTATAGTCTACAGAAGTAGCGAAAATGGGCGAGTGGTATGGATTTTTTAGGCCTTGTTACTCCACAGTCATTTTTTGAAACCTTAAAATGTGACTTACTATGTGTTTTTTAAAATTAAAACTTTGAGATACTTTCATTATTTTAAGTATCCATAGTTTCCCATGAGAAACTAACCATTGTGTAGCTAAACTGTGATGATTGGGGATTTCCCTATATCCCTAATACATCAAATTTTAGATAAAAATTAGATTCATTCTATCCTTCTAGTTAATTTCTGATTTTAAATTATGAGATATCTTATTTATTTATCTTTCCTTAATGGTTTTGGTTCATTCTACTGATTATGTTTATACTCACCCTTACATAGTCTTTTTACCTACACATATAGTGTTTGTGAAGATGATGTGTAGTATATATATGGTCTTGGTGGATATAGAGCTGGTGAAGCTTGTTTGGATTTTATTCTATGTGCTTCTTAGTGGTTCATGGTGGTGCTAGTGATTTTTTTAATTAAAGATAGATCTAAGATCCATTGAAATGAGGAGGATCATTCAAGTGACTCATGCTCATTAGGTTCAGAGACTATATTATATGTACAATTCAAGTGGTGTTTTCTTATGTAGATATGTACTTATCATGTGATGTGTCAGGAATGGATTATATACAATTAATTTATATATATATGTAGTGTTTTTAGTTATGGTATGTATTACAGATATTTTTTTTCAATTTTACATAGGCTAAGTTCACCCATGTGTGTTATTCCTTCTTGAAACTAGTCTCCCAACACTATACTATTTCTATAAAATTGGGGTGGTACACTTGGTTTACTATCATCCCGGGTGGGGATATGGTGGGTTGTCTCATGTTAAAAAATGAATTGAGATAAATTTTAATATGTCAATAGTCAAACACATAATCAAATGAGGTTCATATAATCCATTTTGTAGACCTATTTCATTGAATAATGACCCTATTGAAGTCTAATGTTTCATGGTTTCTAAAAGGACCACCTTTGGATTTCTACCATTGTAACTCTTTCAACAACCACCTAATTGGTTAAGTTTTTTTCAAAATCCATTAACAATCAATAATCTTTCTAAACATCATCACATGATATTTCAATAAGATAAATAAGAAATATAATCATAATAATAAAATTGGTTAAATGATTTACCATGATATTACACGAGCAACACTATGACATAGTTTGAAGATCCATGACAATACATAATCCATGTTATGGTGACCCTCACTACATAATATTTTATAAATTAGTGCATATTTCAATCATGTATTCCTTCCCAAGGAAATATTTCTTCCAATAAGGAATTATATATTGAAACTGTTAAATTTTAAATTGAACTCTTTAAATATTTTTAATAATATTTTTGATGTCGATAGCTAAGTTGTTTTTATAATTTTAGCATCATAGATCCCAAAAAAATAATATATTAAAATAATTTATTATTTTTACTCCCATTCATGAGAAAATAGGAAAGTAATGTTTCCTCCTAAACAAATTCTAAAATGGAAAATATTATGCAATGGTTTCATCTATAATAGGGGTTTTCCCTAGGGGTGGTAACATCATTATTGATATTTTGGGTCCCCAGGGGCAGACCATCATGAGTGGAAATTAATTATATGTGCTAAAACTAGTTATATCAATAAATTATTTATTAAACTCTATTTGTACTATTAGTCTCCACAAAACCTATCTTCAGTGAAAGAAATAATTCATGGTATAATATATAATTCACATATATAAATAACACATTCTTCCTCGGATATTTTGAATAGACTCAGTTTAGACGGAATCATTATGAAAAAATAATCCAATTAAAGGGTATGGATCGTTATTTTTGTTCTACAGCTATTTTATTTGTAATTTTTAATCCTATGATATTTTTTATTGATTATTTTTATCTTAAATACATGTACCCATAAATTTATTTATTTATTTATTTAATTTTAATTTCTCTCCATATGTTCTTAATCATTATAAAATCTACATCCAATGATTGGTGTTTGTGATTATCATCAACCTCTAATAATTCTATCAATGATTATTCTTCAATGTTTTCACCCTGTCAATTTTCATATTAACTTCCATAGTTATCAACGTATGATGGTTTGATGAATCTTGTCATGGATTGAGGAATGATATCCATCTAGGTTTGTGATTAACTAGTATGAGCATAACAGCATAGATTATGGTGTGTGGGATTAATGACAAATGATGGAGGAATGTCAGAAGTTTAAATGATGCGGCATATTTAAGGGAAGTGTTTCTCAGGTCCTCAAGGAGTTTTTTAAATCCACTTCTTTCGATTTTTTCTATAAAATAACAATTGTTAAATGGTTTTAGATGTGTGATGGATGAATTTCAGGATATGGATGGAAGTTTAGGAATTATTAGAGTAGATATTAGAGATAGCAGTGTGATTTTGGATGAATTTACAAGTTTCAGTTTGAAGATGCAATCACATGACATGTATTTATAACCTATTTAGTGTGTATCTCCCTAGAAGTTGTGGTTAGGGTTTTGTAGTGAGTTAAATATAACATGTAGTGTCTCTTGATTATGCATGTTTTATATCCTTGTGTGTTCTGACTCGACATTCATAAGTGGTAAATTCCTAGTTGTATTTTTAAATATACACAATATGTGGGTTAGGACCTTAGGCCATATACTTTAATTAATATATGACACATATTCCCAATTATACATGTCAAGTAATCTAGCTATACCTACACATTGTGTACCCTCCCTGTGACATGTTGTGTACTCAGGTCCCCTATATGACACAAATTGTACTAGTACACTCTAGGTATCTCTATTGGTCCCACATTCCATGTACACTAGTATAAATTCTATCTAAGTAGACCTATACATTGAATACAAAGAGTAGTACATGACTAAACATCTCTTGATTAGTTACACACAGTGTGCCCCAAGAGTAAATTCCTTGTACTTTTCCATCCTTGGGGTTTTTTTTTCTTTTTCTTGAGACTTGGATTTGGAGAAACAAATCTCCCATCCTGAGTATTTTTCCATATAGATTATAATTGTAGATTCATATTCATTATAATGGTAAAATAAAAGTCTAATCAATAATTTTAGTGTCCTTATCTCTGAGGGACCAAAAATGGGGATCAAACATGATAGTAATACCCTATTGTCACAGACCATTGACTAGTGTATGGGTCAGGGTGTCACGTGACCTTACGTTCACTTCCCTATATGTTATAGTTTTATGAATAATAGAGATATTAATCTAGGGTATCACCATGGAGATACTATTCCCTTATTTCAAAGTAAGAAATATTTGGAAAATAATAAATCATCATCTATCACAAAATAATAGACTAATAAGAATAAAAAACAAAAACCATATTATTACAAATGAAATGAGTATGAAAATATTCATACATCCCTACTGATCACCCACTAGGATGATCACATGTACAAAATAATAAAAAGAATAAAAATATTTAATAATATCTATAACCATCCCCCAACCTCATGAAATTATTATATTTAAATCTTCATCCAAGATATCATGTTGAGTGATTAAAAGATCAGCCTTAACCTTTTTTTAACCTATGATAAATGAGGTCTTCTCGATTACCCAAGTTTCATGGATTCCTGAGTAAGGTGTGAGAAAAACTAAATAGGTAACTATTAATAGGTTCCATAATATAACCATAAATAGAATTTTGTGTGTTTTTGATACTCTTGTAATAAAAAACCCAATTCAAATTTGAAATAAAATAATTATATTTGATCCTCATGTTGTAAGGTGACACCTGTATTAACCATACTTGCTTCACCCAGCTCTATATATCCTTGAATACATGTCATACCATGATAAGGGTCATGTAAAATTCCATACATAATATCATTAGGATTATATATTGTCACTCATGGGTATAGTGTCCCACTAGTATCATCTCATCTATGAAACTCAATTCAGTTAGTTCATCCAACCCATCCATCTTATTTATTCAGGTGTAATCTTCATATCATAAGTAATATCTAAAGAATCACATATAGTATTGGGCATGATCTCCATATCCTAAAAAGTATCCTAGGAATCCCATGAGTCATCAGGTATAATCATCCGATCCTAGTAAGTATCATAAGATTATTATAAGTGGTAGGGTGTAACATCATATCCTTAGAAGTATCCTATGAATCCTATATATATGAAAATTTATGATATAGTTTGTCCCACCCATGCATATCTCATGATAATAATTTGAGGGCCAACGGCCACCTTGAAACATCTCATATAATCATTATCATAATGGATGGTAATTTATTGATCACATCACACATCTCTTATATTGTCCTATGCCCAACCTATACCACCACCATCAATTCCTGAGTTCTAAGGTGCCAACCAAAAATTGTTGACAAAATTTCCTCTACAAAACCCCTCTGTTAATTCAATATAATAGTGGAAACCCACCAAGATTCTCTTGGTCACATCTATTCCCAGACATCCTACATGGGCTCCTCGATCTCAATCTAAACTCTTGGTCAAATCATATCACTCACAGGGCATAGTATCCCTCAACATTATCA
This sequence comes from Viscum album, assembly GCA_963277665.1. Lineage (NCBI taxonomy): Eukaryota > Viridiplantae > Streptophyta > Magnoliopsida > Santalales > Viscaceae > Viscum > Viscum album. Next base: position 570,997,912 of record OY728134.1, on the reverse strand, counting down.
TAATTATATCACATTCACCCCAGCCTCTTATAAAATACGATATGATCATAACTCTATAAGTATTTAATAAGAACATCTCACTTCTCAAGTCATACTAGGTTGGTCCACTCACCCATCTCTTAATAAATCTACCCAGGGTGAACCCACCTAGTTGCTCATGCACAAGTGGGGGAAGTCACTCACCCCACTCTCTAGAAAACTTGCCTAATGGCTATAATATATCTTGATATCATATACGGCCTAACCATATTAAAACCATCCCAATTCATCACTCATAATTTTTTAAAGGAACCATGATGTCTATCTAAGTGTCTTATGTTCATTTATTACATTCAATTTATACACTTTTGGGGTAAATTTATCTCAAGGACCATATTTCTAAACAAGTCCTCAGTCATCGACGGTTAGGGAAACACCAGTCTCCAAGGGTTTATCATGGACCCCAACAGTTGCATTTTATTCATAGTAAATTTAATATAATAAAACAATTTATTCAAAAAAAAATTGATTACTAACAGACCATTGGGCATTGTTAATTTCATATGGGGATACACAAATTTATAAATTTTGAAAACCTGGATAACCTAAATATAAAATGTCCCCTACTTGTTCAATTTGATTTTCAAAACTATGGAGATGGTATGTATACTATAAATTAATTATAGTAATTTAATAACATAGTTTTTTGATTGGTTGGAGATAGAGAGAGAGTAAGTGAGAGGAAAAAGAAAATTGGTTTTTTGGAAATCAATTTTGAAGGAATGTCGAGGTTTTGTGGTGTTAGGGTTTAGGTTAAATTATATATTATAAATTAAATTATTAATCATTGTACAACATCAGAGTAAAGACAAGATGGATCCAATGAATATGGTATTCTCTCTCCAACACGGTAATCCCTTATGTCCCTTGGTCTAGTAATTTAGGGATTTACTGAATCAAGGTTTCCTTGACACCATTTTTAAACCTAGGTACCCTAAATGAGATAATGTTTGTTCCTAATTTAGGGTAACCTGTTGCATAATTAAAAATGTTTCTTTCAAGTTTAATTAAATTTTCATGAAAATAAAAATAAAGAGATTGTAATTTTATTAATGAATTGTGTAAAACCAACTACATGAATAAAGAAAAAAGAATAAATATAATGGAACCTTCCCCCTTTGAATATATAAACATAGAAAAATGTGGTATTTACTCCCCCATCCTAGTGATGAGCGATTAAGAGGGAGTAAATAAGGAAAATGAAAATATAAATGAAATATAGAGATGAAACTAATGAGGATCCCTAATAGAATAACTCTTGATCTATCATTTATTGAAGAAGAATCCCTATGTTTTTATATAATTCTATGGGTATTGTTTTGTATTTAGTTTTCCATTAATGTGGCCCATAATAGTGTATAATTCCTCCCTTGTTAATAAATTGCGGTATCGTTTTATAATGGTGGCCTCTATGGAATGATATGTTGAATATTCTCATTACTGGGTTTGTCCTGGGACTTTCACAACGTGTATAGATTTCATGACATGAAATTATAGATCCATACTATAAACTATTTTTCTACACTTCACATCCTATCACAGGTTTTATCCTATAATAATTCACAAAATAAAGTTAAACGGTCCAAATATTGGTAAGAATATCAATTATATTATGAAAACTGATCTATTAAAACACTCTAAAATATATTCATGGGATACATGTATCAATTACCCATAGTGATGATACCTTATATCTGATGAAACATAATACATGCATAAACCAAAGGGATTTGTTTAAGGACAACCTTCCTTATATTAAGTTCTTATCCTCTATGTAAATCTTTGCCACTCCACCCAAGCTCCTCTAAGCCTCATCCACCATCGCATGATAACTTAACCCCCTATCTCAAGAATTAATTATTAAATCATATAACCATAAAAATTTATATTTAATTTATAAATTTAATTAAAATGTGAATAAATTCTTAGAAACTCCTTGAGAAACATCATTTCACTAAAACCTCAAGAAATGGAGAATAATCCACTCCAAACATGCACTCAGACCTGAGCCCCCTGAAAGCCTCAATTCATAAGCCTGATTCAATGGTAACTTCCATCAAAGTAAGGAAAAAATACTAAATAAATCTTTTGGGTGTTATACATCCAAAAAATTAGAATTTAATGGCATGAGTTCATCCCCTTAGGATATCTACTAACCACTTTAATAAAAATACCCTTTATTTTGGGATGATTCCAACATGCTCCTATAGAATCACTACCAAATCCCCTTCCTAATAATTTGAAATTATATTGACAATAAGGGTAATAGTAATAGAGAGAATAGGAAAATTACTTACCATTATCTTTTATGGAACACCATCAAAACATACTGCATCCAAGGGAGAATTGAAGGAGAGGAAGGGTCGGAGAGCCTCCTTGGTTTATCCAAATGATATGGAAGAAAAGATTGGGTGAGAGATAAAAATCTCAAGTAATAAAATGGTAATTTATCTCTTTTTATTGAAATATATTTATTTTTATGGTTTCCACATGGTTTTCCAAACCATTCATCAATCATACCTCTCACACTCTATCAATCCACACCCCTTTCATGGTTTATCCCTCAAGGTTTGCTAAAATGTTCACCAAACATGTTGTTCCCTTTAAAACTTCTCATAATAATGAGTTTCTTTTCCTATATGGTTTTATTAAGCCATTTGTGAGTTTTATTCTTCACACCGTGGAAAAATCCACCCCCACATGTTTTTCCCTGAAATTCCACACAGTTTTCCCTAAAAATGTTGTAATCATTAAATTAAGAGAAAACCATTCCCAAATTCGAAACTATAACTCTAAAAAATATTCTTGATCACTTTAAACATTTCTTAAGACTCAATTAATATCCAAAAAAATATCCTATAGATATTCCAACTCTTAAGATTTTGATCCAAATCTTAATTCTCAAAATAACCCCAAATCTATGACCAAAAAATTAAATTTCTCATGAATTTTACAAAATATAAAAACTATGGTAATTAAAGTGATGATCATAGCATGTGCAAGGTTAATAAATCCCTTAGTGATGAAGATATGATAGGGTGTGTGTCCCATATATGACTGATGGAGTATGGAACTTCCCTAATCATAGGGCATGGGTCCTCTGTATATAAAGTAGGGTAATCACCATTTTAAAGATCTCAACTTTATAGAGCACAAGTCCTCCATGAGGGTTTGTTACTCCCTTAACTAATAATTACCTTTAGTGAGTCATATGTCCCCTGTAATAATTTTTTAGAGGTTATATGGGTTATTAAGATGATTACTTCAGAATATTGATGTTTTTACTAGGGTTTGTTCTTCTATGGTTGTGTTTTACAAAGAGGGTCTTTATTCTATGTCTCTTTCCATATACTTATAATTATATTAGGATTTTCTTATGATCCCTTTTTAGCTGAATAGTATTATTACCTTCCTTTTTTATTTTCATGGATTTCTACTGGGTATATATATATTTATCCCTACATGGGTGTTTTTCTAACACATGGAATGTCTTATGCAGATGACTGACATTTCAATAGTGATCTCGGAGGGCATAATGTTGGTAGAGAAATATCATAGTAGTACTCAAAGGTGATAGTATTGTATTATGTTCTCATCTAGTATTAGTTCATTTTGAAGTTCCTTTCACCTTAGTTTCTTTAGTTTGGTTTCCCTTTGGGTTTTTTTGAAATATATTTTCTCCCTTATTACATTATATTTTAATTACATGTTACTCAATGGTGGATGATAGCATTTTTTATGAGTTATATATTATAGTATGTTTTTATTTTCTAATTATCATTATTATATCCTATGTGGAGAAGTGTGGTTGTTTATAGGTGAACTAAGATAAGGGATCCCACCATGTGTGATAGGTATAATCTGTGTTATTCAACAGTGACTAACCTATTGGGTTTGGACTTAGGGTGCAAAAAATATCTTACTTCTAACCCAGGTGGGGTCCTAATGAGTTAGGATATGTTAGAGTAGTATTCGGGAGATCCTATATTTGGGATAGAGTTTATATTTATATGTCTCTTAAGGATTAGTTTGGGAATTTAGAGAAATAGTTCCAATGGGTTTTGAGATTTATTTTTATGATAGGGAACCCAATGTTGGTGTAGTGGTTTATATATACATTTAATAAGACTCTAATAGCCTACTTATCAACTCATAACTCTAAGGAACTATTTTCAGGGGTTAAGAAATTGATACAAGAATCATATAGTAATTATCCATTGACTTCCATTTACCTGTTGAGTTTGATTCTAATATGTGACTTAATGATTATAGATCATCTTGTCAACTGCAGGATACTTCCATGAAAACAGCCAAGAAGGATTATAATATATGTTTTTGATATGCCTATTCTAGAAATCGTGCCACATTTAATTGACCATTTATGAAAAAGGGATTCCATTTAGGAACCAGATCATGAGTTTATTCCATTGAGAACATGTGGACAAGATACTCTACATAGAGTGTCATTAAAAGAACCACCTCTAATTATGTAAGAGAAAATTCCTCCATCCATTGAGATGTAAATAATTCACATGGGAAAGGATATGGATTCATGTAGGAAAAGTACACTTCATGAGTTTCAGTGATATAGACCACCTTGGTTCTGAGGCCAGACTAAACCAAAAGAAATTAAGGACTCTTGAGGTAGTGACTCAGGTGTTCCTCTTGGTCTAGAAACCTATCAATCTGGTGGTAGTTATAGCATCATGACTTATTTATATCGCAGTGGGTCACTGGTGGACCATTTTTATCTATACCCAATTTAAAATGAACCTTCCATGGTTAGATTTGGAACACCTCTTTCTTGAGGATTATAATCTAGATACTATGAGGTTTGTATGCATCCCAATTGTTTTGAGTTATAGAATCGTAGTATGTTTTTTATAGAGTATGAATCAAGATTAATAGACCTCAGTAGGTACTATCTCGACATTATTTTTATAGTATTACTTCAAGTATGAAATTTCTAGTGTGACCTCTACATAGACATCCCAATCAACATTTTCCCCCACTAAATCCGCAACTATGTCAATGTTCAAGAGAGAGACTTAATAAAAAATATCTTATCAACAAAGGGAAAGTATAAAATAGATACTAGTTTTTGTCATTGATAATTAGAATTATCAATTTTGAATGGATGGAAGAAGATTTAAAGGAAAAGATAATGGATTCATTCACATATGCAATCCCAAACCTGAAGATCAACAACTCATTACTGGCATAGAGGATCCATTCATCCAAAAGGTAGGATTTTCTATGTCTATGAAGGATGGGAACATATAGATTATGAGTGATTTATCTGATATACAGAGGGTGGTCAAGTAGTATATGTACCACTATGTCAGATGTAAAAATGTGTTTCGGGTCTTTCCAAAGGCTTAAAGGGTGGTCATTAGGGAGGTGAATATGGAAGAGGATCTGGTGGTGCACCAATAGGAGGAGCTAGAGGTAGATGTCCCTAAAATCCTATTCCACCATCACCACACCTAGGGGGTCCATTATAGGCTCAAGTATCTCATGCAAAGGGATATAGACATATTCAGGTGATAGAGGGATATGACCAACAGAATCCAAACATGGTTTGAGGTATGATCCATGTATTTTCTATATAGGTAATCATACTCATATATATTATCATGATCCATTATTTTATTGTTCTATACCTATTTCAAGAGCTATAAAACTTGATATATCCCCAATATTGACCTATGAAATAAGATACTCTAACTGAAATAGATCACACACTCAGCCACATTTTCTTATTGAAAGGACTGGTTATGGATATATTCCATACTAGGAGGGGTGAATCAGTGTATGTTACCTTTTATCTAATTTAAACCTTCTAATAACTTTTTGATTGTAACTCTTTCCCTATATTGTGAATGTTTCTTAGGTTATCTCTTATCATCTTAATTTATACAGGAAACATATCCAAACACACACACACAAAGAGGATAGTGATTTACAAGGTTCGGGTTTAAAAAAGAAAGGTTAATCCTTAGTATGAAAAGGAAAAACCCATGATCACATGACCAACTAGAAACAATCCTATTAGATTATATAAAGTAGCTTCTATCATTGAAACTCACATTTTCATATATCTATAAAGTTCATTGGTACCCCCATTCATTGTTTATATTACTTCTTGAAATTTACATAATAAATGTAGATTATAATAAGAAAGTCCTCCACCGGTAGACTCTGAATTTCTATCATGTGTTTCTTGGTTATTCTTATTCTTATCCTCTTACATTAATAGAAACATATATGAAACACCTTCCTCTTATTTGGTATGCACATTAATTCAAACACATATATGCAATTTTTTCATAATAGTGAACTAAATATATTCTATGTCTTCTTCTCTTGCATAGGATATATAAAACTTCCTCTTCTATGTGAACTGATATGAACATTACTCCTTTCCTCTTCCTTCCTCCACTTATTCTTCTTATTATATGTGAACTGGAGTGCATATAAATTTCATATTCGTATTTACTCTTATTATTTATTCATTATTACACACAAATATCATTGGATCTTCTTTCATATTATTTATTCATTATACGTGAATAACACAAGTTATCTACTTTTTCTATTAGACTCACAATAAGTGATGAAAGTGTTGTAGTCTGAATTTATTTTTTCTTCAATTCCAAAGAGTTTCTTCGAGAATAACTTTATTGAATATCTAACATTGTTTTCTTCTTTGACCTAAAATATATGTATATATTTGAATAGTTGCTCTGGATTAATCAATATTTTTATCTTTATATTCTCAATATTTCTGAAATATTTTTCTTTTAATTTTCAGATCTTCCAATTTAAAATTCAAAAATACCCAGATTTATGTCTTCTTTTTTTGATTTTTTTAAATCATGTAATGTAATTTTATTCAAAAAAATTGATTTCATAATGATCACATCCTCATTTACTTATTCCAAGAATATTATTTCAAATTTATCCATCTAGGCTTCCAAGAAATCTGCTAAATGGTCATAAAAATATTTTTAACTTTAATACATTCAATATTTTGATAAATACATATAAAAATTATGATCACTAACCTTATGAGAATAAAACTTATGATTCTAAACCTTATAAGAATCAACCTTAAAAACTTAATCTTATTAGGTTCATACTCACTATTATCTTTACTATTCTTCACTTATCATTCATTTTCTATACTCCATACAACTACTTGGATCATATTATGAACATAATGATATTCTATCATTAAATTATTGTATTTTACATCATCATGTTTTGATATCTATTTATTTAGAATATTCAAAATCTATATTTCTAAAATGTACTTAAAAGTGTGATATCATAAAATGATCTTCAAATATATTATGGGCACTCAAAAATCATATACATCTTGAAAAATTATATGCATAGAAATTTCTTATGATGAAAATTATTATAGTTCAAATTATTATATTCACATATAATATAAACTTTCCTTTAATAAAAGTTTTTTATTCTTTTCATAAAAAAATCCATTAACCTTGAGAATTTCCAATATTCTTTCGAGTTTATATTGAACCACAATATTCTTATTTTGGTGAAATACAATTCATACTGAAAGATTAGATGATTCAACCCCACTTTTTTCATTTTCATTGATATTATAATTAATTTATAAAACTTATTCTAATGATATACACCTTAGGTTATCTTTAGTTCTTATTTCCATCATTCTCCACTTAAGATTCTCCTCCAAGTGTGTGGGGAATTACTATGTACTTCTTTGAACTCTTATATAAAATATAATTCTTACAACTCAAGTTATCATCTTCTCAAATTGTTTAACATAGATTATAATTTCAAGCAGGGAATTTATTTTATTGTTTCTTTAGGAAAATGAAGATACATTGTGTAATTTTATCCTAATGGTTTTGTAGTTTTATGTGATGAATAGTGTTCATGTTTTTGAATACCACATAAGTTTCCACTTGAAGATTTCATTGGATAATTAGATAGAATTATCAATTAAAATAATATAAAATCTCTTAGTTACCTCCCCATACTAAAGGGTCATCATTCTACCCCATACAAGTTCCTCTTAGCTCCTTTCTTTTACACTTCCCAATGTAAGGGATCTATCTTCACCATATCACTCATGGTTGGTTGGATTACCTTTGGGATTGGTCAAGTATTCTCTCTGAGATAATTTGTCTATTTTAGTGTAAATGTGTCCTTGAGTTGACCAAATGTTTTGGAAAATTATCTTAATATTTCCTTTTTCAAAATATTCAAGTAATGTTACACATCCAAAAATCATCCTTAAAATTTTATTCTATTCTTTTATCTCCCTCGACTCCATATTTTCATAGATATATGGAGTTTAACATTGTAGATACCCCATAGAACTCAAATTCTTCAATAAAAATTTCCTTCGATATAAATATAACACTTAAAAGGAAATAACTTCAAACAAATACCAAAATGTGACTTCTAATTTCATTAACTTAATATAAGATGACTCAATACTTGGGGTGATCCATTAAAACATCATTATATTCTATAACAAAAACATTTAATCTGATTACTCTTCATTTTAGTTATTCCTTATACCATATTTACTTTAACATCATTAATACTTTAATATCATTAAAAACCATTGAAAAAAATACAAGACACAAAAAGTGGGCTAAAAAATATCTATGTTTGAATTTTCATTAATACCCATATAAATAATATCTAAATATGTTTACCATTCCTTTCATTAAAATTCCACTTTTCCCTTCTCCCTAATTCTCATCAAATTTTCATTCCACTTTTTTCTACTTATTGACAATAAATAAAAATTACATGGGAGAGTGATATTAGTTCACACTCAAGAAATGTTCCATCAACCATTCCACTCTAACTCTACATGATATATTCTCGATGTGGAAACCAAGAGTGTTTGATTTAGATAAAAATATATATCCATTATTAATAGAATTCAGTACCAACTAAAACAAGACTCACATTACCCTTAATATGTCTCCAATGTCTCTTTGAAAAATTATTTGGATAAAATCTAAAAATTGATACCATTTGACATTATTATTCTTATGAAATTGTTCATCTTAATTTCATTCACATACTTCAATACATAATTTAAAAAAATAAAGTCTGAATGGTAGGATTTAATTTCAGAAATAATCCCATGATACCTTAAACAACATTTTCATTCCATTGATTAAAAAATATTTTCTACCCATTAATGTCACGAACCAACCCGGGTCGACCCTGAAGCGGTCACTCGATTTGATCCACTACAAGCCTCGAGAGGTGTTTTTGATCTTACCGGGCTAGTGACAAGCACCAAGGGAATCAATAGAGTTAAAGGGAATTGTTTATCCTTATAAAATAAATAAATTTAGAAAAATAAATAAAATATATACTAAACTAAAAAAACATTCTGAACATTACATTATCACAATTAAAGATATAACAAACTATACTAGAAAAAAACCCTAACTGAACCTAACACCCAAAACAACTCCATGTGACCCCGAGGTTCACACTCCAATCCATGACCAACCATCGTGTGAGGTGATCAACTCAATCCAGAACTAGTAGTAGAAACTAAAAACAAGAAAACACTATAGGCATGAGTATTAAAACTCATTAGGTGGGTCCAGATTAATCTATTCCTAATTCATATCCTTTAACTAAAGCAACCTTGATTTTCATGTTTGAAAATACAAACTATAAACTAATTTTCATTCAAATAAACAAATCATGAACCACTTCCCTCATATTTAAAAACAATGATTACTCATCTAAGATAAGTTAATATCATAAGGGGGGAAGATAAAGGGAACAAAATAAGAAAAACTTTCATTTTTTCATTTTAATGAGAAATAGGGAAAACACTTGTTCAATCATAGTACTTTTCTTAAAATATTTTTATAAAAACGACACTTTAACAATTTCCCAAAATGACACCCAAATCACTAAATAAGGGAATACCATCACAGAACGAGAGTAGTGTCTAATGATACTAGCATCAGAGAAACACAAGAACACCTAGGAAATCAGAGGAGAAATAAAACATACTATACACGTGACTCATCCTGAAGGCATGCCCTATTTGAGGACATCATAACACCCTAACACCAGACTGTCTCCCTACTCGGCCTGGTTGAGGTGCCTAATCACATAGCAATAATCCCAGGTATCCACCTGCTATGGGCCACTAGCTAATACAACAACCTAGAGTAGTGTAGAAAATGTTCTTAGAAATCATCATGGATATGCAACATTCTAATGCTATGTTAATAAGGTGGTGTGCCAAAAAATTCAAGAAACAAGTCACACATATATATATTACCAGACACTACCACAACTGGTACCACCCTGTTCTCCCCAAGGAGCATCCCATGCCTTAGAACAAAATTACATATGTGGAGTCCCAATCTGAGGATCTTCCCACCTATTTAACTATCAATTAGGCAACGGATCCCTCCTAGAGGTTTTTCTCAATAAACCAATTCAAAATGACAAACGGGCCTTATAACATTCTCACAAAAGCCATTCATTTCACAAATATCCATAAAAAGCCACTTTCACAACCAAACACTCCTTTAAAACCCCATTTCACCAATCCAACCCACCATTCAAATCAAAAACACACTTAAAAGTGCCATAGGGTCATATCATTAGTCACTTAATGTGAAAAAACCCCATTTAAATAGTCAAATAATCATTTTTAACATCACTAACATTTTTATAAAAAAAACCATTCTATTAACAATCACTAGACACTTTAAAGATCTAAAAGGGTCATTTTCAAAATACATGGAATGAAAAAATCCTTTCCAACTACTCCAAACCATTATTAACCAGGTGATTTTATAAAATAAGAATATTCTAACAATATTAAATGCCTATATAGAAATCTAGGGATGTGTAAACATCAGGAAATCAAAGTAAACATAAATATAAAGGATACATGCAATGGGTTCCTACCTCAAGAGTAGAGAAACTTCTAAAATTTAGTGTCAAACACTGATCGTGCCTCAATCACACCCACGAGAAGCCGAATCCAACCCTAGGCATTAAAATTGTACCTAATGTGTTATGATTCAACCCTAAAAGGAGAGATCGTTGGCGATAACACTCACCACAACCAACTTACAAAAGGGGGCTTGCTAGAGGGGATACATGCACCAGTGAGGAGGGAGATAGTTTGTCAAAGATGGAGTTGGTCGGAGGTTGTGGTTCATTTGAAGAGGTTCTCACAGGAAGGGGAATACACCAGATAGATTTGTTGGCATGGGTTGCGTGCGAGGAAGGGTTCGCACGGGTTAGGTGGTGTGCATTGGATATGGGGAATTGTTCTAGAGGACCCAGTAAGAGAAGTTAGGGGAACACCAATGATAGGGTTGCTTAGTGGGGGTCACATTCACCGAATGGGAGAGGGGGGAGAAGGTCACGCTAAAGATGGGGAGGGAGAGGGAAAGGGGAAAATTCATCCCCAAAAAACAATAAAACCATAATAAAATTAAGGATAATCAAAATAATTATAATAATATAATAATAATAATAATAATAATAACAAAATTCTAAAACTAATAATAATTTGCATTCCACTTTTAATAATAATAATAATAACAACAACATAATGTTAAAATTTATATTAACACTTATTTCATTCTCAATATTAATAATATTAATGACACATTTAATAATCACAATAATAACTATCATTTCATTTTTAATAGTAATAAATTTTTTAAAAAATCTTAATAATGGTAATAATTTATATTCATAATACTTATAATGTTTTTAACAAGAATAATTATTATTATAACAATAATAATAATATAACAAAAACAATAATTACAATTTATTTAATAAAAATAATATTATTATTTATTATTATATCCTTTACATTAATATTATTAATTTGAATACTGTAATTGTTTAGCTCATGCACGGCTCAAGCGACCGTGCACAGACCATGCAGTAGCTTCTGTTTGATCCAAAAGTAGTCACATGGGTACCCGGCCTGACCACCTGACTCCTGCTAATGTGCGGTACTCGTGCACTGGACTAAATAATAATAATTATAATAATAATAATAATAACTTGGTAATATTCTTAATAATAACAAAAAAAATATAGTCATGATTATTATTATTGAAGCAATACTTTTGATTTTATTTTAATTTTTATTATTTTATTTTTAACATTTTATTTAACTTCATTTTATTATTCCTTAACTTTTTAATATATTTTATTTTGAAAATTGGGAAGGTTTCACGGTGACTAGGGTGAAGACATACCATATCCAAATTATGCTCTTACAATACGTGAGATGCACCAAACTAAAAACATGCATTTTTTTAATAAAATTCAAGAATTTAAACTGAGACTCATCCCGAACCACAAAAAAGTTATCCAAATCCATAAAAATAATAAAATTAATTAATTAAAAAGGTCAAGGTGTGACAATCCTCTCCACCATAATAATTTCCATCCCTCGAAATCTACAACAAAGTCGAACCCCAAAAACCACAACCAATACTCCATATTTTAAGGATATCCCCAAATAAAGATAAACGAAGAGGTCACAAAACACCACCAACGAGAGGAAGACTAAGAAGATGAACTTGAGAGACCGAACCAGACACTTTGCTAAGTGCCACCTACCCCCAAAAGCTTAAACACACCTATTTGATCAATTCAAAAGACATATAACTTTCATGATACCCAAACAAGCCTTAAAATACAAACACCCTAAGAATCAAGAAGCAGGACACATCCACAAATAATTTTATAACATTACTCTAAATAAAACCACTGGAAAACTCTGATCTCTACATTTACTCCAAAGAAGAACTTATAATTAGGTGGTTTTAAAAAATACCAACCACCGCCAAATTGATTCCAAGAACAATACTAAGATACTGACATGGGGAGGCCTGAACGAACTCCCCGTCATAAGAAATAGGCGAACACAAAATTCAATGAGACCCACGATGGGTCTCCCCACCATAAGAACTAATGATATTAACTGAACTCAAAGACTTTACACATGGACCAAAACCCCCCACCATAAGGGGAGGTGAGGGAGGAGACCAACTAATGGGGTATAAAAACTATCAATTCAATATACCGACAACTTCACACCCCCCGGAAGAACACAAACCATTCCATACTAAGGACAAAGACTAAACCAAGGTCCTTTTACACTACTGGGGTTCTCTTGACTATGTACCAGCTTCACTCTAAGGCCTATGGATATATCTCTAATGTTTTAAGCATCTCCTTCCTCATTGTAAATAATTAAAAACCCCCATGCATAACACACAAACCAAAAAATTCACAAAACTCACTTCAATAAAAATAAGAGTTTCAAAGGGTTTGATAACAAATCTTCTTACAACTAATGGATACGAAACACCAAAAAACACCACCAGGCATAAATATTACTTCCAATGAACATTAAAGAGGTAAAACCCGAAATTGATCCCAAAAATCGCCTTAATTATGTTAAGGTCCTGAGGTGAACTTTGAAGAGTTGGTTCTGGCTTCACAGTGCTTCTTGGAAACACCCAGACAGAACCGCTACAGGTGACCAAAGCATCCACAAGTGTGGAAGGTTCTTGGAGAAATCCGGCATGTTGGAATTTTGTGACCCTTCTTACTACACTGATGACAGATTAAGGCATTGTGCTCTGAAGAAGTTGACTAGAGGTATGAAGGCCTCTTAATTCCCCTACCAGTACCACCAATATTAGGCCACTTCCCATTCCTCTTACCAACATCCACTTCACCACATTCAAAGACCATAGGAGGATTCATCATCTCAATTCGTCCAGCTAACTTTTATTTGGCATGAAATAATTATCTCACCACACCAGAGAAGGTGGTTAGGTTGAGTTTTTCCGTCTTCGACTACAGTTCAGGATGGATCCTCAACTAAAAATGTCGAGCCTTTATGGGATCATTTGCAACATACCCTAGGTCATACGGAACAAGATCCAAAATGTGTCAATAGAATTATAATATTAATCCAACACCCTACTGAGGACCACACAATTCCAATCTATTTCTCACCTAAATCATCTCTAAAAAATATTGTTGGATGAATGATGACTTGAAGAACTCACATGTAAGATCTTCCTAATATCTTCCTGAGACTTGCTTCGAGATATGGTCTTCCACCATTTCCAGGTTGGACCTTTGAGCATAAAGGTATCTAACCTCACCTTTAATGTCTCAAGTAGCATAAGTAAATTGAAGTCCCACTCAATCCTCCATATCCACTCTTCCACTTCAATGGGATCCACTTGACCATAAAAGAGAGGAGGGTTCAACTTCTGGAATTCTAGAATGTAGTCTATAGGTTGATCAACTGGAGTGTTTTCTAAAGATACACCATTTCAAGTTATGCATTGGGGATCCATCGAATCTTCATGGTGGTGGACACTAAGAAACAAGAAAATAATAAACTTGATCAAAAAAATAATTACCATTATAAATTCAACTTTTCATAATTCCAAAACAAAACTTTACAAAGCAATTTTTAAAAATAAGAAAGATCTAAACAATTCAAAATGGGTAAACAGTGTTGGTGGGTGACTCAAAGACATGGTTGGCAGCCATATATCAGTCATTCCATCATCATGGAGAGAATTCTAGGGTAATTTTCCCAGCTCCGCATAACATTCTATGTCCTTAGAGCTCATAGAGTTCACTTTCCCAACTCCCATTTCATTTCTCAATACCAAAAAATCCACCAGAATTAAAAGACACCAACAACCCATACATACCATAGTAACACAAGGTTCAAAATGAGCAAGGGTTCATGATGTCCTTCCAATTCCTACACCTCATGTCGGACAATCCTACTCCCTCTACAATGAAAACCCAAAATAATAATGGGATCTCTAAAAATCAAGGTCCTCTAAAGAGACGGCCTCCTCTGATAACATTTTTTCATGAACCAACCCAAGTCGATCTTAAACCGATCACCCGAACCAATCCACGGCAAGGCCCGAGAGGCATTTCAATCCTTTCGAGCTAGAGATAAGCACCAATGAAATAAATAGAGTTTAAGGGAAAGTTTTATCCCAATAAAAAAACAAAGGATGAAAAATAAATAATAGACCACCCAAACTAAAAATACGTTCCAAACATTACACTATTTACATCACAATTAAACATACAAAAAACTGTACCATAAAAGAAACCCAAACAGAACCTAAAACCCAAAACAACTCCAGGTGACCCTGAGGGTCACTCTCCCATCCACGACCATCCGTTGAACAAGGTGATCAACTCAATCGAGTACCTGCAGTAGAAACTAAAAACAAGAAAACACTATAAGTATGAGTATTAAAACTCAATAGGTATGCTCGAATTAATATATTACCAATGCATATCCTTTAAATAAAGAAACATTGGTTTTCAAGTTTGAAAATACAAACTATAAACTACTTTTTATTCAAATAAATAAATCACTTCCCATTTCCCTCACATTTAAAAATAAGGCTCACCCATGGGTGATAAGTTAAGATCATAGGGGGGAAAGATAAAGGGAACCAAATAAGAAAAAATTTCATTTTTTTAATTTTAAATAGAAATAAGGAAAACACTTGTTCAATAACAATAATTTTCTTAAAACCTTTTTAGAAAAACTGCACTTTCATAATTTCCCAAAAGAATGCCCAAAACATTGAACAAGGGAATGCATTCATAGAACGAGGGAAGTGGCCAATGATACTAACATTAGAGCAACACGATAACACCAAGGAACACAAAGGAGAACCAGAACATACTATACATGTGACTCCTTCTGAAGGCATGCACTACTCGATGACATCATAACACCCTAACACCTGACTATCTCCCTACCTAGCCTTGTCGAGGGGCCAAATCCTAGAGTAATAAACCCACGTATCCACCTAATATGGTCCACTAGCAAGTTCAATAACCTAGACTGGTGCAGAAAATGTTCTTAGAAATCCTATTTGTTATGCTAGGTTCCTATTATATGTTAATAAAATGGTGTTTCGAACAATGAAAACAACAAGTCGTGCATATATATAGTACCATACACTACCACAACCAGCACCACCCCATCCTCCCAAAGGATAATCTCATGCCTTAGACAAAAATTACACTAGTAGAGTCCCAATATAAGGACCTTCCCACCTATTTAATTATCAATTATGAAATGGATCCTTCCTAATGGGATATTCCCAAAGAACCAATTAAAAATGCCAAGATGTCCTTATAACTCTTTCATGAAATCAATTCATTTCACAAATATCCATACACAAAACACTTTTGCAACAAAACACACCTTTAAAAAACCCATTTCACTAATCAAATCCACCGTCAAAATCAAAAACACACTTAAAAGTTTCAAAGGGGCATATCATTAAGTACTTAATGTGAGAAAACACATTTAAATTTTAAAATAATCATTTTTAATATAACAAACATGAGTATAATAAACCTAACCATGCCATTACCAATCAATAGACACCTTAAAGAGCCAATTGGTCCATTTTCAAAACACCAGGTGTGCAAAAATCCTTTCCAACTAGTCCAAACCATCACAAACCAAGTGATTTCATAAAATATATTTATTCTAACAACATTAAATGCTTATATAGAAATATTGGGATGTGAAAACATCGGGAAATCAAATTAAACTTAAATTTAAAGGACACATGCAATGGGTTTCTACAAAAATAGTGGAGAAAGTTCTGGAATCCAGTGAGAAGCACTAATCGTACCTCAATCACACCCGCGGGAAGCTGAATCAATCCCTACGTATCAAAATTGGACCAAATGTGTAATGATTAAACCCTAAATGTAGATATCGAGGGAGATAACACTCAATAAAACCAACCGATGGAAGGGGGCTTGCCGGAGGGTCTATGCACACCGAAGGGGCTATGCACGCTGAAGGGGCTATGCGTGCCGAAGGGGCTATGCTCACCGGAGAGGAGGGCGTCGGAGGTTGCGGGTCGACCGGAGAGGGAGCTAGCTATAGGTATCTTGTTAGCCAGAGAGGTATGTTCTGGATGGGAAATTCATCGGAGAGATCTTCCGGCTAGGGTTACATGTGAGGAAGGGGTTGTGTGGGTTGGGTGGTGCACACCAAATATGGGTAATCGCACAAGAGGATCTGTCCAGAGAAGATAGGGGAGTATTAGAGCTAAAGTTACTGAGTGGGGGTCATGCACACCAAATGGGAAAGGGGGAGGAGAACGTCACTCTAGAGATGTGGAGGGGGATAGAAAGGGGGAAATTCACCCCCAAAAAATAATAAAACCCTACTAAAAATAAGAATAATCAAAATAGTTATAATTATATAATATTTATAATAATTATTATTATAATAATTTTAATAATAACATAATTCTAAAACTAATAATAATTTTCCTTCCACTTTTAATAATAATAATAATATTAAAAAACATAATGTTAAAATTTATGTTAACACTTATTTTATTCTCAATAGTAATAATATTAATGACACTTTTAATAATCATAATAATAATTATCATTTCATTTTTATTAGTTATATTTTTTAATAGCAATTTTAATAATGGTAATAATTTATATTCATAAAACTTATAATGTTTGTAACAAAAATAATTATTATTATTAATTTGAATACCATAATTGTGCAGCCCTCACACAACTCAAGTGACCATGCATGGACCGTGTGGTAGCTTTTGTCTAATCCAGAAGCAGCTGCACAGGTACCCGGGCAGACCAAACGGCTCCCGCTAACCATGTAATGCCCATGCACCGGCCTAAATAATAATAAAAAAATAATGATAATAATACTTTGTAATATTCTTAATAATAAAAAAATAATATTATCAAAATTATTATTATTGAAATGATACTTTTGATTTTATTTTACTTTTTCTTATTTTTTTAACATTTCGTTTAACTTCATTTTATTATTCATTAAACTTTTTATTTTATGTTATTTTGAAAACTGCGTAGGAAGAACGGTGACCATGGAATATCCCCACTATCTCCAAACCCTACTCTGCTCGTGCATCAGATGAGCCAATCCGAAAAAACACATTTCTTTAATAAAATTCAAAAATTTAAAACTAAAACTCATCCCAAACCCCGAAAAAGTTATCCAAAGACAAAAAAATAATAAAATAAATAAATTAAAAAGGTTGGTGTGTGAAAATTGATGTTATAATTTTATAATAGTAACCAAGGATGAAATATTAGGAAAACATGCCTCTTTAATGACACCTTTTTCAAGTGAATTCCATTATTTCATCTAATCATAAAGTGGACTGTTTTATTATCTTGTTAAATAATCCTTCAAATATATCCTCCTAAATGGGACTCCTCTCATTACCATTATAATAGATTATATCTTCCATATATTATTACAATATGTACTAAGTGTAGAATTCACCAAAATGGATATTTTCACACAACTATCAATATTTGAGAGCATGCCTCAAATTCATTGAAGATTGTGCTTTCATATATTTTATTTATAATATCATTTGAGAGATCAATATTGTATGTTAGAATCTTATTTTTGTTTTCTATATTTGACAATAGATAATCATTCTCTATTTCTCCATTAGAAAATCGAATTCACCTTTATTTCCATTCATTTTTAGCATAAAAATAAAACACGTATGATAGGGAATAGGGTGGAATTCCTTGTTCCTTGATGCGAACATAAAGTTTGAGAGGATTTTCTCAACTAGTTTGCTTCATTATCCAAGCTATAAAATTGTTGTTTAGATATATCTTTGTATTAGGATGTATTAAACTCTTTATATCTTCATCTTCTTAATGTGGTATATCTTTAACTTTTGATTATTAATTTATTGAAAACCTCACTTGAAATTCAAGGTCTTCAAGTAGAATATATTTTTCTTATGAATAATACATCATTATTTACATCACCAAATTACTAACCAAATAACTAGAAAAAATTTGGGTACTTTGGAATCCTTCTTGGTGTCTCTGGATATCTTATTTTGAGATCTTTTCACTAAACATGTCCTTATAAGATTTTCATGGACTAATTTCCAATTTTGACTTTTCTTTCTTCCATTAATTCATATATCCATGGTTTGTTTTGATGTGTCCATGGTGTTTCTTCTATTTTTACAACAGGATCATCTTTTTAATTTTTATATATAACTTCTTCTATAATTCATGAAAATTATGTTAAACTAATCTTAATGTATTATTGTCTATAGATAAATCATTCTTCTTTTTAAACTTCTTAGGAGTATATTAGTTATCAATATTATTCATCTTCCTTCACAAGGTTGTCTCCTTATTTATTAAATTTATGTGGATTTATCTTTCTATTTTATTATGATATATGGTGGTATGATTTTGTACCATCATTGTGACCACCCTCATTACAACCCTCAAATATATCGTTATGTTTTTCAGAAAAAGGTAAATAAAATTTTCTTAATCTATGGATATATCTATATCTAAACATCTATACACTAAAAATGGGATCCCTTTATACATATGGAGTTAATAGATTATATCATTAATATAATTACCAATACAAAAATAAGTGTTAGTAAAAATAATGTATGACAAATCTTTATCACATTTTTTCAACTATATATTATCCATATTTTTTCAAATTAATAAAAAGTTGTTTTTATAATTTTTCATAAATTATTTGGGATCTTCTTGTGGAACAATATTCTAAAATAAATCTTTTATTCACTATAGACATCGTTGTAGGATTATAATATATTTTATTCATCCATATTTGTATACATTTTTTATTTAAATGTGAATTATTTATAGAAACAGACTTATTATACACATTATAATTAATTAAGGATGATTCCTTATTCATTAAGGATACAAGATAAAGATCATCAGAATATTTAGTGATCTTATTTCACCTGATTGGAGGTAGTTTTTCATAATAATCCTCATTTGAAACTTTTTTGGATGTAGCACCTTCTTCAGTTGATTTTGAGTTCTCAAAACATTTCATTTATAGATCAACCATTTTTACATTGAATTCAAAACATCTCATAATGGGAATGTTATTCTGATCTTCAATCAACATCAACATATCCTTATAATCTTTCCTAAAATTATAAAAATAGTATTTGTACAACATAAACTTATGTTGTATCAAATAGTTAATTTCCTTTATCTTTTTAACCATGAATTTATGTTGGGATTGTAACAAATCGGCTCGAGCTAACACGGTATATCACCTAAACTTGATCTCCATTGGGCCTGAAGGGATTTCTATATCCCTACATGTTAAAAACTAGTGTATGGGAATCAAGGAAAAAAATTTGGAATGGTTTTTATCTTAAATAAAAGGTAATAAATAGTATATCATTTACCAAAATCATGTATGGATCATTCACACATAGTATGTCTATGTGATATCAATAAATATAACCAAAATTAAAAAACAAACCAAAAAGGTCATAACCAACAAATACTTAACCATTTTTTATAAACATGATGACATCATACATAAAAATTATATAAATGTAATAAATAAATGATATTGAATAAATATATGTAAATTTTTCCTTGGTCAAAATGTTGCATCCCAAAATGGGACAATTTCAACCCACAAAAAACTAACAAAATACCTCCATGAGACACTTGGTTTCCTTCCACATATCAAATCACCATAATTAGTCCAAAATAATGATAAAAACCCAAACAAAAACCTATAAATTGTATTCATGACATAAGATATTTATACATATATACATGAGTGTGCATTTAGGGTGTGAACTAATATACCTTGTTGGATCTCACAAAGGAGTCCCTAAAATTCATTTAAAATGTTATTTTCATGAATTCTAGATTGAAATAGAAGAAAGAAAATAATTTTTTCCACTTTAATTAATAAACATTGTAAAAATCATGTATTTAACTCTGTAAATATTAAATCCCTAAATAGTTTAAGAAACCAAAATAAATCCAATATTGAAACCCAAAACATGGACATTTGATTTTATGAAAAACCAACAAAATATCTATTTGAAACATTACAAAACCTTAAAACAAACATATTTTCTTCATTAGAAAATACTTTTCAAAAACACTTTAAAAACCAACTTTTTAAACACACCCAACTAATAGGAAATAAGTACAATATATAAAGGCAACATCATCTTAAGGGGAAATATAAAAACAACCAAAAAAATATAAATGGTGCCACTAACCAATCGAGTTCAATGGGATACAAGAAAGAAAAGTGTCTTATATAGAACCACTAATCAAGACAAAAATTTCTTGGGAAACTCCTAAGCACTATTATGTGATGATCCTTATAGTAAAACCCAATTTGGACCAACAACTATCATACTTTATAACAACCCAAGATAAAAATATCTTTATTTTACATCATTTCCATAATCTAAAAATTATATATTGAAAATAATCACATAATCCCAAGAATAAATGATTAACTATATTTGAGGACCAGTTACATAGTAAACTTATTTTACATAACTTTTGAATATTTTTCCCTGATCTAACCACACTAGATCCCTTCTAAACTTCTTATAAGTTTCACTCATCCCCATAACCTGAGAAATCGAAACATAAAAATAGGTGATCTTAGATGCACAATAAGGGTAAAAATAATCAATAATAATAAAATATCATAAGTGAGAATAATATGGGTTTATGGGTATAATCATGATATATAAGAAAATAATACCTAGCAAATAATAGAATATAAATCATGAGTCATGGTATAAGGATTCATATAACATAAGACATGAATCAAAATAGTGTGGGAAAATTAGTCAATAAACCGAAGACATTAGAGCATAAAATAGGAATAAGAATATATATAATAGTGTTTCATCAACAAAATAATAAGGAAATATATTATATTAAACATAACTTAACCACAATTATTTCCACACACAGACTTGTGATCATATCTTAACAAAACATTTATACATATAAAACCTTATGATCATATTTAACCCACATTTATACTCATTAAATACATTATTAGTATACCTATACCATAATTATTCCCATTAACAACCTAATTATCATAGATAAACTATAATTATACCCACACATGGCCTTATAAGCATAGTTAAACCACAATTATACTCATGCACACAATTATGAGTGTAGCTAAGCCATAATTATACAAATTAAAAAAGATTATTATTTTGTGATATAGAAAACCCTAAAAATGAATTAGAGGGTGATATAGGATAGAACACATAAATCATAAAAATATATGTTTTCTATTTGAAATAAATCATTCATTATATCATAAATAACCCATGGAAAGAAAAATGGGTTTCACAACATCTACAAACAGTATCACAAAAATTGACTTTAAGAACCAAAATGATTGATACCTAAATTTTAGTCACCCTAAAAGGGTATTTCATAAAAACTTTATAGGGGGATTTAGGATAAATATGTTCCAAGTAAACAAATACTTTTAATATATAGAGGAAAATGTTATTGAAACCATAAAACAGTTTTTTTAAAATATTTTTTACATTGTTGTAAAAGATAATATTTCGGATCACATTAAAAATACATTTTTTAAATGGTGAATTGATAAATTTGTAAAAAAATTATTAAAAATAATCATTAATAAAATTTCATTTAAAATATATAAATTAACTAAATTGGGTGGAAGATAACACAATTTATTATTGAAGGATGAAAATCATTTTTAATGTAATAAAATACCTTTATTAAAAAACCTAATTGTAAAAAGATTTAATACAACTTAATTTTAAAAATTAGAGAAGGGAAATATAAAGGTAACATGATATACACATAATTAGTTTTTCATATATAAAATAAAATATATTTGGGAATGGAAAATAAGGATATCGAGGAGAAACCATCATTAAAGAGGATATGAATTATTCTCAACAATGTTGTGCTTTTTGAGAAAGGAATTCATCAAGTTAAAAGGATTTTATTTAAAATTAATTTTACTCAATATATGATTATAAGTTATAATGAAGTATAATCATTTGGTTTAATAAATAAATCTTGGATAAAATAAGTTTAAGAAGAAAAATTTTCTCTCAACGAAGGGAGTTGAGTTAATAAAGAACCTTACGACCTTAGTATCCTTTAAATTGGAAGACAATTAAATAAATAACATGATATGGATCTTAAAACCCCATTAATTACCTGAATATCGTGAAAGAAATTCATTAGTAAATAATCACATCATATCATAAATTGTATGGTGCATAATGATAAATTATTCTCAAGAAATAATATTTTAGACAAAGAACCCCTTACTTGAATTCAATCTTCGTTAATCATGCTATATCCTCTTGTATAATAAGAATAACCAAATTAATTAACTATTTAAAAAAATTATTAATATATATAACATTTTATAAACATTATTTAAAATTATTCTTCACATGTATATTAGTCTGTTATTATCTATTTTAAATATCGTGTGTAAGTAATATTGATCATTTTGAACTGGTTTCATAATAGCATTGTTGTTATCCATTATTCTCCCAAGGGTAATAATTAATATATCATAAATTTTTTTTTAATTTATGTTTAATTATATTTTATAAATTTATAATTTCATTCAATGAGATTTTAAGTAGTGATAATGAAGATGAACTCAATGATTAGCATTTTTCGTTCATATTTTTAACAAATTAATGGTGGTGAATTAATTAATGAGTTTAATATTAATGTTACCATTTCAAAACCTCAATAAAAACATTTTATATTTTTTTATACAATTTATCATCATTTATAAATTTCTTAAAGTAATTCATGATAAAACTTTACATCATTGTTCAAGTAGGTGGTCAAATCGGCCCAAACATCAACTTACCATGATTAAGGGATAATTATGAGGTGATTTACTTGAAATAAAATTATAATAGTATAATAATGATATCATTTAGTGTTTTTTAGAGTTATATATCCGAATTATTAAGAATTAATAGAAGATTTTATGGGTATGAAATAATTACATATTATTAATGAATTGTTTTTCCTTCTTTGTTCGCTTGTTTAAGATGGTTAATTTTATTAAGGTTTTTTATAATTAATATAATTAATATGTTATTTGGTGTGTACTAAAATAATATTAATAATATCATAAAACCCATATTTTTTTAAATTATTCTTATATACATTCATTAAAGGTGTTAATGAAAATGGAATACAATGATCCATATAGACGGTAGTCTTCACCTATACATGGATGATGATTCCATTTTCAAAGAATGGGAGAGAGGAGTAATATGTTTTATCATTTAATAATCTTAAATTATTAATAAATATAATAATTATATATTAAATTTATTTTTTTATCCATGTTGAGTGGTTAAGGAAAATGACCATGTTGCTTTGTGGAGGAGGTAGTTTACACACACGCATGTTTGGCATTTTGATTTTTCTTAATAAAAAGGGGGAAAATGTGGTAAATTAATATAACGTAATTATAATACAATATAATTATACTAGTGATACATATGATATAATTTTAAGATGTATTAATGGAATTTTTGGAAGAATAATTGAAAATAAATACATTGAAATGAGAAAGGAGTGGTTAGAAATTTATACCTCACTACTTAGATTATATCCTATGTAGAGGGGGTAAAACATTTGAAAGATGGTATTTTGAGAAGATTGGAACCTATTTATAGTGAATATGATTTTTGAGGAGATTTTTTGTCAGATTTTGGGCTAAAAATATATTGTTTTGGTGTGAGAGGAAAAGAGGATAAGAGAGACCCTTTATAAGTTAAAAGGGATGGCATTTTTGTAAATTCCCATAACTTTCTAATAATGGTAAGTCTCTCTCAAGGAATGTAACTCCAAAATTGAGAAATAATGGATCTTATAATTGATATGTTCAAGTAAGGCCCCAACCACAAATTCTCACACATTTTTAATCATTTTTATGACATTTACTCTTAGATGATTACTTTTACAATTTATGTTTTCACTATTGTAACTAGTTTTTACTTATGTAAATTTTCATTTATAATTAAAAAAGAAAATTATTTTTATTAAATATTTTGGAACTAATTATTCAAAATTTTAAATCAACTTAATTTAATTTAGTTTATAAAAGTTATAAAAATTAATTTTAAAATAAAAAGTATATAATTTATTAATAGAAATTTCTTGGGAAAAATATTACTTAAGCTACGAAACATTAAATATTATTTGGTAAAATAAAATAAATATTTTAAAATTTATAATATAGATTTTAAAATTAATTTTTTTTCCATAAAATGGTTTCATAAATTTCAAAATCATTCTTATAGACTAATAATTCCATGAAAGGTATGATATTACCAAAATAATATATTTCACTATTAACAAGAAAATAAATTTTTAGTAAAATATAAAAAATTAACCCTAACCTAATTTTGACATTATAAATTCAAAAATTAATTTATTTATATAAATTTTTAAGTTAAAAAAATATATATTTATTTATCTAAATAAAAATACGAAATATAACTAAAAAATATATTTGTTAAAAATATAACATTTTAAACTTCAAGTGTATTTAATCCTTTTATATATAAATTGAAAAATAATTTAATGTTGATGTAATTGTTTCAAAAAATAAATATTAAATATTTTAATAAAATTTTAATTATGATCATTTTAATTTATTAAGGTAAATTTCAATACCTCTTTTTAAAAGGATACTTCTAAAGGCATCCTTTCTTTTAGAATTTTAATCAAATAAAAATAATAATATGTAATTATTTAAGTTGAATTTTTATATTTTTATTTTCTAAGGACAATATTCATCATGAAATTTTAATATCTTTTTTTCATTATATTTAGTTTCTATGTTATTTCACTCTTCCATATGAAACAATTTATCAAAGATAGTATCAATTTAAAGGATCCAATATCTGAAGTCATTACATTATACCCACTTATATAAATTACTTCCTTGCAATTTTAATTATTACTCATTGATGAAAGTATGTGTGGGTATTCTTAACATATTAATCATTAAGTATATAACTTATAATTTTACCTATATCTTACTTTCATAGGCTATGAAAAGCTACTAATCATTCCTCAAACAATTTGAATCTTCAAGACAATAAAACATATAAAAATAATATATTCATTCAAAAATTAAGTCTTATCTTCAACTACTATTTCATAAAGTCGCACTCTTTTTAATATATATAATAATCTCAAAAATGAGATAAAATTCACCAAAAATATCATGGATCACTTTTTTATTAAATATATAATCAATTACTAGGATATCAACACTATATTACTTAATTTTATAAAAATTATTCAACCTTTTATTTCCCCAGAATCAAGCATATATTAAAGCTAATAGTTTTAAATATAAAAATAATGTATTCCCTAATATTTATCCCCAAAAATATAACCTTATAATTAAATAACTTTTCAATGTTATTGATATCATTTAATATATGTTTTCAAACCATTAAAAAACTATTTAATAAAATCCATAGATGTTCCACATAAACCTAATGACTTTTAAAATATACCAGATATCACTCACTAATAAAAATAGATAAGAGTGTCCAGATTTAATTTCTGTTAAGATATAAACCTCACTGCCTCAAGTAAGACTACGAAACTCACTTTTACATCATAATATTCATATACCATGATTATAAACAATTTAATTACACTCCCTTATTGGTTTATAAGAAAAATTTATTTTTAAATATATAACTTTCTCAACTTTATTTCCTTGATCCATTTTCAACAAAATAGTAAAACTAAAAATTTTATGATAATTTAATGATATGAATATAAAATATCAATAAAAATAATTCTTAACCCATTTCACCTTTTTTTAACATATAACGCTTTTGGTTCAACCTATGACTCTCTTTATTCAATCATTGGTTATCTATGGTCATTTTAATATTAGGTTCTCAAACCTAATTAGTTAACATCATACTCAAATCCTTCATAATTTTTCATTAAATATAATGTGAATTAACCATATCATATTCCACAGGTGTTCCAAAACTAGTGTGTAGTTATACCGCTTTGTTTTGAACTAGGTGGCGATTGATTTAATACACAATAACCCCTTTTTAGGGTTATTACCCCTATGTATATATAACACCCCTAGATTTTTGTATGTGTTTTCTTCAAAATAAATATTTTTTTGAACAGTTTCTGATGCACAAGAAATAAAAATTATGTGAATAATACATTATTAAAATAAAAAATGAAATATATTACATGACCATTAAATAAAACATAATTAGTAAAATCATTTAATATGTACTACTTTAATTACTTTTGGTTAAAAATGTATTGTTTACAAACATTATATTATTATATATTTTTTATTTATAAGTTAATTTACCTTATTTATATTATTAAACTTATATAATATCTTTTTTATACATGTATAAAAATTAATAATCATTCAAAAATTTATTATCAAATTCATAGAAAAAAAGATAAAATCATTTGAAGGTAAAAAATGGTTATTTTTCAAAAAAAAAATTGTATTTACTTGTGAAATGTATTTTTATCTTAATAAATTATATTAATCACTTTTAAAAATATATTTTAATTATATTTTTATATATTATATTTAATAAAATAAATTTACATTCATCTAATGGTTTTTATAGTGAAAGTAATGAGAATAAAGTCATTTTATGCTTCAAAACTATCACTTTCAAACAACTGTTTTCATGCCTTTCATGCATAGATATTTGAATTAATTTACTCAAAATTTAGTAATTTTATTTGATAAAATAAAATTTATTTTTTAATTCATAATTTCAAAATTAGAATAAGATGAAAATTTTTGGGTATTTATAAAAAAATTGATTTTGGAGTGAATAATGAAAAATAAAAATTGTTTGCAAAACTTTTCTTTCTTTTCTTTTACTAATGATATTTAAAAGGGATATTATATTTTGGATTTGGATTTATAAAAACATAATATCCTTTCTATTAAACATAATATAATTAATTCTATATGAATCATCTTTATATTTGATATTGGCATAAGATTATTTTTATACATAAAAACACATTTTTCTATAAAAAAATATTTTTCATTTCATCTTGTGAACTTAAATTAAAATTAATTTCAGAAAATTATAAAATTTTAATAATGAAAAATGAATCACATATTTATAAGTGGTAAGTTCAAATTTATTAATGAGTTCAGTTTCGTTTTTGTTCACTACGAATAGTAACCACGGTAAAAGGGTAAAACAGGTTAACCAATGTTAAAAATTTGTGATAAGGTCATAAAATCTCATATTAATTATTATTGGATAAGGTTAACCCTGATCACATTATATTATGAAATTAATTTTTTAAGTTCCACTTATTTATGATTTTAAAAACTATAATAAAAAACATTTAAGAATAATTACAAGTGTTCCACTCTCCTAACTTATAAAAAGGAACCTCTTATCCACTATTATTAACAACACATAATATATTTATATATACAATGTCTATATACATATATTCCAAAAATACTTCCCTAAGACTTATAGTCTCTTATATCACCAAAATTCCACTTCAAAAAGGCTAATGGTGTAAGAAAAAGGATGGTTCACAAAGAATTGTTACAACTCTTAACTGGGTTTTTTCTTGTTTATTCTTCTTCCACCTCCCTAAAATATTATATAAACATGATATTATTATAAAATTATTATCTTATATATAATTAATGTTATTATTTTTATGGAATGATCCTTTAAAATATTTTTTCATACTATGAAAAATGAAATCATTGTGTGTGTGTGTGTCTGGCATACCGTCTCCACGTAGAGATTTGTTTCATTTTCCAACATTTCTATACATGGATGGTTATAAAGATATAATTAATTAATATATAAGTTTATTATGAAATTATTATTATTATAAAAATATAATATATCTATTAATTTATTACCCTTACATTTTTTAGAAAATGATAACATCACTAATGCGTACTTTTGGACAACAACCTCCACAATGAAATGTGATTTTTTATTCATATCTGACTTACATAGATAAATAGAAGGATGGATTTAATGAATAATTATGATATTTTTATTAGGATTATTATTCTTTAAAATTAAATCTTTAAATATTTAATTTTCCTTTCATCAATTAAAATATTAGAAACATTACTCATGTGTATGTACGGACTACCGTTTCCATGAGATGATGTATTTCAATTTTCATGACCACTTTAATTTATGGTTTTAAAATTATTTAAATTTTTTGAAAATTATAAATATAAGATGTTTAATATTCTATAGATGATGAAAACCTGTCCAAGATTCATGTATTGTAACCATCCAACTAAAACTTTTATATAAAATTGAACGGTTAACACTCAAATATTGTTTTTAACAAGAATAATTATTAATGAATAGATAAGAAGAAATTATTAAGGAATATTATATGGTATGATAGGTAACTATATAGTTATAATATACATTTAAATAAGGTATAAATAAATTATACATGATATTAGAGTGTCTCCGGCTAATTTAAATTATGAGGTAATGGATTTCTCATCTGAATTCTATTTATTTAAAAATTATGTCATTTTCACAACATGTTTTCTCTTATTTGATGTATAAATAGACACATGGATTTATTTTATTATAAATTTTATAAAATTACATTGGATTAAAAACCAATTTAAACCTCCTATCTTCAAGGATCTTTTGAATATAAATTTACTTAAGTGGTAAGGGTTTATTCTACAATCTCATTTTTATTCAGGATTGTTTATGTTTAAATTTCAATTTAATGAAATTATAATATCTTTCCCTTTTAAACTATATATATCTTATTATCATTAGGTTATATATGGATTTTATCTATTTTCCTTTCATTTTCCTCTCTTTGGTACTCAATATGATTGTGAAAATGATTTTTTTTAAAAGACAACTTTACTTTCTCTTTGGTCAATGATTTTTTCTTCAATGTACATGTTTCCTAAAATGTTTTCAATAATGTTATTTTTTATGATCAAATTACTATCTAAATTAATTTTTACCCATATTTGAATTTATTTTTCAATTTTTAAAAGGAACATTTTTATCATTTTTTCTAATAATTTTTTTTGTCTTTTTAAAAAAAGTGTAAAAAAACTTTGTTTTTACATTTACCAAATGAATTTATTTTCCTAAAATCATAAATATTGTTTTATTTGAAACATCATTTTTATTATTTCCTGGTTATTTTTAAAGAAATTAATTTTCTCAATATTATATAAATTTTTAATTAATATATTATCAAAAAGAAAATAACATTTTTTCATGTTTCCAAAATAAATGTTTGAATATTCTTTTAAAAATTATTTATTGTCGATAAAAACATCATTGGATTAATATTATTCTTTATTTGGGATGTAATATAATGATACCATCCATTATATTTCACTATATGGATTGTGATCAGGTTGATGACTAGAGAAAATATTGACATATGGTTTGCTAGTTTTTCAATATAGTTTTTTATATTGATTATGTATTGTTTTGTTATTCATTTATTTAATTTTATGAATGCATTGTAATTTTAAATTGAATTTGTGGAGATTGTTATTAGATAGCCCCTTGATGCATCAGAATGTCTAATGAGGTAAAATAGCCTGTGTATTTGGCATATTCTTTACCTATTTATATATTATACTTTTTCCTAAGGTCATGATGGAAAGATTATGATCTCTATTATTATTAATTATATCTTTATGAAACAAATATTTATTTGACATGTGATTATTTAGGTTCATATTTCATCGATGGATATATTTCACTTTCATTATATTAAGTATATGGTATATTTTATTATTTTTTATCTTCTCCATATTATCCATGTTTTATTTATTCTATGACAGCTTCTATTATATTATTTCCCTTACATATCATCTAAGATCACCCTTTATTTGTTTTCCTTTCCCTAGAATATGAAGAATGAATATTTTACTAATTTTCAAGGATATAAGAATTTTTTTCATGCTATTTTTTTATCTTCAAATTTCATATGGAAGTTATGTATGTATCTAGTTTTCTAATATGGCTAAACTGACCGATCCTTAATAGTGTGATCCCTTCTATCTTGTACCGATGTAATAATTCAAACACCATATCTGGATTACTAGAGCTAGGTTGTTACATTTGGTTCTAAAGGAAGTTTAGTATAAACCTTGGGAACGATATTTAAGAAAATATAGATTATATAACATAACCTTATGAAAAGATATAGTTATATTTCTAAGTATAAGATGATGTCATGAATTTTTGGTAACGTATCGAATGTGTGGTTTCCTAGAAATGATATCCTAGTATAGATACTATAAATTTCATGTGGTTGTGGTGTATATTAACCTTGGGGTAAAAACCCTGAAAATGTTGGTTGAGTATTAACTAGATCATCACTTGGTGCATATGAAGTGGTCTTAAAACAACACATCTATTTTGATACACCAAGGGGATATAATTTGGTTGATTCAAATTCTATTTACAAAAAATTATAAAATATTTGAAAATATATTTATTATTTAATGACATTACCAATGATAATAATATTATAATCTAATATTAGCTATGCATAAATTTTTAATTTATTTTAACTATTACTCTTGATATATAAATATACACTATGATTGAAAATATATAGTTTTTTGAGCTAATACAGTGAATTCCATTATTTATAAATGGATCCTAGTTGAAGGAATGGAAAGTACATCAATAATTATAACCTACATAGAGATTTATCTCATAAAAAATCAATAATACTATAGTTTGATCTAAAAATATAATATAAAAATATTGGGTAAAGTTATAACCATTAATATTAGATATATAGAGAAATTTATTTATTTACTGCATGATACTGTAATATTTTATTACTTAATACAATAGAAACCTCAATCATTTAATGTAACTACTAATCTTTTAGTATTTGAATAATGGATCAAATCCTTAGAAAATATATTTCAAGCTTTGGTATGAAATTAAAGGGAAAAGGTTATTCTATAAATATATTTCTTAAGTATAGATTCTAATAAATGTTATATATTTATTTAAAATAATAAAGATGATCAATAAATATATGGTATGAAATGAAAGAATTTTAAGTACTTATTATTTGAAAATTACATTACTCATGACCAATTATTTAATTTGGAAAGGTGGTTTTTAAATTTGAGAAAAAGGGAAGAGGAAAATATTTCTATGTATTAATAAACTTTACAAGATTATAAAGGAATTTTGTAGACTATGTATATAATCTATAGAGTAATATTGATTTTTTATTTGGTAGTCTTAATCCAAACCTTAGAGGGATGTTACAC
Organism: Viscum album; assembly: GCA_963277665.1. Classification (NCBI taxonomy): domain Eukaryota; kingdom Viridiplantae; phylum Streptophyta; class Magnoliopsida; order Santalales; family Viscaceae; genus Viscum; species Viscum album. Next base: position 570,965,553 of record OY728134.1, on the reverse strand, counting down.
TCTCAAAAAAATTCAACATATGATGATATGGTATCAAATTCTCTCAAGGTGGAGAATGAATTATATAATCCTTTAATTTTTAAATAAAAGAAAAATAAAAAGAAAATGTTTGATCACTATCTAAATGGAAAATTTAGGAAAAAAGGAATAATTGAATAGTGGAATTTCCAATATATACTAATTTTGGAATAAAGCACCTAGGGTTTTTCTTGAAAGTAATGGGATCATATTACAAGTGTGATGAAAAATTCCATCAAGATCATGAATGAAAAATAAATTGTACATGCTTCAACTATAAGGATATCAGTCACTACTCATGTGAATTACCCACGCATAAAGAGAATATAACTCAGGAAAGGATAAATGAGAAATTCCAAGATTATAAAATCATTATAGTAGAGGTTAAAGACTTAAATAATTTGATAATATATACTTTGATCATAAACACAAAGTTAGTTAATTATTTATTTTATTTTGGATATAAGTAGTCTTTCATATTTTATAAGAATATTGAATCATCCCTTAACACTCTAAGGAAGGAGTTTATAATCAAATCACAAAGTGGGAATCTGGTTTTAATGAGAAAATAAAGGGCAATATCTAATAAGATGCTCAGATACTCTCTTGTTGAAAAATTAATTATTATAATGATATTTTATTTTGATATAATAATATTTTTTGTGGGTTTAATTAGTTTTTATAATTGTTAAATTAGGTAATATGTGTTGAACTAATAGTATGTTTCTGATGAAATTATAATTTAAAGTATTATTGTTCTTATTTGATGTTATTATTGATATTTTATGAATTAATGAATTACTTCATCATGTGAAGGATTATTAATATTGACTATTATCTTATATTTTGCTACCCATTTTGTTTTAGATGGGTGAAATAACTTTTATTTCTTTTGATAATATTATGATTCATTAATGGTTGATTTTCGAGCTTCTGGCATGAAAATACCTCTTAGTCATTCTTAATTAGAATCGAAAGGGAAAATGATTAAATTAAAAAATTATAGTGGAAAATACAATTCAAAATTATAAAGGAATCAAGTATTTATTTTTATCATATTCCCTAAATGCAAGAGGAATATAAATTTATTATGTGTAAAAAACTCAAATGTGCATGTTTGGAAACCAATTCACAATTATAAGTCTCATAAATATACATATATGGTTTAATAAAATTTATGATAAATTTATAAATATTACATAATATGGTGTGGTTTATATCTTTTTAGAAATTACATCTTGATTCATATCTTAATTACTAAGTAACAATTGAAAATTACAAGGACACAAATTTCATAAGGATGGTATAATATAACATCCCAGTAGTTTATTATGTGTTTTCCATTAAATAAATACTATGTTTAATAGCTTGTGATGCTCAAAACATTGAAAATTAAGTGAATAATAAAATTACAATAAAAAATGATATATATTATAATAAAATTAAATGAAACCTAATTAGTAAAATAATTTAATATGTATTACTTTAATTATTCTTATTTAAATATAAATATATTGTTTACAAATATTATTTTATTGTATATCTTTCATTTAAAAGTTAATTTTATTAATTTAGATTATTAAAATTATATAATATTATTGTTTATATGTATAAAAATAATAATAATCATTCATACATTTATTATAAAATATTTAGAAATAAACATAAAATAATTAGAAGTTAAAAAAGAGTTATTTTTTAGAAAAACCATTTGTATATGCATAATGTATTTTTATTTTAATAAATTAAATTAATAATTTTTTATAATTTATTTATTTATTTTTTATAAAATATATTCAATTAAAGAAATTGACATCCATCTAATTGTTTTTACAAGGAAAGTAATTATAATAAATTCATTTTATACTTTAAAAATACCACTTTCTTAAAATGATTTTTATAGCTTTCATGCACTGATTTTTGAATTAATTTCTTCCAGATTAAAAATTTTATTTTATAAAGAACTTTTTTTAATTAATAATGACTAAATTATCTTAGGTTAATTTTTTTATTTTTTTGAAAAGATTTATTTTTCACTAAATAGTGAAAATGCCATTTTTTGGAAAAATTATCATCTCTTTTATTTAAATAATGTTATTTAAAAGAATCTTTATTTTTTTATTTGTTATTAATGAAAAATGAGATCTATTTTATTAAACATGGTATATTTAATTCTATAGTAGTTATAATTATATTTTATTTTGGTATAAGATTATTTGTAGGCTTAAAATGTATTTTTCTAAAAAATTGTTTTTAGTTGTGTTCTACACACATACATTAAAATTAATTTATGAAAATTCTAAAAAATGAATATTTAAAATTTTATTACATTTTTTGAAACAAGTGGTTCAATTTTATTAATGAGATAAAATTCATTTTTAGCCACTACAAATAGTAATCATGGTAAAAATATTATCACCATTGTAACAGGGTAAAATGGCTTAACCGTGGTTGAAACTTTATTATAATTTCATAAAAACATCTATTAATTATTGTTGGATGAGTTTAATTATAACCATATCAAATTATATTTTATATTTAATTTTTTAAGTTCCATTTTTTCATGAGTAATATTTTTATAATATTTAATTATTAAGAATAATTTTAAGTGTTCTACTCACCTCACTTATAAAAGGGAACCTCCTCTCCTCTCTTCTTCACACCACTTAGTCTACTTATCTAGACTGAGATGTTAAAAAAATAACTCCCAAAATCACTAAATACATACTAGATATTTTTGACTCACCAAAATAATACCTCATGGAGGCTTAATGTGTAAGTTAAAGGAGAGTTATCAAAGAAAATGTATAACTATTAATTGAGTGTTTTCATATTTACTTCTTATTCCTAATCCTTAAAATATTCTATAAACATGATGTTATTAAAACATCATTATCTTAAATACACCAAAGTTTTATTATGTTGATGAAACAATCCTTTATCATCTTCTTTTTCTTCCAATAGAAAATGAAAACATCGCTTGTGTGTACGCATGACCCACCATCTCAACATAGTAATGTATTTATCTTTTAATCACTCACTCACATGTATAGTTATAAAGATATAATTAAGATATATATAATATTTTTTTGAAATAATTATGTTTATGTAATGATAATATATCATCTAACTTCTTACCCTTCCATACATTATAAAAAGATAATTTAACTCATGTCTACGTGTGAATTACCACCTCCACGAAGCGATGTGATACGTTTTTCATTTCTTCCATATATAGATATACATATGGATGGATTTTGTAAATAATTAATATATTTGAGTTATTATTATTATTATTTTAAAATTAATACTTTATCGATTTTATTTTAGTTTCATCAATTAGAATAATGGAAACATCACTCTTGTATACAAACAGACTATCGTCTCCATGAGATAATGTAATTCATTTTTTCTGACCATTTTTAATGGATGGTTAAGTATATTGAATGTATAAAAATGAAATATATAGAATATTTAAGATTATAAGGATGATTAATCCATGACCAATGTGTAAGTACTAGAAACTTTGAACTAAAACATATATGTAAAACTGAATAGTTGATGCTCAAATATTATTTTTATCAAACAAATTATAAATAAATAGATAAAAAGAAATTATTAAAAATAGTATCTAGTGAGATAAATCAAAATATGGTTATGATATATATGTATAATATGTCTAAATTTATTATACATTAGGTTAGAAATTATCTAACCAAGAGGAAGTCTGAGATAATGGATTTCTCATCTCAATTCTCTTTCTTTGATACTTATGACACTTTCACCAAATGTTTTATTTTTCATAGTGTATAAACTTCCATATGGATTTATTTTGACATTAATTTATTATAAATAAAGTCATTTAAAATCATTTTCTTTTTCACTCCATCAAGGATCTTTTGATTTGAAAGCTACCAAAGTGGTAAGGGTTTATTCTATAATCTCATTTTTATTTGAGATTGTTTATGTTCAAATTTCCATTGATGAAAATTATAGTTTCTTTTTCTCTAAAAATTCATATATTTTATTATTATGAAGATATATATGGATTTTATATGTTTTTATTTTATTTTCCTACCCTTGATACTTGATACAATCATGAAAAAAATTAAGAAGAAACAACCTCATTTCTTCTTTGGTCAAAGAAACTTTTCTTCTAAGTCAATATTTCCAAAAATATTTTCAAGAATGTAATTTTTTATGATCATGTTATTATTTAAAGTCATTTACCACTAAATTTTAGTTTATTTTAAAAAAATTAAAAGGAATCCTCTCATAATTTTTTCAAATGATGTACTTTTTACTTTTTACCAATGGTGTGAAAGAAATATTTGTTTTTATATTTATTGAATGAACATATTTTTATTACCATTAGAACTGTTCTATGATTTGAATATAAAATTACAAGTTTCCAAAATTATTTTAAAATAAATGAATTGTATAAATATTCTATAAATATATAATTAAAATTTTATCAAAATAAGAGTATATTTTTCTCTTATTTTTTAAGAATGTTTTAAATGTTATTTTAAAGTTATTTTCATCTATGTAAACATCCATTGATAAATATTATGCTTTTATAAGGATATAATATAATGATACCATAAATATTATTTATATAAATGGTTTATTATTATATTTTTTAATAGTGAAAATATTAACATATCAATTGATATTTTTCTAATATGAATATTTATATTTATTAGATATTGTATTGTTATTAATTTCTTTCATATGATGAATGAATTGGATTTATAAAGAGACCTAGTAGGACCTTTTATTAGATAGTACCTTGATTCATCATTAGTTATCTTGAGATAAACTAGATTTTATATTTATTATATGACTTACCTATTTATGTATTATGCATTGGCATAAGTCCATGATGGAATGATTACGATTTCAAAAATTATGCATTCAATCATTATGAAACAATTTATTTTTATCTAAGAAATTATTTATATTCCAATGTTATCCATGGATATATTCCAGTTTTGTAATATTAATTATATGGAATATTTTATTATTATTTGTATATATCATATTATTCATGTTTTATTTATTCTATGATAGATTCTAATGTACATTATTCCTTACTGTGCATCTGAGCTGACACTTTATTTATTTTCCTTTCCTAGGATATAAAGACGGAATCTTTGAATGATTTTCAAGGATTAAATAATTTGGATTCATGATATGTTTTTATCGTACAATGTAATATGGAAGTCATGTATGTATCAAGTTTCCAAAACATATAAACTAATCAATATTGCATCGTGTGATCCCTTGTATCTTGTACCAATGTAAAAATTTAAACACCATATCGGGGTTACTAAATTTAAGGTGTTATAGTAGATTTATGCCAGATCCCTCATCCACTTTTAATATCCATATGAAGATTTAATTTCCTGTAAAACCACATAACATATATTTTTCAAAAATCTCAATATGGTATCCCAAATTTATACTTATCCATTATACTTATTACTAGGGTTTTCTCTAATGATATCTAATCCAAATCCCAAAAAAAACCTAAACTAATCCTAAGAAATAACTAAACCCTTCTCTAATAACAACTATAAGAAACCAAGATACTTATATCTTTATTTAATGTTATTTCAATAATCTAAACACTATATCTCACAAATAAAAACAAAATCTATAGCACATATAGTTTCATTTAAGTAACCAATTCACTAATATTTTTAAGTATATAAAGTATAAGGCTGAAGTTTAGGAGAGTTTGGAGAACTTTTTCAGGGTTTTGGGTCTTTTTTATAGGTTCATAGTTGGTGCACAGTTTGGGAAAGCCATGAAACACCTATATAAAACTGTGAAAAATGAATTAGGGGATAAAGGGAAGGTGTATAGGTAGTGCACAATCTTCCCAAATGATGCATAATCATATGAGAAACCATGCTATTTTGTACTGTGGTCTATGGAACGGTTGGTGCACTATTTGCAAACCACATAAGCTAACCCTTTGAGGTTCATTCTTAAGGTAGTGGCTGGAGTATGGTATTTTCACGGTTTTCATAACTGTGCAACAAAACCATGTGTGGTTAGAAAACTCGGGCATAAAATAGTGGATATAGGTCGGATTTGTGTTAATGCCTTGTTTTTACCCCCAAAATGTACCTAAATTAGTATATTTCCATCACAAAGATTGTTGAACCTCACACCATTTATTTAGAAATAATTTGTAGGCTTATCTTGGTGTTTTGAAGCCAAATTCTCACAGTAAGTGTTCGTTCACGGTTTTTCTTGGTGGGTTTTCTTAGATAATATTCTCTATATCTCTGGGTTTCTAAGATATACATATTATGTGGATAGATTTGAGATATTTGATGCAAAATATGATGATATTTGACCTCTTTTATGATATAGTGAGATATCTAAGGTGGATTGTTAGAGTTTCAACCTTGTTTCATTGGCGTTTGAGTGTCATTCTTTGTGTTCTCCCTAAATTTCAAGGTTGGTGGATTCACTATCGACTCATCTATTTAGAACATTATGGATTAGTTTCTAATTTATTAAATTGATTCAAATTTATTGTGAAATTTGTGTACAAGTCATGGTAGAAACCTTCTTTAGTGATGGTTTTGGATTTTTGTGGAATTGAAAATTGTTGTGGAATATTATTTGTTAAATGGTTTTAAAATGTTTGTTTTAAGGTTTTTTGGTTTTTATTTCTTGAGAAATTTTTTTCAATAAATGGTTCGTTTTATGAAATGGTTTGTTTAAAATGTTTCCAATAAAAAATTTTGTTTTATTGAAATGGTTTTTGCATTGAAGTGGTTTTAGAATTGAAATGGATTTCGGGCATACATGGTGGTGTGTGTTCATATTTCATTCTGAGGCTTGGCTGAAATATGAAATTATGCTCAATGACAAAGGTGTAATGGTACATAAGATTTAATTACCTTGTGATGACTTGGTAGATTGATGAGAAACCACTCATGTGTATGGAAATTTCATGATGAAGTATGCATGTGTAGATGTGTGGATATGTGGATATGTGGTTTAGAATGTGGTATGCCAAAAATGGAAATATGGAATGGTTTTGAGAACTTTCTTGGTTGCTTTATGGAAAACTATTTTATTTAAGAAAACTATTTTGTTAGAACTATTTTTGTTTGTATGATAAATTTTTTTAAGTTGTTTAATATAAAATGTTTTATATAAATTATTTTATAAAATGTGCTAACTAGTTCTATACTAGTGGTGTGAGTAGGGAAGTCATTGGGAAAAATCTACTGAGTTTAATAACTCACCAATTCTTTAGAACTTTGTTTATTTTTCATATATTTTTCATTGATATATGGGAAAATTTAAAGTATCACATTTATTTAGTGATGTTCGGTGATACTTGGAAAATTTTTTGTGCATGGAACTTGTTAGATATTTGGTGATTTGTTGGAGTTTTTGGGTATTGTTGGCAATGTCTCATGTTGTATACCTTGATGTTTTCTATACTTCCATTATGGTACCCTTGATAGTTGGTATTGATATAAAAACTTTTACCTTTATTTGTTTTATATTTTTTATCATGCATCTTATAGTAGATTTGTTAAGGTGTGTTTGGTTGGCTGTTTTCTTTCAAAGGGAAATCGTTCTCCAGTTGTTAATAAACCCTTTGGAATTTATTACCATCCTTTGGAATCATGGAGATTTCACAAAATTCCAAGTAAATTTCCACCTCCTTATCAATATAATGATGAGGGGAGGGATGTTATGAGTGGTATAATTTTAGTACTTCTTTTATGGAACAAGTGTTCTATGTATTGGTTGTCCTTTGAATTGGTATTGGTTGTTGTTCTTGGAGTTTAATTCATTTTAGTATATTCCATGAGTTGGAATCATAGAAAGGAATAGGATTTCCAGAACACAAAATATAGAACATAAAAATATATAGCTAACATTTTTTGTTGATCTTCATGTTACCCGGAAGTTGGGCACATAGGTATTTTGGAGACACTTATAGGATTTGGAATCTCATTATCATGAGATTAGACAATACAACAAACATGACATGGATTAGAGGAATGGATTCCCACTAGGATTTCATATTTTATTTTGAGTAATGATTTGTTACAATGATTTTATTTTTGAAAATTATTGAAATTGTTTTCAAATATGATATTTTGAAAATTGCATGATTGTGATATTTTAAAAATGGTTTTATTTTCAAAATAAAGTATAAGTATTTTAAAAATTAGTTGAGTTTGGAAAGCAGAGTTTTGATAGTATGATGTGGTCGAATTTGAAATGTTAAGCCTTAAAATAATAGACAGTGAGACTTATGGTGTTTCTTATGTGAATATAAAATGGAATCTGGTAGGCATCGTAGAAACCAACTGGAAGAAGCTGCTGAGAATGTGGTTTCACCTAAGCCACAAGTGAACCCACAGTTCGTTCAAAGTGTAGTTTAAGCTTTTGAAGTTGTGGATATGGGGAATAGAAGGAGTGATCCAAGGTAAGTGGACCATTCCGTCCAGTTGAAAAAGAAGAATCCAACCATATTTTGGGGTGATTTGGAACCAGAGAAGGTGGAGGTGTGGCTGAATAAGATGGATCATATATTCAATTTCATTGGCACCCCATTAGAGGTAAAATTCAATCTGGATACATATACACTAGAATATCTTGCATGCTAGTGGTATGATTTAGTTTTTCAGGCTAAATTTGACCACAACATCATATGGGAGGCTTTTGAAGAAATATTCAATAAAATATTATATCCACATATATTCAGAATTCAAAGAAAAATGGATTTATTCATATTAAAGTAATAAAATATTTATTTTATAGAGTATGCAGATAAATTTGTAAATTTAGTGAACTTTTCACCAAAGTTTTCTACTAGTGCATCCTTGAATCATCTTTGAATCGGGGAAGAGATAGTAGATTCGCTAAAATATTTTATGCTATGTATTATGGATTAAATAGAGATAATAATTAGAGTGATGTTAACTAAAAGGTACATCTCATGATCTATAGGATGAGGTAGCATGTTCACACTGATAAGAAATGGTGGGAACTCTAATTCGGGGAGCAAGTGGAAGAGGGACACCTATTTCCACGGTTGGAGCATGAATCAGAATCCAACATCTGGATCATTAATCTTCCTCCAAGACCAAATATCCAAGATAGATATTTCCAATGTGGTTTATTCGACCACATAAAAGAGATATTGTATAGAACCAACATCAAAATGCCATAATTTCAAAAGAAAATGGGTCATATTCAGTGCTTTTTTCATGGTGATCTAAGGTCCGGTGTTCAGGACCTTTTTCAAGTGTCATTGGTGTCGATGAGGAGAGGGAAGAAGAATTAATATCGTTAGTAGAACAGATCTAGACATGGTGATTATAGGAATACCATGACTTATTATCAAGGGAAATTTCCACAAAGCAATATGGAACAAACTGTAGTGATGAGGAAATTATATGGATCTGAACAAGTTATTGTGGATGATCAATCTGGACCATCAACTATGAGTGGTATGATTATTTTAAATTATTCCCTTATACAAGTTTTTTTTATACTGTTTCATCCCATTACTTTATTTCTTCTTGTACTATTTATTTTCTGAGTTTAAAAGTTGAGATGATGCCTTCTGTAAAAAAAATCAAAATCCTCTTGGTTATAGAGAATTTTGAGCCTTTTGTATAAGGACCCGACCTTAAAAATTGCAGAGTCTTGAATTAAATGAATAATTCACATTGAGGATCTTTTTAGTTTGAGAGATTTAGAGAATTATTCCATAACTATTACATTATATCTCATAAATTACAAGTTAGACACTTCTACTCAGTTTCTATATTTTTCAAAAAATAAAAACTCTTTAAAAAAAGTGTCATGTCTAGTTCTATGTTTTAGATAGCAAGAATTTTCCTTTATCCCATCTTTGACCATATTCATATTTAAGTCCTGTGAAAAACATTTCAAAACATGGGATGAGCATAAAAATTTTAGTAAGGGATACAAAAAGAAGGAAAACTATTATTTTTTCAAAAAAACAAGTAAGCCATTAATACTTTATCATAAGTAATACATTTCACCTTTATGAATTAGTAAATACTCTTCACTGAATAAAAGATCATTTCTTACCCTTTTGTAACCAAAAAATTACCATAAAACCCATATAAAGAACTCATAACATATAAAGGTAATTTGGGACATAAACATACTTAAATGTAATAATCCTACGGTTGACTTCCACACATATCACTAAATGAAATAGCCATATAGTTGACTTCCATACCCAATGCATTGGAGGTTATAATGTAACCTCCCGTCTTGGTTTATCACGGCACCACTCGTCATATGGTTTATCACGTAACCACCCATAAAATGTTAAAGTACCATCATAACACATAAAATATTTAAAATATAAATATTTCAATAATAACATTTCATTTCCAATCACAAGAAATAATTTCGAGATATTAAAATAATCAATACTTTATCAAACCATTTTCAAAGCCATTTAAAATATATTTTTGAATCCAAGTGTCCCATAACACTTTGAATATTTTAAAGGAATCATAATTTTAAAACATTAATGTCCATATATATAAATCTTCAAAAGCATTTTTAAAACATGTACATTAAAGAGAAAGATTTAGAATAATAAATCTCTAAAACATTTAAAATGATATTTTAGTTAAAGTTTTTAACAAAATGAGAGACTCTTGAATAAACATATTTGAGGAATAACATTTAATCAGAAATTTATAATATCATGAGAATAAAAGGATTCCTGATATAAAATTACAAAGGATAGAATATACACCATATAAGAGTGAATTGGTGCATAAAAACAATGAAGTCTCAATAGAAATGTAAGTTGAGATGAAATCCCTTATAAAGACGGTATCCTTAAATTAAGGATAAATCAATCACATAATTGTGGGTGAAAAAATATAAATACACCCAATATAAGTGAATATTAAGTGTAAAAAAATCATAGGTCATTCAAACATATTCCTAGGATGACATATTCAAGAAGTATAAGTTTATCACAAAGAATTGAAATTGGGTTAAGAAGTTCCCTTGCAAAAATTCTAAAGCCTAACAACTTCACTTTAAAATTCAGAAAATGAGTTGATGAGATAAAAAGGGTATCTCATCACTTAGACATAAAATTTAAATCAATAAGGATATATAATAACATATCCCAACATAATAATACGTAAATTAAAAGACATAACAAAAATAAGTCTTTTAAAAAGTGGAGGGTGAAAGGTTCCCTTACCGATTTGGTAACTTACAAAACATACGCCACATGAAATAAGGATCATACAATGAAGATGTAAATACTCATAAATGAAATTATATTACACAAATAGTACAATAATGGGCAGTACATACACCACACAAAAGGAAATAGTTGAAAATATAGCATGAATCTCACGGGAATAAAAAGTGAGATGAAACCCTATACCATGTTGTAATCAACTGAGTCGTATGACCAAAAGTTAATAACCACCAAATGAATCACAGAATAATAAGAATATAAAAAGAATAATTATAATATATATATATCAAATGTTAGTAAAAAATAAACCTCATGCAATGAATATGTGGCGAACAATGGAAATCTCGCAGAATTAAAAGAGAGTTAAGAAAATCCCTTACCTCGTTGTCCGACTCAACCCGTTCATTCTTTAATCTCTTGAATAATAAACTAAAGTTAATTTATAATTGATTAATAACCATTTTAAAGTTTATTAATAGTTTTATTTCAATTATTACCATGTTATAAACAATATGTTATCATTTAAGTTAACAATGGTCGTTTTGTCGATATTTGGTAATTGAGTTAAAAATGAACACCTTATATTTACAAGTTTTTCATGTGGTCAATATTACATTATATCCAGAATGATATTAATTATTTAGATATCATATATATCATATATTTCCATTATATATATATATATTTATTTATTTATTTATTTATAACATTTCATATCATTTTTAGGTAAGAAATGAAATGCATCGTTCAAGGAGTCGGTAAGTCGTACGTACGCATAAACGCTACATTCATTTCTATTTCTTATTTTAATATAATTAAAACATAATGATTCATAGGTATATTATAATTATATTATAATATCATATATAATATCATTAACTCTATCCTTTATACATCCCACATATGGCATGAATGAGTCATACACTTTGAGGGGGCGGTAGTTCGCACTTCCTCAAATGAAATTATCTCATTTAACCATAATGGAAACGAGAAAGGTATGCTATAAATGAAAAATACAGATGCCTGTAGAAATATTAAACATAATATATATCATATATAAATTCAGTTTCATCTTAATGGCCACCATGATAGGCGGTAGGAGATAATCGAACAATCGTCGTTTCGTGAGGCGTTAGTTTTCCATCCACAGAAACAATATGTTCTTCACCCATTAGATGGAGGTGTGTGTAAGTGTAGTTAGAATCCTTCTCATAAAAATATCATAGTATATTTAGGATACTGTTTTTGTTATAAAATAAAGGAATAAAAATATTTTTATGGGTTGGAGAAGTAAAATAAAAGAAAAGAAGTTGAGAGGAATCATTACCTTTAATTTGGGTAACTTCCTTTGGTTTGAATCAAAAGGACTTCTTGAAGTGTCTTCTGCCTAAGGTAAGGCTTCTAGGAGGAGGATAAGGATGTAGGGAGATTAATTGGGCAGAGTTTGGACGAGCCAAAAGGCTTGAGAGATGTGAGAAATTGGTTAGAAGTGAGGGCTTTTTAAAAGGGGGAGGAGTGGCTCTTTAAGAAAGTGTGATAATATTATTCTATTATATAATGATATTCAGTTTCTAAAGGTCCAAAAATCATTAAAGAAGAATATAATATTACTCATGATCAAAATAAAATCATACAACAATAATTGGAATGGTTTTGGATATTATTTTAATATTTATAATCTTATTTATTTAAATCATTTATTAATGAGGTAAATACTGCATCATTATTGTGTCATATATAATTTACTTTATTTGGTATCTAAAAATAATTATAATAATACCATGATGTAGTAAATCTTTTTATATTTCCAAAGAATTTTCATAGTCTAAAATATGACTTATTTAACCCCATGTAAAAATTTATTTACTAAAATATATTTTTCTTGTCATTTTTGCCTTTACTTTAAGTTAATAAAAATAAAGTATCATTATCATTACTAAGTGGCTGAATGGGGTCCCAAATCAACACAAGGATTCCCATGGTTATACATTACCCATAAAATAAGGTTAGGACAAGTGTTAAGGTAATTTGGTATTATTATGATATTCTTTTTACCTTGAATTGCCCTATTTACCTTCAACTGCGTTAAATAAAAGTCAAAAGTTACTATTCACATAAAATTATTTCCATCTTATTGAACCAAATTTTATTTACTAATAATAACCATGTATGTAAGATTTTCAAAATTCAATTCATAGAAGCGGTAAAATTTCATTTAAATGAAAAATTCAGTTCTTTAACTACTACTAAGTGATTTCACTATTCATAAAAAATTGGTGTTTTTTAGAAAAATACCAAAAAATCAGCCTAAGAAAAATTTGATATTCCAAATTAAAAAATTATGTCTATTTTACCAAATTAAAAACATAGAAGTTTCATTAATTAATTTAAAATTAATTCCCGTTGTCAAAACAAATAGAATGTTTTAAAGAAACAATAACTATCAAAATATTGACACTTGTTTATGTCCAATTTCAATGTGAAATTAATTCCAATGACCAAAATTGGATTAAATGGATAAAATATAATCTAATTAAACTTTAAAAACAATTAAAAAGATAATATAACCCTATAAATAAATTATATAAAAGGCACTTTTGAATTAAAATACTGTATTTTTTCACTATTCATTAAAAAATGAATTTTATCAGAAAAATACCAAAAATTTACCCAAAGTAAATTTTGATGTCCCGATTCTAAAGAAGAATTTTATTTTTCCAAATAGAACATATATAAATGACCATAAATAGATTTAAATAGTGTTTTCCATCAAAGGGTGGTAAATCGGCCTTTTACTGAATATTAGAGTATTCATGCTTAAAATTAGATTCATTCATATTTTAAGCCCCTAAATTTTATTGGATAAATGTTAAAACATTTCACAAACATGTATAATTATATTGTAGTTATTTATGTTCATTATCACCAATACAATAGCTTGGTGTCAACTACCATTTAGAATAATAATATTATATTATTATTTTTCAGTATGACCCAACGTCATGTGCAACGTAAGATTTCAAAGAAACTCATTATTGTGTATCGGGTACGCCAATGAACAGAGCATCCCCTTTAAAGTAAAATTAATAACTAATTTAAAAATATTAATAAATATGAAAATTTCATATACTTTATTCACCTAGGATGTTACATCCTTCCTCCCTTTTAGGAATTGCGTCCTCGCAATTTTAAAATTAGGCTTGGAAACATCATTGAAAGTCCCACATCAGAAAAAGAGTAAATAAATCTATCACTTTAAAGTAAAGAAAGATATATACAAAGGTCACCTGAGACAATAGATACTAGGATTCCATGAAAACGTGGATATGGAAGAGAAACTAACTCTCATAGGCTAATAGAGAGTGATAGAGAACTTGATCATGAAATGTTAACTCACACAATACCAAAAATTTGTGGTTGGGTAAAAGTCTGATGATAAAATAGATCTTATAAATTTTTTATATCAAGATCCTTTTTATAGATTTGATTAATTATATTAACAACTAGACTAATATTGTAAGGAAATATACTTTCTTATCATGTAGAGTGTCATCCTTTAATAAAATTCTACCACAGACTCATCTTTTCTCCAAACGGTAAGTATTCAAGATGACATGATCACACCTAAAGTGCTATAATAAACTTCTAGAGTATCACATAATCTACAAAAGATGAACTATATATTTCTCTTATCCTTATACATCAACCAAAACCAAAATGGTTATTGCAAGATCAGATAATCCGCAAATAGAATAATCTTTTACAAAAAGAAAAACAACTCTTTATCTCCAAAGTTTCTCAAAAAACCCCAAAGTTAAAAAAATACCATTCAATAAACAGTTATCCATAAAAATTTTCAAAATAGTCCAAACCAAGATTGAAACGAAAAACTGAGAAGGATTTAATCCCATATTCTTCCACATAAAATCATAACATTTATCTCCAAATAACATCGACTACTTGTAAAGTCTCAGGTTGAAGTGTAATTAACCTAATAGCATATTCTCTATGATAGGTTAATCATTTCCATAGATAACCCAAATCACCATATTTCCATAACAAAAACATAGATTCTTCCAAAATAAAATTTCTACCATTACTCCACAAAAGAAAAGATAACTATTCCTTGAATAATATTTTCATATATAAAATATTAGAGTTACACAAACTATAAAAAGTCTTCTGATGTAACCCCATCATCAAAAGAGTCTTAATACTTTTAATCATTTCATTGTCTTAAAATCTACCATATCTTTGGAATCCCTTATATGTTGACTTCTTAAAATGTTCTTCCCGATCCATTAACCAATCTTTACCATCTTATTCAGAAATAATTCTTGTCTATAAACAAAATCATGAATCATATCCTAAGATTCAATAATGTCAAAATATTAGCTAAGAAATAATTTATACCTTTCATTGTTCATTGACAGTTTCCTCATCTTCAATTAGAATGGCATTAGAAATTGGTAAACATGTATTTATGCGATCTTGCTGATCCCATTCTTGAAACTTCTTTGTAGGACATCTATTTGTATAATGACCATGAGCACCACTTTTAAAAAATTCAATTGATCCTTTGTAAATAACTTCTTTCCCTTTCCAGGAGTCAACTGGACGTATCCTTTTTCCATGGAAGGTTCTTTCTTTATGACCTTCATTACCACATATATAGCATCTTCTCGTCCCTTTAAAGCATTTTCCTAAGTGATTCTTTACACTTCCTTGACACATAGTTTTTTGAACATACGTACCTTTATTATTATTACCTAAACATCCGTAGGGATTTGTTTCTCACATATATGATGCCTTATAAAAATCACCAAGGTTCAGGTTTCCAATCATGACTCCAGATAGTTGGTTGAGAAGAACCACAAGAGTCCTCATTGTAGCTCCCATTTCATTTAGTTTCTCATTCAGAAAATCATCACAGTTTTCTTTACATCCACTTTTACTTTGGTTCTAGAATGATCCAGCCATTTACTAAATCCAAAAAGGTAATTGTGAGTATATAATCATATAATATCTTATGATGAGGGTAAATACTAATATATACTTATTCACGTTATCTTAAACTCATTCAATTTATCTAAGATAAATATGACTCTTTCTAATATGTTAACCATTATGGTTATGTAAATTGTGCTTAAATAACACCCTAACATCTAAAGTTATCTAAACTGACCTCGGATACCAACTTTAAGGACCCAGCCTTAAACATTGCATAGTCTTGAATTACATGAATAATTCACATTGGGGATCTTTTCAGGTTTAGAGTTTTATAGAATTAGGCCATAACTATTACATTACATCTCATAAATTACAAGGTAGATACAATTTCCATATTTAAAAAATAAATAAAAACTCTTAAAAAAAGAGTCATGTCTACTTCTATGATTTAGACAGCAAGATTTTTCCTTAATCACATCCTTGACCCTATTCATCTTTAAGTCCAGTGAAAAACATTTCAAAACATTTAATGAGAATAAAAAGCTCAGTAAGGGATACACAAATATGGAAAACTTTATGTTTTTAAAAACAACAAGTAAACCATGAATACTTTATGATAAGTAATACATTTCACCTTTAATAAGTAGTAAATACTCTTCGCTAAATAAAAGATCATTTATTACCCTTTTGAAACCAAACAATTACCATAAAACTCATATAAAAAACACATAAAATATAAAGGTAACTTTGGACATAAACATACTTAAATGGAATAACCATACGGTCGAATTCCACATATATCACTAAATGGAATATCCATACGGCCGACTTCCATACCTAATGCATTGGAGGTTATAACGTAACCACGCATCCTGGTTTATCATGGAACCACCCATCATATGGTTTATCACGTAACCACCCGTCAAATGTACAAGTACCATCATAACACATAAAATATTGAAAATATAAATATTTCAGTAATAACATTTCATTTGAAATCGCAAGAAATAATTTCGAGATATTGAAATAATCAATGCATTATCAAACCATTTTTAAAACCATTTAAAAGGAGATTTTTGAATCAAAGTGTTCAATACCACTTTGAATATTTTAAAGGAATTATCATTTTAAAAAATGAATTTCCATATATATAAATTCTCAAAATCATTTTTCAAACATGTTAATTAAAGAGAAAGATTTATAATAATAAATCTCTAAAACATTTAAAATGAATATTTAGTTAAAGAGTTTTTAACAAAATGAGAGACTCTTGAATACAAATAATTGAGGAATAACATTAAATCATAACTTTATAATATCATGAGAATAAATAGATTCATGATATAATATTAAAAAGGATAGTATATACACCATATAAGAGTTAATTGGTGCATAACAACAAGCAAGTCTCAATTGAAATGTAAATTGAGATGAAATCCATTATAAAGAGGGTATCCTTAAATTAAGGATAAATCAATCACATAATTATGTGTGAAAAATATAAATACACCCAATATAAGTTAATATTATGTTTAAAACAATAATAGGTCATTCACACATATTCATAGGATGGAATATTCAAGAAGTACAAGTTTGAGCCAAAGAATTGAAATTGGGTTAAGAAGTTCCCTTATAAAAATTCGAAAGCCAAACGACGTCACTTTAAAATTCAGAAAATGAGTTGATGAGATAAAAATGGTATCTCATCAATTGGACATAAAATTTAAATCAATAAGGATATAGAAGAACATATTCCAACAAAATAATATGTAAATTGAAAGACATAACAAAAAGATGTCTTTTAAAAAGAGGAGGGTGAAAGGTTCCCTTACTGATTTGGTAACTTAGAAAACATACGGCGCATGAAATATGTATCATGAAATGAAGATGTAAATACTCATAAATGAAATTATATTATAGAAAGAGTACAATAATGGGTAGTACATACACCACACTAAATGAAATAGTGGAAAATGTAGTATGAATCTCACGGGAATAAAAAGTGAGATGAAACCCTTTACCACATTGTAATCAAATGAGTCGTATGAACAAAAGTTAATAACCACCAAATGAATCACAGAATACCATGAATATAAAGAGAAAAATGATAATATATATATCAAATGGCAGTACACAATACACCACATGCAATGAATAGGTGGTGAACTATAGAAATCACATGGAATTAAAACTGAGATAAGAAAATCCCTTACCTCGTTGTCCAACTTGACCCATTTGTTATTTAATCTCCTGAATAATTAACTAAAGTTAATTTATAATTTCTTAAGAATCATTTATAAGTTTATTAATCCGTTATTATAAATTATTACCATGTTATAAACATTATGTAATCATTTAAATTAATAATGGTCATTTTGTTGATATTTGGTACTTGAGTCAAAAATGAACACATTATATTTACAAGTCGTCCATGTGGAAAATAGTTCATTATATATAGAATGATATTAATTATTTAGATATAATATATATCATATATATCCAGTATATATATATATATATTTATTTATTTATTTATTCATTTATTTATAACAGTGCATATCATTTGGAGGTAAGAAATGAAATGCACCGTTCATGGAGACGGTAAGCCGTATATACGCATGAACGCTACTTTCATTTCTATTTATTATTTTAATGGAATTAAAACATAATTATACATAGGTTTATTATAATTCCAGTATGATATCATATATAATATCATTAACTCTATCCTTTATACAACCCATGTATGGCATGAACGAGTCATATCACTTTGAGTGGGCGGTAGTCCACACTTCCTCAAATGAAATTATCATGTTTCTCCATAATGGAAACCATAAAGGAATGATATAAATGAAATATGTAGAAGAATAAAGAAAACATAAACATAATATGTATTATATATAAATTTAGTTCCATCTTAATGGCCACCATGATAGGTAGTAGAAGATAATCGAACAATCATCGTTTTGTGAGGCGTTAGTTTTTCATCCACAGAAACAGTATGTTCTTCACCCATTAAATGGAGGTGTGTGTAAGTGTAGTTCAAATCCTTCTCATAACAAAATCCTAGTATATTTATGATACTAGTTTTGTTATAAAAGAAAGTAAAAAAAGATTTTAGGGGTTGGAGAAGTAAAATAAAAGAAAAGAAGTTAAGAGGAATTGTTACATTTAATTTGGGTACCTTCCTTTACTTTGAACCAAAAGGACATCTTGAAGTGCCTTATACCTAAGGTAAGGCTTCTATGAGGACTATAGGGATGTAGAAAGCTTAATTGGGTAGAGGTTAGATGATCCAAAATGCTTGAGAGGTGTGAGGAATTGGTTACAAGTGAGGGATTTTTATAAGGGGGGAGGGGCTCTTTAAGAAAGTGTGATAATATTATTTTATTATATAATTATATACAGTTTCTAAAGTTCCAAAACTCATTAAAGAATAATATAATATGACTCATAGTCTAAATAAAATCATCCAATAATAATTTGACAGTTTTTTGATATTATATTAATATTTATAATCTTATTTATTTAAATCATTTATTAATGAGGTAAATACGGCATCATTATTGTGTCAAATATAATTTAATTTATTTTGAATCTAAAAATTATAATAAAAATACCATGATGTGGTAAATCTTTTTATATTTCCATATAATATTCATAGTAAAAAATATGACTTATATAACCCCATGTAAAAATTTATTTACTAAAAGATATTTCTTTGTCATTTTTGCCTTTACTTTATGTTAATTAAAATAAAGTGTCATTATCATTCATAAGTGTCTCCATGGGGTCCCAAAATCAACACAAGGATGCCCATGTAAATAAAAATCAAAATTTATTATTCACAAAAAAAATTATTTTCATCTTATTGAACCAAATTTTACTTACTAATAAAAACCATGTATGTTTGATTTTCAAAATTCAATTCACAGAAGCGGTAAAATTTCATTTAAATGAAAAGGTCGGTTTTTTAACTACTACTAAGTGATTTCATTATTCACCAAAAATTAAAGTTTTTCAGAAAAATACCAAACATTCATCCTAATCTATATTTGATATTCTGAATTCAAAAATTATGTCTATTTTACCAAATTCAAAACATAGAATATGCATTAATTAATTTAAAATTAATTCCCATTGTCAATATAAATAGCGTGTTTTTAAGAAACAATAACTATCAAAAGATTGACACTTGTTTATGTCCAATTTGAAAGTGAAATTAATTCCAATACTAAAATTGGATTAAATAGTAAAAATATAATCTAATTACACTTTAAAACCAATTAAAAATATAATCTAACCATACAAATAAATTATATTAAAAGGCAATTTTGAATTAAAATACCATGTTTTCTTTATTCATAAAAAAATTAATTTTGGTAGAAAAATACTAAAAATTTACCCAAAGTAAATTCTGATGTCCCGATTCTAAAGAAGAATTTTATTTTTTCAAATAGAACATATAAAAATGACCAAAACTATATTTAACGAGGGTTCTCCATCAAAAGGTGGTAAATCGACCCTTTACTGAATATTAGAGTATTCATGATTAAAATTAGATTCATTAATATTTTAAGCCCCTAAATTTTATTGGATAAATGAAAAAACATTTAACAAACATGTATAATCATATTTTAGTTAGTTCTGTTCATTCCCACCAATAAAATGGATAGGCGTCACCTACCATTTAAAACAATAATATTATATTATTGTTTTTTAGTATGACCCAACGTTGTGTGCAACGTAAGATTTCAAAGAAACTCATTGTTGTGTATCGTGTACTCCCTCAAACATAGAATCCCCTTTAAAGTAAAATTAATAACTAATTTACAAATATTATTAACTATGAAAATTTCATATTCTTTATTTACATGGGATGTTACATCCTTCCCCCCCCCCCCCCCTTGGGAATTGCGTCCTCGCAATTTTAAAATTGGGCTTGGAAACATCATTGAAAGTCCCACATCAGAAAAAGAGTAAATAAAACTATCACTTTAAAGGAAATAAAGATATATAAAATGGTAACCTGAGACAATATATACTAGGATTCCATGAAAAAATGGGTATGGAAGAGAAACTAACTCCCATAGATTAATAGAGAGTGATGGAGAACTTGATCATGGAAAGTTAACCGCCACAATACCATAAATTTGTGGTTGGGTAAAAGTTTGATGATAAAAGAGAGATTATAAATTTTTTACTTCAAGATCATTTTTATAGATTTGATTAATTTTATTAATAACTAGACTAAGATTGTAAGGAAATATACTTACTTGTCATGTAGAGTTTCATCCTTTAAAAAAATTCTATCACAAACTCATCTTTTCCCCAAACGGTAAGTCTTAAAGATGACTTGATCACACCTGAAGTGCTAGAATAAACTTCTAGAGTATCAAAAAATCTACCAAATATGAACTATATAATTCTTCTATCTTTAGACATCAACCAAAACCAAAATAGTTATTACAAGATCATATAATCCTAAAAAAGAATAATCCTTTACAAAAAGAAAAACTACTCTTAATCTCCAAAGTTTGTAAAACAAAACCTAAAGTTAAACAAAGACCATTCAATAAACATTTATCCATAAAATTCTTCAAAATAATCCAAACTAAGATTGAAACCCAAAACTCAGAAGGATATAATCCCATAGTCTTCCATAGTAAATCATAACATTTATCTCCAAATAACATCGACTACTCTTAAAGTATCATGTTGAAGTGTACTTAACCTAATCGCATATTCCCTGTGATAGGTTCATCATTTCCATAAATAACCCAAATCACCATATGTCTATAAAAAACATAGATTCTTCCAAAATAAAATTTTGACCATTACTCCACAAAAGAAAAGATAATTATTACTTGAATAACATTTTAATATATCAAACATCAGAGTTACACATACTATAAAAAGTCTTCTGATGTAATCCCATCATCAAAAGAGACTTAATAATTTTAAGAATTTCATCATCTTAAAATATACCATAACTTTTGAATCCCTTATATGTTGACTTCTTACAATGTTCTTCATGATCCATTAACCATTCTTTACCAACTTATTTTGAAATAATTCTTTTCTACAAAAAAAATCATGAATCATATCCTAATATTCAATAATGTCAAAACTTCAGCTAAGAAATAATTTATACCATTCATTGGTTATTGTCAGTTTCCTCATATTAAATTGGAATGGAATTAGGAATTGGTAAACATATATTTGTACGATCTTTCTAATCCCATTTCTGAACCTTCTTCGTAGGACATCTATTTGTATAATGACCATGAGCACTACTTTTAAAAAATTCAATTGATCCTTCAGAAAGAACTTCTTTCCCTTTCCTGGAGTCAATTAGACACTTTTTCCATGGAAGGTTCTTTCTTTATGACATTCATTAACACATCTATAGAATTTTCCTATCCCTTTGAATCATTTTCCTAAGTGTTTATTTCCAAATCTTTGACACATAGGTTTTTGAACATACTTACCATTATGATTATTACCTGAACATCCATAGGGATTTGTTTCTCACACATACAAAGCCTTATAAAAATGACCATGTTTTAGGTTGTCAAATTTTGACTTCAAATAGTTGGTTGAGAAGAACCACAAGAGTCTTCATTGCAGCTCCCATTTCATTTAGTTTCTCATTCAAAAAATTGTCACAATTTTCTTTACATCCACTGTTACATTAGTTCCTGCTAGATCCAACCATTTACTAAATCCAGAATGGTCAGTGTGAGTATATCATCATATAATATCTTATGATGATGGTAAATACTAATATATACTTATTCACGTTATCTTAAACTCATTCAATTTATCTAAGATAACTATGACTCTTTCTAATATGTTAACCATTATGGTTATGTCACTTGTGCTTAAATACCACCCTAACCTCTAAAGTTATCTAAACTGACCTCTGATACCAACTATAAGGACCCGACCTTAAACATTACATAGTCCTTAATTAAATGAATAATTCATATTGAGGATATTTTCAGGTTGAGATTTTTAGAGAATTAGGCCATAACTATTACATTATGTATCATAAATTACAAGGTAGGCACTTCTACTCAGTTTCCATATTTTCCAAAAAAAATAAAAACTCTTGAAAAAAAGATTCATGTCTAGTTCCATGTTTTAGAAAGCAAGACTTTTCCTTGATCTCATCCTTGACCCTATTCAGCTTTAAGTCCTATGAAAAACTTTTCAAAACTTGGGATGAGCATAAAAATATCAGTAAGGGATACACAAAGAAGGAAAAATGTTAGTTTTTTAAAACAATAAGTAAACCATGAATACTTTATCATAAGTAATAAACTTCACCTTTATGAAGTAGTAAATACCTTTCACTGAATAAAATATCATTTCTTACCCTTTTTTAACCAAAAGATTTCCATAAAACCCATATAAAGAGAACATAACATATAAAGGTAACTTGGGACATAAACATACTTAAATGGAATAACCATACGGTCGACTTCTACACATATCACTAAATGGAATAGCAATACAGCCGACTTCCATACCCAATGAATTAGAGGTTATAACATAACCACCTGTCTTGATTTATCACGGCACCACCCTTCATATTTTTTATCACGTAACCACCCATAAAATGTCCAAGTACCATAATAACACATAAAATATTGAAAATATAAATATTTTAATAATAACATTTCATTTTCAATCACAAGAAATAATTTCAAGATATTTAAATAATCAATGCTTTATCAAACCATTTTCAAAACCATTTAAAAAGATATTTTTGAATCAAAGTGTCCCATACCACTTTGAAGATTTTAAAGGAATTATCATTTTAAATCATTAATGTCCATATATATAAATCCTCAAAAGAATTTTTAAAACATGGAAATTAAAGAGAATGATTTAGAATAATAAATCTCTAGAACATTTAAAATGGTATTTTAGTTAAAGGGTTTTTAACCAAATGGGAGACTCTTAAATACAATTAATTGAGTAATAACATTTAATCATAAATTTACAATATCATCAGAATAAATGGATTCATGATATAATATGGAAAAGGAAATTATATACACCATATAAGAGTGAATTGGTGCATAACAACAATGAAGTCTCAATGGAATTGTAAATTGAGATAAATCCCTTATAAAGACGGTATCCTTAAATTAAGGATAAATCAATCACATAATTATGTATAAAAAATTTAAATACACCCAATGTAAGTTGATATTATGTTTAAAACAATCAGATTTCATTCACACATATTCATAGGATGACATATTCAAGAAGTACAAGTTTAACCCAAAGAATTGAAATTGGGTTAAGAAGTTCCCTTACAAAAAATTCAAAAGCCTAACGGCATCACTTTAAAATTCAGAAAATGAGTTGATGAGATAAAAAGGGTATATCATCACTTGGACATAAAATTTACATCAATAAGGATAGAGAAGAACATATCCAAAAATAATAAAATGTAAATTAAAAGACATAACAAAAAGATGTCTTTTAATAAGAGGAGGGTGAAAGGTTCCCTTACCGATTTGGTAACATACAAAACATATGCCACATGAAAGAAGGATCATACAATGAAGATGTAAATAATCATAAATGAAGGTAAATTACACAAAGAGTACAACCATGGGCAGTAAATACACCACACTAAAGGAAATAGTGGCAAATATAGCATGAATCTCATGGTAATAAAAAGTGAGATGAAACCACGTACCACGTTGTAATCAACTGAGTTGTATGACCAAAAGTTAATAACCACCAAATTAATCATATAATACCATGAATATAAAGATAATAATGATAATATATATATCAAGTGGCAGTACACAATACACCACATGAAATGAATAAGTGGTGAATAATGGAAAACTCACGGAATTAAAAGTGAGATAAGAAAATCCCTTACCTCGTTGTCCGACTTGACCCGTTCATTCTTTAATCTCAAAAATAATAAAGTAAAGTTAATTTATAATTTATTAAGAACCATTTTAAAGTTTATTAATCCTTTTATATAAATTATTACCATGTTATAAACATTATGTAATCATTTAAGTTAATAATGGTTGGTTTGTTAATATTTGGTACTTGAGTCAAAAATGAACACCTTATATTTACAAGTTATCCATGTGGTCAATGTTCCATTATATCCAGAATTATATTAATTATTTAGATATCATATATATCATATATATCAAGAATACATATATATTTATAACAGTACATATCATTTGGAAGTAAGAAATTAAATGCACCGTTCATGGAGACGGTAAGTCGTATGTACGCATGAACGCTAATTTCATTTCTATTTCTTATTTTAATGGAATTAAAACATAATGATACATAGGTATATTAAAATTCCAGTATTATATAATATATAATATCATTAAATCTATCCTTTATACATCCCATGTATGGCATGAACGAGTCATATCACTTTGAGGGGGCGGTAGTCCGCACTTCCTCAAATAAAATTTTCTCGTTTACCCATAATGGAAACCATAAAGGTATGATATAAATGAAAAATACAGAAGAATAAAGAAAACATAAAAATAATATATACCATATAAAAATTCAGTTTTATCTTAATGGAATCCATGATAGGAAGTAGGACATAATCGAACAATCATCATTTCGTGAGGTGTTAGTTTCTCAACAACAGAAACAGTATGTTCTTCACCCATTAGATGGAGGTGTGTGTAATTTTTGTTCGAATACTTCTCATAAAACATACTAGTATATTTATGATACTATTTTTGTTATAAAATAATGTAATAAAAATAGTTTAGGGGTTGGAGATGTAAAATAAAAGAAAAGAAGTTAAGATAAATCGTTACCTTTAATTTGGGTAACTTCCATTGGTTTGAAACAAAAGGACTTCTTAAAGTGCCTTATACCTAAGGTAAAGCTTCTGGGAGGATGTGAGGGATTTAGGGAGCTTAATTGGGCAGATTTTTGATGAGCCAAAAGTCTTGATAGGTGTGCGTAATTGGTTATAAGTGAGGGCTTTTTATAAGGGGGAGAAGGGGCTCTTTAGGAATGTGTGATAATATTATTTTATTATATAATGATATTCAGTTTATAAAGGTCCAAAACTCATTAAAGAAGAAGATAGGATGACTCATAGTCGAAATAAAATCATACAATAATAATTGGGCAGGTTTTGGATATTATTTTAATATTTAAAATCTTATTTATTTAAATCATTTGTTAATGAGGTAAATACTACATCATTATTGTGTCATTTATAATTTAATTTATTTGGTATCTAAAAATTATAATCAAAATACCATGATGTATTAAATCTATTTTTATTTCCAAAGAATAATCATAGTCATAAATATGATTTATATAACCCAATGTAAAAATTGATTTACTAAAAGATATTTGATTATGTCATTTTTGTCTTTACTTTAAGTTAATTAAAATAAAGTGTCATTATCATTCACAAGTGGCTCCATGGGGTCCCAAAATAGACCCAAGGATTCCCATTGTCTTCAATTACTCATAAAATAATGTTAGGAAAATTTTTTAAAGAAATTTGGTATTATTATGATAATCTTTTTACCTTGAATTACTCTATTTACCCTGAATCGCAGTAAATAAAAGTCAAAAGTTACTATTCACCAAAAATTGTTTTCATATTATTGAAGCACATTTTACTTGCTAATAAAAACGATGTATGTCATATTTTCAAAATTCAATTCACAAAAGCGGTAAAATTTTATTTAAATGAAAAATTCAGTTTTTTAACTACTACTACGTGATTTCACTATTCATCAAAAATTGGAGTTTTTCAGAAAAATACCAAAAATTCAGCCTAAGCTATTTTTGATATTCCAAATTCAAAAATGATATCTATTTTACCAAATTCAAAACATAGAAGTTGAATTAATTAATTTAAAATTAATTCCCATTGTCAAAATAAATAGCGTGTTTTTAAGAAAAAATAACTATCAAAAGATTGACACGTGCTTATGTCCAATTTCAAAGTGAAATTAATTCCAATGACCATAATTGGATTAAATGGTAAAAATATAATCAAATTACACTTTAAAACAAATTAAAAAGATAATCTATCCATATAAATAAATTATATTAAAAGTCACTTTTGAATTAAAATACCGTATTTTTCATTATTCATTAAAAATGAATTTTATCAGAAAAATACCAAAAAATTACCCAAAATAAATTTTGATGTGCCGATTCTCAAGAAGAATTTTATTTTTTCAAATTGAAAACATAAAAATTACCAAAACTATATTTAAAGAGGGTTCTCCATCAAAAGGCGGCAAATCGACCTTTTATTGAATATTAGAGTATTCGTGCTTAAAATTAGATTCATTCATATTTTAAGCCCCTAAATTTTACTGGATAAATGTAAAAACATTTAAGAAACATGTATAATAATATTTTAGTTATTTATTTTCATTCCCACCAATATAATGGCTAGGATTCAACTACCATTTAAACTAATAATATTATATTATTATTTTTCAGTATGACCCAACGTTGTGTGCAACGTAAGATTTCATAGAAACTCGTTGTTCTATACCGGGTACGCCATCGAATGTAGCATCACCTTTAAAGTAAAATTATTAACTAATTTACAAATATTAATAAATATGAAAATTTCATATTCATTATTTACCTGATATGTTACATCCTTCCCCCTTTTGAGAATTGCATCCTCGCAATTTTATAATTGGGCTTGGAAACATCATTAAAATACCCACATCGGGAAAAGAGTAAATAAAACTATCACTTTAAAGAAAATAAATATATATACAAAGGTCACATGAGACAATAGATACTAGGATTCCATGAAAACATGGATATGGAAGAGAAACTAACTCTCATATATTAGTAGAGAGTGATAGAGAACTTGGTCACAGAAAATTAACCGCAACAATACCATAAATTTGTGGTTGGGTAAGAGTCTGATGATAAAAGAGAGCTTATAAATTTTTTACATCAAGATCATTTTTAGAGAGTTGATGAATTTTATTAACAACTAGACTAAGATCATATGGAAATATACTTACTTGTCATGTAGAGTGTAATCCTTTAATAAAATTCTACCACAAACTCATCTTTTCTCCAAACGATAAGTATTCAAAATGACTTGATCACACTTAAAGTGCTAGAATAAAATTCTATAGTATCACATAATCTACAAAAGATGAATTATATATTTCTCCTATCTTTAGACATCAACCAAAACCAAAATGGTTATTACAAGATCAGATAATCCTCAAAAAGAATAATCTTTTACAAAAAGAAAAATTACACTTAATCTCTAAAGTTTTTCAAACAAAACCCAAAGTTAAACAAAGACCATTAAATAAATAGTTATCCATAAAATTATTCAAAATAATCCAAACTAAGATTGAAACCCAAAACTCAGAAGGATTTAATATCATAATCTTCCACAGTAAATCATAAAATTTATCCCCAAATAACATCGACTACTCTTAAAGTCTCATGTTGAAGTGTAATTAACCTAATAGTATATTCTCTATGATTGGTTGATCATTTCCATAAATAAACCAAATCACCATATGTCCATAACAAAAACATATATTCTTCCAAAATAAAAATTCGACCATTACTATACAAAAGAAAAGATAATTATTCCTTGAATAACATTATCATATATCAAACATCATAGTTACACATACTATAAAAACTTTTCTGATGTAATCCCATCATCAAAAGAGACTTAATACTTTTAATAATTTCATCATCTTAAAATATACCATAACTTTTGAATCCCTTATATGTTGACTTCTTACAATGTTCTTCAGGATCCATTAACCATTCTTTACCAAATTATTCTGAAATACTTCTTCTCTAAAAACAAAATCAAGAATCATATCCTATGATTCAATAATGTCAAAACATCAACTAAGAAATAAGTTATACCTTTCATTGGTCATTGACAGCTTCCTCATCTTCAATTGGAATGGAATTAGAAATTGATAAACTTATATTTGTACAATCTTGCTGATACCACTCCCAAACCTTCTTCATAGGACATCTATTTGTATAATGACCTTGAGCGCCACTTTTAAAAAATTCAATTGATCCTTCGGAAATAACTTCTTTCCCTTTCCTATATTCAACTGGATGATTCATTTTTCCATGGAAGGTTCTTGCTTTATGACCTTCATTACCACATCTATAGCATCTTCCCATCCCATTGAAGCATTTTCCTAAGTGTTTCTTTCCACATTCTTGACACATAGGTTTTTGAACATACTTACCTTTATGATTATTACCTGAACATCTATACGGATTTGTTTTTTGAATATATGATTCCTTATAAAAATCACCAAGGTTCAGATTTTCAATCATGACTCGAGATAGTTGGTTGAGAAGAACCATAAGAGTCCTCATTGCAGCTCCCATTTCATTTAGTTGCTCGTTTAGAAAACTGTCACAGTTTTCTTTACATCCACTATTACTTTGGTGCCTGCTAGATCCAGCCATTTACTAAAGCCAAAAACGTTAGTGTGAGTACATCATTATATAATATCTTATGATGAGGGTAAATACTAATATATACATATTCACGTTATCTTAAACTCATTCAAATAATTAAGATAACTATGACTCTTTCTAATAAGTTAACCATTATAGTTATGTCACTTGTGCTTAAATAACACCCAAACCTCTAAAGTTATCTAAACCGACCTCTAATACCAACTATAAGGAATCGGCCGTAAATATTACATAGTCTTGAATTAAATTAATAATTCAAATTGAGGATCTTTTTAGGTTTCCATTTTTAGATAATTAGGCCATAACTATTACATTACATCTCATAAATTACGAGGTAGACACTTCTACTCAGTTTCCTTTTTTTTAAATATAAACTCTTGAAAAAAAGAGTCATGTCAAGTTCCATGTTTTAGACAGCAAGACTTTTCCTTGATCTCATTCTTGACCCCATTCTTCTTTAAGTTCTGTGAAAAACATTTCAAAACATAGGATGAGTATAAAAAGCTCAGTAAGAGATTCCCAAAGAAGAAACACTATTAGTTTTTCAAAAAAAAAGTAAACCAAGAATTCTTTATCATAAGTAATACATTTCACCTTTATGAAGTAGTAAATACTATTCACTGAATAAATGATCATTTCTTAACCTTTTGTAACCAAATGATAACCATAATACCCATATAAAGAACACATAATAGATAAATTAACTTGGGACATAAACATACTTAAATTGAATAATGTCACATACATGACATATTTTAAAGGTATTTTTTTCATTTAATTTACATCCTTGATTTGGGGGGGGGGGGGGGTCCCTAGGTTTTATGGAGGAATAGATGAGTTTTCATGAATTGGGCCAAACCGTGAGCCCAAATCCATATTGAAAAATAAATTTTCTTTCTTTTATAACTTTTTCATTTTTCCACATTTTTTATCCATTAAAATTCCTACTTGGCCGCCCCTAACCTATTAATACCAAAAAGTCAATTTGGTGCCTTTAGAAATCCATAACCAATGTTTATTTGGGTTTTTATCTAAGGGGTTGGGCCTGCCTGAAAGCCCAATTCCTATTTTAAAAATTAATTTTGTTTATGTTATAACATATTCAATATTTGGGCTTTTTCAGTGATTCTAAGTCTCACCCAAGACCATTGAACCCAGACGCGCGTCTCAACTCTCTCCCCCTCTTTGGAGCTCTGGTTAATCGCGATTTGGTGCCGAACTTCATAGGCTTTCTAAAATCGTCCATATTTGAAGAGGTAAAGTATTTCTTTTATAACTCTCTCAATTATCAATATTTTTCCTCCATTAAAGTTCCTAAATGACCTAATAAATCTTTTTCTAATGAAACCTGAATTTTTCCTGTTTTAAATTTCAGCTACTGGTGTTTTGGAGTGATTACTTCAAGATACTTCAAGTAAATGAGTCCTTTTCTTTCCTCTTTCAAATTACATTGGGTTTCATTCATTGTTCTTAGGGTTTATTCGCTTATCATTGAGTTTACTAGTGTCCATAAACTAGTTTTTCGAACCTAGGGTTTAACTTTGGGCTTTCTTGGATAATTCTTGTAGTTTTAGGTTTGATCTAGGTCTCTCTTGGTGTGGCGGGGGTGCGATTTGATTTCCGCATGGAGATTCAAGGGTTTTTGTTACTTTGGTAGGTGATTCCATTGTGTATGAAATTTTTGTTAATTAGCATGCTGTGTTAATGGTATTTTAATGTTTATTTAATTTTAATGTTTCTGTAAAAATTGGTTTGAGTTGCATTTATAATGCAAATGAATTTTAAGTTCCAATTTTTGGTGAAATTGGGGGTTTTCATACAAATATTTTATTGGTTCATTTTGGTTTGACCTATAATTACATAGTTGATTTTATTGAAATGTATTATGACATAAAATCATGTTTTGAATGTTTATTCTTTTTTGTTGTTTCTACGAAATTTTGTTTAAATGGCGTTTGGGAAGCAAATGGGCTTTAAGTGCCATGTTTGTTTGAAAATCGTGGTTTTTAAAAGATATAACTTCTTGGTTCATATTGGGCTGCCCCATAACTAAATTATTAGTTTCATTAAAGGTTATTGAACTGAAATTTTGTTTTTATGACTTACAAGTGTTCACATAGTGTGAAAAGTGGATATTTTAAAGAGCTTTGGGTGCAAAACAATGTGATATTTTGAGAGGTTGTTTTATTGAAAATCAAAATATTTTATTGTGTGTTTTAAATGGTATAAAATGTGTGTAGATAATTTAATGTTTGTTTGTGACCAGTAGTGATATTTTATATTCAAAATTATGTGTGTTGTTTTCGGAAATTGTTTGAGCACAAAAGGGGAATCTCGGGTACTTAGGTGGGCGGATATGTACTAGTACGGCTAGTAGACCGGATGGGTTGTGTCCCTGTTTCCCTGAAAAAATGGATAACGACAACTCTAACTAAAATATGTGGACAATATTTGGGGACCACTAGGTTATGGTTATTTTCCCTACTAGTGGCTCGTGCATGGGAAAGGATCGTGACTTGGATACTTTACACCAAGGTATGAGGTACATAGGGCCTGAAACTATCTAGTTGCCTAGGGGAGTTCCCGGTTTTGGTGCTCATTGGATTTGTGGTATTTACCCTTATTGTGGGGTTTTTTTGGTAGTACTTTATAGTAGCTCACATTTCTATTTAAATGTGTGAGCATTCTAAAAATTTTAGCTTGAAAACTGTTCTTAATTGAAAGTTGCATTTCTTAGATTTTATAACTTCTTTTCTTTGCGTATTAAAAATGCTTGATTTTTCACATTGTATTGAATTATATTTAGAATCATTGGGTGGTATCCTATTGGTATTAGTCTCACACCCTACTTACACCCCTTGGGTGTAAGTATACTTGGTTATGTTTGAGTCAGGTAAAGTAAAGGCTAAGGGTGATGGCGGTTCAGGGTGTTAGTCCCCATCCTTAGGATGGAGTTGTGGAGACGGCTTGGGGGTGATGTCCCCTTGTCATGTGGAGTCCATGGGTATGTTTTGTTGCTATTTCATTGTGTCTTTGGACCTTTTGTACTTCATTTGAACTTATGTATTCAGTTATGGATTTTTTTATAAACCTTGTAGGTATGAATTTTTCAGATTTATTTTATCAAATATTTTTGATATTTTATGTATACATATTCAAGTAAATTGTTCCGAAACCAAGATAAATGATACTCGGGAACTTGTTCCAGCCTATGGGGATAGGGAACTCCCTTCAGGACATGTCATGGGCCAGGTTTGGTGTCATTAATGGTGGTGACCAGATTTGGTTCGTGACAAAATGGTATCATAGGAGGTTAAAGTTTTTGGGTTATATTTCTATTTTGGGATGAGTCGGGATAGACAGGAGCTAGGACTGTCGGGGCTCAGGGTTTGGGTTTTGAGTAGGGTTCCTAGCCGGCACCTCTCATGGTAGACCTTGAGTCACTAGGGGATGTTGGAATTTACTGATTGACTTCACTTCCAGGTGAGACGTGTGGGCTACAGACCACATGTGGACATCTAGCGGATGTGGGGAAGTTGTTTCTTTTATTACTAGAATGTGTTTAGTTTATTTATATTTGATGTATTTGATTACAATTTTCAGAATTGTGGTATTGAATATTTTTTGTGACTATTGCATTTTGTAGCAACATGCCTCCCCGGAAAGCTCTTGCGCGCCCACAGGAGGAAGCTGGAGAGAGTTCTCCCACACCGATTGATCAGAGGCTTGTGGAGGTTGTGGTTCGGGATATCCAAGATTTAGGATAGGGACCAGCTCTTTCTCCTATTCCTGTTAGGGTAGAATAGACAGGTCCTAGAAAAGATAAATCACAAGAGTTTCTGAAAAACAAGCCTCCTACCTTCCAAGGTAGCTCAGAACCCCAGGAAGGAGAAGAATGGCTCAAGAAGATCCAGCGTATGTTTGAGTTCTTGGAAAATCCTCAGGACTTCAGGGTGAAGTGTGCCTTCTTTATGTTGTAGGGTCCAAGCTGTAAGTGGTGGGAGTCAGTGCTTCAGGCTGGGAAGAATGAGCAGATGCACTGGGGAGATTTCAAGGCTGTCTTCAATGAACAGTACTTCCCTGAGGTGTTTGATTATGCTAGGTCTAGATAGTTCATGGAACTTGTTCAGGGGAATCTATCTTTGATGGAGTATGCCAACCATTTCACTGAGTTGGTTTGGTATGCTTTAGAAATTTTCTCTAATGAGCAGGCGAAGGCCCAGAGGTTTGAGAAAGGCTTGCGACCAGAGATATACTCCCAGGTGTTCTTGTTTAAGCTGAGGACATATGCTGAGGTCGTTGATTAGGCGTGCATGGTGGAGATTGATAAGAAATGCAGGGCTGGTTTCTATGATTTAGTATCAATAGTGGTAAGTGGCAGCTCCTCATATAAGAAAAGGAAGCAGGATGATCTTGTGAAGAAAGGAGGTGGCAGTTCAGGCCACTCTTCTAGGCAGTTTTCTTCTCCAGCTTCTGATGCGAGATCGGGCATGTACCACCAGTGTGGGAAGCCTGGGAACATCTGACCAGCATGTCCACATCCTCATAAACCTAATTACTAGTGTGGAGGTATGGGTAATTTTTCGCGTTTCTATTGTGTGGCACATCCACTTCCGAGTGGGGCTGGGTCAGTGGCTTCAAGAGGAGTGCAAGCACAGTCTGATCCATCGAGGACTGAGGGATCTCGATTTAGAAGCCATAGTGGTAGGGCCAAGTCATCTTCTGTGCAGATCCAGTTTAGGGCACAGCCACAGACTAGCATTAGTCCTCAGGAAGATACTGGACATCTCCATGCGGTGGATCAGGCACCAGCAGGATCAGAGGCGGGACCGTTGACAGTTCGTGGTACCGTTTTGATCGCATCTTCTATAGCTACTACTCTGTTTGATATTGTTGCCTCTGTTTCTTTCATTTCTGCCTTTTTTTTGGACATTCGGAATTTTCCAACTGATTTTATTTCTTTCATGATGGAGTTGGTGACACCGCTGGGAAAGAAGAAGGAGAAGGGTCTCAGGTGCCCGTCGTGTGCGCTTTTTGTGTCAGGGGTCAAGATGGATTGGGACCTCTTTGTCATAAATATGGACTTTTTTGATGTCATACTCAGGATGGATTGGCTAGTACACTTCCATGAACACATCGATTACTACAGACGGTGTGTGAGTTTCATGGCACCTGATGGTGGTCATCAGGTTTTTCATGGAGAATGGGATCCTTGGTCAGGTCGCACAGGGCCTCCCCTCCCAAATTTGGGAAGTGTTATCTTCCAGTTATCTTCGCTCATGCTAGAGGATAGTCTTTCCCCTAAAGGTTCACTACCTCATGTATTGAATGAGTTTCTGTAGGTATTCCCATATAATTTTTTAGGTTTTCCCCTAGAGCGGGATGTGGAGTTTTCAATTGATCTAGCGCTGGGAACACAGCCGATATCTCTTCCCCCTTATCGCATGGCCCCCACCGATCTGAAGGAATTAAAGATACAGCTAGATGAATTAGAATCCAAAGGATTCATTCGCCCGAGCGTCCCTCCATGGGCCGCTCCTGTGTTGTTCGCGAAAAAGGCTGATGGATCCCCCCGGTTGTGCATTGACTACCGGAAGCTGAATAAGGTAACAATTAAGAATAAATACCCTTTGCCCAGAATAGTTAATTTGTTCGATTAGTTGAAGGGGGAAAAGTGGTTCTCAACAATAGAAATGTGTTTGGGGTATCATCAACTTTGGGTGAAAGAGTCAGATATCCCAAAGACAGCCTTTCAAAGCAGGTACGACCCCTTTGAGTATTTGGTCATGCCTATCAGATTGACCAATGCTCCAGCGGTCTTTATGGCACTCATGAACAGGGTGTTTCATCAGTATCTCAATTCCATTGTTTTTGTGTTCATGGATGACATTATGGTATACTCTAGCTCTAAGGAGGAACACAAACATCACTTGAGGATCGTTTTGGGTACATTACAGGATCACCGCCTCTATGCAAAGTTGTCAAAGTGCACTTTCTAGATCAGGGAGGTGAGATTTATGGGGCATGTGATCTCAGAGCACAGAGTTTCAGTAGACCCCAAGAAAATTAGTGTGTTCATTTCATGGGAGAAACCGAATAATGTGTTCGAGATCAAGATTTTTCTTGGCTTGGCTGGTTATTACAGGCGATTCATTCGGGATTTCTCTCGACTTGCTTCACCGATGACTGCCCTCACCCGGAAAGGGGTGAAGTTTGTATGGGATCCAGAATGCCAGGAATCATTCGAGGAACTGAAGAGGCATTTGAATACCACCCCCTTACTAATTTTTCTAGAGGATGGAAAGGGATATGTGGTCTATTGTGATGCTTCAGGTATGGGTCTTGGGTGTGTGCTTATGCATGATGATCATGTGGCACTAGTACAAAAACCTTTCTTTACGTCGCCCTTTTTCACATCGGTTTTTTAGAACCGACGTTAAAAATATCTAAAAATAGATTTTTCACATCAATTATTATATAACTGACGTTAAGATACATTTTTGGTAATTTTTCACGTCGGTTATATAAGAACCGACATAAAAAATAATTTTATTTGATTTTTCATGCCGGTTATTATATAACTGACGTGAAAATCAATGTACATCACTTTACCACATCAGTTATTAAATAACCGATGTGAAAATTCATTTTCCAGGAAAATATATTAAAATTTTCACTTATTTTTCATGTCGGTTATTAAATAACCGACGTGAAAAATCAATTTTCATGACTTTTTTATGTAGGTTATTTAATAATCTACGTTAAAAGGTATTTTTCACGTAGTTTATTAAATAACCGATGTGAAAAAGTTTACAAAAATTCAGTTCATTTCTCAAGATTTAATTTGACAGGTCACAAAGCTCAAACAGAGTTACGGATTAAAAGTTATGGCCTCCAGAAGTTGGACATCCCTAAGACATCATTTAGAGATAATCATCTTCTGAAGGTCATAACTTTTAATCCGTAACTCGGTTTGAGGTATGTGACCTGTCAAATTAAATATTGAGAAATGAACTACATTTTTGTAAACTGTTTCACAACAATTATTAAATAACCAATGTTAAAAATACCTTTTAATGTCGGTTATTAAATAACCGACGTGAAAAAGTCGTGAAAATCGATCTTTCACATAACCGATGTGAAAAAAGTTTACAAAAATGTAGTTCATTTCCCAAGATTTAATTTTACAGGTCACGGATCTCAAACTAAGTTACGGATTAAAATTTATGACCTTCATAAGTTGATCATCTCTAAACGATGTCTTAGGGATGTCCAACTTCTGAAAGCCATAACTTTTAATCTGTAACTCCGTTTGAGCTTCGTGACCTGTCAAATTAAAGCTTGAGAAATGAACAAAATTTCTGTAAACTTTTTCACATAAGTTATCAAATAAATGACGTGAAAAATACCTTTTAAAGTCAGTTATTAAATAACTGACGTGAAAAAGTCATGAAAATCAATTTTTCACATCGGTTATTTAATAACCGACGTGAAAAGGTGACGAAGATTGATTTTCCACGTCGGTTTTATAATAACCGACGTAAAAAAATAAGTGAAAATTGTAATATATTTTCAGGTCGGTTATCATAAAACCGACGTGAAATATAATTTTATTATCCCGCGAACGCGAAATTTCAATTTTTTTACATCGCGGCATCGAAATTTTGAATTGCCGCCTAAAATTTTTAATACGGTTTTTTCTCTTCGCATCTCAATTATATGTTTCTATTATACACACATCCTAATTTGACAATCATTTATCTCAACCATTATCATTCCCCCAAATCGACTCTTTTGATCTTCAACGTGAATCAATTATTTCTTCATTCTGAAATCTCATTAATGTATATTTAATCATATATCCATGATTTAGGGTTTTTATGATTTGTTTTCTTAATTGATATACCATTTTATGATCATTTCATTCAACCATAATCATTCCACAAAATCAACTTGTTTTATCTTCAATGTGAATCGACGATTTCTTATTTATGTGACCTCGTCAAGGTATTTGTAATTATTTTCCCATTATTTATATTTTCTATGAGTAATTTTATTAATTGATATACCATTTAACGATTATTAATTTATTATAATGATGGATGATTCTTTATATTGGGTTAAAACTACAAATCCCCCTACGGATTCAAAATTTTCTTCTAATATGAAGCTGCGGTTGGCTCATTCAATCTTTCCTCGAAAAAAATATCAAACTTCTGATGGTCATAACTTTTGATCTGTAACTCCTTTTGATCTCTATGACCTGTCAAATGAAAGCTTATGAAATTTTCTACAATATGGTAAACATTTTTTTAATCGGTTATTTAATAACCGACGTTATAAATAACTTTTAACGTCTGTTATTAAATAACCGATGTAAAAAATGGCTTTTAACGTTGGTTTTTTCAAAAACGATGTAAAAAATAGTGTCTTAACGCCATTTACAGAATGTATTTCACATAGGTTTTTTAAAAACCGATATTAAAAACCATAAAACCCCATTTTTGACATCGATTATTAAATAACTGACGTAAAAAATCATATTTTTAACATCACTCGCAATAACGTCACCAAAAAAACGAGGTTAAAAAGTAAAAAAAATCAACGTAAAAAAAGGTTTTTATACTAGTGTGGTCGTATATGGCTCTCACCAACTTCGACCACATGAAAAGAACTACCAGACCCATGAATTGTAGTTGGCAGCGGTGATGCATGCTTTGAAGACATGGCGTCACTACCTCTTTGGGGAGAAGTTTTTGGTATACTCTGATCACAAAATCTTGGCTTATATCTTCTCGCAGAAGGACCTCAACTTGAGGCAGCGTCGTTGGATTGAGTACTTGCAGGGGTTTGACTTTGACATTGTCTATACCCCAGGCGAGGGTAATGTAGTAGCCAACGCCTTGAGTAGAAGGGTTCTAGTGCAGGCTTTGAGGAAGTCTAGTGATGAGTGGGCATTGATGGGGCTCTTTTCTCAGATGCATGTGGAGACCAGGGAACACAGTGGAGGGGAATTCTTGGTAAGCGTCCAGTTGACTCCTCTATTGGAGTTGATTCTGTGGGAACAACTCAGTGATGAGCATTGTCAGCGATCGAAGCAGTTTCTTCATGGTGGGGAGACATCCTCTGATTGGTCGTCATCTCCTAAGGGCATCTTGTGCTTCAAGGGACGTTCAGTAGTGCCATTATCTCTGCAGAAGGTGGTGATGTAGGACAGCCACCAGTCTGAGTGGGTTATCCATCTGGGTGCCACTAAGATGTATTATGATGTCCGTCGGTAGTTTTGGTGGCCTGGTATGAGACGGGACATAGCGGACTTTGTTTCGAGATGCTACACATGCCAGCAGGTGAAAGCAGAGCACCAAAGGCCTTCTTGTTTTCTCCAACCACTACCCATTCCTACCTGTAAGTGGGACGAGGTCGCCATGGACTTCATTGTTGGCTTACCTCGTACACCTCGGGGTAAGAATGCCATTTGGGTGGTGATTGACCGTCTGACCAAATCATCCCACTTCATTCTGATAAAAGATACAACTAAAGTGGATGAGTTGGGCCATTTGTATCTTTATGAAGTGGTGAGACTTCATGGCATACCATTAGAAATCCATAACCAAGGTTTATTTGGGTTTTTATCTAAGGGGTTGGGCCTGCCCGAAAGCCCAGTTCCTGTTTTAAAAATGAATGTTGTTTATGTTATAACATATTCAATTTTTGGGATTTTTCGGTGATTCCAAGTCTCACCCAAGTCCATTGAACCCATCCGCATGTATGAACTCTCTCCCCCTTTTTTCAGCTCTGGTTAATCGTGATTTGGTGCCGAACTTCATAGGCTTCCTCAAATCGTTTAGATTTGAAGAGGTAAATTCTTTCTTTTATAACTCCCTCAATTATCAATATTTTTCCTCCATTGCAGTTCCTAAATGAACTAATAAATCTTGTTCGAATAAAACCTGAATTTTGGAAATTTTAAATTTCAGCTACTAGTGTTTTGGAGTGATTACTTCAAGATACTTCAAGTAAATGAGTCCTTCTCTTTCCTCTTTCAAATTACTTTGGGTTTCATTCATTTTTCTTAGGGTTTATTTGCTTATCATTGAGTTTCCTAATGTCCATAAACTAGGTTTTCGAACCTAGGGT
Organism: Viscum album; assembly: GCA_963277665.1. Classification (NCBI taxonomy): domain Eukaryota; kingdom Viridiplantae; phylum Streptophyta; class Magnoliopsida; order Santalales; family Viscaceae; genus Viscum; species Viscum album. Next base: position 570,925,679 of record OY728134.1, on the reverse strand, counting down.
TTAACTTTAGGCTTTCTTGGCCAATTCTTGTAGTTTTAGGTTTGATCTAGGTCTCTCTTGCTGCGGTGGGGGTGCGATTTGATTTCCGCACGGAGATTCAAGGGTTTTTGTTACTTTGGTAGGAGATTCCATTGTGCGTGAAATTTTTTTGAATTATATTTATGTGTTCGTGGTATTTTAATTTCCATTTAATTTTAATGTTTCTGTAAAAATTGGTTTGAGTTGCATTTATAATACAAATTAATTTTAAGTTCCAATTTTTGGTGAAATTGGGGGTTTTCATTCAAATCATTTATTGGTTCATTTTGGGCTAACCTATAACTAATTAGTTGATTTTATTGAACTTTATTAGGACTGAAAATAATGTTTTGAAAGTTTATTATTTTTGTTTTTTTCTACAAAAAAAAAATTTAATGGTGTTTGGGAAGCAAATGGGCTTTAAGTGCCATGTTTGTGTGAAAATTGTGGTTTTTAAAAGATATAACTTCTTGGTTCATATTGGGCTTCCCCATAACTGAATTTTTGGTTTAATTAAAGGGTATTGAACTGAAATTTTGTTTTTATGAATTAAAAGTGTTCACATAGTGTGCAAAGTGGATATTTTAAAGAGCTTTGGGTACAAAACAATGTGATATTTTGAGAGGTTGTTTTATTGAAAATCAAAATATTTTATTGTGTGTTTTAAATGGTATAAAATGTGTGTAGCTACTGTACTATTTGTTTGTGACCAGTAGTGATATTTTATATGCAAAATTATGTGTGTTATTTTCTGAAATTGTTTTAGCACAAAAGGGGAATCGTGGGTACTTAGGTGGGAGGATATGTGCTAGTACGACTAGTGGACCGGATGGGTTGTGTCCCTGTTTCCCTGATCAAATGGATAACGACCTCTCTAACTAAACTATGTGGATGATATTTGGGGACCACTAGGTTATGTTTATGTTCCTTACTAGTGTCTCGTGCATGGGAAAGGATTGTGACTTGGATAATTTACACTGAGGTATGAGGTATATAGGGCCCGAGACTATCTAGTTGCCTAGGGGTGTTCCCGGTTTTGGTGCTCATTGGATTTGTGGTATTTACCCTTGTTGTGGGGTGTTTTTGGAAGTAATTTACAGTAGCTCACATCTCTATTTAAATGTGTGAACATTCTGAAAATTTTAGCATGAAAACTATTATCAATTGAAAGTTGCATTTCTTAGATTTTATCACTGCTTTTCTTTGCGAATTAAAACTGCTTGCTTTTTCAAATTGTATTGCATTCTATTTGGAATCATTGGGTGGTATCCTATTGGTATTAGGCTCACACCCTACTTACACCCCTTCAGTGTAAGTAGACTAGGTTATGTTTGAGTCAGGTAAAGGAAAGGCTAAGGGTGATGGCGGTTTAGGGTGTCAGTCCCCATCCTTGGGACGGAGTTATGGAGATGGCTAGGGGTGATGGCCCTTTGTCATGTGGAGTCCATGGGGTTGTTTTGTTATTTTTTCATTGTGTATTTGGACCTTTTTTACTTCATTTGAACTTATCTATTCAGTTATGTAATTTTGTATAAACCTTGCGGGTATGAATTTTTTATATTTATTTTATCAAATATGTTTTATGTTTTATGTATACATGTTCTGGTAAATCATTCCCAAACCAAGATAAATGATACCCGGGCACTTGTGCCAGCCCGTGGGGATAGGGAACACCCTTAGGGCCTTTTCATGGTCCGAGTTTGGTGCCATTAATGGTAGTGACCAGATTCGGTTGGGGACAAATAACCATATGGTCGACTTCTACATATATCACTAAATGGAATAGCCATACGATCGACTTCCATACCCTATGCATTGAAGGTTATAATGTAACCACCCGTCTTGGTTTATCACGGAACCATCTGTCATATGGTTTATCACGTAACCAGCCGTCAAATGTACAAGTACCATAATAATACATAAAATATTGAAAATATAAATATTTCAATAATAACATTTCATTTTCAATCACAAGAAATAATTTCAAGATATTGAAATAATCAATGCTTTATCAAACCACTTTCAAAACCATTTAAAAAGAGAGTTTTGAATCAACGTGTCCCATACGACTTTGAAGATTTAAAAAAAATTATCATTTTAAAACATTTATATCCATATATATAAATCCAAAAAATCATTTTTAAAACATGAACATTAAAGAGAAAGATTTAGAATAATAAATCTCTAAAACATTTAAAATTATATTTTAGTTAAAGAGTTTTTAACAAAATGAGAGACTCTTGAATACAAATAATTGAGGAATATCATTTAATCATAACTTTATAATATCATGAGAATAAATTTATTCATGATATAATATGACAAAGGATAGTATATACACCATATAAGAGTGAATTGGTGCATAACAACAATGAAGTCTCAATGGAAATGTAAATTGAGATGAAATCCCTTATAAAGACGGTATCATTAAATTAAGGATTAATCAATCACAAAATTTTGTGTGAAAAATATAAATACACCCAATATAAGTGGATATTAAGTTTAAAACAATCAGAGGTCATTCAAACATATTCATAGGATAACATATTCAAGAATTACAAGTTTAACCCAAATAATTGAAATGCGCCTTTCATGGAGACGGTAATCCGTACATATGCATGAATGCTACTTTCATTTATATTTCTTATTTTAATGGAATTAAAAAATAATGATACATAGGTATATTATAATTACATTATAATATCATATATAATATCACTAACTCTATCCTTTATACATACCACTTATGGCATGAACGATTCATATCACTTTTAGGGGGTGGTAGTCCGCACTTCTTCAAACGAAATTATCACGTTTACCCACAATGGAAACCATAAAGGTATGATATAAATGAAAAATACAGAAGTATAAAGAAAACATAAACATAATATATATCATATATAAATTAAGTGTCATCTTAATGTTCACCATGATAGGTGGTAGGAGATAATCGAACAATCATCGTTTTGTGAGGCGTTAGTTTGTCATCCACAGAAACAGTATGTTCTTCGCCCATTAGATGGAGGTGTGTGTAAGTGTAGTTCGAATACATATCATAACAACATACTAGTATATTGATTATACGGTTGTTGTTATAAATGAATGAAATAAAAAGTTTTTAGGGGTTGTAGAAGTAAAATAAAAGAAAATAAGTTAAGAGGAATCGATACCTTTAATTTGGGTAACTTCATTTGGTTTGAACCAAAAGGAATTCTTTAAGTGCCTTATTCATAAGGTATGGCTTCTAGGAGGATTATAGGGATGTAGGGAGATTAATTGGGTAGAGGTTGGATGAGCCAAAAGGCTTGAGAGGTGTGAGGATTTGGTTAGAAGTGAGGGCTTTTTATAAGGGGGAGGAGGGGCTCTTTAGGAATGTGTGATAATATTATTTTATTATATAATGATATTCGGTTTATAAAGGTCCAAAACTCATTAAGAAAGAAGATAAGATGACTCATGGTCGAAATAAAATAATCCAATAAGAATTGGACAGGTTTTGGATATTATTTTAATATTTAAAATCTTATTTATTTAAATCATTTGTTAATGAGGTAAATACTGCATCATTATTGTGTCATTTATAATTTAATTTATTTTGGTATCTAAAAATTATAATCAAAATACCATGATGTAGTAAATATTTTTTTATTTCAAAATAATATTCATAGTCAAAAATATGACTTATATAACCCCATGTAAGAATCGATTTACTAAGAGATATTTTTTTATGTCATTTTTGTCATTACTATAAGTTAATTAAAATATAGTGTCATTATCATTCATAAGTGGCTCCAGGGTGTCCCAAAATAGACCCAATGATTCCCATGGTCGGACATTACTCATCCAATAAGTTTAGTACAAGTGTTAAGGTAATTTCTTATTATTATGATATTCTTTTTACCTTGAATTACCGTATTTAATTTTAACAGCAGTAAATAAAAGTCAAAAGTTACTATTCACCAAAAATTATTTTCATCTTATTGAACCACATTTTGCTTACTAATAACAACCATGTATGTCTAATTTTCAAAATTAAAAACATAGAAGTGGTAAATTTTCATTTAAATGAAAAAGTCAGTTTTTTAACTATTACTGAGTGATTTCACTATTCATCAAAAATTGATGTTTTTCAGAAAAATACCAAAAATTCAGCCAAAGATATATTTTATATACCGAATTCAAAAATTATTTCTATTTTACCAATTTCTAAACATAGAATTTTCATTAATTAATTTAAAATTAATTCCCGTTGTCAAAACAAAGAGCTTGTTTTTTAGAAACAATAACTATCAAAAGATTGATACTTGTTTATGTCCAATTTCAAAGTGAAATTAATTCCAATGAAAAAAAAATTGGATTAAATGGTAAAAATATAATCTAATTACACTTTAAAACCAATTAAAATGATAATTTGAACATATAAATAAATTATATTAAAAGGCACTTTTTAATTAAAATACTGTATTTTTCAGTATTCATTAAAAATGATTTTTATCAGAAAAATTCTAAAAAATTACCAAAACTAAATTTTGATGTCCTCATTATAAAGAAGAATTTTATTTTTCCAAATAGAAGATATAATAATTACCAAAACTATATTTAAATTTGTTTCGCCATCAAAAGGCGGTAAATCATCCTTTTACTGAATATTAGAGTATTAATGCTTAAAATTAGATTCATTCATATTTTACACCCCTAAATTTTTTTGGATAATTGTTAAAACATTTAACAAAAATGTGTGATCATATTGTGGTTAGTTATGTTCATTCTCACCAATACAATGGCTAGGTGTCAACTACCATTTAAAATAATAATATTATATTTTTAGTTTTTAGTATGACCCAATGTTGTGTGCAACGTAAGATTTAAAAGAAAATTGTTGTTGTGTATCAGGTACGCCATCAAAAATAGCATCCCATTTAATGTAAAATTAATAACTAATTTAAAAATATTAATAAATATGAAAATTTCATATTCTTTATTTACCTGGGATGTTACATTTTGTGTAGAGCATGTTCTATAACCGTTGATGAAGATGAGTTGAGATATTATTTCTCTATGATTCAAATGGATGGTTTTAATATAATCTTGGGTATGAATTGGTTGACAATGTTCAATGATCACATCGATAATTATACTGGAAAGGTGAGTTTTACAACTGAAGATGGTGTTGAGAATCTCTTTCGAAGGGACCTGAATGTAAAGGCAGGTGAAATAGTCTTGTTGCCACAATCATTTTGATAAATCTCATACCAATTGGTAGCATTGTCTTTGGCATCAATAGAATAGATCGAAAATAATAGTTTTACAGTAGTGGGGGATCAGTTTCCAGTTGTGTTTCCTAAAAATTTAGCAGGGTTTCTACCTATGAGAGAAGTATAGTTTACAAATGATCTCCTCCCAGGAAATAGTTCTATATCACTTCCACCTTATTGGATGTAATCAATAAAACTAAGGGAGATCAAAGTGTAGTTGGAAGAACTGAAAATAAAAGGGTTCATTCATCCTATAATGTATATGTGGGTATCCACTTCCATGAATTGGTGATCTATTCGATCAATTGAGGGGAGCTCAATGATTCTCCAAAATTGACTTACGGTTAGGATATCACCAATTTCGGGTTCAAAATGAGGGTATTCTGAAGACGTCTTTTAGAAGAAAATATAGCCATTATGAATATGTGGTAAACCCTTTCGGTCTTATGAATACACCAATAGTCTTTATGGAATTTATGAGTAAAATATTTCAAATATAATTGGATTATTTTATAGTGGTATTTTTGGATAACATATTGGTGTATTCAAGGACAAGGGATGTGCATGAGAATCATTGAGTGAGAGTGTTAGGAATCTTGAGGGATCATTGTCTGTATGCTAAATTATTTAAGTGTGATTTTTTGGATATAATAGGTTCATTTTCTTGACCATGTATGTTTTTAAGAGGGTGTTTATGTGGATCCAAAAAAGATATAAGTTGTTATCTCTTTGAAACCGACAATTAATTTCTTCTAGATAATAATTTTACTTGGTCTAGATTGTTATTATCGATTCTTTGTTCATGAACTATCATGACTAGCTTCACCCATGATAGCTTTGAAAAAGAAGAATGCTCCATTCGGATGGGATTAGGAATGCCATAAATCTTTTTAAGAGCTAAAGTTTCACCTTGCATCAACACCAATCTTGATTTTTCTAGAATCAAGACAAGGGTTTGTGGTGTATTGTGATGCATTAGGATATGGGTTGGGATGTGTTCTTATGAAAGGAGATCATGTTATTTCTTATGGATTAATGAAGTTGTAGGTTCATGAGAATAACTACCAAAAACATGATTTGGAGTAAGCATCCATAGTCTATGATTTGAAGACTTGGGGTCATCATCTCTTTGGTGATAAATTCACTTTTTTACAAATCATAAGATCTTGAAGCATATTTACTCCCAACGGTATTTGAATCTGAGACAATGAATATGGATGTAGTATCTCCAGATGTTTGAATTTTACTTGATTTATACATTGGGAAAAGGCAATTAAGTGTCCTATTAATTAAGAAGAAATTCATTTTCTCAATTGGAAAAATAATTTTCAGATGAGTGGAGACTGATGTAACTCCTAGACATAATTCAATTAAAATGTAAAGAATGAGGTGAAGTTACAGTTTTCTTTGAAATTTCATTTGTTCCTGATTTGTTGGAGATTTTTAAAGAGTAAAACACATCAAATTCAGAATGTGTCGCTATGAGGTCAAAACACAATGGTGGGGATACCATTGAGGGGTGGAAGATGGATAAGAATTCAGTGTTGTGGTTTAAAAATTATATGATCGAATATTTGTATTGTTAGGAACAACTCCTTTATGCTTACCACCATTGAATATGGGTTTCTCATCCTAGAATATAGAAAATTTATAATGTGTTGAAAGCACAATCCTAGTGGAGCAGAATGAAATTAAAGGTTGGTGATTTTTTTTAGATGTTTAACTTGTCAGTAGGTTGAGGAAGAGCATCAGTGACCATAAGGTATATTGTAGTCTTTATCTCTTACTTTTTGGAATTGGGAACAAATATCCATGTATTTTTTAATAGGTCTTCAAATAATAGTTCAGAAACATGATTCCATGTGAGTGATAATGTATTCGATCACAAAGTTATCTCATTTCATTCCTATTCATGAAACTCATACGGTGGGGGGATTGCTAAAAATCTATAAATGAGAACTGATAAAGAGGCATGGTATACCATTTTCAATCATGTCAGATAGAGATATGAGGTTTACATCTCAATTTTTGGAATCTTTATAGATATCCCTCAGGACTTGGATAAAATGAGTATGGTGTATCATCCTCAAACGGACTAGTAATCTGAATAGATTATATAGACGTTGGAATAAATCTTACGGGAATTTGTAATGGATTTTAGTGGCTCGTGGTAAGAGCATGTTTCCATATTATATTTATCTTATACCAATATTTATCATGCCTCATTACACCATTTGAAGTATTGTAAGGGTTTCCTTATAATTATCCACTTTTCTGAGCATAAAAAGGTGATAGTTTACTAGTTGGGCCAGGCTTTGTCCAAGAAACAACAAAGAAGATTCAGTTGATCAGGAAAAGTATGGAGATGACATAGATTCATCCGAAATCTTATTTGGATCATCATCAACAGTAATTTTCGTTCATGATGAGTGATCATGTGTTCTTTAAGATCTCTCTAAGATATTTACATCATCATTTTGGTAAGCATGTAAAGTTACCTTCTTGATATATAGGCCCTTTTGAGATTCTAGAACAGGTTGGTGATGTATTATATAGTTTTTCATTACCACCAAAGTTCAGTGTGGTACATAATGTGTTACATGTATCTCAGTTGACAAAGTATCAACTTAGTCTTGATCATGTGATTCGATGAAATCATGTTTAAGTATAGTCTAATTCTTTGTTGGTATATATCTCGATGTGGGTTGTGGATAGGAAAGAGAAAGTCTTGGATGGAAAAAGAATTATTCTAGTGTGGGTTTTGTGGCAACATGGTCAGATTTGGGAAGAGACTTGGGAATGAGAGAAGTAAATGAAGTTGTAGTGTCCCAAACTCTTTCAGAAATTTGTTGGTTTTCTACATTCTATGGATGAAAATTCCAATGGTGGGGATAATTTATCACCTCTTGTTTCAATTATGTATCCATTTATTTATTCTTTTTAAGTATATAGAGTATAAAGGTGAATTTTGGGAGAGTTTGAAGAACTTTTAGAGGGTTTGGGGGGATTTTATATAGGTTCAAGGTTTGTTCACGATTTGGGAAAACCGTGAAACACCTATAAGAAATCATGCAAAGTGGATTTGGGGCTAAAGGGAAGATGTGCGGGCAGTGCATGGTTTCCCCAAACCAAATGGAAGCCTAAGAAAAACCATGCTATATTGGATAGTGTACTTTGGCATGGTTGGTGCACAGTTTTCAAATCATGAGAGCCATCCAAGAAAGGTTTATCCTTGAGGCATTTTCTAGAGAACAGTTTTCACACAGTTCGGCTAACCGTGCGACAAAACCATGCGCTGTTAAAAAACTAGATCATAAAATAGTGGATCTAGGTCGACTTTGTATTTTAATGCCTTATTTTCTCAAAAAATGTCCCTAACTCGGTATTTTTCTATCTAAAAGGTTATAGAACCACTCCCCATGTATTTGGAAGAAATATGGAGGGTTCTCTTGGTGTTTTGAAGCTGGATTCTCAAGGTATGTTTTCATTCTTGGTTATTCTTGGTGGTTTTTCTTAGATCATCTTCTCTGTCTCTCTTGGTTTCTTATATCTACATCTACTATGGATATATCTAATATATTTGATGCCAAATATGATTATATTTTTCATTTTTTATGATATGGAAAAATATATAAGGTGTGTTTTTGGATTTTCAACCCGGTTTCGTTGGTGTTTCAGTGTTGTCCTTCATTTTCTCCATAAATGTCAAGGTAGGTTGATTCACTCTCGACTCCTCTATTTAAAACTTGATGCATTAGTTTCAAATTAATTAAATTTATTAAAATTGATTCTACAATTGGTGTGAAAATCATGGTAGAAACCTTCTTTAGTGATGGTTTGTGGATTTTTTTGGAATTGTGAATTATTGTAAAAGATACTTTGTTGAATGGTTTTAAAATGTTGATTTTATAAAAATGGTTATTTGGTTTTGGTTACCTGAATAAAGGTTTTAAATAAAATTTTTGTTTTATTTAATTGTTTTTTTGGAAAAAAATTCAATAAAATGTTTGTTTTATTGAAATAGTGTTGGAATTAAAGTGGTTTTGGCATTGAAATTGTTGTTTGGCATACTTGGTGGTGTGTGTTCATATTTCATTATGAGGCTTGGTTGAAATATGACCTTGTTCTTACTTCCAAAGTTTTAATATCACATAGGATTTAACTACCTTGTTATGACTTGGTATATCAATGAGAAACCACTCATGATTATGGAATTGTCATAATGAAGCATGCATGTGTAGATGTGTGGATATGTGGATATTTGGTTTGGAATGTGGTATAAAAAAAATGGAAAGATGAAATGATTTTGAGAACGTTCATGGTTACTTCATTGAAAATTTTTTAATTTGGAAAAGTATTTTTTTAGAAGTAATTTTCTTTGTGTGATAAATTGTTTCAAGTTGTTTTATATAAATCGTTTTATAAAATGTTCTAACCAGTTCTATCCTAGTATCGTGGGTAGGGAATTCATTAGGTAAAATCTACTAAATTTCATTACTTTCACCTTATTTGTAACTTTGGTACTTTTTCAGATATCATTCATCAATAGATAGGCAAAGGTAAAGTATCACACTTATTTAGTGATGTTCGATGGTACTTGGGAATTTTTTTGGAGCATGGAGCTTGTTGGAGCTTTGGAGATTTGTTAGAGTATTTGGGTCTTTTAGGTTATGTATTCTAATGTTTACTTTATTTTTGTAGACTTCCATTGTGGTACTCTTGATATTTGGTATTGATATAAATAGTTTTAACATGAGTTGTTTTACATTTTTATTAATGCATCATGTAGTTGTTTTGTTAAGGGGTATTTGGTTTGTTGTTTTCTTTCAATAGAAAAATTCCCCCCCCACTTGTTAATTAATCCCTTATCATTTATTGACAACCTTTGTCATATTGGGGATGTCTCTTAAGACCAAGTAACATTCCACTACCTTCTTAATCCAATGAGGAGGATAGGAATGTTACGCAATCCATATAATGGAAGGTCTAGTGCCTTTGAGGACCAGTTACATAGGCAAATTATTTTATATAACTTGGGAATATTTATCCTTAATCAAACCACACTATATCCCTTGTATAATTATCTTAATCTACACTCATCCCCATAACCTAGGGGATGAAAACAAAATAAAGGGGTCAGATCAGATGCTCGGAAAGGGTAAACATAAGCGATAAACTTCAAAAATAAAAAGTGAGCATAAGATGAGTATATGGGTATAATAAAGATAAATAATAAAATCATACCCAATAAATTATAGAACATACATATTGAGTCATGGAACAATATTTTTCATAACATAATACCTGAATCAAAATATTATGGAAACATTAGCCAATAAAAATGACCTATGAGAGCATAATATAGACATAATAATATGAATAAGAGTGTTTCCTAAACAAAGGTATAAAAAATTATAACATTTTGAACATAACTTAACCATAACTAGGTCCACACATAGATTTTTATCCTAGATTAACCATAATTATACTCTTTCACAACCTTGTGAGCATAAATTAACCATAATTATACCCACACAAAACCTTGTGAGCATATATAAACCACAATTATAATCGTGAATAAAAAATTTATAATATCTAAACTACAATTACACTAATTCACAACCTCTTTATCATAGATAAACCACAATTATACTCATACACAACCTTGTGGGAATAGATAAAATACAATTATACCCATAAAAAATTAGTATCTCATTACATATAAAACCATAAAAAATGAATTATATGGTGACATAATACCCCACCTATCAGTAATCCATGCATATTTATTCCATTTTAAGTCATGCTTTCATTATATCATAAATAATACAAAGAAAGAAAAGGGGTTTCACAACATTTCCATGTGGTATCACTATAATTGACCTTAAGGATGAAAATGAGTGATACCCAAAATTTAGCAACCCCAAAAAAAAATTCCTCAGAAAAAATTACATGTTAATTAATGAAAAATAATCTCATAGGAAAAAATATTTTTAATATAAAGAGTAAAATGGTGGTGAAACCATAAAATATTTTTTAGAAAACATTTTTAATAAAATTATAAAATAATAAGTTTGATATCATATTTTAAAATAATTTTTGAAAAGGTGAAGTGAAATCTATGGAAAAAAATTCCATTAAATTTTTTTATCAATAAAAATTCGTTGAAAAGATATAAATTTTATCAAAATTAATTTGGAACAGATGATAAAACATATTATTATGAAAGGATATAAAACCTTTTTAATATTCTGAAATACCTTTTTTAAAAACCCACATTGTAAAAATAGTTGCCCAAACTTAATTTTAAAAATAGGTAAATGGAATGATAAATGAAACATGAGATAATTCATAATTAGGTTTCCAAATATAAAAGAAAACATTGGTGGGAAAGGAATTCATGGATGTAGAGGAGAAACCATTATTAAAGAGGATGATAATTATTCTTTTCAATGATATACTTTTTGAGAAAGAAATTAATCAAGGTAAAAGATTTATATTTAAAATAAATTTTACTCTAGAGAGGAAGATAATATACAATGAAATGGAATCTTATGGAGGGATAAATCAATCTTGTAAGAAATAAATTTAAGAAGTATTTTATCTCAATGATGGGGATTGATACAATAAATAACCTTATAACCTTGGTATCCTTTAAATTGAAATATATTTAAATAAATAACACAATATAGATCTTAAAACACCATAAATTACATTAAAATGGTAAAAAATAATTAGATATTAATCACACCATGTAAAATATTTTATGGTTCACAATAAGACATATGTCTCAAGAAATTTAATGTGAGGCAAAGAACTTGTAACCTTGAATTCCTACTTAGATAATCACAATCAAACATCCTATATAAAAAATTATCCATATTAATAACTTATTTAATTACTTTATTAATTTATATAACATTTTTATAAACCTCATTAACAATTACTCTTTACTAATATATTAGTTAGTTATTATCTATTTTTAATATCATGTGTAATTAATCTTGATCGTTTTGAACTAGTTTTATATTATAAGTATTGTTCTTCAATATTATCCAAAAATTCATTATTATTATATCATAAAAGGTACTGAAATTGATTTTTTATGATATTTTATACATTTATAATTTCATTCTATGAGAGTTCTAGTTAAGATCATTGAATATGAACTCGGTGATAATCATATTTTGGTGATTTTGTTTAACAACGGAACAATGATATCTTAATTAATGAGTTTAATATTGATATTACCGTTATATAAATAAATAAAACCATTATTTAATTATTTATATAATTTATCATTATTAGTAAGTTCTCATAGTCTTCCATGATATAAATTTACAGAATTTTTCAAGTAGGTGGCCAAACTAACCCAAACTTGAATATACTGTGATTAATAAATGATTAAGAGGTTATTTAGTTGAAATATAATTATAAAAGTAGAATAATGATATAATTTTGTGTTTATTAGAGTTATATATCATAATTATAAATAATTATTAGAATATTTTATTGTAACAAAATAATTATAAAGTATTAACAGATTGTTTTCCTTCTTAGCTCTCTTGATTAAGATGGATAATTTTATAATGATTATTTATCATTAATATCGTAAATACGATTGTATTAATATAACCTTATTAATATCATATTAACCATATTTAACATTAATAAACATTCCTAAAATCATTCATTAATTTTTTTAAGGGAAATGGAATATATCGATCCATAGTGGTGGTAGTCTGCACGTATGCATGGATGATGATTTTGTTTTCATAGAACATGAGATAGGAGTAATATTAAAATGTTAAGAATATTAAATAAGTCATAAATATCAAAATTATAAATCAAAATAATTTTTTAACTATCCATGTTAAGTGGTGAAGGAAAATTAACATGTTACTTCATGGTGGCGATAGTCTGCACATACGCATGTTTTAGGTTTTTTTCTTAATGGAAAAGGAAAATGTGGTTAATGGTTGTACCATCATTATAATAACATATTAATATACTATTGATACATATTTTATCATTTTAATATGTTATAATGTAATTTTAGGGAATATAATTTCACCAAAAAGAAAAAAAAATGAGAAAGTAATGGTATTTACACCTCACTGCTTGGATTATCTCCTTTGAGAAGGGGGTTAAACCTCTATTGGATGGTATTTAGAGAATAAAATAAACTATTTAAGCTGTAAAAGAATGTTTATAATAGTTTTTGGTATATTTTGGGATTAACATTGGGGTTTTTTGTGTGAGGGTAAATGAGGAGATGAGAACCCCTTTTATAAATGAAAATGGATGGCATTTTTGTTAATACTAATAGATTTTTAATAAGGGGAAGTCACACTCAAGGAAAGTGGATCTAAAATTGATAAATAATGGTGCGGATAATTGATAACGTTGATAAATTCCTCAAACACACTTTCTCAAACATGTTTTAAACGTATATGAAGTTATTTTCTCTAAAATTTTTACTTTTACCATTTAAGAATTCACCACGATAATCAGTTTTTACCTAACTTATACTTGGGATTATAAAATAAAAAAGTCCTTATTATCAAATTTAGAAAAAATTATTAAAATTTTGAAATCAATTTTATTTTATTTTATCCCTAAAATTGGTAAAAATTAATTTTATAAGATTAGATATATAATATATCAAAATCAATTTCTTGAGAAAAATATTACTAAGTTCTAAAATATTAAATATAGGTTTCTAAATTAGAATAAATATTTCTAAATTCATAATATAAAGTATAAAATAAAATTTTTATCTAGAAAATAGTTTCATAAATTTTAAAATCATTATTATATACTAATAGTTCCATAATAAGAACATTATTGTTAAAAATAGTATATTGTATTATACAACTAAAAATCGTAGTTCTTACAAAAATCTAAAAAATACACCCTAAACTAATTTTAAAACTAAAAAAATCAAGAATGAAGTAATTTTTATTAAATTAAAATTATAAAATTTCTATATTTTCTTATCTAAATGAGAATAAAAATATAAAGGGAAAAGGTTTTTATTGAAAAATGAATTTAATATTCAATTATCTCAAATATTATTTCATATAAATATCAAAATAATTGACCACTGACATAATAGTTTATAAATTAAAATATTACCTATTATATTAAAATTTAAAGTATGATCAATTTTGAAAGGAACCAAATTTAAAAATTACATTTTCTAGTGACTTTAAACTAGAATTCACATTTTTACATTCCCAAAGATATTTTAGTTTTAGAGTTTTTGACATTTAGATCATAAATATTATATAACAAACCCATATTATTACAAATTGGTCACTTATAATCGGTATCCATTTTTTACCATGATATAAAACTTTTAAAATTTAGCACATTTTATTTTAATAACAAATATTTATCACTTTCAATTTAACTTCTTTTTTTCCCTTATCCATCCTTAAACCCTATGAAAAAAATTTAAAGTATGGGATAAGCACAAAAAGATTAGTAAGGGACATAAAAGTGAAAAAAAATGAAACTATTTGTCCATTAATATTTATAAAAATGTTATATCGCAAAATAATATTTAGGCTCAAAATTAACATTTCATTACCCAATAAATCATGTTCTCTACCTAAAAATTTCCATAAAACATTTCATAAGAATTTTTAAATTCAAATTAAAAACCATAAGGTTTCTTTGAAATAATGAAAAACTAATTATAACTTTTAAAAAAAATTATAATTTTCACCCTTAAAATTTAGAATATAATTTCCTTTAAACATAATATAATTATCTTACCATGATAAATTATAAGATTCCTATAAAACCGTATAGTAAGATTATATAAAACATGTAGGTTTCTTAGGGAATCATTTTTATATGACTCTTAATTATGGAGTAACCATCAGGGTTACACATGGAATAAACATCACGGTTATACTTGGAGTAACAATCATAGTTACACTTTAAATAAAAATCATGGTTATAATTGTAATAACCATTACAATATATTCCCATATTCTCTTATGAGAAACCTAATCAGTTAACTCAATCCCTTTACCCAATTCATTAGAGAGCTATAACAGGCTCACTTGACTGTGGTTTATCACGAAAACACCCATTCTTGGTTAACAACATAAAAACCCATACTAGGTTTATAACAGAACCACCAGTAATTATAAATAGTTCACAATAATTATAAAATAATCATAAAATATAAAATATCTCTCCATAAAGACATTCTTTTCACCCATAAGAAATAATTTTCTAAAATTGATATATCCATTTTCATTAAAATGCAATTTTCAGAGATAAAATTCATAGAATAAAGGTAAATATGTTTTTTATTTGACTAAAACATGTAATTTTGTAAAATAATACAAAAATAAAATAAGGATTATGGTTTCGGGAAAAGTCATTGTTGTCATATATGTTAAAATAAAACATTCTTTTTATCTTTTTGTAAAGAATGTAAAAACATTCTGTAAAAATATTCCTTTATAAAAACATTTAAATAAAGTAAAAATAGAAATAAAATTTCTTGAATAATTATTTAATTTCCATATACATCCATAAAATAATTTTAAAAATATAGACATGGAAGAAAAATAGTAGTAAGTTAAACTTTACAAGAGGGTTTTTAATAGAAAGACTCTTATCTTGTGTTGGACTCATCATGTGTGTTACTTATCTTCTAGAATAATAAACTTATGTTAATTATTTACATTACTGATAACCTTTTCATGTTTATTATTCCTTTTATTTTGCTTATTACCATGTTATAAAAATTAATTAATCATTTAAGTTCACATTGGATGTTTTGGTGATATTTAGTTCATAAGTCCAAATTGACTTTGTTACGTTGAATATGGTTAAAGATATCATTATTACATAATATATAGAATAATGATCAGTAAATAATTATCATTTTTATACATTTTTTATACTTTTAAATCCAAAAATTTAATATGGTTAATAAAAATGAATGCATTACAATCATGGAGATGGTAGGTCGTACATACACATGAGTAACATTTCCATTATACATTGATTATTAAAGAAAGAATGTAAGTATTATTTTATATTTTTATAATTATCATAATATAATAAATATAATATTAATTTTTTAAATATACTTATATATATCATTCATGTGATGTTGTGATGAAAAATGAATCACATCGCTTCATAGAGGTGGTAGTCCACACTTACGCACGAATGATGTTATCATTTTTTAGTGAAAGGAATGGTAATAAGGTTAAAAAAATAAATTATATTTTAATATTTATTATTGTGTCATAAATATAATATATAAACATTAATTTCATTCTTATAATCCATCTATGAGAGAAATTTATCGAAAATGGATTACATTGGTTCATGAGATGGTAGTCTGCTATAAAAACAAATGATGGTTTCATTTCCCATTTGATCAAGGAGGAGATAGATATAGTTTAGTCCATTTACATAATAACATATCAGTGTATATAAGATAATTTTTTATTATTTTTTAATAGTTTATGAATATTTTAAAGAGGTGTAAGAAGAAATAAAACTAAAACATGCAGCTAAAAACTATACCTCTTCTTTGGGAAATCTTCTTTCCTTTACACCTTCATACCTATAAAATTGGTATTATTCAAAAAATAAGGCCTCTTGAATATAGGTATGGATTTTATTAAGTGATTTTGGAATATTTTAGAAGATTTAGATGGGTTTTAATGTGTGAATAAATGAGAATAAGTGGATCTCTTTTATAAGAGAGGGGAGGGGCACTCCTGGAATTTCTTAAAATATTAATTTAATATAAATTATATTTAATATAAAAATTGATAAACATTTATAAGATTAAAATATAAAATTAGTATGATTCTAAATTCACTCATAAAATAATTTTTTGGACAATTTTAAATTACTTTTTTACCCTTATCTTTTGGTTTTAACCCTCGTCAAATTTTTTCACACTTACCCCGATAATAAGGTTTTTTACACTTCAAGGGTCAATACAGTTACTATAAATTGAAAAATGAGGAAAATAGGCCATTTAGATATTTTAAACCATATAATAATAACTTGTATAAGGGTAATATTTCTAGGAATTTTATATCATTTAATAAAATATTTTTTTCATAAAATATCAATAATGTCAATTTTAGAACTATTCATTTACGTTGAATTTCATAACATTAAGAATACCAAGGAATTTGAATATAATAGATTAACATATCCATAAAAAATCTAGTTATCTAAAAAATTTATGAATCACATTAATTATTTGAAATTATAATACTTTTAATACTTTTAATGTCATTTATTTTATTTTCCCATTAATTGAATAATTACTAAGTCAGAATTGTATAAGGATTTAAGGTAATTATTTCTTCACAAAAAATTATAAATAAATTACTATGAGGAATATAAATAATTTATATTTAAAAACACTATATGAAACTAAACATATCTTCTAGTTATCCCTATGTTAAAAATATTATAGTTATTGAAAACAATAGTGTAACATTTTTTATTTTCTTTAAATAAAATATTATAAAGGAAAAAAGACCATATATTAGAAATTTAGATGACTATGGACGAAATATACTCATAAAATAAAATTTATTCAAGTTTTAGGGTCATTTTATAGTTCTTATTATTTAATTTTCAACTTTAATTACCTGAATTACCCTTTATCATAGTAACAAAATTACTAAGGTTTCTATTCATATTGACCAAACATAAAAGGAAACTATTTGAAAAATACGGAAATCCTGATTCAAAATATGGAATAATTTTTTTATGTTTAAAAAACATATAATTTTAATAATTTATTTTAAAATTAAACCAATAAAATACGACAAAAACAATTTTTCAAAATATTCATTTATATGTACAAAAATGTTTTATTCTAAATTTAGGTTTAAAATTATTTTAAAAAACATAATTGTATTATTTTGAATAAAAATTAACCAATTAAAATAACCTACAGTTTTAACACTAATCCAAGATATAATTTTACATTATAAATAATTTAAAATAAGATATAGTATTTGTAACACCCCAAGATTCCATGGTACGCTTCTCTTTGAATAATATAGTAGCGTGTGTTGTACGCAACTTCGAGTTCTAACACACCAAAACGAATCAAACTAGCCATTGTGAATAGTAATACCCACTTTTTGAAATTTTTTAAATTTTATATTTCAATATGGACTTCGTTTTTGGATTCAGAATATTGAAATTAGCTTATGGTGAATTTTTGGTATTTTTTTGATAACTTTCATATTTTTATGAATAGTGAAAATTAGTAATTTTTAACAAAAAACAACTTTTTTAATCGAAATAATTAATAATGATAAATTATTAATTTGAGTGATTTTAAAGTATAGTTAGAATATAATTTTACCATTTAATCCAATTTTGGTCATTGGATGTAATTTCACATTTAAACTAGACTTAAAAAAGTGTCAATCTTTTGATAGTTATTATTTCTTAAAAACACGTTTTTTATTTTGACAACGGGAATTAATTTTAAATTAATTTCTACCACATCTGTGTTTTGAATTTATAAAAATGGATTACATATTTATAATCAGGAAGTCCAAATTTTTTAAATAGGTAACTTTTATTTTTATACATTTTGAATAATTACTTCGGTATATATTTTATTTACCATGGTTAAAGGGTAAATCCGGTAAATAAGGGTAACAAAATAATATTATAATAATATTTAATTACCCTAACACAGGTCCTAACCCTATTGGATGATACATTTCCAACCATGGGAATCTTTGGGTCGATTTTGGGACCCCATGGAGTCACTTGTAAGTGATAATGACACTTTATATTATTTAAGTTAAAGTAAATACAAAAATGACATAAGAATATATCTTTTAGAAAAACAATTTTTACATAAGGTTATATATGTTATATTTTCAACTATAAATATTCCTTAAGAATATAAAAATATTTCCTATATAATGGTATTTTATTTATAATTTTTAGACCTTGAATAATTAAATTTATTCATGACACAATGATAATGCAGTATTTTCCTTATTAATGAAAGAATCAAATAATTCGTATTATAAATGTTAAAATAAATATAATTTGAAAGTTTTGATGACATATACGAATTTTATTGGTTAATATGACATGCTATTATTTATTAAATGAATTTTTTTTGAATTAATAAGGTTTTTAAGACTTTAAAAAATCAATTATTAAATAGTGTCAAAATTGACATAAAGGAGTTTTTTAAACAAATATTATATTATTAATTGATATAATATTCCTAAAAATATAAGGTTCATAAAAATGACTTATATGATGATAGGTATATCATTAATTAACCACTTGGGGTTCTCTTGGCAATTTATAATAAGTTTATTAACCAAATAATATAAAAATACAAAGAGACATGGTAAATGTCAAACTAATTAACTAAGAGTTAAATCTAAAATATATGGTTAATATAGTGACCCAAACCTGTCTAAAACGTATTGGTTGAGTGGATTTAGACCCATCCCCACCTTAGCATATAAATAAATCAGTTTTTATCCATTATAAACCGAATATGAATTTATTATAAAATAATATTTTATGTTTTTTCTAAGGTTCCCCTCACCCCTCTTATAAAAAGGAACCCCCCCCCTTCTCTCTAATTCATACCATAAAAACCTTTTAGTGTGGACAACCCCTACCCAAATACTCTCTCAACTATCATCCATTAATCATAGAGGTTCTCCTTTAGTCAGAAATCCAACTTAAGGAGCTCTTTTGATCAAATTAAAAGAAAGAACCTGAAGAAGAGGTAAATATCTCACCACCTCTTTCAAGTTCCTTTCTTCTTCCACTTTCTTTCTCTTTGTTGTTTCCTCTCTAAAATAATAACTCTAGTATCTTATGTATAATGTGATGTTATTATAAATATGCTACAACCAAATTCATTATTCTATCCATCCATTGGATGACATGTCACCATACGTGTGTATGTACGACTTACCGTCTCCACGTCGTGGTGTAATTGTTATTCAATAAATTATCATTTGGATGGGTATAATAATGATGTTTAATTGATGTAAATAATAAATATAACAAGATAATGATTCTGTATATATGATATACCATCCAATTATATGTTATTTTAATATCAAAATAATGATGTTGTCGCTCGTGCGTACGTACGGATTACCGTCTCCATGAACGCGATGAGATTCATTCCCCATCGTATCCATTCAAGACTAATTTTTATTTTATGATTAAATGTAGTATTTAAATACATGATATCATTCTGGATATGAATAATATACATCCAATCCATAAAAATATGACTCACAAAATAAATAATATAAAGGAAAACGAATCTGTTAACACCTGAAACAACAGTAATACTAAGATATCATTAACGAAGCAATGTTAAAAGATCATATATGATATCATATTAATGTACATGATTATTTTATAATTTAATAAAAATTATTTCACCATTATACAGGATGTTAACCAACCCTTTACCATGGAAAATTACAAGGTAATGGTTAATTCTACAATCTCTTCATTATCCGAGGTTGTTTTTACGTAAGTATCTACTGGGACCTCTTTATCATCCACATCCATGTTTCTTAAAACTATATTTCAAAACATTATTACTATTTTATAGAATATGGGTTAATTTCATTTATACCCTTGTTTGAATTTTTTTAAGATGTTTATAATGGAATCTTTCCATTCTTTTTCCAAACAAGGTCCTTTTTAACTTTTTCGACAGAATTAAAGTAAGAATGTCTTTTTTAACTTATACGACGGGTGAGGATATTTTCCACCGTTATAAAATCATTGAAGCTTCCCTTACAAGATTATAAGAATATTTTCAAAGTAAATATTTTCTTTTATAATTATGTGACTTTTAAATGATTTCAAAAAAATAGATATTTCTCTTAAATAGTTTTGATTTCATCTATGTCAACATCATTTGATGGATTTTAAGTTTATTTGAATTTGATTTATTATGATAAAAAAACTTCCATATTTTATTGAAGGTTTTCTGATATGTTTTAATGTGGATGTGTTATTTTTATACCATTCATGGTTTATGGAAAAATTGTTGACATTTCATATGATAGTTTTAATACGAATGTTTATGTTATGTTTAAACCTGTTCATATGAGGAATGCATTGGACTTAGTAAGTGACGGGTGGAGCCCGCTATAGCCCATCGATGCATCGGTAGGTCTCATGAGACAAACTAGCATCTTGAAACAAGGCCTTGACAAAATCTTATTTGTATTCTTGGCATAAGGCCTTGACTATGTGGTTATGATAGTCTGGCATTATGCATTCCATCATTATGAATGTGGTTATTGATATTGCATGTGATTATTCGACTAGAAGAATATCCATGTGAATAATTTAATGTAATTATTTCATTTTATTTTTTCCATATTATTCTGAAGTTAAAGTTTAAAAGTATTTTGTTTTAGTTATACATTTCCTTAAATGTTTATGCTTATTTATGAATGTTTCTGCTGTATTGTTATCCTTACTGAGCATCTGAGCTCACCACTTTTTATGTTTTATTTTTCCCAAGATGTGAAGAAGTATTTTATGACTCACCTATAGGTATAGTCTGAGGGGATATGAGTGTGGACTATGGAGACTATTTTGTTTTAGTTTTTCACTTTATCATGTAATGTAAGACTTATGAATGTATCTAGTGTCTCCAAGGCTACTAAACTAATCGGTATTTCGAGAATTGATCTTTTGTGATCATGCCAATGTTATGTAATAATGCACCAACTCTGGGTAACTCGGGTCGGGGAATTACAGTTGGTATCAGAGGAAGTTTAGAACAAACTTTGGAAGATAGATTTAGATAAACTCTAATTATAACACATAGACCTAATATGGACTTTGAGGATTAGTATAGAAGAACTTCCTAGAATTTTGGTATTGTAGAGATTTTGTGAGTTTTCCAAGAAATACATCCATGCCTGGATATGAACTGGTAGAGGCAGCTCTGGCATAGTTGTACCTAGGGGTAAAACCCAAAAACACCACTTTGGGCTAGACTCTAACTGGAACTGGTGCACGACAACGGGCCTTGCTGCACTCTTGGTTACGACACTCCCGAGGGATATGCTTAGGATAATTCTCATTTTCTTTACAAACCATTATGAAGGATTTATGAGTATATAATTCCTTAAATAAAACATTTTTATGATTATGGATTATATCCATAAACTGTTCGATTTATGTTAAGTGTTTTATAAGTTTGGATTTATGTATTGTGATTCATAAACTAATCTAGTGTATGCCATTGTTTAGAAATAGCGCCTAGTGGAAGGAATTGAAACTGTATCAATGAATGAACTCCATGTATGGATTTCCCTCCTACTCAAGATAATTATAGTGGATCTAGTGATACAGCTGGTGCTGATCAAATTATCACCATACTGGGACAACTCACTCAGTTTATGAATAATAACCTTACCCGTATGGAGCACCCCGATCCACAATATAGAGGATCAATGTTAGATCGCTTAATGAGACAACAACCACCAACATTAAATGGGAGTACAAATCCATTGGTAGCTGAGCAATAGATAAGTTCTTTAGAGAAATTATTCCATGCCTTGGGGAGTAGTGAAAGGGAAAAAGTTGTCATGGTAGTTTACCTCATCACTGGAGATGCTGATCAATGGTGGTCATTGATTCAAAACACAAAGGAAGATGATGAAGTATCAAATATGGAATGGAGGGAGTTTAAAGAGATTTTCTTAGAAAAATACTTTCCTCGTGACCATCGAGCATATATGGAAAGGAAATTTTTGAGTCTGAGGTAAAAGGAGGATGAGAATGTCGCAAAGTATAAGGCTAACTTTACAAGGTTAGAGAGGCGTTCTGCATATTATATACGTAACCCAAGAAGTAAGATTGATCATTTCTTTTATGGGTTAAAACTGTTTCTCCATCGAGAATTAGTCTCACAATCTTTCTTGCCATAAAAAGATATTGTCTCATGTGCTATCAAGACAGAAAAAGAATTCTCTAAGTCTTATGACTTTAAAGTAAAGCAAGAGAATAATAGATATGTTGATCACTCTGGAAATGAAAATAATGGGAAGAATGGAAAAGTTGAGTATCCATCCTGCAGTAAATGTGGGAAGAAACACCTCGGTACTTTCTTGAAGGGAATGGGAGTCTGTTACAAGTGTGGTGAAAAAGGCCACCAAGCCCGTGATTGCAAGGAGAAGAAAGAAGCTACCGATGTTCAATGCTACAATTGCAAGGATATGGGACATTATGTGAATGAATTTCCTAAGTGTCAGGGTAACGTACCTCAGAAAAGGCCAAGGGATCAAGGCCAAGATTATGTTATCACTACTGATGAGGTGGACGCTTCGAAAGACGTGGTGGTAGGTAATTTAATGGTTTCCTCAAGTTTAGAAAATGCTTTATTTGATTCTGGATCATCGCATTGTTTCATATCTTCCCAGTTTTCTAAGAAAATTAGATA
The DNA here is from genome assembly GCA_963277665.1 of Viscum album. Taxonomy (NCBI): domain Eukaryota; kingdom Viridiplantae; phylum Streptophyta; class Magnoliopsida; order Santalales; family Viscaceae; genus Viscum; species Viscum album. Next base: position 570,901,910 of record OY728134.1, on the reverse strand, counting down.
TTTCCAATTTGATTTAATAAGGGAGTTGTCAATCAAAACTCTTAAGGGAAGTATCATTGCTACAAATTTATGTGAATTGGTTCCCATTAGGGTATATAAATGTTCTTTATCTGCTGATCTCATCATCATACCCATGATTGAATTTGATATAATTCTCTGTATGGATTGGATTTCAGACCATGATGTGAAGATTTATTGTAATAAGAATGAGGTTATGATTTTTGATAATGATGGTAAAGAACACCTTATCTTTAGAATAGAATCGTCACCACCTAATTATTATCTAGATCCACCCCCAATAGCTCAACTAAATTCAATTATTGGGGAGGAAAAGAATAATATAACATTGGGTGAGGAAAGGAATGTTCAAATAGATTATGTACCTATTGTGAAATAATATGTTGATGTGTTTCCAGAGGATTTACCGGGACATCTTCCAGAATGAGAAATTGAGTTTTTCATTGATTTAATTCCTGGATCAAGTCCCATATCAAAGACCCCTTATAGAATGGAAAATGTAGAATTAGTGGAACTAAATAAACAACTAGAGAAATTGAGTAATAAGGGATTTATTTTCCCTATTGTTTCTCCATTGGAAGCCCCTTTCCTTTTTGTTAAGAAGAAAGATGGATCTATGAGGTTATGTATCGACTACAGGGAGATCAATGCTATAACAATAAAGAACAAGTATCCCCTACCTCACATTGATGATTTATTTGACCAACTGCATGGAGCACAATACTTTTCAAAGATTGAACTTAGATCTGGATACCATCAGTTGTGTGTGAAGAAGGAAGACATTCCGAAGATAGCATTTCGAACCTGGTATGGGCATTACCAGTTTACAGTAATTCCTTTTGGATTGACTAATGCACCCTCTGTCTTCATGGATCTAATGAACAAAGTTTTCAAGGAATATCTCGATGATTTTGTAGTGGTATTTATTTATGATATCTTGGTATACTCCAAAAGCTATGAAGATCATGAAAATCACTTGCGCATTATCCTGAAGACTCTTAGAAGACATGAATTATATGGGAAGTTTAGCAAGTTTGAATTATGGCTTCAGGAGATTTCTTTTCTTGTCCATATTGTCTCTAAGGATGGAATCCATGTTGATCCTTATAAGACAAGAGAAATTCAATAATGGCCAGCACCGACAAGTATAACTGAGGTACGCAGTTTTATTGGTTTAGCAGGTTATTATCAACATTTCGTCTAGAATTTTTCCCGATTGGCTAACCCATTAACGAAAAGGGGTTAAATTTTTTTGGACAAAAGAGTGTGAAGAATGTTTAGAATAATTGAAGAGAATATTATTCAATGATCCTATCTTTACTCTACCATCGGGGAATGATGGATTTGTTATTTATAGTGATGCCTCAAAGAAAGGACTTGCTTGTGTCCTTATACAGAATGATAGGGTAATTGCCTATGCATCACGACAGCTAAAAATTCATGAGAAAAACTATCCTACTCATTATCTTGAGTTAGCAGCTATAATATTTGCTTTGAATATTTGGAGGCACTATCTATATGGTGAAAAATGTGAGATTTATATTGATCACAAGAGTTTGAAGTATATTTTTTCACAGAAAGAACTCAACATGAGGCAAATTAGATGGCTTTAACTACTCAAGGATTATGACTGCACGATACACTACCACCCAGGGAAGGAAAATAAGGTGTCAGATGCTTTGATCAGAAAGGATCATGGAGTTTTGAACAAGATGAGAGTTGAAAGGGATCTTATTTTCATGAATCTAGTAAATATGGATATGGGAATCACCATGGAAGGTGAAACATCAATGCTTTTTCAAATGGTTGCCAAACCATATTTACTAGAAAGGATAAAGAGTTCTCAGACCGGTGATAAAGAGTTTCAAAATAAGATTAAAGTTGTGAATGATGGGAGATTAAGTGACTTTGTGTATGAAGATGGAATTTTGAAATTTGGGAATAGACTTTGTGTTCCCGATATACCTGATCTAAAAACGGAATTGTTTGACGATGCTCATAGTTCCAATTTCTCTATAAACTGTGGGAGCACAAAGATGTATAGATATTTGAAGGAAAATTTTTTGTGGGACAACATAAAGAGGGAAATTGATGATTTTGTGTCAAGATGTACGGTTTTTCAACAAGTGAAAGCTTTAAGACAACAGCCTGGAGGAGTCATCAAACCTCTTCCCATACCTGAGTGGAAATGGGATAATATCACAATGGACTTTTTCATGGGACTACCAAAGACTCCTAGAAGGAATGATGAAATATGGGTCATTGTTGATCGTCTTACCAAGTCAGCACATTTTCTTATTATAAGAGAAGATTTACTACTTGAACGTCTAGAAAGACAATATATTAATGAAGTAGTGAGACTTCATGATGTACCCCTATCTATTGTTTCTGATCATGATCCACGTTTTACTTCAAAATTCTGTAAAAGTATTCAGAAAGCCTTGGATACTAAACTTCATTTGAGCACTGCCTACCAACCCCAAACTAATGGACAATCAGAACGGACTATTCAAACCTTAGAATACATGTTGAGATCTTTCTCACTTGACTTTCAGGGTATGTGGGGTCAATATTTACCTCTGGTAGAATTTTCCTATAATAATATCTTCCATTCAAGTATTCATATGGCACCATATGAAGCGTTATACCTAAAGATATGTCACACACCAACCTGTTGGGATGATGTTGGTGAAAGAAAACTTGTAGGCCCAGAACTGGTGGAGGGAATGATGGAAAAGGTAAAGGTAATCCAAAACCACATCAAAGAAGCTAAAAGTAGGCAGAAGAACTATCCCGATAACTGAAGGAAGGATTTGTAATTTCAGGTAGGAGAGCATGTTTCCTTGAAGGTATCTCCATGTAAGGGAGTTATACATTTTGGTAAGAAAGGTAAATTGAGTCCCAGGTATATAAGACCTTTTGAAATTCTAGAACTAATTGGGTTTGTAGCTTATCGTTTGGAAATGCCACAAAATCTCTCCCAAGTACATGATGTGTTCCATGTATCACTGTTGAGAAAATACATTCCTGACCCAATGCATGTACTCACCTATGAGGAAGTAGAACTGGAACCCGATATGTCTTATTACGAAGAGCTCGTCCGGATTCTTAATACCAGAGAACAAGTGTTGAGAAACCGGATGACACGTCTAGTAAAAGTTCTATGGCGAAACCATAAGATGGAAGAGGCAACGTGGGAACCTGAGGAACTTATGATGAAGAACCACCCGAGTCTTTTTATGCAGTAATATTCTAGAAATTTCAAGGACAAAATTATTTGAAGGAGGGAAGAATGTAACACCCAAAGTTTCCACAGTACGCTTCTATTTGAATAACACAGTAGCATGTGTTGTATACAACTTCGAGTTCTAACACACCACAACCAATCAAACTAGCCATTATGAATAGTAATACCCATTTTTTGAAATTTTATAAATTTTATCTTTAAAAATGGACTTCATTTTTGGATTTGGAATATCAAAATTATCTTAAGGTGAATTTTTGGTATTTTTCCGATAATTTTCATCTTTTGATGAATATTGAAAATTACTAATTTTTAATTAAAAACAACTTTTTTAATCAAAATAATTAATAGTGATAAATTATGAATTTGAGTGATTTTAAAGTATATTTAGAATATAATTTTACCATTTAATACAATTTTTGTCATTGAACGTAATTTTAAATTTAAACTAGACATAAACAAGTGTCAATCTTTTGATAGTTATTATTTCTTAAAAAACACGCTTTTTGTTTTGACAGTAGGAATTAATTTTAAATTAATTCATGTCACTTATATGTTTTGAATTTAGAAAAATGTATTCCATATTTAGAATCAAGAGGTCCACATTTTGTAAATAGGTAACTTTTATTTTTAGACATTTTGAATAATTACTTCGGTAAATATTTTATTTACCAGGGTTAAAGGGTAAATCCGGTAAATAAGGGTAAACAAATAATATTATAATAATATTAAATTACCATAACACATGTCTTAACCCTATTGGATGATACATGTCTGACCATGGGTATCTTTGGGTTGATTTTGGGACCCCATGAAGTCACTTGTAATTGATAATGACACAATATATTAATTGATTCAAAGTAAATACAAATATGACATAAGCATATATCTTTTAGAAAAACAATTTTTACACAGGGTTATATATGTAATCCTTTAAACTATAAATATTAATTAGAAAGATAAAAATAGTTCCTAAATAATGGTATTTTAGTTATAATTTTTAGGCATTGAATAATCAAATTTATTTATGAACCAATGATGATGCAGTATTTTCCTTCTTAATGAAAGAATCAAATAATTGGTATTATAAATGTTAAAATAAATATAATTTGAAAATTTTGATGAAATACACGAATTTTATTGGTTAATATGACATGTTATTATTTATTAAATGAATTTATTTTGAATTAATAAGGTTGTTAAGACTTTAACAAAAATCAATTATTAAATAGTGTCAAAATTGACATAAAAGAGTTTTTAAAACAAATATTATATTATTAATTGATATAATATTCCTAAAAATATAAGGTTCAGTAAAAATACTTATATTATGATAGGTATGTAATTAATGAACCACTTGGGGTTCTATTGGCAGTTTATAGTAAGTTTATTAACAAAATAATATAAAACTACAAAGATACATGGTAAATGTCGAACTAATTAACTAAGAGTTAAATCTAAAAGATAAGGTTAATATATTGGCCCAAACCTATATAAAACTTATTGGTTGAGTGTATTTCGACCCATACCCACCTTATCCTAGAAATAAATCAGTTTATATCCATTATAAGCTCAATATTAATTTATTATAAAATAATATTTTAAGTTTTTCTTAAGGTGCCCCTCAGCCCTCTTATAAAAGGCCACTCCCCCATCTCTCTAATTCATACCATCAAAGCCTTTTGGTTCGGCAAAAACATACCCAAATACCCTATCAACTATACTCCCTTCTTCCTAGAGTCCCTCCTTTAGTCTTAAATCCAAATTAAGAAGCCCTTTTGATCAAATCAAAAAGAAGAACCTGAAGAAGAGGTAAATATCTCACCACCTCTTTCAAGTTCCTTTCTTCTTCCACTTCTTTTATCTTTGTTGTTTACTTTATAAGAAAATCACTCCAGTATATTCTATAGACTGTGATGTTATTATAAATATCTTACAACCAAATTCATTATTCTATCCATCCTTTGGATGACATGTCACCATACGTGCGTACGTACGACTAACCGTCTCCACATCGTGGTGTAATTATTATTCAATACATTATCATTTGGATAGTTATAATAATGATGTGTAATTGATGTAAATAAAAAGTATAACATGAAAATTATTCTTTATATATGATATACAATCCAATTATATATTATTTTAATATAAAAATAATGATATCGTCGCTCGTGCGTACGTACGGATTACCGTCTCCACGAACATGATGAGATTCATTCCCCATCATATCCATTCAAGACTAATTTTCATTTGATGATTAAATTTAATACTTAAATACATGATATAATTATGGATATGAATAATATACATCCCATCCATAACAAATATGACTCACAAAACAAAGAATATAAAGGAAAAGGAATCTGTTAATACCCGAAACAACGATAATACTAAGATATGATTAACGAAGCAATGTTAAAAGATCATATATGATATAATATTAATGTATATGATTATTGTATAATTTAATAACAATTATTTCACCATTATACATGAGGTTAACCTACCCTTGACCAAGGAAAAGTACAAGGTAAGGGTTAATTCAAAAATCTATTCATTATCCGAGATTGTTTTTACATAAGTATCTATTGGGTCCTCTTTATCATCCGAATTCATGTTTCTTAGAAATGTATTTCAAAAAATTATTACTATTTTATAAAATATGGGTTAAATTCATTTACACCCTTGTTTGAATTTTTATAATATGTTTATAAATAAATATTTCTGTTGTTTTCCAAACAAGGACCTTTTTTACCTTTTCGACAGAATTAATGTAAGAATATCTTTTTTAACTTATACAGCGGGTGTGGCTATTTTCCACCGTTATAAAATCGTCGAAGATTCACTTACAAGATTATAAGAATATTTTCAAATTAAATGTTTTCTTTTATAATTATGTGACTTTTAAATGATTTCTAAAAAAGAGATATTTCTCTCAAATATTTTTGATTTCATCTATGCCAACATCCTTTGATGGATTTTAAGCTTATTTAAAGTTGATTTATTATGATACAAAACTTACATATTGTATTGAAGTTTTTGTGATATTTTTTACTATGGATGTGTTATTTTTATACCATTCATGGTTTATGGAGAAATTTTTGGCATTTCTTATGCTAGATTTAATTCGAATGTTTATGTTTTGTTAAAACATGTTCATATTAGGAATGCATTGGAATTAGTAAGTAACGGGTGGATCGCGCTATAGCTCCTTGATGTATCGGTAGGTATCATGAGACAAACTAGTGTCTTGGCACCAGACCTTGACAGATTATTATTTGTAGTCTTGGCGCAAGGCCTTGACTATGTGGTTATGATAGTCTGGCATTATGCATTCCATCATTATGAATGTGGTTATTGAAATTGCATGTGATTATTTGACTAGTATAATATCCATGTGAATAAGTAAATGGAATTATTTCATTTTTTTTGCCATGTTATGCTAAAGTTCAAGTTTAAAATGCTTTTTTTTAGTTGTACATTGACTTGAATTTTTATCCTTATTTATGAAATTTTCTGCTATATTGTTATCCTTACTGAGCATCTGTGCTCACCCCTTTCTTTGTTTTATTTTTCCCAGGATGTGAAGAAATATTTTATAACTGAACTGCAGGGATAGTCTGAGGGGATATGAGTGTGGACTATGGAGACTATGTTGTTTTAGTTTTTCACATTATCATGTAATGTAAGACTTATGAATGTATCTAGTGTCTCCAAGGATACAAAACTAATCGGTCTTTCGAGACTTGATCTTTTGTGATCATGCCAATGTTATGTAATAATGCAACAACTCTGGGTAACTAGGGTCGGGGCATTACAGTTTTCAATAAAAATTAGTATTCTTTACTATTCATTGAAAAATCAAACTTTTCCAAAAATTATCAAAAAATTAAACTTAAGATAATTTTTAAATGATGAATAAAAAAATGAATATAATTTTTTCAAATTAAAATTTTATAATTTTGAAATCAATATTATTAAATAAAACCATATGATGCATAAAAATCCAATTTGATTATAAATAAATCATTATTCCTTTTGACCAAAACTTTTTCCAATATTTTTATAATGAACAAAACCCTTTAGAATATAAATGACGAATATATGAAAATTATTTATATCAACATTACATAGGATGTTAAATTCTTTCCACCTTTTGTAAATTTATTCCTTAAAATTTTATTCACTTATTAAACATGTCTGGATACCTTTCAATCATAGAATTTTTTGACTCTCGTGTTGCTTCTTCAACCATATTATTTTTCCACAAAACCTTTACATGGTGAATTAAATTTTTCCTATAATACTTTTTATTTATGTTCAAGAATATGAATAGGTTGTTCCTCATAAGGTTTTTTTCCAATTAAACTACCTCAGAGATCAAAAAATGAGATGAATACGTCACATATTTTCTTAACATTTAACTCTAAAAAACGTTGTGTACCTAAGATAAACACATAGGAAAATCTACTTAATAATAAATTGGTCCAAATTTATCCAAAATTTCATATGGTCTAATGAACCATGGACTTAGCTTCTCCTTTTTACCAAAGTTAATAACTCTTTTCCATAGAGATACTTTAAGAAAAATATGACCACCTACCTAAAAAGAAATATATTTCCTCCGGTTATCCGAATAACTTTTCTTCCTACTCTGAGTTGTCCTCATATGTTACAAAATTACCTTCACCTCATCAACCATTTCCTTTACCAATTCTGGTCCCATAAACTTCCTTTTTCCAACTTTATCCCAAAAATATGGAGTGTTGCATTTTTTTCCATATAATTCCTCAAAAGGTGTCATCTGTATACTAGAATGAAAATTTTTATTATATGTAAATTAAAATAATGAAAGATTTTGATCCCAATTTCTATGTTAATCCATTAAACAATCACAGTATATTTCCTACAAATTCAGAATCATTTATTTAGATTATCCATTATATTGATGATGAAATGTTGTACTATTATTTAATTTCATTCCCAGTGACTTCTGAAGTCCTTTCCAAAATTTAAAATTAAACCTAGGATCATGGCTAGATATAATGGAGAAATGAATTCCATGTAATTTGATTATCTCTTTGAGATATAGTTGATAAAGTTGATCCAAATTCATTGTATATCAAATGTGTAGTAAATGTGCATATTTAGTTAAATGATCAATAATAACACAAATCAAATTATTAATTTGAGAAGCCTTTAGTAATACCACCATGAAATACATGGATATATTTTCCAATTTACACTCTATTATTGGAAAAGGATGAAGCATCCCTTTAGGTAATTTTCATTTTAATTTAACTTATTGAAAATTCATATATTTCAAGGCAAATTCAGAAATATCTATTTTCATTTCATCCCACTTCTAACACTTTTGAATGTATCTATACATCTTAGTGCTTCCAAGATTATTGGAAAATGGGGAACTATGAGTTTTACCCAATAATTCACTCTTAAAATAGGAAACATAAGACACGCATAATCTCTTCCCAAAAAATAAAACACCTTATTTTTCAAAAATAAATTCATGAAACTCACCCATATTAACCAATTATAACTTTGCCTACAACTAATGTAATTTCTTATAAGCTTACTTAATTATTTTTTATAGATATGATTATACTGACACCTAAAACAAAACAATGTAAGTTCCTAAATCCAGAACTTCTAATCCAAGGGTTGTGTTCTAAACATAAGCTGGTTAATGTGATATTACTTTTCCGACTCAAAGTATTAGCTAATTTTTTTCTTTTCTAGGATGATAATGAATTGTTCATTTATAATCCTTTATCAATTTCATTCATCTCCTATTTCTCATGTTCAACTCTTTTAGAGTGAATATATACTTCAAAATTTTATGATCGGTATATATTTCACAATTGGATCCATATAAATTTTGTCACCAAATTTTTAAATAAAAACCCACATTAGATAATTTTAGATCATGTGTAGGATAATTTAACTCATTATGTTTTAGTTTTAATATAAAATAAGAAATTATATGATCATTCTACATTATAATATAACTAATACCCTTCAAAGAATCATAACTTTTGTTGAAAAATTCTCCATTTCTATAGTCAAGGGCCAAAACTGGAGTGTTAACAAATATTCTTTATAGTTATTGAAAATAGTCATAGCAATATTTTATCTATATGAATTTAACTCCATTTTGAGTTAACTTAGTCATTGGTCTTGATAACCATTCGAAGTTTTCAACAAACCACTGGTAATAGCATACTAACCAAATAAAACTACAAATTTCAGTAACATTTTTGTTCTTGGATATTCATCAACCACTTTATTTTATGTGGGATAAACGGTTATGCCAAATTTATTTGTAATGTGTCCAACGGATGAAATATACTATAACCAAAAATCATATTTGTTAAATTTTCTATATATTTTCTTTTCTTTCAGTGTTTTAAGAACAATTCTTGGGTGTTTTTCATGATACTCATATATTTTTTAATAAATCAAGATATAATTAATAAAAATAACCAAAAACTTATCCAAAAATTCATGGGGAACTTTATTCATAAGATCCATAAATATAGTTGGATTATTTTTAAAACCAAATGGAATAAATATAAACTCATAATTCATATATCTAGTCTAAAATTTTGTTTTGTTGGAATACCATCCTCCTTCACCTTTAACGGATAGTAACTATACATTAGGTCAACCTTAAAAAATACTGATCTCCCTGAATCTATTCAAAAAAATCATCAATATGAGACAAAGGATACTTGTTCTTAATAATGATATTATTTAAAGATCTATAATTGAAGAAAATCATCATGGAACCATCTTTCTTTATAATAAACAAAATAAGATCACACCATGGTGAAGTGCTAGGTAATTAAAACTTTTATCAAGAAACTCTTACAAATACTTTTTCAACTCCAGAAGTTCTACTTAAAAAATTCAATAAAGTGGTTTGGAAATTGTCTTAGAATCGAGAACTAATGTAATAGTAAATTCAACTTCTCAATTAGATATAACATTGGTAATATCATTAGGAAAAACAACTAGGTTTTCTTTTACTATTAGCACACTATTATTTAGTATAGTTCCTTTATTAATAAAAAATATGTTTGTGATGACTTTAATTTCTAACTTTTAATAGTTTCTCAGCTTCTTGATATGTTATCAAAGGAATGGGTTCATTATTATATAAAAACTGAAAAAAAAATTGAAAAACAAATTCTTTATCTCTATAATCTATCTTGGCATGGTAAATAGAAATCCAATCCTTGCTTATAATATCATAAAACTCTAATTGGACAAAGACAATAAGGTTTTTTAGTAAAGTATTTCCACATAAAATGACAAGCAAATTCTAATAATTAATTTTTTCTTTAATACTTCCCCCAAGTGTCTTTACCATAAGTTATGGCTTCGTTTCTTGAAGTGGAATTATTAATTTAACAAAAAATCTCCAAAATTAATGAATTCATAGAAACCAAATCAAATAATACATTATAATAATATAAATAAACAATAAATGTATTTAATACCACTTCATTTGATGGACCAACATCTATTGAAGTAGATTCAAAGGATTTTACCACACCTTTTTGGTTCTATTCTAGCTTATTTACATTATTTTAGTTTATATTCAGACACCCATGTGAATGATGACCCATATAATTTCATTTAAAATGCTTAATTGTCTGTTTATTATAATTGGACTTAGAACTACCCAAATATTTTCCTTTGAAATTATTTTCTATATTCCCAAACATACCAAATCAAAATCACTTACTAAACATAATAATGCATTCCCTAGTGTTATTTTTACCACAACTACCATAATCTGAATACTTAATTTTCTTACCATCAAATTTATTTGATCCATTATTCCCCTTTTCCTAATACCTAGACCTATATTTATATTGGTTTTAATAGTATAAAATATCATCATAAAACTCTATTTATACATTCTCTATAAATCTCAAAAAAATTCCTAAATTTTGAATTCATTAAATTCCAATTACCTTCGATATCTTATTTTCATTCCTTAGTAAAACAAATTTATATCTCTATCAAGATCCCAGATAAAATGTAGTCTGTACCTTGAAAATTGGGTGAAATTTTATTGATAAGTGGCCACTGAAAATTCCTACAATTGTTTCAATTATAATAATTTCTTTTCCATGCCAACTCTAACCACCTTTGGAAAATATGTAACCCCCCTAAATTCAAAAAGAATAACATTTTATTAAATAGTGTATGTGACATGTGACGCTAAGCTTAGAAAATAATATAACACCCCAATAATTTAAAATATATTTCTTTTAGAATAAATTTAATTTCTTTAATATCTTATGATACACACAATAATGAGTTTCTTCAATAGCTTGTGTTACATGCAAGACCGAGTTTTACTGACCAACAATATACTATTAATACTATTTTTTAATATGAAAGTTATCACATATCTATTATAATGGTGGCTATGAATATTATTAAATAAATTATTAAAATATATAGTTTACCAAATTTTATTAGTTATATATTTATTATAAATAAAATCATAATCATTTAAAATGAAAAAATACTTTTTTAACTGTATTTTTTCTAAAAGATGGTTTAGTCACACCTTGCATACATATTTTAAATTAAATTTTACCAATTTTAGAAATTTTATTTGAAAAAATAAACATCATTTCTAAAATTTTAATACCAAAAAAATATTAGGTTTAATTTTTGTTATTTTTATGAAAAGTTTCATTTTTTGATGAATGGTGAAAAATACTGAATTTTAGTTGAAAATTTTCTTTTCATTTAAAAAAATTATAATATTAAATCATATTTTCAATAGGTTTTAAAGTAAAATTAGTTAAATTTTACTTCAATTAATCCAATTTATGTTATTATAATCATTTTTATATTTAATTTATATATAAAAACTTTGTAAACTTTTGAACGTTTTCTCTTTAAAAATTCGCTTCCTTATCACGTTTGTGGGACTAATTTAAAATTAAAATTTTCAAATTCTATGAATTTAATTTAAAAATGGATTCCATATTTTGAATTAGAATAATTTATAATATCTAATAAGTTAAACTTAATTTTTGACCAAAATTAATAGTGAAAAAATTAAAAAATATATTTACAGTGATTAAGATAAAAACTGGTTTACCAAGGTTAAACTAAGAATAAAAGGGTTTAAATGACCTAAAAATTTTTAAAACATCCATTTTATGGAAATATTTAAAATTTATATTTTATAATTTCAATAATAGACCATTTTTTAGGCTTTTTGGATTGATAAAAATGTGTGTATGATTAAATGTTTTCAAAACACAATACAAGTGTGTCAATCACTTCACATATAAAAGATCACCCCCTCTTTTATATTATTCACACATTTAAACCTAATTGGACCAGAAAAGACCTTAAAAAATACATTCCCAAATTTCCTACTCTCATCATATAATCCTTATATTTGGAAAAAAAATCCAACCTGTGAAGGATTTAGTGAAAATCAAAGAGGACACCCGAAGAAGAGTAAACGTTCTTCAACAAGCATTTTTATATTATTTCTTTATCCACCTAATTAAATTATTTTAAAACATTATTATATAATAACATAATCATATTCCATATAATTGGTTTTTTTATAATATGTTCATGACCTAAAACCATCCCCACTTCCATCAAATGGGTTATGAAATCATTTTTCGTGTGTATGGGACTACCACATCGCGAACTAATGTCATTCATTTTTTCATTACCACCTCTTAAGGTTAGTTATGATGATGTATATAAACTATATATTTGATATTTATAACATAATTATACCTCTGGAGTCATTATATCATATATAACTTTTTTAATTTCCATTCCTTAGGGGATACAATAGTGTCGCTTGTGTGTACGGCGGACTACTGCCTCACGAAGCGATGTGATTCGTCTTTCACAAATATGTTACATGGAATGTAATAAGGATAACTTTAATAAATATATGTGATATATATTAAATTATTATTATATTAATGAAATATTTATCATTATTAAAAGATAATATATATCATTTTCTTTCTTACATTCTCACTCTATGAAGATGGTAATGTTGTTCGTGTACGTGTGGACTATTTCCTTTACGAAATGATGGGACTATATTTTCATCACCAAACCACATGGATAATACATATAAGTATATTTAAATTAATAATATGTTATTTATGATATTATGATCATTCTAAAATGATAAAATATTACTTACCTTCTTTCCATAATGATCAATTTAAAATTGAAACATTATTCATGCATACGTATGACATAATGTCTACATGATTGTAATGTAGTTCATTTTTCATAACCATATTTCATTTTTGGTTTTAAAATAATAATTTATGCATAAATATTTCTGGATTAAAAATTTTATATATTGAAATAATGACCTCTTAGACCAATTTTTACCTTCTGAATTCATTCCGGACACATAAATCAAATATCATCAAAACACCATATATAAACTTAATTTGATTACATAAAAATATATAACATGGTAATAAGTGAAATAAGAGGAATAATGAGATTTAAATATGATCTTAATAAAGTAAATAATTAACATAATTTTATTATTCAGGAGATAAAGAATGTATGTAACGAGTGGGAATCAAAGTAAGGGATTTCATCTCAATTTCATTTTATTGGGGAATATTGTAATGTTATGAACCTACTTTCATTTATATGGTGTATATACATACCATTTGAAATATAATATCCTAAATAATTCATTATTCATGATTTCTTAAGTTTAAATTTTAATTATTTCTTCTAATGATATTTTAATTGAAAATTACCAAATGGTAAAGAATTTCATAACAAAATTTCTTTTCATTTGGTTATATTACATATTCATTGTTGTTGATAAGACTAGAGTATAGTTATAATGACTTTTGATTATACTGAATCATATTTCCACTTTTTTTATTTGTATTTATACTAGATACACATATTCAGTTTGTTGATTAATTCCCACTTCAACATTATGATCTTTGCAAGGGTTTATTCCACAATCTCATTTTAATCAGAATTATTGGTACTTGAATTCCCATTTAAGGAAATTATTTGATCATTGCTTAATAAACTCCTTAATTTTCTTATCCAATAGTTATTAATTATATTTTCATGTAATATTTCCATTTTTTCACTCATTGGTACTTAAAATTGTTGAGAAAGTGTTTTTAAAATAATCTGACCTCACTTCTCTCTTCAGCCAGAAATCTGTTTTCTTCCAAAACCATCTTTTCTAAAAAAAATCAAAAATTTCTTACAAATGATTTTTTAATGAAATTTTTACACATTATGAATATTTAAAAAAATAATATTATAGACTTTTCTGAATAAGACACTTTTCTAACCTTTTTATGGTGCAAAAAATGTTCTTTTTAACTTGTACGACATGTAGGGAATTACCTTCCATCATGGACAATATTTATTTGAAACTTACTTTTCATGTTTACCAGTTTGTTTTAAAGAAAAAAATATTCCTAATATTCTTGAAATTTTTAGTTTTTAAATGTTATTTTCAAAGAAAATGATTTTCAGAATATTTTATTTTTGAAAAAGCGATTCCCAAAATGAAAAAGATATTTTACTAAATAATTTTTTTAATAAAAAATTTATTGTATTTAGATTAATCAATGACATATACCCTTTATGGTAATTATTTTAATGTCCAGGCCCGAGTTCCATGCAACGGTGCCGTGAGTTGGTTCACCACAAAACCCCAGGTGCGTGTCCCTATATGCTAGAGGCTGCCAACTAGTAGTTAGGGTCTAATATGTTAGTTGTGGGGATAATATACCCTCTTTTATCAGAGAAAAATATCAGCAGAAGTAAACAAGAAATAGAGGAAGCATACATAATCATAATAGTACAAATGTAACATGAATAACGAAGACAGGAAATGTAATACTCAACCAAAATGTAAACATGAAATGTCTTTATATATGTATCAAGTGTCTAAAAAATGAAACTGGATGTAAGATTCTAGCGACTCCCAAGTGGGTTCCAAACCATGTTCGATTCCTTCAACCAAGCTCTATCCCCAATCCACATTCTAAACTAGGACTCTTACCAGTGTACTATCCTACAACAACAAAGTCTATTTGGATACCAATCAGGCAGATCGAGTAGGGTATGTCTAAAACTTAGTAGGCCACCACCAAAAATTACTAAAACAAATCTAGTCAGAAGCAATTTATGCAGTTATATAAATAATAAAAATAATAATTCAATAGAGAAAATAATTTATATTTATCCAATTAACTCTTTTTTAATAAATTAATCTTTCGGGTTCCTGAAGACACCCGAATCACAATACCTTCTTTGGCTAGTTCTAGAGTCTAAACCATTTCTCATGTTTAATTCATAATTATTATGTCTCAATATTAAATTTATAAATAGCCAAAAACACTATAGTACAAAATAAATGAATGAGTTTACAACATCATGTCTAGCACCATTGTGAGTATTTGGAGTGTGAGTCCTTGTCTCATAACCCCATGGGTATTTGGAGCATCAATATTATCCCATAAAATAATAATTTCATGCATTTCATTGGTTTTATAACACCATGTCTAAAAACCTTGTGGGTATTTGGAGCGTCAGGATGTTTCCCAAAACCCATTCCCAGTCAAACATTTATATCACATATACCACATTATTCAATGGTTAATTAACCTTAAACTTCCATCACAATTCTCATTCCAAATATTTATTAATTAATAAAACCATCAATCACAACAATTGTTTCATTAATTAAAAGATTATTTAAGTAAATCCACCATCAGAAAAAAAAATCCCACATAACTAATCCTCTAATTAATTTTTTAAAATTACCAAACTAATTAATCACATTAGGACCATTAATTAATTCCAAAATTGGATATTTAAATCCATCATCACATAAATACTTTTAATTAATTTTATAAATTAATTATTCATGTTAACCGACCTGATTACCAATTCCACACTTTCGCAAATTAATTAATTTACCCAATTAATTAATTGATTATAAAAAAACTCAATTATTATTTATGCCATGATATTTGTACAATTTCATATTCATAAACAAATCAAGACTAATGGATTGGATTTTAGACCCCCTACCTTATGTTAAATATGATTCACAAGTCAAAAATCAAGGCATGGTTTAATCTGGTTTGAGTAGAAATGAAGAATGGATGAATACCCTAAAAAACACATGTTATCTACTGATATATATCTTTTGGTAATATCATATATAATTATAATTTTTATAATTATATTTGATATAAAAGATGAAAAATTTATAATTATAAAAAAATTATAATTTATAAAACAATCCTCATTTTATTTTATTTTTCCATCCGCTTTTTTTATGAAATATTATAAAAAGGATTAAGAAATAGAATTAATAAAAGAAATTAAATAAAAACCCGGTTGGTGAACTAAGTTGAGGAACACTGTATAATGGAACTATAAGGGGGTGGCTCACATGGTTTACGTAGAGGAAGAAGAGGGAGTCTTGGCCTACCCAAGTGAAAACTATTGGTGTTTGTAAACGACCAAATCTAACCTAATCAATAAAAAATGGTTCATTTATATAGAACTCTAAGCCTCATACGGTTCATCTACTCAAGAATTAAAAATATATTTTAATCTATTATTTCAACTAAAATTTGATGATGGAGGGTTTTATTTTACAATGTTAATGTGTTGGTGTTTGAAATGGTCAAAAATGGTTGAGAAATGAAGCTTTTGGAATGCTCCATGTGGTATCCCGTTGAAGAAGATGAACTTAAAGTTAAAAAAATCCAATTATTTTAATTAATATAATAATTTAATTATTTAACATAAATATTAAATAATATCAAACGTTTAATGCGCATATAATTTATATTCTTTCTAGGGAAAATCCCCCATTCTGGACACATAGGTGGTCATATATTTATCGTATGACGCACGTTTTTTGAGTTATTAATGATTTATTCTTTTAAAAATTGGAATAAATAATTAATTAAAATAAAAGGGTTATTTTTAGCTAGTGAGGCATCCAAATTCTCGACGCATACAAATGTTATACCTTATCTAGGATTAACATCGCATTTCGGACTCATTAATGGTCTCATATTTACCATAGGATGCACCATTTGAGAGATATTTAATTATTTTTAAGAAAATAATATATCAAATATTATTAATTAACTTTAACTCATGAGTGAGGCATCCAAACACCTGATGCCTATATATGTCATACCCTACCTAAGGTAAACACCTTGTTTTGGATCTAACAGTAGTCTCAAATTTTTCATACGATGAACCATTTTAGAGTTATTAAATTATTTTAAATAATTTATCCATCCTTACTATAATATAATTAATATTTTTATATTTCCTTCGTCTAGTCTTTTCAGGCCTCGATAATACACACTACTCAGGTTTTAAATCCAAAAAAACAATCCATTAAAAAAATACAAGATTTAACTTGGCATTGTTTCTTATGTAAAGAATTTAATATTTTAATAATTTTTTTTCCAATAAAATTTTTTTTCACATAAAGTATTTATAATCTATAAAAAGAAAAACTGAAAGGAAAACATACCTGGAAAAAACATAATCTTATAATATCCCCACTTTATAACAACTCATCCTCAAGTTTTACTCCCAAACCTCTCTAAGATTCCAAGCCAAAAAGATCGGGCCACTAAGCCTGCATATCTACCTCCCTTTATCATGTCTCTTCCTGAACACGTCCATGCTTCCATAATACATGAACTATCAGTATAATATTTCCCTTTAATACCTTTTCACTATGATCCAACACACGTACCAGATGCTCCTAAAAGGATGTGTATATCTCAATATTGACATCATCCACATCGATCACATGAAAAGGGTCGGGGTGATACTGTCGTAGTTGTGATATGTGGAAAAAAAATTTGCATAGAACTATATTTATGTGGAAGAGTCAATCGGTATGCTACCGGCCTGATACTATTCATGATCTCAAATGGTCCAACAAAACACAGGTGCCAACTTTTCCGATATCTGTATCCTATAGTGACCCAACCTAGGTGGCACTTGAAGGAATACACGATCACCCTCTATAAACTCTAGGGGTCGTCTATGACTATTAGCATATGACTTATTCATAATCCAAGTTGTAGATATACGTTTTTGAATCAGTTGAACCTGATCTTTTGTTTCCTGCATGATACTCAATCCCAACAACCCTGACTCACCTACATCAATCCATCATATCGATGATCTGCATGGCCTACCGTAGAGAGCCTCGTATGGTGTCATCTGAATAGTTTCCTGATAACTGTTTTTATATGAAAACTCCACTAAATCCAAGTGCCTTTACCATGACCCACCGGAGTCAAGTACACATGCTCTTATAATATCCTCAAGCACTTGTATAGTATGTTCTAATTGTCCATCTATTTGTGGGTGGAAATCCGTACTCAATAAAACCTATTTACCAAGTTCCTTTTGAAAGCCCTACCAGAAGCATGAAGTAAAGTGTGAATACAACTCAGTGGTGAGGAGACAACGTGTGCCTTCTTTTTCGGGAGCCTACCTGGTTAGAACTCCACAGTTAAGAGTGCTTGTCCTGGAGTAGTGATCAGGATGGGTGACCTTCTGGGAAGTTTCCTAGGGTGTGTGTGAGTGAGGATAAAGCACACTGGAAAGGACATGTGTCAGCCTGTGGGGATTTTCATTAGTCAGATGACTCATTCGGGCATGTGGGTGGGCCCCAGTATAGGGACCACATGTCTGTGGGGCAACAGGTTGTACCTGGCGAGCCAGGACCAGACAACCATGTTAAGGTAGGGTTTTTGTGCTATCACCGGGACCTAGTTGTAATATTTGGTATCAGAGGTGGTACCCAGCCTTAAGTGTAGTGCACTTCTTGGGTTGAGATGTAGGTCTCACAATGAGGATGTTATTATTTAAAGGGGTGAATGTAACACCCCATAATGATAAAGGGTTAAATGTATAAGTGATATGAATCATCTCAACAAGGTGAACCTTCTTTTTCAGGAGCCTACCTTATTAGAACTCCATAGTTAAGCATGCTTGGCCAGAAGTAGTGATCCAAATGGGTGACATTGTGAGAAGTTTCCCAGGGTGTGTGTGATTGAGGACAAATCACAATATAAGGGACATGTGTTGGCCTATGGAGACTTCCATTAGTCAGACGGCCCATTCAAGCATGTGGGTAGGCCCAAAGGTGGGGACTACATGTCGTTGGGGCAACTGGTGGTACCTGGTGGGCCAGGACCTGATAGTCATGTTACGGTAGGGTGTATCTACTATCACCAGGACCCATTTATTATATTTATGATCCACTGAGGATATATTGTATTGAAATCCACCTTATTATTTCTTTGTATGTTTTATGATCAATTTGAATGTAGATATTCTATTTTTATACCATTCTCCATATTGTTTTGAATGGTTTATGGTTATGTTTATTGATTGTGGAATTTATTCACATTTAATATGATTAGTTTTTTAATAAAAAAATTTATGTTTTTTATGTTTCTTCCCTTCGTATAAATAATGAAACTGACATAGTATGTGACTGTATGGGCCCATTATAACCCCTCGATGCATCAAAAATTCTCATCAGACAAATCTGATGGGCCCATGGATTTAAAATATCTTGAGGATAGATCTTGAAAATAATTATCTTAAGGAAAGATCTTGGCATTTCATATGTCCTTCATTATGCATTCCATCATTATGAATTAATTTATTTTTATTCTATGTGATTATTGGACTAGTTAGAATATCAATAGTCAAGTTTCAAGATCATGTGATTATTTATATGGAATTATTTGATCCTCTTTTATTCATTCCCTATTATGATCAAGTTATTGATTAAATGGAATGTGTTTCAGTTATTTGACTTTCCATATTTATTACGAATATTGATTCATGATAGCTTTCATTGTACTTAAACCCTACTAAGTATTTGATCTCACCCTTATTCTGTTTATTTTCCTAGGAATCCATGAAGTGTAATATGATTTATATATAAGGATGTGATAGAGGGAATAATGTTATTCATGAAAAAAAAATATGTTGTGATTTTTGTTTTCAAATGAAATATGGGAATAATTTTTTGTACCTAGTTCACCGAGACTACTAAATTATTCAGTCCTTCGGGATGTAATTCCTTATATCTTATGTAAATTTTATAAATAAGACACCAACACCCGTTTACTATATTTGGTTTCATTATGGTTGGTACCAGAAAAATTTTAGTAGAACCCTTGAGAACTAGATTAAGTAAAACATATATTAGGGAACATAATGATATCATAATCTTTGAGGATAAGTATATAAAAACATCTCATTATTTTGGTAAGTAAGATATTATTTGGTTTTACCTAGAAATACATCTTTGTATGGATACTACAATTGGAAGTGGATATGGAACAGAGGTATCTTGGGGTAATAAATATGAAAAATCCACTTTGGGATAGACCCAATAACCACCTATTACATGAAAATGGGCCTTACTGTGCACCTAGATTGGAACTCTTCAGGGATATGCTTAGGATAATTCAAATTTACATTAAAAACCATTATGAACTATTTGAAATATATATCTCCCCATATAAACCATGTTTATTATTTTTAGATTAGCTATGCAAAAAAATCAATTTATGTTAAGTAGTTTTGGGATTATACATTAAGTTTCATAATTTTACGACCAAATCTAGTGCATGCCATAATTTAGAAATGGAATCTAGTAGATTGAATGGTAACTGCATCAATACACATAATCCAAAGAGTAATAATGACCATTTCTTTGTTATAATTAAGCCAATATTTTAAATTTAACTTGTCTCCCAAACATTCTTGTCATATGAGGACATCAAAATAATTCTCTATGTATTATAGCTTCAAAGGTAAGTAAGAAAATAAGAGTATAGTGGATAAAAAATATAAATAAAGGGAATATGGGAAAGAATTATTTTCCAACATGTGATACTTGTGGAGTGAAAAACCTTGGTACATGATTAAAAGGAAAAGGAGTTTGTAATAAGTGTGGAGATAAATTTCACCATTCTTGTGATTATAAGGGTAAGAAAAAAGTGTACAATATATAATGATTCATCTGTAGGGATATGTGTCACTATAAAAATCAATGTCACTAGTTTCAAAGGAATATACCTCAAAAGAATCTAATGGATCTTGGTCAAACTTATTCCATTACCACAGACAAAGTGGAATGGATAATGTGCTTGTGTTTAGATTCAAGAATTATGTCATTTGAGTATTTTATTAATGATATCCTAGTTATAAGAATTATGAAATATATAAGTATTGTATTGTAGTACTTTTCCATTAAAGATTTAAATTTTTATTATGAATAGTAATGATGAAAAAGAAAAATGATTTAGTGGAAAGTTGAACTTCTTAGAAAACACATGATTGAAGGAAATAAAACCCTTAAAATATTTCTGATGTTGGGATAATGATGTTGGAAAAAATAGATGGTTGATATGGATAAAGTAAATTGGATAATACTGACTACCTTATGATTGATTAATGATTTGTTGAAAAGTGTTTTATACTATAATTGATGAAATTTATAATATATTTGTGTTTAA
This sequence comes from Viscum album, assembly GCA_963277665.1. Lineage (NCBI taxonomy): Eukaryota > Viridiplantae > Streptophyta > Magnoliopsida > Santalales > Viscaceae > Viscum > Viscum album. The sequence continues at coordinate 570,880,010 of OY728134.1, read as the reverse complement.
TTGATATAACCATTAATCTACATTTTACTTAAGGAATAAGGAAGCATGCATTTTTTCAATAAGGTTTCATGGCAATTAAAGTTATTACCAAGTTTAAATTGAATACATGATGAAGGAATTCACATGATTGGTGTGTAATAATTAATATATACTTTATATTTTTTGAAATATTATTGATAAATTCATTTTTGAAATTCAGTGACCTTCTTTTTAAAATTTTGGATCATAATCTTTTGGAATAGCAATAAGCTCAACCATTTATTAAATGGTTTATGTATATTAGATAAATTATGCTATCCATATTGGTTTTGGAAAATATTTATAGGTATAAAGAATTACTTTTCACTCTTTTATGGACCTTATGATCTATTAAAAGTGAATTTTAATGCTTTAAGGATAAAAAAATTAATTTTTTGATATCCATTTCATGAAGTAAGCAATGAATTGTAAATTTATCAAAGCACAACCAAAGGATGAAATTTTTATTATGAAATAAAAACAAATAAATTAAGTATATTTTCTTAAATTCATAGAGCGTATAATAATTCATTAACTTTAGGGAAATGATCTTGAAATAAAAAATAATATCATAATTCCCTCATTTATATTGAACTAATGGTATTTTAAATCATCACAAATTTATAGATTTTAGGAAATTAACTTTCCATGGATCATTATCTTTATTATTATCAATTATCTATATAACTCTCTATAAATATTTATTCTTTTCTACCAATTCCATATCTTTAATTTCCACCAATATTATACTTCTTATAGACCTAGTTATATGTTATTCTATATGACATTTATACTTCCTTTTATATCTTATTAAGAGGATATTTTATTAAATATTTTAATGATGTGGGTTTTCAAAAAAATAATTTTCAGATATCAAACCCTTGATCACTAATATCATGTTTGAATTGTGATGATGTAATTTATTTAAGTTGGTATAGTGTAACACCCCAGAATTCTATAAGAATATTATTTTATTCAATTGAGTATGTGACATGAAACAACAAGAATAGAAGAGAATATAAAACCCAAATAATTTAAAATATATATCTTTTAAAATAAATTGTAGTTCTTTAATAGCTTAAAATACATGAAATAATGATTTTATTTAATAGGTTTTGTTACATGCAAGACCATGTTTTACCGAAAAAAAACATACTATTAATTATATTATTTAATATGATAGTTATGAACTAGATATTAGAATAGTGGGAATGAATATGATTAACTAAATTATTAAAATATATAGTTTATACATGTTTATTAGTTATATATTAATTATAAATAAAATAATATTCATTTAAAATAAAAAAAATTGTTTTCCAAAAAACATTATTTCTTTCTAAAAGACGATTTAATCGCACCTTGTGCACATAATGTAAAATTAAATTTTACTAATTTTAGAAAATTTATTTTAAAAAATAGTCTTCATTTTTAAAATAAAAATATTAAATTTATCATAGGGTTAATTTTTTTGGATTTTTCTAAGAAGAATAATTTTTTATGAATGTTAAAATATAATGAATTTTAATTGAAAACTATCCTTTAGTTTAAATAATTTATAATGTTAAATTATATTTTTAGTTATTTTTAAAGTAAAATTAGATCAATTTTATATCAATTAATCCAATTTAAATCATTTTAATTACTTTAATATTGAATTTAGATATAAAAACTTTGTAAACATTTGAACATTTTCACTTTAAAAACTCATTTTCTCATCATGTATATCTACGAGAATAATTTGAAATTCAAATTTTCCACTTTTGTGAATTTAATGTATAAAAATGGATTATATATTTGTAATATTCATAATTTATAATTTATAATAAGTTCAACTTAAATTTTGACCAAAATAAATAGTGAAAACATTAAAAATAATTTATAGTGGTTAAGGTAAAAATTGATTTACTGGGGGTTAAACTAAGAATAAAAGGGTTTAAAATGACCTACCAACTTATCCAAAACCCATTTCTAGGATATATTAAGACCTTAAATCTTCTAGGTATGATAATTTACCATTTATGAGGCTTTTTTCATGATACAAATGTGGGTGTGATTGAATCTTTTCAAGAAATTACAAGTGTTCCACTCACCTCACTTATAAAAGGCCACCCCCACTCCTCTCTTCTTCACACCTTAAAAACTCTTTAGATCTGCCAATACCATCATAAATACCTTTTCAAATTCCATAATCTCATCCTAGAATCCATATTTTGGGCATAAATTCAACCTGGGAAGGATTTAGTGAAAACCTAAGGAGGATACCTAAAGAAGAGGTAACATTCTTCAATGAGTGTTTTTATTTTATTTATTTATCCACCTCCTTAAATTATTGTTAAACCATTATGATATAATAAACTTAGTATATTAAAGATAATTTTATTTAATTTTATAATAATTTCAAGACCAAAAACCATTCCCACTGACATAAAATGGGTTATTAAATCATTGTTCATGTGTACAGCTGACTACTGCCTCTCGAACCAATGTCATTAATTTTTCCATTACCACCTCTCATGGTTGGGTAAGATGATGGATATAAACTATATATATGATATTTATTACATAATTATACCAAAAAAGTCATTATATCACATATACCATTTTAATTTCCATTTTTTAGGGGATACAATAATGTTCCATGTGTGTATGGCGGACTACCGCCACGTAAAGAGATGTGATTTATCTTTCACAAACATCTTACATGGAATGTAATAAGTAATAATATAATAAATAAATTTTATATAAATTACATAATTATGATATTAGATACATATTTATAATTTTTATATATATGATATATCATTTTTCTTATCACCTTCACACTCAATATAATATGATATTGTTGTTCGTGTATGTGTGGACTACTTCCTTTACAGAACAATGTAACTCTCTTTTTATAACCACCCCACATGTATGATATATATATAAGTATATTTAGATTAATAATATTTTATCTATTATATTATGATCATTCTTTAAAGATAAAATATTACTTACCTCCTTTCTATAATGATCATTGAAAAATGGAAATGTTACTCATGCATACGTATGGACTACTATCTCCATGATTGTAATGTAGTGAATTTTTCATAAATATATTTCATGATTGGTTTTAAAATTATAATTTATGTATAAATATATCATTATTTTTATTATGTATATATTTAAATAATGACATATTAGACTAATTTTCAGCTTCTGAAGTCATTCTTGACACATAAGTCAAATATCATCAAACACCTGATGTGAACTTAATTTGGTTAAGTATTCATTATAACATGGTAATGAGGGAAATAAAAGTAATAATAAAATTGAAAATATTTATTAAGAAATTAAATAATTTACATAGTTTTGTTATTCTATAAGATAAAGAATGTACAAAATGAGTTGGACATAAGGTAATCGATCTCATCTTTATTTCATTTCATTGAAGTGTATTGTAATGTTATACACTTATTTTCCTCTATATGGTGTATATAATGAAACATTGAAATTTAATATCATGAATAATTAAATATTTATTTGTTTAAGTTTCAATTTGAATTATTTCATCCAAGGGTATTTAACTTGAAAATTACTACGTGGAAAATAATTTCATAACTCAATTTCTTTTTATTGAGTTATATTACTTCTTCATTGTCATTGGTATTATTATATTATGTGTATAATTAATTTTGATTATATTATTTTTATTTCCAATTTTTTATTTGGATTTAAAATTTATTCACACAATCGATCCATTTATTAATTCTCACTTCAATGTTATAATCTTTGCAAGGGTTTACTTCACAATCTCAATTTAATTGAGATTGTTTTTTACTCGAATTTCTATTGAAGGAAATTATTAGTTCATTTCTTAATAAACCCTTTAATTTTATTCTCCTCTTGTTATTAATTATATTTTTCAAGTAATATTTATATTTTATACTCTTTGTTACTTAAAATTTTTATGAAAATGTTTTTAATAAAATTTGACTTCATTTTTATCTTCGGTCAGAATTTTTTTTTCTTCCAAAACCATGTTTTCTAAAAATATTTTCTTTCAAATTATTTATTGAAGAAATTTTACCCATTTTTACTTTTTTTTAAAAGTAATATTTTTGTAATTTTCTGAACAAGGAAATTTTATAACTTATTTATGGTGCAAAAGGAATGTTTTTTTAACTTGTAGAGCATGTGAAAAAATACCCACATTCATAAACAAAGTTCTTTTTCAAGATCCCTTTGCATGTTTAAAATTTTATTTTAAAGAAAAAACCTAATATACTGAAAAAAATTAAATTTATTTTCAAATAAATGTATTTTAAACATATTTTATGTTTTAAAAAGTTATTTTCAAAATTAAAAGTATATTTTCCTTGAGGATGTTTTTAATAAATTTTTTATGGTATTTATATTCATAAACTACATCAACCCTTTATGGTATGTATGATACACTAAGGATATATTGTATTTTCATCATAATTATTATTTATTTGGATGTTTTATGATCAGTTTGACTATGGATGTGCTATTTTGATACCATTCTCCTTATTACTCTTGATGATTTATACTTATGTTTATTGATTGGGGAAATTATTCAGATTTCATATTGTAGTTTTTTAATATAAATTTTTATGTTATTTATGTTTCCCCATTCATATGAAGAATTAAAAGAACTTAGTATGTGATGTGTGGACCCTTCTATATCACCCTGATTCATCAATAGGTGTCATGAGATAAATAAGTTGGCCAAATAAAATGGGGTTCTACACATAAATTTAAACTATATTGAAGATAGTTCTTGGTAATAACTATCTTGAGGATGGATATTAATAGTTTAGATGTCTGATATTATTTATTACATTATTATGAATTTAATTATTGAGATTCCATGTGATTATTCGATTGGTTCAAATATCCATGGTCAAGTTTTAAACTCATTTTATTATTTAAATGGAATTATTTGATCATCTTTTATTCCTGAAATATTATGCTCTAGTTATTGATTAAATGGAAATTTTTTTAGTTATTTACCTTTCCATATTGATTATTATTATTAATTCATGATATATTCCACTATACTTAACCCTGAATAGGCATTTTGGATCACTGTTATTCTATTTATTTTCCCAGTAATCCATAAAGTGTATTATTATTGATATCCAAGTCCATGCTAGAGGGAATAATGTTACTCTTGAAAAAAAATATGGTAATTTTTTTTTCAAATGTAATATGGGAATTTTGTATGTATCTAATTTACCAAGACTACTAAACTATTTGGTACTTTAGGATATGGTTCCTTATATCATATTTCAATGTAATAAAGTAGAAATTGTGTAACAACCCAGGTACTTATAAAATAATTTGTTTTTATTATAGAATTAAATAGTAAAATTCATTATAAATGTATAATGAAATAAGTGGTATTTATTGAAAATAATGAATATATACTATTATAATATTATCCTCAAATATGAGTGTAAAAATAAAATTTATGTATCTTATAAGTGAAAATATGATATATTTATATCATGTATTAAGTAAATAAATGTTTTGAAAATGGAAAATTAAGTGTTTCTTTTTTTGTAAGTAATAAATATTTAATTTAAATTTTATAATTAATATAATTATTTAAAATAAAATATATATTCATTAAATAAAATCATAAAATTTTTTTCTTATGATTATAAGATAATTTTATGAGACCTTGATTAATTTTTCAAAGTGTTATAAAATCCGTGATAATTTTAAAATTGGAATTTTTCGAATAAATGATTATTTTAATTAAAAAATAAATTAATCGTATTTATAAAATTATTTTCATAATATTTAGTTCATTTTTGAATTATAAACTCTGAAAAATGGTTATGGTGAATTTTTGGAATTTTTATAAAATACATGAATTTTTGTGAATAGTAAAATATAGTAATTTATGGTATATGTACATTATAAGTTAAATAGACTATTCCTTGAGTCATTTTTAATGAAATCACCATAATATAGAAATTAACTTAATTATTTTAATATATTTAGTGATAATTATCTAACTATTCATACTCTTGATCCAAAATAAAAAAACTAATAAATAAAATAATGAGAAAACACCACTCTCCCCCACTATAAATACCACCTCTTCTCCTCACTCCTCAAAGCCTTGTACCTTGTTTAATTTCTGCCCAGTTATCTTACCAATCATCTTACCCATGTATAAGACCTTATATTCTCACAAAAATACCAAAACCCAATGCCTTAAAGAGATTATCAAGGAGAATAATTCAAGAGGTAAAATCTTCTTTCAATTTCTTTTATTTTCTTTTCAATTTATTATATTTTTTATAATATCCTCAACTCCACTCATACAAGTGAAATCATTACTCCATTATATTAAATATATTTTTATGTTATTGTATCAATGTAGTATCCATCATCAAACCTTTCCTCTTCTACTCTTATTATAACAAATGAAAACATTGGCTATGATGTGTCGATTTCCCGTCATCATGGATGATGTGTTTTCATTTTCCTTTAATGCCTTAAATGCAGAGACCCAAGCTTGACATACATGGAAATTACATTACTTTTGCGGAAAACTTAATACATGACACAAACAAATGCCCAAGGACCGTATTAGTTTAGTGTCTTTGGAAACTTGGAACATAAACTTCTAATCATGTTGAAAGATCTTCAACATATCTCATAAAGATCTTCCCCTTTTGTTTTCTTACATAAAACCGTTATTTATATCCTGGGGAAAATAAAACATAAAAAGGGTGAGCTCAAATTATCAGTAAGGGTAAAAATTGAGAACATATAAACAATCCATAAACATTTGAATGTAAAAACATGAACATAAAACATCAAAATCTTGAGCAACGACATGAATCTTGTTAGTACATAAGGCATAGATCATAATGCAACATCAATAATGACAAAATAGCATGGGAATAAAACATGTAATTATGGAAACCATTAAGCACCTGTTATGATTTCCATAGTAGCCAAGGCATTGCTACCAAGACCATCATAGTGGACAAATTCCCTTACTGAATCGAGTTCACTCCTCATTCCAGTCCTGTATCATTAAACTGGATTAACTTGTCATTCCAACCATGTCTATCTCATGAGATATAAATCTTTACACAATGCATTGAAGGGAGATATAGGTCCCACCCATCTCATAATTAAATCATTATTACGTGTTCCACAACATAAACATAAATCATTCATCATAACCCAAAGAATAAAATAGGCTTCATAAACATCATCCTATCATAACGTAATCCATATTAAACTAATGGATATCATTTCATCATAAGAAAATTGAAACCATGTAAATCATAGAGACATTATACTTGAAACATACATATATGAAATAATGTCATCTTAGATGGAAAATGGTTTTGATAAAACACTTGAAATGAATTCTTGAGGAAAATATCCTTTCTTCTTCAAAATCATTTTCTTTTCACAAAATTCCATTCAATTTTAAAAGAAAATGATTTTTTTGAAAATAGTCAAGAAATCTTGTAGAGTATTCTTCATGAAAAAAAAAGATGTTATAAAATCGTAAAAATCCATTCATTTCGTATAAGTTAAAAAAACATTCTCCTCGTACTTTTAACGAAAAAGTCAAAAAGTACCATGTATGGTAAAAAAAAGAAAAATTCCTTCCATAACACAAAGTAAAAGTCATAGAGGGGTAAAAATGACTTTAAACATACATTGAATATTATTAAACACTTTATGAAAAACATTTTTATGGACATGGATGGAAAATATAACCCCAGTAAGTACTTATGTATAAGCAATCTCGGATAAAAATGAGATTGAAAAATTATCCCTTACCTTAGGTTCAATTTCTGTCGTACGTGTCTGAAACTCATGTATAGTGGGTTTAAACATATTATTAACTTGTAAAAGAACCATAATAATATTTATGATATCATATATGATTCACTTATTACTTTATATTACCTATTCTTTTGTCAATTCCATGTTAAAGCAGTGTTTTGGGTAAAATCGTTTCATTTATCATACGTGTTTGGACTTATTGTTCTTGATATTATTATTACTTATATCATGATTTACTTACTTACATAATGTAAACATGATTTATATATCATATATACTCAGTATATATAATTATATAATAAATAGATAAATGAAATGAAACACACCGTTCATGGAGACGGTAGGTCGTACGTACGCATGAACGTTGTTTTCCTTTCCTTATTAACTTGAATTGAAGTAATTAGATGACATATATATATATACATAAATCCAATAGCATTATTATTTCATATATATAATTATTATTCATTATATATACTTTATAATCATTCTTGAATGGTTAATATGGAGAATGAATCTCATCGCGTCGTGGAGACGGTAATCCGTACGTACGCACGAGCGATGATATCATTCCCATATTTATAGAATGGAATTGGAATGGATGATATAATATCTCAGAATCAGTATGATGTTATAATAACCATATATAGTTATTATTTACACCATTATACCCATCCAAGTAAGGTGGTGGTGGAAGAATAGATTACACCACAGTGTGGAGACGGTATTTCGTACGTACGCACGCACGGTGATTTTGTTTTTCGTATGATGGATAGAAGGTGAAAGGGGGTTTATTCATATTTATAATAACATATCAGTGTATTATTTATACTGATTTCATTACTTTATAATGAAATAACTAAAGAATAGGATGTATAAGAATAAAGAAACTTGAAAGAATTGGTAGAAGATATTACCTCTTCTTCGACGCGCCTCCTCTTAACCTCCTCTTAAGGCACTAAAGGTGGTCTTTGAAGAAGACCAGGAACTCTAGTAGGTTTCTATGGAAGTGTATAAGTTAAATGGGAAGGTTTTGGCCAATATTGAAGGCTCAAATTTGTGTGAAGAGGAGAGGGAGGAGGTGCCCTTTTATAAGAGGGGTGAGGGGAACCTTAGGAAAAACTTAAAATATTATTTTATAATAAATTCATATTCAGTTTATAATGGCTCCAAAGTGACTTATTTTGAGGCTAGGGTGGATATGGATCTAAATCATCTCAACCAATAGGTTTTAGACAATTTTAGGTTACCATTTTAACCATATCATTTAGATTTAACTCTAAGTTAAATAATTTAACTTTTACCATGTCTTCTTGTATTCTTACACTATATGGTTAATAAAGTTACTATAAACTACCAATAGAACCCCAATTGATTCATTAATGTCATATATATTATTATATAAGTCTTTTGGAAGAATCTTATAGTTTTAGGAATAGAATATCAATTAATAATATAATATTTTTTTTAAAAACTCTTTTATGTTTGTTTTGACACTATTTGGTATTTTGTTTTTTCTAAATTCATAAAAGCATTATTACTTCGAAACAAATTCCTTTAACCAACCATAATATGTTATATTAACCTATAAAATTAGTTTAATTCATAAAAAGTCTAAAATTACATTTATTTGGGTATTTATAATATCAATTATTTTAATATTTCATTAATTAGGTAATTACTGCATCACCATTGTGTCATAAATAAATTAAATTATTTAATGTATAAAAATTATAAATAAAATACCATTATGTATAAAATCGTTTTATATTTCTAATGAATATTTATAGTCGAATTTATCTTATTTATAACCCAATATTATAAATGTTTAAGTTATTAAACTTTGATTTTAACTATTTTAACTCTTTTTTAAATAAAATAATAATAAATGTCCTAATCTAATCCAAGTGGACCTAAAGGGTAATATTTTATTCCTAAGGTTGTTTCTGGTCGAATTACACTTATCCAATAGAATTTGGACATGTTTTAGGGTAATAATAATATCATTTTTACCCTTAATTACACTATTTACTTTTAACCGTGGTAAATAAAAGTAAAAAGTTACTATTCACCAAAAATTATTTTTATCTTATTAAACCACATTATTCTCCTTGATATTAACTGTGTTTCTCGTATTTTCAAAATTCTACACACAGAAGCGGTAAAATTAAGTTTTATGTAAATTTTCAAATTCTCTTAGGAGGTGGGTAAAAGACGGTGAAAAGTTAAATAAAATTTTTATATATCTAAAATTATTATAAAATGACTCCAATTAATTACATTGAACTTATATAGGTATTATTTACCAATTTTGACCTAAAATAAATTTAAATAAAATAAATAATTATATAAATAAAAATTTGGTTTTAAACTATAACTCAGTATTTTTACTATTCATCAAAAATTGAAAGTTTTCAGAAAAATACCAAAAATTCACCCTAGGATAATTTAGATATTCTGAATCAAAAAATTAAGTCCATCTTGAAATATAAAATTTATAAAATTTCAAAATGTGGGTATTGCTATTCATAACGGCTAGTTTATATAATATTTTAATAACATATCGTTGTTTAGTGAAACTCGGTATTGCGTACAATGCAAACTATCGAGGAAGGTTGCTCTTGTGTGTAATGAAATCCAAGAATTGTGTTTCATATACTACAAGCTAATATGGTGTTGTGTATAGCACAAGATAATCTTGGTGTAGCGTACAACACAAGACATCAAAGAAATTAAAAGGAATAATTATCATAAAATCTCAAGGTGTTACATTAAAGGTTAGTCATAAAACCATTATTATGGTAAATTCATATTTTATTACACATATTGTAATTTATATAATGTTCTGGAACAAATAAATAAATATTATATTAAATGAGATGATATAATTTTTTGATGGTCGTAAAAACTGCAAAAATACATTAAATCATTTTCAATAAAATTTTATCTAATAAATCATACTTATATCATAAAACAAAATGTTATATGGTATCATTTAAAATTATGTAAATATATTAACATAATTTCATTCCACTACCAGAAGTTTTCTTCTATTCTACAAGAAAACCTGTAATGAACCAACCATGGAAACCATGAAATAAATGCACCCAAAACAATACAAATAAAAAAATATTAGCAATAAATTGGTGGAAATATGCCATATAAGGTGTTATAAATCTGATTATAGTTATTTAATATATTAATAACACTCTTTAAACCATTATACATGAAGTTTTAACATGTTTTAAGTAATATGAGCCTGATGTAAGGGGCTTTTCTTTAAAAATTCTCTTTTAAATTTCTATTTTCTAAAAAAATAAGAAGAAATGTTTTTATGATTCAAGTATTCAGGTATTATGATTATTTCTAGTTATGGATCATTGTTTATGATTAATTTTGGTATCTATATCTCCCTCTAATTCATTGGGTGTGTTTATGTTAGAATCTAACCATAATGGTTATTTTAAGTGTAACTCTGATGTTTACACCATAAGGTATATATGAAGGTTGCAATATTAGTAAGTCCTGAGGGTTACATTATAAGGCAGTCGTGAGGGTTACAAATCATATGGTATCTATGAGGGTTAAAATATTAAGTAATTAATTCCCCAAGTTACCTTTATGGTTTTATTTAAGTTTTCTATGTTTTATGGAAATATCTTGTTTTTCACAAAGTATATGATGCATTATGGGTGAGAAGTGTGCCTTTGTGGAAATTATTTCATATGTTTATATGTATTAATGTAATAATGGTTTCTTTCTATCTTTTTATGTCCCTTGTTGAGCTCTTTGTGCTCATCCCAAGTTTGAAAACATTTTTCACATGGTTTAAGGATAGGTAAAAGAAAAGAAGAAGCTAAAATGAATGTTGTGAAAAAATTTCATTGAATAATTCATGTTTTTTTTTAAAATTGAATTATGAAAAAAAGGATATGATTTTAGTATTATCCACTTTTTATGCTTTTGGTTTTTCATTATGACCTAATTCTAAAAAACTATAAGCCGAAAATATATTTGGTAATGTAATAAGTGTATTATAGTTGAATTAACTAGATTATGTAATGTTTAAGGTCAGATCCTTATAGTTGGTATTAGATCATGGTTTAGATAACTTTATTGGTTAGAATGATGTTAATACAATACCATAAATTATTTTTACTTTATTTTTATTTTAAATGATATATAATTTGAATATTACCATGTTTCTTCATCTAAGATATTTCTATTTGTAATGGTTTTCTATAGAAGAAACATAGATGTTGAAGTAGGAAGGTACTGAGAGGATGATATCATTCTGAATCTGTAACCTAGAATGTTGGGAATTAGAACCGATAAGTTTGTGACTGTAATAGATTAGTTGACATAAGCTATAAATGGTGGTGTAATTCATGCAAGAGAACAACCGAATATACCAAAAAGAAACATGACGATAGTATAACATTTTATGAGGAAACACCCTTCATTTTTCAGTGGATCCTCTGACCTAGTGGTATATGAAGGGTGGATTAAATCCCTTGAAAATATATTCAATGGTATGGGGCGTTCATATAATCAAAAGGTTAGTCTTTCCATTTACTATTTTGAATGTGAATCTGACCAGTGGTGGCCAATGGTCAAAAATATCAGGGATTGCGATGAGATTGATGCCTTGGAATGGGATGAATTTAAGAAAATTTCCTTGAAAAATAATTTCTTAAGGTGGTTTGACATAGGATGGAAAAGAAATTCCTGGAATTGAAACAAAAGGAGGAAGATTCAATGGTCATGTATGAATAAAACTTCACCCGATTAGTAAGGTATTCTCCAAATCTTATTTGAGATATTTATAGTAAAATCAATCGTTTTTACTCATGATTTAATCCAAGATATCAAAGGTAATTGGATTCTTGTTAATTCAAAAGTTATGAGAAAATTTTTTGATGTGTTGAGAGGGTATAAATTTTTATTTCTAATGATCATGTGCACTTTGAAAACAAGAAAAATAAAAGGTCTAGATGGCAACAAATGGGTAAGAATCAATCAAATAAATCTCAAGGTAAGAAATAATAGTTGCCAGTTTGTGGAAAGTGTGGTTAAAATCACCCCAGGGATTGCATTAACAAATATGGGAAGTGTTTTAGATGTGGTAAGTTTGAAAATATGTCCTGAGAATGAAATGAAAATTATTTTAAGTTTAATTTTGATAAGAAAACTATAAAGTGTTTAAAATGTGATGAGATAAGGAATTATGAAAATACCTTCCCAAAGAAAGATCTAAATGATGGAAAGTAACCAAATTATAGAAATAAATGTGAAATGAAATCCTTCTCAACTATGTTAGTATATTTTGGTCCATCTGATGAAGTGTAATTGGTAATTTTTTTATTTACTCAGATTTTTCTAATGTTTTTTTCGATACGGGGTCTACACATTCCTTTATTTTTGAATAATTTTCTGGTAAATTAAAAAATTTACATCATAAAATGAAACTGGGTATTATAGTTAAAACACCAGGTGGAAATATTATAGAAAAAATACATTATAATAATCTTAATGTTGTTACCTATGGAAATAAATTACCTTTAAACCTTGTTTTTTTTATTTAGTAGAGTTTGATGTTATTCTGGGTATGAATTGGATTTCTTTTTATCATGATAAGATTGATTGTCGAGCTAAATAAATATTTTTTTCAAAAAGAGTTTTATTTTGTATACAATAATGAACCCATACCATTGATAACATATCAGAAAGCTGAGAAACTATTAAAATAAATAAATTCAAGTTATCTTACACATATGGTTGAAAACAAGTGAACTACTTAGATAAATGATGTCTCAGTGTTAAATAAATACATATATGTTTTTTCCAATGATTTACTTAGTTTTATACCTGATTAGGAAGTTAAATTTATTATTTACTTAGTTCCATATTCTAATCCAATTTCAAAACCCCATTATCGAATAGCTCAAGGGTAACTTCAATAATTAGAAACTCAATTTGATTATTTTCTTAAAAAAATCATTTGTTTTATCACTTCACCATGGGGTGCCCCTATTTTTTTGTAAAAAAAAGATGGTCCCATGAGACTTTGTATTGATTATAGATCTTTGAATAAAATTAATATTAAGAACAAGTATCCATTTCCTCTTATCAATGACTTGTTTTATTAGCTCCATGAAGCTCAGTATTTTTCCATGATTGACTTGAGATCTGGGTACCATAATTTGAAGGTGAAGGGGGAGAAATTACAAAAATTGATTTTTGTAATGGATATGGGTATTATGAGTTTGTTGTTATGCCTTTTGGTTTGACAAATGCTTCTGTTGTATTTATGGAACTTATAAATAAAATATTGTTTGAATATTTGGATAAATTTTTTGTTGTTTTTATTGATAATATTTTTGGGTTTTTAAAAATTTATTAAGATTATGAAAAATAATTAAGGATTATCCTATAAACTCTCAAATAAAATAAGTTATACATGAAATTTAGCAAATGTGATTTTTGGTTGTAATAGATTTCTTTTCTTGGGAAGATTGTATATAAGAATGGAAAAATAGTTGATCCCATGAAAAAAAGGGTTTTATGAATGGTCAAAACCTATAAAGTTTACTAAGATTTTTAGTTTTCTTGGATTAGTGGGATATTACCATTAGTTTGTTAAAACCTTTTCACGGTTATCTAGCCCTCTAACTTAGATAACACAAAAAGGGGTTAAATTATTTTGGAAAAAATATTTGTGATGTTTTTTTTTTGAGGAACTAAAATGAATATTAGAGAATTCTCTAGTTTTATCCATGCCATCCATAAATGGTGATTTTTTCATCTATAGTGATGATTCATTGAAGGGAATTGGTTTTTTTCTAAGGCAGAACGATCGGGTAATTGTTTATGCTTTAACACAACTGAAACCTCATTATTTAAATTATCCCACGCATGATCTAGAATTGGAAGCTGTGATTTTTTTGCATTAAAATTTTGGAGACATAATTTATATAGATCCAAATTTAAAATATATATTGACCATAAAATTTTGAAGTATTTATTCACCCAGAAGGAATTAAACATGAGGTAATGAATATGGCTAGAACTGATAAAGGGTTACAATTACATGACCAATTACCATCCACGAAAAGAAAAAAATGGAATATTACTTGAATATAAAACATCATGCATCATTAACCATGTTATGTTTGGAACATGACCCCTTGGTTTATGATTTGATTAATTTTGGCTTGAAATTTTTTGGTGCAAGAAATTCCACTGTAATGCTCCAGGTGTCAGTACAGTCATCTCTCTTAGACAGAATTAATAAATAATAGAAGGAAGATTGTGAGTTACAAAAAAAGGTATAATTGGTTAAGAAAGTTAAATTGTTTAAATTTAATGTTGATATAGATTGTGCCTTGAGATTTGGAAAGATATTATGTTATGCCTTGTGTTTCCCATTAGAAGAAGAATTGTTAAGTGAATCTCGTAGTTCTCCATTTTCAGTTCATCTTGGTAGCACTAAGATCTATAGAGACCTTCAGGAGTATTATTGGTGGTATGGAATGAAAAGATATATTATTGGTTTTAAAAAAATGTTTGAATTTTCAATAGGTTAAATAAGTGAGAAAACTACCAAAGGGGCTATTTTAGCCTTTTCCAATGCCAGAGTGGAAATGGGAAAATATATCCATAGACTTCTTGAGGTAACAATGCAATTTAGGTTATAGTTGATTAAAAGACTAAATCTACATATATTTTTCTTATTATAGATACTATGTATTTGGATCAGATTTCTCAACTATACCTAAAATATATAGTCAGGCCACATGGTGTTTCTCTCTCCATTGTGTCTGATCATGATCTCATGTTCACTTATAACTTTTTGAAATACCTTTAAAATTCAATGTGAATATAACTGAATTTCAACACTGTATTACATACTCAATCTGATGGATAGACTGAATGAACAATTCAGAAATTGAAAGAAATGTTACATGCTTGTTCAATGGATTATCAAGGAAGTTAAGATTATCATATTTCATTGGTTGAGTTTTCTTATAACAACGGTTTTCATTCTAGTATATATATAGAACCTTTTGAGGCATTATATGGAAAGCGATGTCAAAATCCATAATTTTGGGATGAATTTGGTCAAAGGAAGTTGATGGGACTGGAATTAGTAGAGTAAGTGGTTGATAAAGTGAATATGATCTAGCAACACATTAGGATAGATCAGAGCAGACATAAATTTTTTATAGATAATTGGAGGAAAGAATTTTATTTTGAGGTAGTTAATCATGTTTTCCTTAAAATATCTCCTTTGAAAGGTGTTATTCATTTTGGAAAGAAAGTAAATCTAAGTACATGCTTCATCAGACCTTATGAGATCCTAGAGAAAGTTTGACCACTTACCTACCGAGTATCTTTTCCTCCAAGTTTATATCAGGTACATGATTTTTTTCATGTTTCGATATTAAGAAAGTATATTCCAGATTCATCTCATGTTTTGAGACCATAAGTAGTTCAGTTTGAAGAAAAAATTTCTTATGAGGAAAATACTAATCATATTCTTGATCATAGAGAGAAAATATTGCATAATAAGGTAATTTTTCAGGTTAAGGTATTGTGGAGAAACTACATAGTTAAAGAAGCAACATGGGAATTAGAAAATTCTATGAGGGAAAGGTATCATCACTTGTTTAATAAGAAAATAAAAAATTGTGAGGATGAAATTTCTAAAAGGTGGGGAGAATTTAACAACCCAAGTACTTATAAAATAATTTATTTTAATTCTATAAGTAAATATTTAAATTCATTATAAATGTATAATGAAATTATTGATATTTATAGAAATTAAGGAATATATAATAATAGAATAGTATCTTCGTATATGAGAGTATAAATAAAATTTATATATCTTATAATTGAAAATATGATATATTTATATCATGGATTGAGTAAATAAATTTTTTGAAAATGATAAATTAAGTGTTGGTATTTTTGTTAGTCATAAATAATTAATTACAATTTTATAATTAATATAATGATTTAAAAGAAAATATATTTTCATAAAATAAATTTATAAAAAAATTCTTATTATTATAATATAATTTTATGAGACCTTATTTAATTTATCAAAGTATTATGAAATCAATTATAACTTTAATATTGGTATTTTTTTAATAAATAATGATTTTAATTAAAAAATAAATTTGTCATATATTGAAAATTATTTTCATAAAATGGAGTTAATTTTTCAATTCTATATGTATAAATATGGTTTGGGTTAATTTTGGGTATTTTTTCTAAAATACTTAATCTTTTTGTGAATAGTAAAATATGGTAATTTACGATATATATACATTATAAGTTAAATATGTTATTCCTTGAGTCATTTCTGGTGTAATCACCATAATCTAAAACTTCCATTAATTAATTTAATATATTTAGTGGAAATTATATAACTATTCATATTCATGATCCAAAATAATAAACTAATGAATAAAATAATGAGAAAACACCTCTCTCCTCCACTATAAATACCACCCCTCACCACCTCACCTCCTCACACCTCAAAGCCTTTTAGCTTTTTTAATTTCTACCCAATTCCCTTCCCAATACTCTTCCCCACATTCAAGAACTTATGGTCTCACCAAAAAGAGAAAACCAAGTTCTTTAAGGATGTTCTCAAGGAGAAGAATTCAAGAGGTAAAATCCTCTTTTATTTTCATTAATTATCTTTTCAATTTATTTTATTCTCTTATTCTCTACTCACCTAACCTCATCCAAGTGAAATTATAACTTTAGTATCTTACATATACTAGTATTTTATTTTTTTAATTGAATATCCATCATCAAATCTCTCCTCTTCTACTCTTATTCTAAAAAATTAAAATACTGTATGTGATGTGTCATTTTACCGTCATCGTGGGTGATGTGTTTTCATTTTCCTTTACTGCCATAAAGGATGTTCATTAAACTATTATTAAGATAAAATAAGATTTTATTACACATATTATATGTTATATAATGTTCTAAAACAAATATATAAACATGATATTAAATGAGATGATATAAGTCGGTGATGGTCGTAAAAACCGCCAAAATAAATTAAATCATTTTCATTAACATTTTATCTAAGGAATAATCCTCATATCAGAAATAAAATTATATATGGGATAATTAAAAATTATGGAAACATATTAACACCATTTCATTCCACTTCTGATGTTATTCTTTCATTCGACAAGAAAACCTATAATGAACCAACCAAGGAAACCATGAAATAAACGCACTCGAAATAATAAAAATAATAAAATATTATTAATAAATCAGTGGGAAGATGTCATATAAGGTATTATAAATATGAATATAGTTATTTAATATATTAATAACACTATTTAAAACATTATACAATAGGTTTGAACACTTTTTAATTATGAAAAACCTGAGGTAAGGTAATTTTCATTAAAAATATTCTTTTAAATTTCTATTTTCTAAAAAAATCAAAAGGAATATTTTTATGATGAAAGTATTCATGTTTTGTGATTGTTTTATAGTTTTTGGGAAATTTTTATGATGAAGAGTAGAACCTATGTCTCCCTTCAAAACACTGGGTATGTTTATGTTGGAAGTTGACTGTAATGTTTATTATAAGTGTAACTGTAATAGTTACACCATAAAGTAGTCATGAGGGTTACATCATAATTTAGTCACGAGGGTTACATTGTAAGATAGATGTGACAGTTACAAATAAAATGGTATCCATGAGGGTTACAATCTTAATTAAGTAATTCCCCAAATTACCTTTATGGTTTTATTTATTTTTTCTATGTTTTATGGAAAAATTTTATTTTTCAAAAAGTATGTATATAATGCTTTATGGGTGAGAAGTATATATTTGTAAAAATTATTTCATATATTTATAAGTATTCATGGACTAACAGTTTCTTTCCTTGTTTTTATTTCCCTCATTGAGATTTTTGTGTCGATCCCATGTTTTAAAAAAATACAGGGTTTAAGAATGGGTAAGAGAAAATAAGAATCCGAGTTGAATATTGTGAAGATTTTTCATGGAATAATTCATGTTTTATTAAAATATTTTTTGTTATGAAAAAATGGATACTGTTTTAGTAGTATCCACTTTGTATGATTTTGGTTTGTCATTGTGACCTAATTATCTGAAATTATATGTCAAAAAGATATTTGAGAATGTAAAAGGTGTATTCTAGTATAATTAACTAGATTTTATAATGTTTAAAGCAGGGTCCTTATACACTGGATCCGAGTTACTGGAGTCGTGGTCATTAGAAAATGTTTCTAAAGGAAAATACTCTTAAATTAATCCCATTACAAGATATCGATTTCCTCCCTATCTATAATACTCTTGACCATTTAAAAAAATTGGTTATCTTCACATTCAACTAAGACTTGAATTTTGTTGATATGAACATACCATGACATCGAATATGTTTTCTAAGGATTTAATCCACCCCTAACCTACCACTTGGTCAGAAGATACCCTAAATATAGGAGGGTGTTTCCTCATAAAAAATTCCACTATCGACATGTTCCTTTGAGGTAAATATAGTTAATATCTAGTATGTATACCACTACCACTAATATCCTACATCAAATGATCCATCATAGGAATAAACTTTTTTGTTCCAATTCCAATTATTCCTAGTTACTGATTTGGAAGGATATTATCCCCTTTATTCCTTCCTACTTTAGCTTCCCCATTTTCTCTATAGAAACCATTATGAACAGACATAGTTTATACAAGGAAACATGGGAATCATCAAAGAGTCTATAAATATTGTAAACCTCTCACCTTCTTTAAGGGTGGATATGGTTTCATTGATATTGAGGAATGTCTAGCTGACCACATTTTCTCTTAGTTTACCAACCTATTTAATGGGCCTAATATTAAAAAAGATTTTTCCATTAATATCATTCATATAATTATTATTAATGAATATAATAATAATTTTACCAATGTTCCTCTTGATTTTTAAATCAAAGAAGAAGCTTTTATTCTGAATCATGATAGTGCCACGAGCCTTGATGGTTTTACCAACTCTTTTTTTAGAACTATTGGGATGTTATCCAATATGATATGTGAATATTGGTTAAAAATTCATTTTTCAATGGAACACTTCCACATTTTATTAATTTCCAATTACTTTCCTTGATTCATAAAGTTTAAAATTCCTTTGAGAGGCATCTTTTTAGACCTATATACCTCATAAACACCATCGATAGTATTACCATCAAAAAAATTTCCAATAGATTTCCTAATATTTATAACATAGTTGTCTCTTGGAATCAGTTTGGTTTTTTGAAAAGTAGAACCATTAATGACTATATTTGTTTGGAATATGAGTGCATCATCCTCATAATAAAATTAAATATAGGTGTAATAATTTCTCTAAAACTTGATATTATAATTTTATTTCATACTATAAATTGGAACTTCATTTCTAAGGTTATTTAAATCATTTTCTTCAATGATAATTTTTTTAACTGGGTTAAATATATTTTTGTTTCTTCCCTCATATCAGTTCTCATTAATGAATATCATAAGGGATACCTTCAGTAATCAAAATAGGTTATGCAAGGAGATCCACTTTCTTTCATTATCTTCTCCATTGCTAAATATTATTTAAATAGACACCTCACTCATTTGGTGGGAAAGGTAATCTCAAGCCCATATTTTCTTCAAGAAATATTATTATCACTTCTCATCTCTTTTATAAAGATAATATAATTATTTTCTTGAAAGGTGTAAAAATAAATATTCATAATATCAAGGAGACCCTTTCCCACTATGAATATGTTTCAGTTAAGGCTATAAATTAGAATAAAACTTTCATATACTTTGGGAAAAGGTTTTTGGGTGTAAGAAAAACTCGTATCATGAATAACCTGGCTATAAAATAAGGGTATATCCCCATCACAGACCTTGGTGTCCCATTATTTCAGAGGAGACCTAAAATTTACTATTTCTCCAATATTTTTTATAATATTAATAACCACCTCTCATCTTGGAAAGGGAATTCCCTCTCTATGTTTGGAAGGATAGGCCTTGTCAAAACTACCTTTGTTTTTAAACTACTCTATTCTTTCATGGTCCATAAATGGCCTCTTGATCTTCTTAAATACCTAAATTATTACATTAAAAAATTTGTTTGGAGAGGTACCTTTCTTGAAAGAAAATTAGTCATAGTTCTTTGTGTTAAATATTGTAAACCTCTTTATAAAGGAGGTCTCAAAATCAATGACATCAAGAATTTTAATGATGCTCTATAGGACATGTTTACTTGGAACCTTCTAAACAATGATTTCATGGCCCTTATATTTCTTAGATATATATTTCTTAATAAACTAATGTGGGAAAATTTGTACTATATTGACACTTATATTTATCTGAACTTAAATTCCTCTTTTCAAACATCATGTCTCATTCTAGATGGATTTCAAATAGGGAGTCCACTCTTAAATTTTGGATTGAAATATGGAATGATACTCAAATTTACCTTTTTAAACCCTACAAATATTCATATTGACACCCACATCTCTATTAATGATTTTTTTACTCCAATCAACATGTATCTACCAGAAAACATTTCTAGCCTAATAATCAACTATTATTTTTCTCCTACTGATGACATTTTGGTATGGGAACATTCCTAGAATGGTATTTTAGACTCCAAACATTTTTATCATGAAAATTTAATGTGTTATAACCATGAAATCACATGGATAAAAGTATTTGATAAGCCTTGGATCATGCCATGACATTTTATACTTATCTATAGGCTTTCCCATAACAAAATTCCTACTAATGATTGCTTTCAATCCTTTGGTATCCTTATTTTCTATAAGTTCCATCTTTGTAATCAACATATATAAGATGTCGATAAATTTTTCCTATGTTTAACTAATGATACTAATTTATGGAAGGAAATTTATGATCTCTTTAGAATCAATATTCTAGAGGCTACCTCCATTTTCTCCCAACTTCAGCACTATACAGATGTTTCTTTATCCCACCAACTCAACAACCATTTTATTTCTTCAGTAGCTTAACTTATGCTTACCCTATGGTATGACCATAAATCTTTTATTAATAATCATAAATCTTTCAATATTCAGGAAATGCTAGTGGTAATCATTGTTGTGATCAATGATTCTAGCACATTATAGTGTGTCCACTTCCAAAAATCTATTCGCAACTTTACTATGAATTGTTAGCTAGACATTGCTAGTAATTACAAGCCTCATATGGGTACCTTTTAAGTATTTTGTCAATATCCACTTCCAGGCTAGATTAAAGTTAATTTTTATGGTGAATAAAAAGGAAACCTGGACCCTTCGATTTGTGATGTTTTCGATCATGATCATAGTGGATAGATTATAGGATTCTTTTATGGAACATTTGGAATATCATCTTATCTATAGAATGAAATTCTTAGCATCATCAATGTGGATTATTTTACAATACAGATATGATAGAATAATATTTGGCTTGAATTAGACACCACCACCATTTTTCAATCTATTCATAAGGGCGTGATGCATCTCTCATGGAATCCCACGTCTTGATATACTGAATTATTGCTCTTTCTTTCTGGATCCAACAACATTATTACCCCTGTTTTATAGGAGTCTAACTTGGTGGTAGATGGTCTCTCCAATAAAATATTCAACACTAAAATCATATAGTTTTATGTTCTTCCTTCTAATTTATTTTTTCATTTTTAAAAATATTATAAAAAAAATTCCTCTCTAATACCTTTTTAACCATTTATTTATTCGATAAAGGAGTCATGGACTTTTTGACCAAGGAATAACCATGTTTAAAAAAATAATGACTTTAAAAATGAATTCATCTTTTCCCTTACCCATACTTTAAACATATGAAAAACATTTTAAAAAATGGGATGAGAACAAAAATATTAGTAAGGAACATAAAAAATAAATAAATAAACTATTAATCCTTGAATAGTTATAAAAAAATTTCTTTCTCAAAATAATATTTTGTCTCAAAATAAAACTTTTCTTACCCAATAAATCACCTTCTATACCCAAATATTTCCAAAAAAATCATAATAAATCTTAAATAAAAATTAAACTCATAAGGTTTATTTAAATTCATGAAAAACTCATAATAATTTTTTTCATAAAGTTTTTCTTTTCACCCTTAAAAGGTAGTATATACTTTATTTTAAACAAAATATTAATATCTTACATTGATAAATAATAACATTTCTATAAAACCCATTGTAAGAATAGATAAAACATGTAGGTTACTTGGGGTAACATTTTCATATCAATATTACTTATGGATTAACCCTCATAGTTAAACATATAATAACCATCAAGGTTATACATGGTGTAACCATCATAATTACAATTGAAATAACCATAATTTTTATACTTTAAATAACCATATCAATATATTCCTAGATTATCTTATGAGAAACATAATAAATTAACTATGTCCCATTACACAATGCATTACAGATCTATAATGGGTTCACCTGACCTTGGTTTATCATAGAACCATTAATCCCTAGTTAATAACATAACCACCCATCCTTGTTTTATAAAAGAACTTCCATTTTCATAAAAAGTCCCCAAGAACCGTAACATAATCATAATAATTAAAATATTCCATCATAAAAATATTCTTTGCACCCATAAGAATGAATATTTGAATATTGATATATCCCCTTTTGCACATGAGCCTCAGCCCAGTTGGTGAGGACTCCTTAAGTGCATCCATGAGACCTAGAATAAAATCCAGGCGGAGGCTAATTTCTGGTACTGTAGCAGGTACTGTAGTTGCTACTGTAGTAGGTACTATGAAGAACTTTAGCAGGTACTGTAGCGGGACAGTAGCAGGCACTATTTGGCACTGTAGCAGCCAGGAATATTCCCTCATTTGAGCCTCTGGGCCACCGATTTGGTCCCTGAGTCCTTTAAGGCCTTCGGGCCACCTAGGACTTCAGGTCAGTAAGGCCTTGGGTCCACCTCAAAGCCTTCGGGCCACCTTAAGTGCAGATGCAAACCAGACAACCTACAAGGAACAAACTTCAAAGGATGAGAAGCAAAGAGCTTTCACCATAGCAGAAGCTAAACGGATTGCAAGAATGAGAGGGTATGGAACCTTTCATCGGGACAAGCCTGTACATGCATGGGAAAGCGTAGCCGAACAGCCATGCGAAGGTGGAGAGATGATTTCACGATGAAGATGCTGGGGAGGAGCAGTTCCAAGTAGTTATTCTGGGTTGTATTTTAATGTTTGAAGCCTATGGGAATTTAATTCCTTTAAGGCCTACGGGCCATGTAATACTTATGCCTACGAGCCTTGTAAAGGTTCCACCTCACCCCTTGAAAGGTGTATTATCAAAATCAATAAAAAATGAAGGCCTTCGGGCCATTGGAGGAGGATATATCCCTTTTCTTTAAAACATAATTTTCAAAACTGAGATTCCTAGAATAAAGGAAAAGAGGGTTTTTATTTGAATAAAATATAGAATATTTTAAATGAATCCAAAAATAGAATAATGGTTATGAAAATAGTAAAAACATTTGTTGTTATATACCTTAAAATAGAATATTCCTTTTGTCTTTTTGTAAAGAACGTCAAAACATTTCATAAAAATATTACTTTTTAAACCCATTGAAATAAATTAAAAAGAGAAAAAAAATCATTTATGATTTTTTTTATATAAATATTCATCCATAAAACAATTTTAAAAATATGGACATGGAATAAAAATAGTTGGAAGGGAACCTTAAAAGATGATTTTTAAAAGAAAGTCTCTTATCATGAGTTTGACTTATCACATACATTCTTTATCTTCCTGAATAATAAACTTATGTTAATTGTTTACTTTCTTGAGAAACTTTTTTATTTTTATTATTAATTTTATTTCACTTATTACTATGTTATAAAAATTAAATAATCAATTAAGTTCATGTCGGATGTTATGATCATATTCGCCTCATAAGTCATAAAGGATATATTTAAGTTGACTATGGTTAAGGGGGTAATTATTCCATCATCTACAAAATAATAATAATGAAATAATTATAAATTTTCTACATAAATTATACTTTTAAATTAAATCATTAAACATGGTTATGAAAAATAAACTATGTTAGAATCACTGAGACAATAGACCGTATGTACGCATGTGTAACATTTCCATTTTTCAACGATCATTATAGAAAGAAGATAAATATTATTTTATCTATAAATAATTATCATAATATAATAAATATAATATTAATTATTTAAATATACTTATATATATCATCCATGTGATGTGGTGATGAAAAAAATAATAATATCACTTTATAGAGGTGGTAATCCACACATATGCACGAACGCCATTATCGATTTTCAATTAATGGAAATGTAAAAGGTTAAATGATATATTATCTTTTAAAAATGATAAATATGTAATTAATATAATATATATATATATATATATATTAATTCCATTGTTATAATCCATCAATGAGAGATGGTGATGCAAAACAAGTTACATTGGTTCGCGAGGCGGTAGTCCTCCATACACATGAACAATGGTTTCATTTCACATTTGATCAAAGAGGTGATGGATATAGGTTATTAAATTAAAATAATAAAATATCATTATATATTGGATAATGTTTTTATTTTTTCATGGTTTTATTATATTTTAAAGAGGTGTAATAATAAATAAAACTAAAACATGTGGTTAATAACTATTCCACTTCTTTGGAAAATCCTCTTTACTTAACAACTTAAGACCTCTAAGTTTAGTATTATGTAAAAACTAAGGCCTATAGAATGTTTTTATGGCTTTTAGTATGGTATATGGGTTGATATTGACCAAAAAAATGTGTTTTTAAGTGTTAATAAATGAGAATAAGTGATCCCCTTTTATAAGAGAGGGGAGAAGAACTCTTGGAATTTATTAAAATAATAATTTAAAATAAATTAATTTTTATTTAAAAATATATAAAAATTGATAATATTCGAATATAATATGATTCTTAATAAAAATTATCATATTAAATAATTTTTTTACAATTTTATATCACACTTTTACGCTTATCATTTGGTTTTAACCCCCACTCAACCCTTTTAACACTAACCATGAAAACAAGGTTTTTTACTCTTTGATGATCAAGAAAGATATAATTTGAAAAGGCCCATAAATGGAATATGGTTCATATTTTAAACCATATCCTAAAAATTTGGCTAAATATAGTATTTTTATGTATTTTATATCATTTAATAAAATATTATTTTCATAAAATATCAAAATGTCACTTTTAGAACTATTCATTTTCATTGACTTTTATAACATCCATAAAACCAATTAATAATAATCTAATCAATTACGATATACCTAAAATGTCATAGTTATCTTCAAAATCCTTGTATCACATTAATTATTATAAATTATATTAATTTTAATATTTTTATTATCATTTATTTAATTTTTCTACTAGATGAATAATTATTTTGTCAACGTTGTATAAAGATTTAAGATAATTATTTCTTTAATAAAATTTAAAAACAATTACCCTGATTCATATAAATCATTTATATTCCAAAATAATATTTATAACCTAACATATCCTCTGTTTATCCCTATGATAAAAATATTATAGTTATTGAAAACAAGAGTGGGATATTTTTTACTTTTCTTTAAATAAAATATTATAAGGGTTATAATCACATCTAAATGGTCAAAAAAGGCCATATATTAAAATTTTGGATGAATAATGACGAAATATACTTATCCAATAAAATTTATACAATTATTAGGGACATTTTATAGTCCAATTCAGTTTATTTTTAAATTTAATTAGCTAATTTACCGTTTATCATGGTAACAAAATTAATGAGGTTACTATTCATATTGACAAAATATAAAATGTAACTATTTAACAAATTTATAACACCTCATTAAAAATATAAAATCCATTTTTAGGGTTAAAAATATATAATCTTCATAATTTAATTTAAAATCAAGTCGACAAAACATGATGAAAAACTGTTTTTCAAAAAATACTTTCTTTATGTATAAAAATGTTTTTATATTAAATTCAAGTTTAAAATTCATTTCAAAAATCATAATTGGATTATATGATATAAAAATTAACTAATTAAGTTTTAAAAATAATCCAAAATATAATTTTACTTCATAAATGCTTTAAAATAAAATACAGGTTTCAATAAAAATCAGTATTTTCACTACTTGTAGAAAAATAAAATTATTCAGAAAATTATTAAAATTAATATTAAGATAATTTTTACATGATAAATTAAAAAAAATTAGTTAATTTTTTCAAATTAAAATTATATAATTTGGAAATTAGGAATCTTAAATAAAACTATACAGTACATAAAAATCTAAATTGGTTAGAATTAATGATTTTTCCTTTTGACTGAAAAATTATCTAATATTTTTATAATGAATATAATGCTATAAAATATAACTAATGAATATATTAAAAAAATATCAAAATTACTTGTAATTTTAAAAAATTAATTTATTAAGGTAAAATACAATAACCCTTTTTTAAAAGGTTCTTCATAAGGGATCATTTCTTTTAAAATATTAGTCATAGAAAAAATAATAATATGTAATTATTTAATTAATAATTATACTTTTATTTAATAATGATTATATTATTCATATTGTTTTAATACTATTTGGTTCATTTTAGTCAGAAAATTCATTAGTTCAATGTTGTGTGTGATAAAATCTATCGAAGATAGTATCAATTTTAAGGATCTAAAATCTCGAGTCATTACATGTGTAATGTCCCAAAAACACAATTCATCAACCAAGACCAAACTAACATCATCAAAATAGACCCCCCCCCCCCCACCTATCCCTATCTTATAATAAAGGGGTCCCTAGAATTGATTTTTCCAACTAGGGTTGCTTGTATCATGACCTCCCACCCTGATCCCCAATGACTAAACAACTAAGGAGGTGAGAACACAATTAGAATATCCAATAAACAAAAAATAAACAATAAACAATATTTCACACCTCACCTCCAATAGATTTGCATATAAATACACCTTTCACAACACACATCCATCACATAATCAAAAACAACCCATATTGGTTTAAAAAACACAAGGATCAAGCGATGTGGGCCTCACAATATGAACTATTTGATTATAAAGTTCCAAATGGGATATAAATTGGAAAAATGACTCAGGTTCCCAAATCTCTTTTGATATACTTTGAAATAAAAAAATTTAGAACTATCTTTGGAAATCAAAGAGAAACAAAACCTTTTACATTTTAAACATCTCTTTAAATCATAGTTTCCTTCCTCTAAAACTCAAAACAAGCAATAATATCTTAATTTATCATAAACGTTAAATTTAAAATCCTAATAAGAATTCAATTAAACACTTTTCATGTTTAAATAATCAATTAAAAAGAAACAAATTAAAATAAAAATAAACCCTTTTATGAAAAACCTAGTTATCACTCAAAACCTTTTCTAAATCCATCATAGATATCATACATAAGCATACTCTAATAAAAATGGATTTAATAAAACCTAAATCACTTTATAAATTGAAAAATAAATTAAAAGATGAGAAAATATTACCTTAAGAATTTGGAACAAAGTCATAATGTGCTTCTTTCCATGGAGAATATTCAAATAAGAAAGGAAACAACCTCTACTGGTCCTAGAAAATAAAAACCACAGGTTAAAACCATTGAAAATATAATACCTTTCATGTACTATGATTTAGGGATCATGGTTAAAGGAAAAAACTAGGAAAATAGAGGAGAATAGAAGGAATAAAACAATATAGGGGGAAAGAGTGAATATTACCTTAAAAAGGAATTGAAATATGAGGGAAAGAAACCCAAAATTAAAGGTGAAATAGAAAATCCTATTAGGGATCCTAGAGAGGCTCATTCGAATGGAATGATGGTGGAGGATAAGTGAAACAATTAAAATTTATGGGTTTTTAATTTCATCATTAAATGAAATTTGGTAAAACCACATGATTATTCAAACTATTCACCAACCATGGAGATGAAACTATATAGACTAGAGTATATCACATAGTCTCCTTGCATGGTTTCTACTAACCATGTGTAAAATATGCACCTCCACCCTTACACGCACTCGTAGAATAATAAAATTTATAGATTCCCCTGAGACTCACACTAATCATGCATTACCCATGCATATTAACCAGCTGTGTTCAAACATGGACTACCCTCTTATATAAGGGTAATTGTACAATAACCAATTGTGTTCAAACATGGAATACCCTCTTATATAAGGGAAACTGTATGATTCAGACTAATTCATTCATGTTAACCCATGCACAAAAGGAACCACTATGGAAGTATCATTTTCACAGTTTTCCAAACCATGTAGTGACCATGCGCAAATCGTACACAAAATAAAATTTTCCAGAAATTTGTAATTAAAACCATAATTTTTCCAAAATTTAAATTATCTCAAAATTACATTAATAAATAAAAAGAAACATATGGTGTTACAATCTCTCCACTATAATGTTTTCTACCCTCAGAAATCCTTTAGTAAAAAAATTAAAGGCAACCGGACATGAAAACTTCACTAAATAATGTAAAATTTAAATCATTAAACAACACCAATAAACTCTAAACAATAACCAAAAAAATATATCTAATTTGAAGGTATAAACAAATATATACACATTATAGGCCTCCCCGCCATCAATAATTTCTATAAAATGGTGAAACCAAGAGTAAAATACTACTAAGATAAGGTCATCTTCAATAACAAGCCCCATACACTAACCATAGTATATCACTCCAAGTAAACTAATCAAAATTCCATATTTATTCCTTTATTTTTACTATTAATCTATTTGATAATTAATTTAATATTAATTAAAATTTTAATATCTCATGTTTTAAGTGGTTGAATAATTTTTAACTTTAGTGTAAAATTTATTTTTTAATATTTATTTGTTTTTTTAGAACCCATTTTTTTCAAAGACCTTTTTATTAAAAAAGAAAACAAAAAAAGAGTGATACAAGAGCAGAAGGGTTTGGACAACACATAATTTCCCTCAACCAGAATCCATAAGGTGACAAAAGAGAAAGAATAGAATATAAAATTTAAAAATTATACTCATTCTAATATGAATCACCTTTATCGAATCAATTAGAGTCTTCACTCAAAGAACTAAATCTATTAGAGTGATTTGAGAATCTAGCAGTCATATGAGTAGATCTTTTACCCATTTTGGGTCTAAGATTTGAATATTCCTTTATAGGCTTTCCCTTTTCATAGAGACCGAATGACCCTAAATATCGATATTACTTCCTTGCATAAATTTATATTTATAATTAATTGAATTCCTTTGTACCTTATCATCCTCATCAAGGTCTGAAGTGTCTCCCCATTTACCGGTGGATACTAAAGTGTTAATTAAATCTTTAATGGATTGAAGAAAGTTTATTTTTTCCCTTACTTATCAAACAATTCATCCTATATGGGTTATGCATTAGTCCCTTGTCTTGTATCACCAGTATAGAAACCATCATTTTGAGACTTTAGAGAACCTTCCAACACCAAGGAATACCCATCTACCATACCTGTTGGTAAGTGAATATAATATTTAGGAAAGAAACCCTCATCCATAATGAAACCCTATTTAAAAGGATTTTTATCACTTTCTAGATAGTCTAACATAATAAACAATCTCTATCTATTGATGAGATCCAGAAACATGTATCGGGATAGAGTCTCTAGGTTCCCCACCAAAGGATGAACATAACACTTTCATGAAAATATGATCTATTCTAGGTACTTTTTTCTACAGATCAAAACCAAAATAAAAATGTATTAAAGGAGAAAGTTGATCCTGATGGACTAGAGGGTCTGAAATAGGCACACCCCTTTTATCAATTTTTTTCTTCCCATCCCTATTTAGGTTATTCAAACCTATAACATCAACAAATTTATCATTACTATTCAATACAACTCTTCACATAGAGGCATTATTAACACTAATAAGTGTATGGGTTTTTTTGTCAATGGAATTCAACCACATGACAAATGAATCGACCACACATGAAAGGAAAAGTGACTGGAAATTTTTTCTAAGGCAATTGACTATACATTATTTTCATCGATTGTGCCTATGAAAGGTGACCAAGATACTATAAATTATAAAAGTAAATTATCTATTGTATTAATAATATTATTGAATATGGATTTTGTTTCAAGTGAGTACATGAATGGTGGGAATTTGGTAAAGGATTTAATTAACCATATGAGGAAATAAGACACTAAAAGTATAATGGGATTGACCATGCCTTATGCCAAAGTGATTTTATGTGTTACTGATTTAATGTGAATAAAGTTCATTTGACTTCATGATGATACCCCATAAATCTTTTGTATAAAATTATCTACCATTAAGATTTATCCATGACTCACAAATTAAAGTTAGAAGAACCATAGAGATCATAAGGCTTTTGGGGTGTGATCTTGAAGAATAATAGGGAGTTGAACCTTCTGATTGAGATATGATCAAAGAACTAAATAATGTTCTCATTTTAATCTCAATATATAGATTTTTTTATGATTAATCGACTCTAAATTAGTCTCTGTGTTAGGAATAACTTTCTAAAATTTTATTTCAGGCTTGATGATGTTGATTAAAATACTATTGAAAGTTGAAACATTGAGAACCATCAATTCTAAATAGGTCATCTACTGAAAGAAGAAACTTTGAACCAAATTTTTTTAGTTTCGAAAACATAGAACAGTTTTCGTTATCCATTGAAATTCCCCTCTAAATATCAAAATCATAGAAAATAAAAAACAATCATGACAATAAGAAACTATATAAGGAAATTCTCTCTCGATACAACCCTAGGATCTTCTATAATAAATAACTTCGGTGAAATTTGAATTTATATTTAATAAAATATAGATAAAACTTATCACTTCAATTGGAATCATTTTTGGGGAGGTTTTCCCAGAGTTTTTAAAAAGGGTAAAAATCATTAAAAATAAAAATAAAAATTGTGATTATATGTAAAATTTTAACCTTTAAAATTAATAAGTTTAAATTTCATATAATTTGAGATCCATAATTCAATAAAAAGAGAAAAACAAACAAGTCGTTGAAATTGAAAATCCCAAAAAAACTAAAAATTCAAAACCAATATCACAAAAAATATATTTAATAAAAACATAAAACATAAAAAACATTGAAAATATGATTGAATAGAGAAATTTAAAGGATATATATTCTCTTGACATTGAAAACTAATATAACTAATTCAGTTATCCTAAAATGGAACATGGTTTTGAGCTTAGTAATTTCCTTATTCACCACTTTCCAAAATTTCATGGCACGACAGGTGAAGACCCCTATAACCATCTTCAAGAACTTTACATGGTTTTTATGACCATGAAAACTCATGGAATTATTGAGGGATAAATTAGTATGAGATAATTTCTTTTCTACTTATATAGGGTAGCTAATGAGTGGTTTTATTACTCCAAATATATTTCTATTGCAAGTTGGCATCAACTCAAAAATATTTTCTTAAATAAATTTTTTCCATCATATTGGACTACCTTTATTGGGAGAGTTTTTTATTATATTGGGTAGACGAAAGGGGGTATTTTACATGAGTACTATGAGATATTTAATAAAATTTGTTCTAGTTTTCCTCATAACAAAATTTCTGATCAACTCCTATTTCAATATTTCTACGAGGTTTTGTAACACCCCAAACCCTCTAGAATGGAGCTAGTGCATTACTTGTTTTATTGGAATGGTTAAAAATAATGAAAATACAAAATTAATGATCAGTTTAGTGCTCTTGAAGAAAATACATACATAAATGTAACTCAAATTACATTGGAAATGGTTACAAAATACAATACATAACAAAAACTAAAAACCGCATCCACAAGAACTCAATAAATGATCTCCTATTCATCACCTATTGAAAGAAAACAATAAAAGGGTTGAGCTCAAATTCTTAGTAAAGTTTATAAATAGTATAATAATGAATCAATAATAACTAAATTGTAAACAATTTTTCATAATTAATATGGCATGGTGAATAAATGAAAAACTCACCCCATTAAAAAACTGAGAATGAAACAACATCCATAGATTTTTTCATAGTGAAAACCTCATGGATAGTAATAACTGATAATGAATAAAGAGAAGGATTATTAATTTTATGTCATGTATCTGGCACATGATACCATAATACCTTAAAAATAGTTTAGTTCTGTGGGTAGTAACCCGTCTGATTTTTGGAAACAAACTCAAAGGGTTTGTCATCAACTGATTTGTCTCATGAGACCTACCGATGCATCGAGGGGATATAGAGGGAACCCCCTATCTATGAATTTAAAAATAATTATTTATACATAGATTCTTCAAATGATTATTATTCCTTTACATTATCCGTATAGAATAGAGGATACAGATTCATCAGTATTTCCTCATTCAAAACAACATTTAAAATAAATACCGTTTGTAAAGTGGTATAAAGCTTAAAAAATAATCATATCCATGATATGAGAGTATGGAAATATAAATGTAATATAATTTCAATTTAAAATTGATCTCAAATGGGAATTATGTACACCACATAATAAATAGTAGGTGCACAATACTAACCAAGTCACAATGAAGTGAAAATTGAGACAAAGCTCGTTTCCACGTCGTAATCAATTGAGTCGTATGACCAAAAGTTAATAACAACCAAATGAATCACAGAATACCATGAATATAAATAGAATCATGATAATATATATCAAATGTCAGTACACCTATACCACATATAAGAAATAATAAGCGAACAATGTAAATCCCACAGAATTGAAAGTGAGATGAGAAAACACCTTACAGACATTTCAGCATGGTAACGAGTGTTATTGTGAGGGATTAATGAGAGGTAAAGGGATATACCATTATTTATATATCATAAGGGATGTATGGGGGAGGTTAAAAAACATACCCCATCATTAGGTATTAATAATAAAAGAGAACAACATTAGGGAGATTCTTGAACAAAAGTGAGGGAGAGGATCCCTTACCTTAAGCTCGAAGGTGTTCTTGATTGTTCTTAACGAATTGAATAATCAAATATAGATTCATTAATTAATAATTAAATAACCTCATTAACATGTAATTGATATTTTATAACCTTATTTGGTTCACTAATATCCTTTTGATGGGTTTAATAGATTCAATTTTATTGTTTTGGTAGCATTTTCTTCTTTGGTTTTCATGATCCGTTCACTTGTATTCATGAATGGATGTTTGTTTGAAATGTGGTTAAACATAAAAAATTGTAAATATACATTATTAGTGAAATTAAAGAGATATAAATTATCTTATAATAATTCTGGTCATATAACATGAGGATGACTCATTCGATGAGTTAAAATTAAACGCTTGGATTTGGCTTAGCGGTTTTGTGCACAATAAACTTGTTTTATATTATTATTCCATATTATCAATGTGTAAGGATTACAGAACATTAAACAAGATAAAATACATATATTATGATCTTTTTAGACCATTGAAAATGTTTCATGACCATTATTGAAGATAGTAATAAAAATTAAAAACTCATCTTCCTTGAGTGTGATAAATTAACACATCTCAGACGGTGTTTGCATTTATTGTATAAAAGGAAAGGAAAAAAGAGAGATTATAATAAAATATTACATTACCATAATTAAAATACAGTACATGTAAGGTACTAGAATTATCATGGCATTTAGATTAGGGTAGGTGAGAAGAGAGAACAAAATAATGGATCTTTGTAAAAGAAATTGAAAGAAAAGAGAAGAGAGGTTCACCTCTTGAGTACTCCTCCTTGAGAATATTCTTAAAGCCTTTTTTTGGCCTTTTGGTGAAACCAGTAGGTCTCAGACGTGGGTAGAGGTATTGGGAATAGTATTTGAAATAATTTAGGAAAGTATTGAAGCTTGAGTGGTGTGGGAGGAAGAGGGGGTGAGGGGTGGTTTATATAGTGGAGGGGAGAGGGGATTTCTCTATATTATATTCATTAATTTATTATTTCTTCACAAGACAAGGAATAGTGAGTCTTCTATGACCAATAATAGTAATTTTATCATGTGAATCTGAATCAATTGGTCTTGCATCAGCAGAACATTATACATGACTCTATAATTAGTGTATTTATCTTATTTTGTAAATTATGGTATTTCACTATTCATCAAAAATTAAAGTATTTCAGAAAAATACCAAAAATTCAACCTAACCATTTTTCGACATGTAGATTCCAAAAATGAAGTCCATTTTTCAAAAATAATATTTTAAATATGATTAATTAAATATTTAATTAAAATCATTATTTAATCAAAAAATATAAACACTTAAATTATTCATCTTTATTTTTAAGGTGCCTCAATTTATTTATACATTCATGGGTGTGGATATTATTCATAAGGGTATGTTACTATTCATAAGGGTAGGTTAGTATTCATAAGGGTAGGTTACTATTCATAAGTTTATGTTACTATTCACCAAAAATTAAGTTAATTCTATCGGACTCTAAATATCATCGTAAACACAACCATGTATGTCAAATTTTCAAAATTCAAAACACACAAGTGGAAAATTTAAGTTCAATGGCTAGGATATGACTATCTCTTAAATAACCAAGTTTGCTTTCAAAGAAACTCAGTGCTTTATAAAATATAGGCTATGAATTGAATGTATTTATGAGAAACATAGAATAAAATGTTTGGGGTGCTACATTATTCCCTCATTTGGAAATTTTGTCCTTGAAATTTTTCATTTATAAATCCCAACAAAAAGATGTTGGTGGTTCTACTTCATAACATCCTTAGGTTCCCATGTTTCTTCCTCATTATTCTGGTTTTTTCAAAGAACCTTTACTAGACAAGTCATCCAATTTCTCAATACTTATTCCCTTCTGTCAAGGATCCTGATAGGCTCTTCACAATTTGAAAAATCTGGTTCCAATTATATTTCTGCATAGGTGAGTGCATGCATTGGGTCTAGCATGTATTTCTTCAACAATGACACATGGAACACATCATGAACTTTGTAGAGACTTCGAGTCATTGCTAAACGGTAGGCTACAGCTCTGATTCTTTCCAGAATTTCAAATGGTCCGATGTACTTGGGGCTGAATTTCCCTTTCTTACCGAACCTTAAGACACCCTTCCATGGAGATACTTTCAGAAAGACATGATCTCCCATTTATAATTCCAAATCCTTTCTTTGGTTGTCAGTATAACTCTTCTGCCTACTTTGGGATGCTTTAATATGGGCTTTGATTGTCTTCACCTTTGTCATGGTATATTCAATAAGTTATAGGCCTATAAGTTTCCTCTCACCAACTTCATCCCAACAAGTTGGACTTCGATATCTCTTTCCATATAATGCTTCATATAGAGCCATTTGAATACTAGAATAGAAACTATGGTTGTAGGAAACTTCCACCAATGGAAAGTATTGATCCCACATACCTTGGAAGTCAAGAGAGCATGATTTTAGCATGTCTTCCAGAGTTTGAATGGTCCTTTTAGACTGTCTATCAGTTTGGGGGTGATAAGTAGTACTCATACAAAGATCAGTATTCAAAGCCTTCTGGAGACTTTTCCAGATTTTTGATGTAAACTAGGGATCTCGATCGGACACAATCGATATAGGTGCACCATGAAGTATTACAACTTCATTAATATAAAGTCTTACAAGATACTCAAGTGGTAAATCCTATCTTATATGAAGGAAATGTGCTTATTTTGTGATACGATCAACAAATACCCATATCGCATCATTCCTTTTATGTGTCCTCAGTAATCCAGTGACAAAATCCATCATAATATTATCCAACTTCAACATAGGAATAGGTATAGGTTGCATCACTCCTCTGGGATGTTGTCTCTCTGCCTTCACTTGTTTATAAATTAGACACCTTAACACGTAGTCAGGAATTTCCTGCTTCATATTATCCCACCAAAAATATTCCTTCAGATCTATATACATCTTTGTGCTACCCAGGTGTACAGAGAAATTTGATCTATGGGCATCATCTAATAGTTCCCTTTTTATCTCAGGTGTTGATGGAATGCATAACCTCTTCCCAAATTTTATAACTCCTTCTTCATACACGAAATCTTCCAATCTCCCATCCTTGACAGCAGTAATTTCCTTGTGCATATTATCATCATCAGATTGAGAGGTTTTTATATTCTCTAATAAAGATGGTTTAGAAATCATTTAAAAGAGTAATGATATTTCCCCTTCCTTAACAATAACCATTACCATCTTCAGTAGATCCATGAATATAGGATCTCTTTTAATCCCCATTTGGGTCAGGAGTCCATGATCTTTCCTGCTTAATGCATCTGCCACCTTATTTGCATTTCCTGGGTGGTAGTGTATTGAAAAATTGTAATCTTTGAGTAACTTGAGATATCTCTTTTGCCTCATGTTGAGTTCTTTTTGTGTGAAAATGTATTTCAAACTCTTATGGTCTGTATAAATATCACATCTTTCTCCATAGATATAATGTCTCCATATTTTCATAGAAAATATTATGGCTGCTAACTCAAGTTCATGAGTTGGATAATTTTGCTCATGAGTCTTCAAATTTCTTGATGCATAAGAAATAACTTTATTTTTTTTTCATAAGGATGCAACACAGACCATTCTTTGATGCATCAATGTATATTAAAAATCCCTCATTTCTATATGGAAGAGTAAAAATTAGAGCATTGACCAGTCTTCTTTTCAATTATTTGAAGAATTCTGTACATTCTTTTTTCCACACAAACATAACTCATTTATGTGTGATCTTGGTTAGCGGGTTATCCAGTCGGGAAAAATTCTAAACGAAACGTTGATAGTAACCTACTAACCCAATAAAACTACGTAACTCGGTTATGTTTGTTAGCATGGGTCAATCTTGGATTTCCTTTTTCTTTGTAGGATCAACTATGATTCCATCATTAGAGAAAATATGGCCTAGAAAAGAAACTGATTGAAGATAGAATTCTCACTCGCTAAACTTCCCATGTAATTCATTTCTTATAAGTGTTTTTAGAATAATCTGCAAGTGATCCTCATGGTCTTCATAGCTTTTTGAGTATACCAGGATTTCATCAATTAATACCACAACAAAGTTATCAAGATATTCCTTGAAAACACTATTCATTAAATCCATGAAAATAGAGGGTTCATTAGTCAGTCCAAAAGGCATCACTGTAAACTCTTAATGCCCATACCTAGTTCGAAATGTTGTCTTAGGAATATCTTCCTTCCTCACACGCAGCTGATAATATCCAGAATGAAGGTCAATCTTTGAAAATTATTGAGCTCCATGAAGTTGATCAAATAAATCATCAGTCCAAGGAAGAGGACACTTATTTTTTATTTTAATAGCATTGATTTCCCTGTAATTAATGCATAGCCTCATGGATCCATCTTTATTCTTAAAAAACATGACTGGGGATCCCTATGGAGAAACACTAGGTCGAATAAATCCTTGGTCACTCAAATCCTTTAGTTGTTTCCTTAGCTCTACTAACTCCACAGTGACCATTCTATAGGGGGTCTTTGATATAGGTCTTTCTCCAGGAATTAATTCAATGGAAAACTCAATTTCCCACTCTAGAGGATGTCCAGGTAAATCCTCTAAAAATACATCAATGTATTCTTAAACTATATGCACATCTTCCATCTGAAGATTTATTTCCTCACCCATAGATATTGGTTTGTCTTCCTCTACAATTATTTCATTCAGTATAGATACTGGGGGTGGATCTAGATAAGAATCAGGTGGTGAGGTTTCTTCTCTATAGATAAGGTATTATACACCATTTTGAAAAATTGTAACTTCCTTTTTCTTGAAATAAATCTTCGCATCATAGTTTGACATCCAATTCATACTGAGAATTATATCAAATTTAGTCATTGGTATGATGATAAGGTTAGAAACTAAATCATTTTTATGTGTCATGAGGGGGACTATTTGACATGCCTTTATTTCAATGATGCATCCCCTAAGAGTTTTGACTGATAACTCCTTTATTAAATCAAATTGGGCATGTCTAATTTTCTTGGCAAACTGGGAAGATATAAATGAATAAAATGATCCAGAATCAAATAAAGTTTTGTCCAAGTTTGAGAAAACAATTAAAGTACTTGCCCCCACATCATTAAGAACTTAAAAATCCACATTTGTAATCGCATAAGCTCTCCCTTGATCACTTATAATTTTCTAAGGCATATTTCCTTGGTGCTTAGGACACTCATTTGCATAGTGTCTTGTCTCTCTATAATTGTAGCATTGAATATCATAAATTTGTTTCTTCCTCTTTCATTCAGTAGATAGATGACTCTTTTATCCACACTTATAGTAAACTTCCTTTCCTTTCAAGCATTTCCCGAGATGATTCTTTCCACAGTTCTCATATAATGGAAATTTCTTTATTCCCTTTTTCTTCTTTGGTGCTTCACATTGCCCTTGGTTATCATAGTACTTCTTTTTATCTTGGTTTCCATTGAACAATTTTGATCTAGAAAATTCCTTCTCTATTTTGATGGCACTTCATACAATTTCATCTTATGATGAAAATGTTTTACAAGCCAGTTACCTTCAAAGACATTGCTTAAGACCTTCAAAGAAATGATCAATATTGTCTTCTGAGTCACGTATGTAATCTACGGTATACCTGGATATCCTTGTGAAGGTAGGCTCATAATTTGCAATA
This sequence comes from Viscum album, assembly GCA_963277665.1. NCBI lineage: Eukaryota > Viridiplantae > Streptophyta > Magnoliopsida > Santalales > Viscaceae > Viscum > Viscum album. The sequence continues at coordinate 570,840,374 of OY728134.1, read as the reverse complement.
CTGTCTTCTTCCCTTTGTTTTAAGCCAAGGAATTTCCTCTTCATTTTGGTTTATTGCTCATGAGGGAAATATTTTTTGAATAATATTTCATTAAAAGTTATCCATTCCATATCTTCTATTTCTTCTTCCTCTATGGTATTTTGAATCAAGGACCATCATTGATCAATGTCTCCCTTGAGACAATATAATGGTAGTACTACCTTTTCATTTTCATTACATCTTAATGCCGTGAATATATTTTCAAGGGACTTGATCCATTTATAAGCAACCATTGGATTTGTAGTCCCACTTAAAGATGGGGGATTCTACCACATGAAATGATCTAACACAGGTGTGGAATGGTTATTCATTACAACCTGAGTAAGTTGTCCCAATATTGTCATGATCTGATCTACTCCAACATTGACTATTTTGACTTGCTCAGTGGGGAGATCCCTACATTTCCCATGAGTATTGATTCCCCTTATTCTATTAGATTCCATTTCTAAATAAAGGGACACCCTAGATTAGGGTATGAATTATAATGTATAATCTGAACTTAACAAAATACTTAGCCTAAATTGAGATCATACACATGGCTAATCCCATAATCAGAAAAATGGTTTCTTTGAGAAATAATTTACATTTAAATCCTTCATAATGGCTTGTAAAGAAAATATGAATTATCCTAATAATATATCCTGGGAGTGTCATAACCAAGATTGTAGCAAGGCCATTTGTCGTGTACCAGAATACCTCGGGTCAGGCCTAAAACTCCTTACTGGAGCTTTCACTCCTATATATATCTTTTCCAGAGCCACCTCTACATTCTCGTATCTAGAAAGGGATGTATTTTCTAGAAATATTCACATAATATATTCCTTACCGAAATACCAGGATTTTATTTTACGTTTATCCTCAAATACTACCTTAGGGCTTTGTTCCTTACTATAAATTTCCTACTCTAGTTTCCAAGTTTTCTACTAAACTTCTTTGATACCAACTTTAACACCCTGACCCCTATAGACTGGAGTTGGTGAATTACTTGTTATATTGGAATGGTTAGAAGGAATGAAAATCCTGAAGGAATGATCAGTTTAGAAGTCTTTATGAAACTAGATACATTGATGTAACTCAAATTACATTGTAAATGGTTACAAAATACAATACATAAAAAAATTAAAAATTGCATCCACAAGAACTCAATAAATGATCTCCTATTCATCACCTATTGAAATTAAATAATGAAAGGGGTGAGATCAAATGCTCAATAAGGGGTATAAATAGCAGAATCATGAATCGATAATAACTGAATTGTAAACAATTTGACATAATCATTATGGCATGGTGAATAAATGAAAAACCCACACCATTAATAAACTGAGAATGAAACTCCATCCATAGATTTTGTTATAGTGAAAACATCATGGATAGTAGTAACTGATAATGAATAAAGATAATTCTTATTAATTGGGTGTCATGTATCTGGCACATGATACCATAATACCGTAAAAATGGTTTAGTTCTGTGGGTAGTAACTCGTCTGATTTTTTGAAACAAACTCGAAGGGTATGTCGCCAACTGATTTGTCTCATGAGACCTACTGATGCATCGAGGGGTTGTAGCGGGCCCCACACACTTCCTCATGTCCAAATAATTCTTTATAATTATATTTAGTACAAGATCAATATGAATTTACATTATATATATAAAATAGAGGATATGGATTCATTAATATTTCCTCAGTCAAAACAACATTCAAAATAAATATCGTATGTAAAGTGGTATAGGACTTAAACAATAATCATATCCATGAAATGAGAATATGGAAATTTAAATGGAATACAATTTCAATTGAAAATTTATCTCAAATGGGAAGTATGTACACCACATAATAAAGAGTAAGTGCACAATACTAAGCAAGTCACAATGAAGTGAAAATTGAGATAAAGCTCGTTACCACATTGTAATCAATTGAGTCATATGACCAAAAGTTAATAACCACAAAATGAATCACATAATACCATGAATATAAATAGAATCATGATAATATATATCAAATGGAAGTATACCTATACCACATATAAGAAATAAGAGGCGAACAATGGAAATCCCACAGAATTGAAAGTGAGATGAGAAAACCCATTACAAACATTTCAGCATGGTAAGGAGTGTTATTGAGAGGGATTAATGAGAGGTAAAGGGGTATACCATTATTTATATATCATAAGGAAATTATGGGGTAGGTTCAAAAACATACCCCATCATTAGATATTAAAAATAAAAGAGCACAACATAGGGGAGATTCTTGAACAAAAGTGAGAGAGAGGATCCCTTACCTTAAGTGCGAAGGTGTTCTTGATTGTTCTTAACGACTTGAATAATCAATTTAGGTTCATTAATTAATAATTACATAACCTCATAAAAATTTAATTGATATTTTATAACCTTATTAGGTTCATTAATGGCCTTTTTTATGGGTTTAAGAGATTCAATTTTATTGTTTTGGTAGCATTTTCTTCTTTGGTTTTCATGATCCATTCACTTGTATTCATGAATGGATGTTTGTTTGAAACATGGTTAAACATCCAGAATTGTTAATATAAATTATTAGCGAAATAAAAGAGATATAAGTGATCTTATAATGATTCTAGTTATATACCATGAGGATGAATCATTCAATGAGTTAAAAATAAACGTTTGGATTTGGATTGGCAGTTTTGTGCACAATAAACTTGTTTTGTATTATTATTCCATATTATGAATGTACAAGGATTATAGAAAATTTGACAAGATAAAATAGAAATATTATTATCTTTTTAAACCATTTAAAAGTTTTAATGACCAGTATTTAAGATATTAATATAAATTGAAAACTCGTCTTCCTTGAGTGTGATAAATTAACATATCTCAGCAGGTGTTTCCATTTATTGTATAAAAGGAAGAGAAAAAAGAGGGATTATGATGAAATAGTACATTAGAATAATGAAAATCCAGTACATGTAAGGTACTTGAATTATCATGGAATTTGGATTATGGGAGGTGAGAAGAGAGAACAAAATAATGAAACTTTGTAAAAGAAATTGAAAGAAAATAGAAGAGAGGTTCGCCTCTTGTGTACTCCTCCTTGAGAATCTCCTTAAGGCCATTGTTTTTGGCCTTTTGGTGAGACAAGAAGGTATTGGACGTGGGGATAGGGATTGGTGAGAGTATTTTACAGAATTTAGGCAAGTATTGAAGCTTGAGTGGTATGGGAGGAATAGGGGGTGAGGGGTGGTTTATATAGTGGAGGGGAGATGGTATTTCTCTATATTATATTCATTAATTTATTATTTCTCCAGAAGGAAAGGAATAGTGAGTCTTCCATGACCAAGAATAGTAATTTTATCATGTGAATCCGAATCAATTGTTCTTACATCAGCAGAATATCATACATGACTCTATAAGTAGTGTATTTAGCTTATTTTGTAAATTATGGTATTTCACTATTCATCAAAAATTCAAGTATTCCAGAAAAATACCAAAAATTCACCCTAAACATTCTTTAACATGTAGAATCAAAAAATGAAGTCCATTTTTTAAAAATAATTTTCTAAATATGATTAATTAAATATTAAATTAAAATCATTATTTAATCGAAAAATATAAACACTTAAATTATTCATATTCATTTTTGAGGTGCCTATATTTATTTATACATTCATGGGTGTGGATACCATTAATAAGATTCATATTACTATTAATAAGGGTAATTTACTATTTATAATGGTATGTTACTATTCATAAGGTTATGTTACTATTCACCAAAAATTAAGTTAATTCTATCAGACTCTAAATATCATCCTAAACCCAACCGTGTATGTCAGATTTTCAAAATTCAAAACACACAAGTGGAAAATTTATGTTCAATGGCTAGGCTATGACTATCTCCTAAATAACCAAGTGTTGTTTCAAAGAAAATCTATGCTTTATAAAATATAGGCTATAACTTGAATGTATTTAATTGAAACATACCATAAAAGTTTTGGGGTGCTATAAGGTTTGAGTATGATAGATGATATTGTTGGAGGAGCTTTCATGGATAAGGCTCCCAATGATTCTCAAAATATCATATCTAATATGGTTCAAAATTCACAACAGTTTGGTACTATGGGGTAATTCATGTCAAACTGTCTATGGAAGTATCTACTTTTAATTCTGAGAATTGTTGAATTGAGAGTTAGTTGAGTGATCTCACCAATATGATGAAAAAAATGTTATCTAACAATGTCCCTTCACAAAATATATTTTAACCAGTTTTCACAATCCAAATTCACTATGCAATTTGTTTTTATCAAGATCATTTCAATAATCATGGTCCTTAATTGAAAGAAACTCCTAAATACTATAATTATATCTTCTATGGAATGCCTTCCCATAATAACACAAACAGTAATTTCCCAACCATAATTTCAATATAGTCTCTTTTGACCCCACCAAATTTTAAACTAGGGATGGAATTATTAATAGAGTAATAGTGTAATTTTATTTCATGCATATATTTTAGAGTGCTTTAATGTATTAATTCTTGTATTTAATTGTTTAATATTTAAAATTTTTGAAAAAATTGATTTGTTTTATGTTTTATGTCAGGAAATTATGAATATTTGGAAAAGCAACAAAAAGGGGAGAAAATATGAGCAAAATGACCCATCGTGCTATGAGCGAAGAGAAGCGGTGTGACACTGGATTTTTCAGAGAGTAAGTGGACCTGGAAAATGGGAAAACATTGATTACATATCATGTAATGAGATTATACATTATGATCTTTTCAAATATAAATTCATGTGTTGGACAAGTCATGAAGGCAGTACACACTTTGATATGATGTTATATGTCATGAGTCACTATTTCACATCGTGACTGAAGTCAAAGTTCCAAAAAAGAATCGCAGGATATTCGTGCATGCGAAGGAAAACTCAAAGGTATTACATGATATGAAACTGCAGTTAACATCGTGATGATGGTGACACATGAAAAATAGAAACGATGTTGTAAGCAAGGCTGAAAGATTTACCTATAAAAGGAGAACTTCATCCGCCCTTCCAACATACTCTGGGACTGGATAAGGCCAAGAAACACCAAGGGGCGACAACCAGACAATGGAGTGATGATCCAGAGCTCGTATTCGTCTTCATTCTACCTCAGGTACCCATGCTTCTTGTTCTCATAATACCTAGTATGAGCGAGTAGTCGTCTTAGTGTTAGGTGATGTGATTATAGGGGGATGTGGTACTTAGGGGTCATTTTATTTATTTTATTCATGTTTTGGATTGTTGCAACTCTATTTATTCAAATCCAAATCTCTTTGTTTTGCAATCGCATGACCATTTCTTGTAAATTAAGGAATTTTATTTTTTTTGAAATAATCAGTCATCTTAGTTTGTGTATGACTATTATGAAATCTATTCTAGTTATGTTTAAATATGGTTTTGATTCACTGATCTCGTTGTCGAGTACGTCAAATTAGTTTTTTAATTTTGACTATAATTCCTGCAGTACAGCAGAAACCCTAGGTCGTATCTAGATGGAGCGTTAGATCATTAATTTAAAAAAAAGAGGGTTTTTATTATGAAATTAGAAGTTAAATGGGGTTTTATAGTACTTGGTTTTGATTATAAAAGATGACAATAGAAAATGAAAGCGATAAAACAAAGTAGAAGTAAACAAGATTGATTAAACATGATCAACTCGGGGAAGTCTTGTGATGCTCATCCTTAATCGCTTAAAGGGATGGGGTTATGATCTTTCAATACCTGGTTTTTAAAACATATTAACATACTTTTACTGATTTTATGCTAGGATACCTCCTAGGGTTTATTCTAAAACACACAACGATTCACCGGACACCGCCGATGATTGAGTGATTTGTGTTCGACATCATAACCAAAACTCCCCAAGGAAACACATGAAGAACTCGATGTGCTATCCAGGTTTGTATGTTACTTATTTGTGATACAATGAAATAAATGTGCATTATCATGACAGTGCTTATGTGAGTTCAATTGACCAATATGAACCACACAAACACCGCAATTGAATGAGGGAAGAAAAAGGGATGAACGGTGTGTGAAACATCACATGAAAGGGTACCCCCAAACATGATCATATGAGTTGAGTATAACATACCAGTATATAACTCAATTAAATAAATATATAGGATGAGGAAAAACAACATAAAACCTGTAATTAAAAAGATCATTAAAAATAATACAAGTTTGAAGCTCAGGATTACATCACATTCCTCCTTGGGTGATCACAATGGGTTTAGAAACCCATAGGAGGGGAAGAAGAAGAATATGTTAAATTAGAACTTCCCATAGCCTCCAAAACTTCTTGGGATGATGAAAAGACTCATCGGGGACTCCAAAATGGAAACACCATGCCTCCTGGCCGAACTTTCAAATGGGGAGCCCAAGGTTCCATTTTATAGGAAAATTGGAAGGTGCTTTTAGGCACACATATTTCTTCAATCAACTTGTACCACGCGTTTCAGCCTTCAGAAATCATTATCTCTCTTTTTAGAAAATAGAAAAGTTTTATCCCCACCTATTGGTTGTCTCCACCAAATTTTTGGAACCATTTGAACAACTACATCTCTAGATATTGATAAAATACAGAACATCGCATTTGACTTGGTCCAGCTTTGATTCATTGGACAGATCAGTTAGTATGGGAATTGTAGAGGCCTAATGGGGATTTGGTTCCTTCATATGAAATGTATCCTATCAAATTTTGGACCTGCCCCCAAAATTTCAGCCCATATTTATGTACGGTTCAGTAGAAATATGCAGTTTAGTCCACTGGTGTTCTTGGATCATGTGCAAATTGGCCCATCTTTCTTGGACTTCATCATTGGTTCTCCAAATCACCTCCACCTTCAACATAATTATCAAAACATGTAACATTTCCCTTTTTAACAGTGTTAAACAAAAAATAATTTAATCAAACATGGAGTGAAATTTGTTATTATACTTGTAATTTTCAATACAATACCAGTTTAATACATTGGTATAAGGGTGAATTAAAACAGTGAATCGTGGTACGATCACACCCCCACACCTAAACATTTGCACTCCTGGGAAATGTATAATATCCTAATCATGTCGTATTCATAAATCAAAGGTGTGATAACATCCAATATTCTTTGGAAATGAAATTCATTATGTCTCTTTTATGGAATCAATTTTCCTATCATTTTTCTTTTCTCACATTCAAATTTTTTCAACTTCATTTGTTAACCCATGAAACATTTTGCAACCTACCTCACCTAAAAATTTTCCCTCTTCACTCAAGGACCATATGAAAGTTGAGTTATGCTCTTTTCTCATATTTTATGCGATCTTACCATATTCTTTCAAAGATTCTAAGTTCTCTACCGGTAGAAACTAGTGCCCTACTCAAGAGGACTTTCAATAGGTTGTTCTGAGATTCAAGGGTTGGTAGGATTTAATGTTTAAAAATCGGAGGCTGAAGAAAAGTTTTTAATCTCTTGTGTACAAAATAAGTCAAAATTCACCAAGTTTTCACAATGAATATACACACTCAACACCTCACAAAGTGTATCACCTCCAACTCTCTCTCCCCATTGTCCATTTTGTGGGTCACAACCAAATAATGAATAATAATGAGTAAACATCCTCTTTCTCCATTTTTTTCTTATTTTATGTTTCTTTTTATCAATGTAAAGAACTATATTTTTTTAGTTTTTTTGGAGATAAAGAGGGAAACATGTATAAAACAATGATGTAATATGGCTTGTGAACCCACTGCCCAACGAAAATGTAGGCACCCTTTATATCAACCCATAACAATGATTCTTTCCACATAATTCCCATAGAAACACCCTCTCACCCATACTTGCTGAAAATAAACAAGAATATAGACAAGATATTTGTATTTAGAGATAAATTAGCTTGTAATATGGCTACCTAACAGGCATTTCATGGTCTCTAAGGCTTTATAAGGATAAAATGTAAAGGTGGACAAAAATAGAGGATGATTGTACAAAGGGATTTTCAATGAATGATTGTCTCTATCATGAATGTAGCATAATTGAATCTTATGGATTCAAACAGAATCAAGGAAAGTTCTAGTTTCTCTACATGACCCGAGACTCTCAAGAAATTGATTAAAAGGAAGAATATGAAATAAAGGGCTTAGAATGTCTCTCAGGTATGGGATTAAAATATTGGTCAGTGCTAATGAGGATTGGGTTTCAAAAATCCATTAAATACATAAGAATGATTTGAAAATAAAAATTATATAAAAATATTTCATATCAACATTCATTTGAAAAAAAAATTTCCAAAAATAGTGGAATTTTCAACACAATCGACTCAAGCATGGAAAATGATTTTGGATATTTTTTTAAGATCATTTTTTATCTAAAAACACAAAATAAGGAAAAATACATCAAAAATTAAAACACTTATTTCTTTTTAATTTTTAATTTTTTTTTATTAATCCTAACTATGACATGTCACTCTCCCCCACACCTAAAAGTTACATTGTCCTCAATGAAATTATTTTAAATAAATAGACAAGTAAATAAAAGGTAGGGAGAAGAGACGTCCTACTAAGTGGTGTCATATATGGCATCTATCAGTTGGATTTCCTCCATGATATGCTTTGGAAAATCCTCATAGAAGTGTTTCAACCTCTTCCCATTGATAGTACTCCTTTTTCCATTGTTCTCATGCAAAACCAGTATAGCACCAAAAGGGTACACATCAGTAATGGTATAAGTACCGGGCCATCGAGAACGAAGCTTACCTGGGTGGAGCTTTAGCCTGGAATTATACATGAGAACCTTCTCACCAATATGGAACTTCCACTAATGAATCATGCTATCATGGATAGATTTTTTCTTCTATTTATAGATTTGGGAGTTCTCATATGCATCACATTGAATTTATTCTAACTCTTGTATCTGGAGCATTTTATGCTCACATGCATCTGAAAGATTCATATTACATTGTTTAATAGCCCAATATGCACGGTGTTCTACCTCCACTGGGAGGTGAAAAGCCTTTCCAAACACAATTCTGTATGGTGAAATTCCAGTTGGGGTTTTAAAATCTATATGGTATGCCCAAAGTGAATCATCCAAGTGCAAACTCCAATCTTTTCTATTGGGTTGTACCGTTTTTTCCAAGATTTGTTTAACTTCACAATTTGATATTTCTGCTTGTCTATTAGTTTGGGGGTGATATACAGTGGAGACTTTCTAATCAACCACATACTTATGAAGAACATTTTTCATGTTTCGATTGCAAAAAATGTGAACCCTGATCACTAATGATGAATCTTGGTAAACCAAACCTACTGAAAATTTGGGACCTCACAAAATCAACAACCACTCAAGAGTCATCAGTCCTGGTGGCCTTTGCTTCCACCCATTCAGATACATAGTCAACAGCCAATAATATGTACCCAAAGCCAAATGAATTTGGAAAAGGCCCCATGAAGTCAATGCCCCATGCATCGAAGATCTCAAAAAATAACATGGGTCATTGGGGCATTTCATTCCTCTTGGAGATATTCCCTGTGAATTGACAATGACTACATGACTTGAAAAATCTATGGGAATCCCTATATAAATTTGGAAAATAAAGTCCTGAGTCAAGGACCTTTCGAGCTGTATGTTGGGAGCCAAAGTGGCCTCCACAGGCCAAAGTGTGGTAGAAGGTCAAAACATAGGTGAACTCATGGCTAGGGACACACTGATGAACTACTTGGTCACTACAAATTATCCACAAGTATGGTTCATACCAAATGTACCACCGAGAATCATACTTAAGTCTATGGAATTGTGAAGTTATAAAATCAATGGGGACCCTGGATGTTGATAGATAATTCACAATGTCTGCATACCAGGAGGTAAGGTCCACAACATCACAAAGGGTCTCATGAGGGAAGAATTCTCCAATGGGGAGGGGTGAGTCAACATGATGGTCCAATGGTGGGTAAATCCTACTAATGTGGTCATATAACACATTTTCAACTCCTCTCTTATATCAAATCTCAAGGTCAAACTCCTAGAGGAGGAGCATCCAACGAATGAGGCGGGGCTTAGCTTCAGGTTTCTTTAGGAGGAAACGAAGGGAAACATGATCAAAAAAGACAATGATTTTTGACCCAATAAGATATGAACGGAATTTTTCCAAGGCAAAAAAAAATAGAAATAAGTTCTTTTTCCGTGGTTGTGTAGTTCTCTTGGGCTGGGTCAAGGGTACGTGAGGCATATGTAATGACATGAGGAGCCTTCTCAACCCTTTGTGATAAAACTGCCCCAACTACAAAGTTAGAGGCATCACACATAAGTTCAAAGGGGAGATCCCAACTTGGAGGTTGGATGATGGGAGGTGATGTGAGAATCCTTTTTAGTGAATTTAATGCATACTCACAATTTTTATTAAAAACAAATTCATAATCCTTTTGTAATAACTGATATAAGAGAAGTGTGATCTTACTAAAGTCTTTAATGAATCGGTAGTAAAAACCACCATGACCCAAGAAATATCTCACCTCACAAACACATTTTGGATATGGAAGGGTTGAAATTAATTCAATTTTAGATTTATCAACTTGAATTCCCTTATTTGAAATGAAATTCCCAAGAACTATCCCCCGCTCAACCATAAAATGGCATTTCTCAAAATTTAAAACAAGATCTTTTTCAATGCAGCGGCAGAGGACAGAACCTAGGTGTTCCAAAAAATCATCAAAAAAAGTTCCATAAACTATGAAATCATCCATAAAAACTTCCATGCAATTCTCAAGTTACTCTGAAAATATACTCAACATACAATGCTGAAAAGTACCAGGAGCATTACAAAGACCAAAAGGCATCCTTATATAAGAAAATGTGCCAAATAGATGGGTAAATGTTGTCTTTTATTGATCCTCAGGGGCTATATGGATTTGGAAATAACCTGAATAGCCATCAAGGAAACAATAATGGGACTTACCAGCCAATAGTTATAACATTTGGTCAATGAAAGGTTGAGGAAAGTGGTCCTTCCGCGTGGCTTGATTTAGTCGACGGTAGTCAATACAGACTCGCCAATAGTTTTTCACACGTGTTGAAACCAATTCATTGTTTTCATTTGACACAACTGTTATTCTTGTTTTTTTAGGCACAATTTGTACTGGGCTAACCCATTTACTATCAGATATAGGATAAATTATCCCTGCAATAATAAATTTACTAACTTCCAATTTTACCACCTCAAGGAGAGTGGGATTCAACAGGCATTGAGATTGTCTTATGGGTTTAGCCTCATTATCCAAAAGTATATGGTGCATACAAATATATGGGTTAATCCCAAAAATATCAGCAAATATCCATCCTATTGCCTTTTTACACTCTCTCAAAATTTTGAATAGTTTCGATTCCTGTTGTGGAGAGAGGTTGTTGGAAATAATGACAGGTAATTAGTCAATACCCTCAAGATAAGCATATTTTAAATTAGAAGTAAGTGGTTTTAATTCCAACATCGGGGGTTTTTGGACTGAGGGAGGGGATTTAGGGGGAGTGAGGTCCATTAAACTATCTATTTGCTCATGTTTAATCTCAAAAGATAGATAATCTATTGAAATGAGATTTGCAGAATCATCGACGGTCATGGGTACCTCTGAATGAACACACTCATCAATTAAAGAACAAAATTTACACCTTTCAGAACCCACAAAACACTCAAAACATGACTCAAAACTCAAATCATCCAAGGGTGAACAAGAAGAAAGTGAATCATAGTATGGGTTGAGAAGAGAATTGTGTGTGTGGGGGTCATTTGAGAGCACTTCCATCGAATAGATAGGAAGAGTGGAGTGCTCTTCAACAGGGTGTTTCATAGACTCAAGGATGTTAAAACTGACCTTTTCTCCTCTGAATTCCATGGACAGCATACCATTGTGAACATTGATGATCGTCTTTGATGTTTTTAGGAATGGCCTCCCAAGTATGAGAGGAGCATGTCTTGGGTTCTGGTATCTTCCATCTCAAGAATGTAGAAATCAGCAGGGAAGATGGGATTCTTCACTCATACAAGGACATCCTCAATCACTCCTTTTGGATGCATTGTACTCTAATTGGAATGTTGCACAACAATTCTTGTTGGTTGAAGCTCTCCAACCTGTAGAGAAGTATACACAGAGTGAGGAATTACATTAATGGAAGCACCTAAATCTATCATAGCATCAGAAAAGAAGGTCTCCCCTATGGTACACGGTATCGTGAATGTTCCCAGATCCTTGAATTTGGTTGGAATTTATGGTTGAATCAAGGCCGAGACATTCCTACCCAAGTTGACTCTCTCATTCCCCTTCAGCCTTTGTCTATGGGTGAAAATTTCTTTAAGAAATTTGGCATAACGGGGAATTTTCTTGACTGCATCCAACAATGGAATATTAACTTGAAATTTTTTAAATGTATCCACTATTTCATTGTCAATCTCATTATCAAAGTTTTTCTTCGATTTAGAGAGTCTTTTAGGGAAAGGAAGAGGAATTTATTGTTCATGGAAATCCTTAATGATAATTTTATTATCATTTTTATTTTTTTTTCTTCATTGGAATATTTCATGGGTGGAGAAAGAGTGTTTTCAAGAGGGGGACATTGTAACACCCGAGATTTTTATGAGTAATATTTTTTTTTTTATATCATCAAAGGAATCTTTCACTACACACTTGCTTGGCTTACTTTACACGCAATCACGACCTTCCTCGATAGCTTGCATCGTACACAACACCGAGTTTCACTAAACAACGATATGCTATTAAAATAATATTAAAACTAGCCGTTATGAATAGTAATAACCAATTTTTGAAATTTTATAAATTTTATTTTTCAAAATGGACTTAATTTTTGGATTCGGAATACCGAAATTAGCCTAGGGTGAAATTTTGGTATTTTTCTGAAAACTTTCAATTTTTGATGAATAGTGAAACCACTAAGTGATAGGTTAAAAACTGAATTTTGCATAAAACTTAATTTTACCGCTTCTGTGAATGGAATTTCGAAAATCCGACAGACACGGTTGATATCAGTAAGTAAAATGTGGTTCAATGAGATAAAAATAATTTTTTGGTAAATAGTAACTTTTTACTTTTTTTTACCGCAGTTAATAGTAAATAGGGTAACTAAGGGTAAATATGATATTACTATTACCCTAACACATGTCCTAATTCTATTGGATAAGTGTAATTCGACCAAAAACAACCTTATGAATAAAATATGACCATTTAGGACCACTTGAGTTAGATTAGGACATTTATTATTAATTTATTTAAAGAAGGGTTAAAATAGTTAAAATCAAAGTTTAATAAGTAAATCATTTTTAATATGGGGTTATAAATAAGATAAATTCGACTATAAATATTCATTAGAAAGCTAAAAATATTTCCTACATAATGGTATTTTATTTGTAATTTTTAGACATTAAATAATTTAATTTATTTATGACACAATGATGATGCAGTAATTATCTTATTAATGAAATATTGACATAATTGATGTTATAAACACAAAAATAAATGTAATTTGAGACTTTTTATGAATTCCACTAATTTTCTAGGTTACTATGATATATTAGTGTTGATTTAATCAACTTGGTTAGAACATATAATTCTGTTATGACTTTCACAAAAATCATATATCAAATAGTGCCAAAATTGACACAAAATAGTTTTTAAATCAAATATTATATTATTAATTGTTATTTTATTCCTAAAAATCTAAGGTTTGGCCAAATGACTTAGATAAGGATATATATATTAATAATAAACAATTTGGGGTTCGTTTGGCATGTTATAGTAAGTGTATTAACCATATAGTGAAAGAAAACAAAAAGACATGGTAAAAGTTAAATTATTTAACTTAGAGTTAAATCTAATTTATAAGGTTAAAATAATACCCTAAACTTGTCTAAATCCTATTGGTTGATAGTCTTTCGACCCATCCCCACTTTAGCTTCGAAATAAGACCCTTTGGAACCATTATAAACCGATTTTGACTTTAATATAAAATAATATTTTGAGATTTTCCTAAGGTGCCCCTCTCCTCCCTTATAAAAGGGCACCTCCTCCCCCTCCTCCTCACACCAATTTGAGCACTCAAGCTCGTCCAACCCCTGCCATTTTCTCCTCTCCACTTCCCTAGAATAATCCTAGAGGTCCTGGTCTTCTTCAAAGACCAATCTTAGTTCCCTAAGTGGAGGATTCAAAGAAGCGTTCCAAAGAAGAGGTAATATCCATTACCGATCTTTTCAATTTCTTTCTTCTTCAACTTCTTCTTTAGTTGTTTCATGATAAAGTAATAACATCAGTATTACTTACATACTGATATGTTATTATAAATATGAAACAACCCTAATTCACCTTCTATCCATCCTACGGAAAAATGAAATCACCGCGCGTGCGTACGTACGGAATACCGTCTCCACGCCGTGGTGTAATCTATTTTCCACCATCAACTTACAAGGATGGGTATAATGGTGTAATGAGTAACTATTTATGATTATTATAAATTAATATTGATACTGAAATAATATATATATACTTCAATACAATTCCACGATCATAGGAACGATATCATCACTCGTGCGTACGTACGGAATACCGTCTCCACGATGGGAAGCGACTCGTTCTACATGATCATCATTACATAGTAATTATATAAATTAATTGAATGAATAAATATGATATATGTTACACTAATACCATTCTGGATATAAGGTATCTATAACCTTAAAAGAAGAATAAGAATTTATTCGGCAAAACACGCATAAGAACAAAAGGCAATAAAGACCCGAGTAAGAAGTAACAATGAAATATTACTAACAAGAAGCTAAGAATATGACCATATATGATATCATATCAATATTTATGATTCTGGAATAAGTCAATAACATTATTTAAACCATTATACAGGAGCTTCGGACACGTACAAAGCAAATCGGACCTAAGGTAAGGGAAAATATCACAATCTCATTTTTATCCGAGATTGTTTTTACTTTGGCATTTACTAGGGTGTATTTTATCATCCACATCCATGTTCCATCAATATGTAATATTTTTTCCATCCACTTACAATAGATTAAATCCAATTTTACCCTTCGGTGAGTTTTTAGTAAAAAATATGAAAGGAATCTTTTGTCGTTTTTCGTATGAGGTACTTTTTGACTTTTCCGACAAAAGTACGAAGAATGTTCTTTTTTAACTTATACGGCATGAATGGATTTTTAAAACATTATTTCCAAGAAGCTTCCTTTACAAGTTTTCAAGTTTATTTTTAATCAACTTCTTTTATTTTAAAGTCGTATGACATGTTATGAAAGGAAAAATGTTTTTGAAGTAGAAAGGATATTTTCCTCAAGAATGGAGTTCAAGTATTTTATCAAAATTATTTTCCATCTAAGATAATAAAAGGGTTCTGTTTTTATCCCTATTATTACATGGATTTGATTATGTTGTGATGGAAATATTTTTATGAATTCCTTTATCTCATATGAATTGTTTTATGATGTCATGTTGTTTAAGAATTCTATTTTTATTACATGGGTTACGCTATGATGTATGGTTTATGATTATGTGGCACACATAAGAAAGGATTCATTATAAGATGGGTGGGACCTATATATCCCTCCAATGCCTTGGGTAAAGATTTTATATCTCATGAGATAGACATGGTTGGAACGGTAGGTTATACCGGTTCAGTGAAACAGGACTGGAACGAGGGTGACTCGGTTCAGAAAGGGACTCTGTCCACTAAGATAGTCTTGGCAATGAGTCATGACTAACAAGAAATGATTTTCCATGATTATGTGTGCATGCCACAAAGTTTCAAGTTTCATGTTATGATTATGGGGATCTCATTTTCACTTCTATGATTTATTCCATGTTAAGATATTATGATCTCTTTTGCAGGTTATGATTTTCAAAAAGATATGATATGATTTTTATTTCCTTTATTTTCCCTTGCTGAGCATTTGAGCTCACCCTTTTATGTTTTCTTTTCCCCAGGTCAGGAAGATGGATATTAAGTAGAATATGCTAAAAGGGACCCTAGATATGATGAAATAAATGGGAGAAACTGTAGAAGATTTATGAACCAGTTGTTTATGTTTACCAGTTTCTAAAGACACTATACCTATACGGTCCTTTGTGGTTTTGTCATATGTTGTAATAAGTGTGCTTCAATTTTGAAGTATTAACAATGTATGTAAAGTATGGGTCGTTATAGTTGGTATCAGAGGAAAGGTATAGTCAACCTTTGGAAACTAGGATGTGAAAGTGTTAGTAAGAACCCTAAGGATAAGTCTAAGCATAGAACACAATCTTAGTGTTTTAGAAAAGGCCATGAATACCCTAGGATAAGACCTTAAGTGTGAAATTTTATCCTTGATTATGTGGTTTTCCTATTATAATTAGTGTTGCTCACACTATTCTTCTTGGTTTTAGTCAATTGTTGGAACCCGAAGGAACCGTGTTAATGCGGAATGCGATGGGCAATGCAATGATTGTCCCCCTGAGCAACCAAACGATATGGGAGCTGGAATGCAAAATCTTGTAGCCATGCTCACACAACTTTCTCAAGCTATGAATCATGCAGGACTTCCAAACGAGCAAAGGAAGGAGCAACATTCTGTTGAATCCTTCATGAGGCAGCGTCCACCTTCTTTCAGCGGGTCTACTGATCCATTAGTGGATGAACAATGGATTAGTACTACTAAAAAGATATTTTCAGTTCTTCAATGTTCTGAACATGATAAAGTCATCCTAGCAGTGTATCGTTTGGAAGGAGATGCTGATCAATGTTGGAATCTTATTAAGAATACGAGGAAAAGGGATGAAATTGAGTCTATGGAATGGGACGAGTTCAAGAACTTATTTTTCAATAAGTACTTCCCTCGTATTCTCAAAACAAAGATGGAGAAAGAGTTTCTTGAACTGAAGCAAAGGGATGATGAATCTGTTGGTACCTATGAAGCAAATTTTACAAGACATTCAAGGTACGCTTCTGGTATTATTATCCAACTTGAGAGTAAGATCGATCGATTCTTTAGTGGCTTAAAACCAAGTCTTCGAAGGGCATTAGACATAAGGGACTTCAATAGCTACGAGGAAATCGTTCGATGTGCTCTCAAAGTTGAGATGGAGATTGGAGTAACCCATCAGTCACATGGGTTTGATAAGAATAGGAAGATGGAATTCAACGGAAAATCTAAAAAGAACACTGAAAAGAAGATGAGCTTTCCCTTATGCTCAAAGTGTGGAAAGAAACATGGAGGGAGTTGTCTTAAAGGGACAAGTAAATGTTTTAAATGTGGAAAGGAAGGCCATCGGGCATTTGAATGTCGCGATAATGGGAAGAAGATGTCTAATGATGCAAACAAAGGAAGGGATACACAGAATGAACCTACTACACTTCAATGTTTCAAGTGCAAGGAGATGAGGCATTATGCCAATCAATGCCCAAATCCAAGGGTTGATGATGATGGTCGACGTCAACAAAATCTTAAGGCTAAAGACAAAGGAAAGTCACATGCAATTTCTATCAGCGATGTGGAGTACGATAACGAAGTGGTGAAAGGTACACTTACCATCCACTCTAAAGTAGCAAATGTTTTATTTGATTCTGGATCCACATACTCTTTTATTTCTGAAAAATTTTCTAAGGGTATCACCGTATTACCTCAACAATTAGATGTTGAGTTAGCTGTGACAACACCTAATGGCACAACAGTCGCATCAAAAGTTTATAATTCTTCTCCGATCGAAGTTTGTGGGAAAGTGCTTCCTGCAAATCTTGTGATCCTTCCTTTAGTGTAATTTGATGTGATTCTTGGCATGGATTGGCTTTCTCTACATGGAGCTCATATCAATTGCCAAAGAAGGGAAGTCACGTTTCATATTCCAGATCAATCTTAGATCGTCTATCAATGCAAGGATGAACATAAAATTCCAGTGGAAATTTCTTCCATCTTATGGGTATTGATTCCACTAAATGAAGGTTATTTATCTCAAATGGTTGGTGAGAAACTCACGATTAAGAATATGCCCATTGTACGGGAGTTTGATGATGTCTTTCCGGAGGAATTACCGGGTCTTCCACCAAATCGTGAAGTTTAGTTTTCAATAGAACTCGTACCGGGTGCTTTGCCTATTTCAAAGACACCTTATAGAATGGCTCCAATTGAGTTGCAGGAATTGAAGAAGAAACTCCAAGAGAATCTTGATAAGGGATTCATACGCCCTAGTGTGTCACCTTGGGGAGCACCTGTTCTATTTGTTAAGAAGAAAGATGGATCAATGAGACTCTGCATTGATTATCAAGAACTTAACAAGATCACTATCAAGAACAAATATCCTCTCCCATGCATTGATGACTTATTTGACCAACTACGCGGAGCTCAATACTTTTCCAAGATTGATCTTCGTTCAGGGTATCATCAATTAGGGGTCAAAAGGGAGGATATACCAAAGACGGCTTTCCGTACAAGGTATGGACACTATGAATTTATAGTGATGTCATTTGGTCTTACTAATATCCCTGCTATCTTCATGGATCTAATGAATAGAGTCTTTAGAGACTATCTTGATCAATTTGTGGTAGTCTTTATAGACGATATTCTTGTCTATTCAAAGAGAAAGGAAGAGCATGAAGATCACTTGAGAATTATATTGAAGACCCTGAGAAAGGAGAAGCTTTATGCCAAATTTACCAAGTGTGAATTTTGGCTTTAAAAAGTTGCATTTTTGGGTCACATAATCTCAAAAGAGGGGATATTTGTGGATCCAGCAAAAACAGAGGTTATCGAAAGATGGTCAAGACCAACAAAAGTAACTGAGATCCGAAGTTTTCTTGGTTTGGATGGATATTATCGACGTTTTGTAAAATATTTTTCACGATTATCTAATCCACTCACCAAGTTGACTCGGAAAGGAGTTAAGTTTGTTTGGACAGAGGAATGTGAAGAGAATTTCAAGGAGTTGAAAAGAAGGTTATCCAGTGCACCTGTGCTCACACTACCTTGTAGTAGAGAAAGGTTTGTGATCTACAGTGATTCATCCAAGAAGGGATTGGGGTGTGTTCTTATGCAAAATGATATGGTGATAGCTTATGTCTCACGACAGTTGAAAATACATGAGCAAAATTACCCAACACATGATTTGGAGTTGGCTGCGGTAATCTTTGCATTAAAGATTTGGAGGCATTTCCTTTATGGTGAAAGGTGTGATATTTATACTGATCATAAAAGTTTAAAGTATATTTTCACACAAAAGGAGTTGAATATGCATCAAAGAAGATGGTTGGAAATGATTAAGGATTATGACTGCTCAATCCATTACCACCCTGGGAAAGCAAACAAGGTGGCAGATGCATTAAGTCGACAAGACCATGCTAGTTTATCCATGATGAGGATCACAAAAGATCCAATATTTATGGATTTACAAAGGATGGATCTTGGAATTATAATGGAAGGGGAAAAATCTTATCTTTCTCAAATGAATGTTCAACCATCTATACATGTGAAGATTAAAGAGGCACAGAAAGAAGATGTCGAGTTACAAAAGAAGGTGAGAAATGTTCCGGAATTCAACCTTGATTGTGATGGGATAATAATGTTCAGGAATCGGGTTTGTGTTCCTCCCATCCCCGAATTAAAGAAGGAGCTACTGGATGAGGCTCATAGTTCTTCATTCTCTATTCATCCTGGAAGCACGAAGATGTATAGGGACCTGAAAGAGTACTTCTGGTGGGATGGCATGAAAAGAGATGTTGTTGAATATGTCTCTCGATGCTTGGTTTGTCAACAAGTTAAAGCTGAGAGACAAAAGTCTAAGGGGATGTTACAACCATTACCCTTACCCGAATGGAAATGGGAAAACGTCACTATGGACTTTGTCACAGGACTTCCTAAAACATCCAAAGGCAATAATGCTATTTGGGTCATAGTTGATCGTCTTACAAAGTCTACACACTTCATTGCTATTAGAGAGGATTTCTCTCTAGATCATCTTGCCAGGATATATGTAAAGGAAGTGGTAAGATTGCATGGAGTACCAATTTCTATTATATCTGATCGGGATCCGAGATTTACCTCGAAGTTCTGGCGAAGTCTTCAGCATACTCTGGATATAGAGTTGAGTTTCAACACTGCTTATTATCCCCAGACAGACGGTCAGTCTGAGAGAACAATTCAAACCCTAGAAGATATGTTGAGAGCTTGCTCTATGGATTTCAAAGGAGGTTGGGATCAACACCTACCTTTGGTGGAATTTTCTTATAATAATAGCTTTCACTCCAGTATTTAGATGGCTCCTTATGAAGCTCTCTATGGAAAGAAATTCAGGACTCCAACTTGCTGGGATGAAGTTGGGGAAAGAAAGCTATTAGGACCTGATCTCGTTGATGAAATGGCAGAAAAGGTCAGATCTATTCAACAACACATAAGAGCAGCTCAGAGTCGACATAAAAGTTATGCCGACAACCGAAGAAAAGACCTAGAGTTTGAAGTGGGTGATAAATTGTTCTTACGAATATCTCCCTGGAAGAGGGTTATGATATTTCGAAAGAAGGGGAAGTTGAGCCCTAGATATATCGGTCCTTTCGAAATACTAGATCGTGTTGGGAATGTAGCTTACCGATTGGCGCTTCCACCGAATCTCTCTCAAGTTCACGATGTGTTCCATGTATCTCTCCTGATAAAGTACATACCAGATCCTTCACATGTACTCAGCTCAGAAGTTGTACCGCTGGAGCAAGATCTTTCTTATGAAGAACAGCCGATAGAGATTCTGGATCGTAGCGAAAAAGTCCTACGAAACAAGACCACTCGCTTGGTGAATGTTTTATGGAGGAACCACCAATTAGAATAAGCTACATGGGAGCTTGAGGATATGATGAGGGAGAAGTATCCTCATCTGTTTGTTACAAAGTGACGAATTTCGAGGGCGAAATTCTTTTTAAGGGGGGTAGAATGTAACACCCGAGATTTTTATGAGTAATATTTTGTTTTTATATATCATCAAAGGAATCTTTCACTACACACTTGCTTGGCTTACTTTACACGCAATCACGACCTTCCTCGATAGCTTGCGTCGTACACAACACCGAGTTTCACTAAACAACGATATGCTATTAAAATATTATTAAAACTAGCCGTTATGAATAGTAATAACCACTTTTTGAAATTTTATAAATTTTATTTTTCAAAATGGACTTCATTTTTGGATTTAGAATACCGAAATTAGCCTAGGGTGAAATTTTGGTATTTTTCTGAAAACTTTCAATTTTTGATGAATAGTGAAACCACTAAGTGGTAGGTTAAAAACTGAATTTTGCAAAAAACTTAATTTTACCGCTTTTGTGAATGGAATTTCAAAAATCCGATAGACACGGTTGATATCAGTAAGTAAAATGTGGTTCAATGAGATAAAAATAATTTTTTGGTGAATAGTAACTTTTTACTTTTTTTTACCGCGGTTAATAGTAAATAGGGTAACTAAGGGTAAATATGATATTACTATTACCCTAACACATGTCCTAATTCTATTGGATAAGTGTAATTCGACCAAAAACAACCTTATGAATAAAATATGACCATTTAGGCCCACTTGAGTTAGATTAGGACATTTATTATTAATTTATTTAAAGAAGGGTTAAAATAGTTAAAATCAAAGTTTAATAAGTAAATCATTTTTAATATGGGGTTATACATAAGCTAAATTAGACTATAAATATTAATTAGAAAGCTAAAAATATTTCCTACATAATGGTATTTTATTTTTAATTTTTAGACATTAAATAATTTAATTTATTTATGACACAATGATGATACAGTAATTATCTTATTAATGAAATATTGACATAATTGATGTTATAAACACCAAAATAAATGTAATTTGAGACTTTTTATGAATTCCACTAATTTTATAGGTTACTATGATATATTAGTGTTGATTTAATCAACTTGGTTCGAACATATAATTTTGTTATGACTTTCACAAAAATCATATATCAAATAGTGTCAAAATTGACACAAAATAGTTTTTAAATCAAATATTATATTATTAATTGTTATTTTATTCCTAAAAATCTAAGGTTCGGCCAAATGACTTAGATAAGGATATATATATTAATAATAAACAATTTGGGGTTCGTTTGGTATGTTATAGTAAGTGTATTAACCATATAGTGAAAGAAAACAAAAAGACATGGTAAAAGTTAAATTATTTAACTTAGAGTTAAATCTAATTGATAAGGTGAAAATAATACCCTAAACTTGTCTAAATCCTATTGGTTGATAGGATTTCGACCCATACCCACTTTAGCTTCGAAATAAGACCCTTTGGAACCATTATCAACCGATTTTGACTTTAATATAAAATAATATTTTGAGATATTCCTAAGGTGCCCCTCTCCTCCCTTATAAAAGGGCACCTCCTCCCCCTCCTCCTCACACCAATTTGAGCCCTCAAGCTCGGCCAACCCCTGCCATTTTCTCCTCTCCACTTCCGTAGAATAATCCTAGATGTCCTGGTCTTCTTCAAAGACCAATCTTAGTTCCCTAAGTGGAGGATTCAAAGAAGCGTTCCAAAGAAGAGGTAATATCCATTACCGATCTTTTCAATTTCTTTCTTCTTCAACTTCTTCTTTAGTTGTTTCATGATAAAGTAATAACATAAGTATTACTTACATACTGATATGTTATTATAAATATGAAACAACCCTAATTCACCTTCTATCCATCCTACGGAAAAATGAAATCACCACGCGTGCGTACGTACGGAATACCGTCTCCACGCCGTGGTGTAATCTATTTTCCACCATCACCTTACAAGGATGGGTATAATGGTGTAATGAGTAACTATTTATGATTATTATAAATTAATATTGATACTGAAATAATATATATATTATCCAATACAATTCCACGATCATAGGAACGATATCATCACTCGTGCGTACGTACGGAATACCGTCTCCACGATGTGAAGCGACTCGTTCTACATGATCATCATTACATAGTAATTATATAAATTAATTGAATGAATAAATATGATATATGTTACACTAATACCATTCTGGATATAAGGTATCTATAACCTTAAAAGAAGAATAAGAATTTATTCGGCAAAACACGCATAAGAACAAAAGGCAATAAAGACCCGAGTAACAAGTAACAATGAAATATTACTAACAAGAAGCTAAGAATATGACCATATATGATATCATATCAATATGTATGATTCTGTAATAAGTAAATAACATTATTTAAACCATTATACAGGAGCTTCGGACACGTACAAAGCAAATCGGACCTAAGGTAAGGGAAAATATCACAATCTCATTTTTATCCGAGATTGTTTTTACTTTGGCATTTACTGGGGTGTATTTTATCATCCACATCCATGTTCCATCAATATGTAATATTGTTTCCATCCACTTACAATATATTAAATCCAATTTTACCCTTCGGTGAGTTTTTAGTAAAAAATATGAAAGGAATCTTTTGTCATTTTTCGTACGAGGTACTTTTTGACTTTTCTGACAAAAGTACGAAGAATGTTCTTTTTTAACTTATACGGCATGAATGGATTTTTAAAGCATTATTTCCAAGAAGATTCCTTTACATGTTTTAAAGTTTATTTTTAATCAACTTCTTTTATTTTAAAGTCGTATGACATGTTATGAAAGGAAAAATGTTTTTGAAGTCGAAAGGATATTTTCCTCAAGAATGGAGTTCAAGTATTTTATCAAAATTATTTTCCATCTAAGATAATAAAAGGGTTCTGTTTTTATCCCTATTATTACATGGATTTGATTATGTTGTGATGGAAATATTTTTATGAATTCCTTTATCTTATATTAATTGTTTTATGATGTCATGTTGTTTAAGAATTCCATTTTTATTACATGGGTTACGCTATGATGTATGGTTTATGATTATGTGGCACACATAAGAAAGCATTCATTATAAGATGGGTGGGACCTATATCTCCCTCCAATGCATTGGGTAAAGATTTTATATCTCATGAGATAGACATGGCTGGAATGGTAGGTTATACCGGTTCAGTGAAACAGGACTGGAACGAGGGTGACTCAGTTCAGAAAGGGACTCTGTCCACTAAGATAGTCTTGGAAATGAGTCATGACTAACAAGAAATGATTTTCCATGATTATGTGTGCATGCCACAAAGTTTCAAGTTTCATGTTATGATTATGGGGATCTCATTTTCACTTCTATGATTTATTCCATGTTAATATATTATGATCTCTTTTGCAGGTTATGATTTTCAAAAAGATATGATATGATTTTTATTTCCTTTATTTGCCCTTGCTGAGCATTTGAGCTCACCCTTTTATGTTTTCTTTTCCCCAGGTCAGGAAGACAGATATTAAGTAGAATATGCTAAAAGGGACCCTAGATATGATGAAATAAATGGGAGACACTGTAGAAGATTTATGAACCAGTTGTTTATGTTTCCCAGTTTCTAAAGACACTATACCTATACGGTCCTTTGTGGTTTTGTCATATGTTGTAATAAGTGTGCTTCAATTTTGAAGTATTGACAATGTATGTAAAGTATGGGTCATTATAGACATGCCTATTGAGTAGAATCAGTAGAAGGAGAAGCTTCTTTACCACTAAAAAGTGTAATTGCACATACATTACCTTTGTCCTTCTGGTTGGAAATGGGTTGAGATGGTATTTGTCCAGACCCTTGCATATTAAGCTCACCGGCGGTGTTTTCCAACTGCCCTACTATAGTTTGTAGGTCTTGAATTTCCGATTTTTGTGGTCTGTTGGAACTGGAGGTCCTGGGTTGCCATTTTTTTCACCATGTCCTTGAGGCTTGGTTCAGATTTGGGAGGAGGACGATGATTGTTTTGAGAAGTTTAAGGATAAGAAGGTTGCATACCTTGGCCTTGTTGATACCAATTCTGCTTGGGGTAGCTTGATTTTCCTCCTTGTCGGTACTGGGGTTGCACCTGCCACCCTGGATTTGGATTTAGCCTGATTTGTTCTTGTTTGAGGGGAGGTGCTTCTTGGAATGGATGCCCTGAGAGCACAGTTGCACAAGACTTAGATGAATCTTGAATTTGTGGGCACTGGTTAGAAAAATGAGTGTTATCAGAACAAATACCACAATGTAATGGAATAGAAGTAGAGTGTGAGTTACCTTGTGCTTGAGCTAATTGCCTTAGAAGGGTATGAATCTCATCAATTTTTGTATCTACCTTTTGTTCTAGGGCTGAATGACTTACCTCATGAACTCCTCGGGTTGGTGTAATTTCTCATGTACCAAATTGTTGTGAATTTTGAGCCATGTTGGCTATTAAGTCACGAGCAGTGGAAGGAGTTTTATCAACTAGGGCACCACCAGCTGCAACATCAATCATTCCACGATCAATGGGAATAAATCCCTCATAGAAGTATTGGATTAGTAGCTGTTCACTAATCTGGTAGTGGGGGCAGCTTGAGCAAATTCTTTTGAATCTCTCCCAATATTCATGAAGGGTCTCTCCTTTTGATTGCCTAATTCCACAGATTTCTTTCCTAATTGATGCAGTTCGGGAGGCAGAGAAGAACTTCTCTAGAAAGAGTCTTTTTAGGTCATTCCAGCCCCCAATTGTGGTAGGCAAATAGTATAGCCAATCTTTGGCTACACCATCAAGGGAGAAAGGGATGGCCCTAAACTTAATTAAGTCCTCAGACACATTTTGGGGTTTCATGGTGGAGCACACTATGTGAAATTATTTACGGTGTTTATGAGGGTCCTCACCAGAAAGACCATGGAAATTAGGAAGAATGTGGATGAGTCTTGATCTCAGCTCAAAGTTGGTTGCTTTCTTGGGATATTGGATGTATGTAGGTTGGTACTCCACATCAGGGGTGGTCAGTTCTTTTAAAAGTTCAATTGTTTGCAGCTATTTTTTCTTGGGTTTGACTAGGTTCAATTTTGGATTGGTTTAGGACCACTTGAGGTTCCAAAAGGGGTTCCTCAATGTTACTTTATTGACCTTCTCTATATGCCTTGATATGTGTGTGAAGTGACTTTTCAATTTTAGGGTCAAATTCAAGTATTATTTCTTTACCAGATCGGGTCATGCAAATAATTTGTGAAGTTTTTTTTTTGAATATGGATAAAATCACTTAAGAAGGGTGAAAAAATAATATAATGTTATAATTCAGAATTATAGAGAGGTAGATGGAGAAGAAGAAGAGAGAGAGAGAGGGAAATAACACACCAAAAACAACAAAAAATAAAGACAAAACTCAAAACAAAAACAATCAAGTGGGGGTGGGGTATTTAAAAGAGTACTAATTAAGAAGTAAAATAAATAAATAAAAGGAAATAAATAAATAAAATGATCTTGGCTCCCTGGAAATAGCGCCAAAATTTGATCGTGTTGTCGAGCGCGTCAAATTAGTAGTTTAATTTTGACTAGAATTTCTGCAGTACAGCAACAACCCTAGGTCATCTCTCAACGGAGCCATAGATCATTAATTTAAAAAAAAATAGGGTTTTTATTATGAAATTAGAAAGGTAAATGGGGTTTTATAGTACTTGGGTTTGATGATAAAAGATGACAATAG
The DNA here is from genome assembly GCA_963277665.1 of Viscum album. Classification (NCBI taxonomy): domain Eukaryota; kingdom Viridiplantae; phylum Streptophyta; class Magnoliopsida; order Santalales; family Viscaceae; genus Viscum; species Viscum album. The sequence goes on along the minus strand of OY728134.1, from coordinate 570,813,744 downwards.
AAAATGAAAGCGATAAAACAAAGTAGAAGTAAACAAGATTGATTAAACGTGATCAACCCGGGGAAGTCTCGTGATGCTCATCCTTCATCGCTTCAAGGGATGGGGTTATGATCTTTTAATACCTGGTTTGTAACACATATTAACATACTTTTACTAAGTTTATTCTAGGATACCTCCTAGGGTTTAGTCGAAAACACACAATGATTCACAGGACACTGCCGATGATTGAGTGATTTGTGTTCGACATCATAACCGAAACTCACCAAGGCAATACACGAAGAACTCGATGTGCTGTCCAGGTTTGTATGTTACTTCTTTGTGATACCATTAAATAAATATTCATGATTATTAAAGTACTTATGTGAGTTCAATTGACCAATATGAACCACACAAACACCATAATTGAATGAGGGAAGAAAAAGGGATGAACGATGTGTGAAACATCAAATGAAAGGGTACCCCCAAACATGATCATTTGAGATGAGTATAACATACCAGTATCTAACTAAATTAAATAAAAATAGAGGAAGAGGGAAAACAACATACAAACTGGAATTAAAAATATCATTCAAAATAATACAAGTTTGAAGCTCAGGATTACATCACATTATTCCCCGGGTGATCACAAGGGGTTTAGAAACCCCTGGGAGGGGAAGAAGAAGAAGATGTTAAAGTAGAACTTCCCATAGCCTCCAGAACTTCTTGGGATGATTAAAATAATCCTTGGGGACTCCAAAATGGAAAAACTTTGCCTCCTGGCCGAACTTTCAAATTGGGAGCCCAAGGTTTTATTTTATAGGAAAATTGGAAGGTGGTTTTAGGCACACAGATTTCTTCAATCCACTTGTACCAAGCATTTCTTCCTTCATACTGCCTTATCTTGCTTTGGAGAAAATATAAAATTTGTATCCCCACTTCTTAGCTATCTCCACCGAATGTTTGGAACCATTTGAAAAACTACATCTCTAGATATTGATAAAATACAGAACACCGCATTTGACTTGGTCCAGCTTTGATTACTTGGTTAGATCAGTTAGTATGGGCATCGTAGAGGCCGAATGGGGCTTCTTTTCTTTCATATGAAATGTAGACCATAAAATTTTGGACCGGTCCACAAAATTTAATCCCATTTGTATTCACGGTTCTGTAGAAATATGCAGTTGAGTCCACTGGTGTTCTTGGATCATGTGTAGATTGGACCATCTTTCTTGGACTTCATTATAGGTTCTCCAAACCACCTCCACCTTCAATATAATTATCAAAACATGTAAGATTTCCATTTTTAATAGTGTTAAACACAAAATAATTGAATCAAACATTGAGTGAAATTTATTATTATACTTTTAATTTTCAATACAATACCAATTTAATACATTGGTATAAGGGTGAAATAAAACAGTGAATCGTGGTACGATCACACCCCCACACCTAAACATTTGCACTCCTGGGCAATGTATAATATCCTAATCATGTCCCATACATAAATCAAAGGTGTCAAAACATCCAATATTCTTCAAAAATGAAATTCATCATGTCTCGTTTACGGAATCAATTTTCCTATCATTTTTCTTTTCTCACATTCAAATTTGTTCAACTTCATTTGTTAACCCATGAAACAAGTCGCAACCTACCTCAACTAAAAAATTTCCCTCTTCACTCAAGGAACACATGAAAGTGGATTTATGCTCTTTTGTCATATTTCATGCAATATTACCATATGCTTTCAAAGATTCTAAGTTCTCTACCGGTAGAAACTAGTGTGCTACTCAAGAGGACTTTCAACAGGTTATTCTGAGGTTCAAGGGTTGGTAGGATTTAATGTTTAAAAATATGAGGCTGAAGAGGAGTTTTTAATATCTTGTGTACAAAACATGTCAAAATTCATCAAGTGTTCACAATGAATATACACTCTCAACACCTCACAAAGTGTATCACCTCCAACTCTCTCTCCCCGTTGTCCATTTTGTGGGTCATAACCAAACAATGAATAATAATGAGTAAACATCCTCTTTCTCTATTTTCTTCTTTTGTTCTGTTTCTTTTTTTCAATGTATAGAACTATATTTTTTTAGTTTTTTTGGAGATAAATAGGGAAACATGTATAAAACAATGATGATAATATGGCTTGTGAACCCATTGCCCAACGAAAATGTAGGCACCCTTTATATCAACAAATAACAATGATTCTTTCCCATGAATTCCCATAGAAACACCCTCTCACCCACACTTTCTGAAAATAAACAAGAATATACACAAGATATGGGTACGTAGGGATAAATTAGCTTGTAATATGGCTACCTAAAAGGCATGTAATGGTCTCTAAGGCTTTATAAGGATAAAATGTAAAGGTGGCCAAAAATAGAGGATAATTGTACAAAGGGCTTTTCAATGAATGATTACCTCTATCATGAATGTATCATACTTGAATCTTATGGATTCAAACAGGATCAAGGAAAGTTCTAGTTTCTCTACATGACCCGAGACTCTCAAGAAAGTCATTAAAAGGAAGAATATGAAATAAAGGGTTTAGAATGTCTCTCGGGTAAGGGATTAAAATATTGGTCAGTGATAATGAGGCTTGGGTTTCAAAAATCCATTAAACACATAATAATGATTTGAAAATAAAAATTATAGAAAAAGATTCCATATCAACATTCATTTGAAAAACATTTTTCCAAAAACAGTGGAATTTTCAACACAATCGACTCAAGTATGGAAAATGATTTTGGATTTTTTTTAAAGATCGTTTTTTATCTAAAAACACAAAATAAGGAAAAATAAATCAAAAATGAAAACACTTATTTTTTTTATTTTTTTTATTAATCCTAACTATGACATGTCACCCTCCCCTAAACCTAAAAGTTACATTGTCCTCAATGAAATTATTTTAAATAAATAGACAAGTAAATAAATGGTTGGGAGAAGGGAATGCCTGCTAAGTGGTGTCATATGTGGCATCTATCAGTTGGATTTCATCCAAGATATGCTTTGGAAAATCCTCATAGAAGTGTTTCATCCTCTGCCCATTGATAGTAATTATTTTCCCACTCTTCTCATGAAAAACCTGTATAGCACCAAAAGGGTACACATTAGTATTGGTATAAAAACCGAGCCATCGAGAACGAATCTTAATTGGGTAGAGCTTTAGCATGGAATTATACATGAGAACCTTCTCACCAATATGGAACTTCCACTGATGAATCATTCTATCATGGATAAATTTTTTCTTCTATTTATAGATTCGGGAGTTCTTATATGCATCACATCGAATTTATTCTAACTCTTGTATCTATAGCTTTCTATGCTCACATGCATCTGAAAGATTCATATTACATTGTTTAACAGAAGAATATTCATGGTGTTCTACCTCCCCTGAGAGGTGACAAGCCTTTCCAAACACAATTCTATATGGTTACATTTTAATTGGGGTTTTAAAAGCTATATGGTATTCCCAAAGTGCATCATCCAAGAGAAAACTCCAATCTTTTCTATTGGGTTGTACCATTTTTTCCAAGATTCGTTTAACTTCATGATTTGATATTTCTGTTGGTCCATTAGTTTGGGGGTGATATGCAGTGGAGACTTTATGATCAACCCCATACTTACGAAGAAACTTTTTCATGTTGAGATTGAAAAAATGTGAACAATGATCACTAATGATGAATCTTGGTAAACCAAACCTTCTGAAAATTTGGGACCTCACAAAATCAACAACCACTCAAGATTCATCGGTCCTGGTGGCCTTTTCTTCCACCCTTTTAGATACATAGTCAACAGCCAATAATATGTACACAAAGCCAAATGAATTTGGAAAAGTCCCCATGAAGTCAATGCCCCATGCATCGAAGATCTCACAAAATAACATGGGTTGTTGGGGCATTTCATTACTCTTAGATATATTCCCGGTGAATTGACAATGACTACATGACTTGAAAAATATATGGGCATCCCAATATAAATTTGGCCAATAAATTCCTGAGTCAAGGACCTTTCAAGATGTACATTGGGATCCAAATTGGCCTCCATATGCCAAAGTGTGGCGGAAGGTGAAAACAGAGCTGAACTCATGGTTAGGGACACACAGACGAACTACTTGGTCACTAAAAATTCTTCACAAGTATGGGTAATCCCAAATTTACCACTGAGAATCATGCTTAAGTATCTGCAATTGTGAAGTACTAAAATCAGTGGGGACCCTGGATGTTATTAGATAATTCAAAATGTCTGCATAATAGGGGGTAAGGTCCACAACATCACAAAGGGTCTCATGAGGGAAGAATTCTCCAATGGGGAGGGGTGAGTCAATATTATGGTCCAATGGTGGTGAAATCCTACTAATGTGGTTAGCTACCACATTTTCCACTCTTCTCTTATCTATAATCTCAAGTTCAAACTTCTGGAGGAGGAGCATCCACAGAATGAGGCGGGGCTTAGCTTTAGGTTTCCTTAGGAGGAAACAAAGGGTAGCATGATCAAAAAAGGCAATGATTTTTGACCTAATAAGATTTGAACAGAATTTTTCCAAGGAAAAAACAATAGAAAGAAGTTATTTTTCAGTGGTTGTGTAGTTCTCTTGGGTCAGTTCAAGGGTAAGTGAGGCATATGCAATGACATGAGGAGCCTTCTCAACCCTTTGTGATAAAACTGCCCCAACTGCAAAGTTAGAGGCATCACACATAAGTTCAAATGGGAGATCCCACCTTGGAGGTTGGATGATTGGAGGTGATGTGAGACTCCTTTTTAGTGAATTGAATTCATCCTCACAATTTTTATCAAAAACACATTCAAAATCCTTTTGTAATAATTGTGATAAGGGAAGTGTGATCTTATCGAAGTCTTTAATGAATCGGCGGTAAAAACCAGCATGACCCAAGAAAGATCTCACCTCACGAACAAATTTTAGATATAGAAGGGTTGAAATTAATTCAATTTTATATTTATCAACTTGAATTCCATTATTTGAAATGACATGCCCAAGAACTATCCCCCGCTCAACCATAAAATGGAATTTCTCAAAATTTAAAACAAGATCTTTTTCAATGCAGCGGCGAAGGACAGAACCTAGGTATTCCAAAAAATCATCAAAAGAATTTCCATAAACTGTGAAATAATCCATAAAAACTTCCATGAAATTCTCAAGGTACACTGAAAATATACTCAACATATAATGCTGAAAAGTACCAGGAGCATTACAAAGACCAAAAGGCATCCTTCTGTATGAAAATGTGCCAAATGGATAGGTAAATGTTGTCTTTTCTTGATCCTCAGGGGCTATATTGATTTGGAAATAACCCAAATAACCATCAAGGAAACAATAATGGGACTTACCAACCAATCGTTCTAACATTTGGTCAATGAAAGGTAGAGCAAAGTGGTCCTTCTGCGTGGCTTCATTCAGTCGATGGTAGTCAATACAGACTCGCCAACTGTTTTTCACACGTGTTGGAACCAATTCATTCTTTTCATTTGACACAACTATTATTCCTATTTTTTAGGCATAATTTTCACTAGGCTGACCCATTTACTATCAGATATAGGATAAATGATCCCTATAGCAAGTAATTTACTAACTTCCAATTTTACCACTTAAAGGAGATTAGGATTCAACCGGCATTGAGATTGTCTTACGGGATTCGCCTCATCATCCAAAAGTATATGGTGCATACAAATAGATGGGCTAATCCCAGGAATATCAGCCAATGTCCATCCTATTTCCCTTTTACACTCTCTCAAAATTTTGAGCAGTTTCGATTCTTGTTGCAGAGAGAGGTTATTGGCAATAATGACAGACAATTGGTTAATACCCTCAAGATAAGCATATTTTAAATTAGAAGGAAGTGGTTTTAATTCCAACACCAGGGGTTTTTAGACTAAGGGAGGGTATTTAGGGGGCGTGAGGTCCATTAAATTGTATATTTTCTCATGTTTAATATCTAAAGATAGATAATCTATTGAAATGAGATTTTCATAATCATCGACGGTCATGGGTAACTCTGAATAAACACACTCATCAATTAAAGCACAAAATTTACACTTTTCAGAACCCACACAACACTCAAAACATGACTCAAAACTCAAATCATCTAAGGGTGAAAAAGAAGAAAATGAATCAGAGTATGGGTTGAGAAGAGAATTGTGTGTGTGTGGATAGTTTGAGAAAACTTCCATCGAATAGATAGGAAGAGTGGAGTTCTCTTCAATGGGGTGTTTCATAGCCTCAAGGATGTTAAAACTGATCTTTTCTCCTTCTAATTCCATGGACAGCGTACCATTATGAACATTGATGATCGTATTTTCTGTTTTTAGGAATGGCCTCCCAATTATGAGAGGAGCATTTCCTTGGGTTCGGGTATCTTCCATCTCAAGAAAGTATAAATCAGCAGGGAAGATGAGATTCTTCACTCATGCAAGGACATCCTCAATCACTCCTTTTGGATGCGTTGTACTCCAGTTGGCAAGTTACACGACAATGCCTGTTGCTTGAAGCTCTCCAACATGTATAGAAGTATACACAGAGTGAGGCATTACATTAATGGAAGCACCTAAATCTAGAATAGCATCAGAAAAGAAGGTCTCCCCTATGGTACACGGTATCGTGAATGTGCCTGGATCCTTGCATTTGGTTGGAATTTCTAGTTGAATCAAGGCTGAGACATTCCTACCCAAGTTGACTCTCTCATTCCCCTTTAGCCTTCGTCTATGGGTGAAAAGTTATTTAAGAAATTTGACATAACGGGGAATTTTCTTGACTGCATCCAATAATGGAATATTAACTTTAACTTTTTTAAATGTATCCATTATTTCATTGTAAATCTTATTATCAAAGTTTTTCTTCGATTTAGAGAGTATTTGAGGGAAAGGAAGAGGAATTGATTGTTCATGGGAATCCCTAATGATAATTTAATTGTCATTTTTGTTTTTTTCTTCACTGGAATCTTTTATGGGTGGAGAAAGAGTGTTTTCAAGAGGGGGACATACTTGTTGAGTAGAATTAGTAGAAGGAGAAGCTTCTTTACCAATACGAAGTGTAATTTCACATACATTACCTTTGTCCTTCGGATTGGCAATGGGTTGAGATGGTAGTTGTTCAGACCCTTGCAACTTAAGCTCACTGATGGTGTTTTCCAACTACCCTACTTGAGTTCGTAGGTCTTGAATTTCCGATTGTGTGGTCTGTTGGAACTGGAGGTTCTGGGTTTCCATTTGTTTCACCATGTCCATGAGGATTGGTTCAGATTTGGAAGGAGGAGGATGATTGTTTTGAGAAGTTTAAGGATAATAAGGTTGCATACCTTGGCCTTGTTGATACCAATTCTGCTTGGGGTAGCTTGAGTTTCCTGATTATCGGTACTAGGGTTGTGCTTGCCACCCTGGATTTGGATTTGGCCTGAATTTTTCTTGTATTAAGGGAGGTTCTTGTTGGAATGGATGCCCTAGGAACACAGATGCACAAGACTCAGATGAATCTTGAAGTTGTAGGCACTGGTCAGAAAAATGAGTGTTATCAGAACAAATACCACAATGTAATGGAATATAAGTAGAGTGCGAGTTAGCTTGTGCTTGAGCTAATTTCCTTAGAAGGGTATGCATCTCATCAAGTTTAGTATCTACCTTTTTTTCTAGTGATGAATGACTTACCTCATGAACTCCTCAGGTTGGTGCAATTGCTCGTGTACCAAATTGTTATGCATTTTGAGCCATGTTGGCTATTAAGTCACAAGCGGCGGAAGGAGTTTTATCAACTAGGGCACCACCAGCTGTAGTATCAATAATTCCATGATCAATGGGAATAAGTCCCTCATAGAATTATTGTATTAGTAGTTGTTCACTAATCTGGTGGGGGGGCAGTTTGAGCAAAGTCTTTTGAATCTCTCCCAATATTCATGAAGGGTCTCTCCTTGTGATTGCATAATTCGAGAGATTTCTTTCCTAATTGATGCAGTTTGGGAGGCAGGGAAGAACTTATCTAGAAAGAGTCTTTTTAGGTAATTACATCCCCCAATTGTAGTAGGCAAATAGTATATCCAATCTTTGGCTACACCATCAAGGGAGAAAGGTAAGGCCCTAAACTTAATTAAGTCCTCAGACACATTTTGGGGTTTCATGGTGGAGCACACTATGTGAAATTCCATAAGGTGTTTATGAGGGTCCTCACTGGGAATACCATGGAATTTAGGAAGAAGGTGGATGAGTCTTGATCTCAGCTCAAAGTTGGCTACTTCCTCGGGATATTGGATGTACGTAGGTTGGTACTCCACATCAGGGGTGGTCAGTTCTTTTAAAGATCAATTGTTTGCAGCCATGTTTTCTTGGGTTTGACTGGGATCAATTTTGGATTGGATTAGGACCACTTGAGGTTCCAAAAGGGGTTCCTAAATGTTACTTGATTGACCTTCTCTAGATGCCTTGATTTGTGTGTGAAGCGACTTTTCAATTTCAGGTTCAAATTCAAGTAGTGTTTCTTTACCAGGTCGGGTCATGCAAATAATTTGTGAAGTTTTTTTTTTGAATATGGATAAAATCACTTAAGAAGGGTGAAAAGATAATATAATTTTATACTAAAGAATTATAGAGAGGGAGATGGAGAAGAAGAGAGAGAGAGAGAGAGAAAGAACACACCAAAAACAAAAAAAAATAAACACAAAAACCAAAACAAAAAAAATCAAATGGGGGTGGGGTATTTAAAAGAGTACTAATTAAGAAGTAAAATAAATAAATAAATAAAAGGAAATAAATAAAATAAAATTATCTTGACTCCCCATCAATGGTGCCAAAATTTGATCGTGTTTTCGAGCACATCAAATTAGTTGTTTAATTTTGACTAGAATTTCTGCAGTACAGCAGCAACCCTAGGTCGTCTCTCGACGGAGCCTTAGATCATTAATTTAAAAAAAGTGGGTTTTTATTATGAAAGTAGAAAGGTAAATAGGGTTTTATAGTACTTGGGTTTGATGATAAAATATGACAATAGAAAATGAAAGCGATAAAACAAAGTAAATGTAAACAAGATTGATTAAACGTGGTCAACCTGGGGAAGTCTTATGATGTCCATCCTTCATCACTTCAAGGGATGGGGTTATGATCTTTTAATACCTGGTTTGTAACACATATTAACAATCTTTTATAGATTTTATGTTAGGATACCTCCTAGGGTTTAGTCGAAAACACACAATGATTCACCGGACACCGCCGATGATTGAGTGATTTATGTTCGACATCATAACCGAAACTCACCAAGGCAACACACGAAGAACTCGATGTGTTTTCCAGGTTTGTATGTTACTTATTTGTGATACCATGACATAAATTTTCATGATCATGATAGTGCTTATGTGAATTCAATTGACCAATATGAACCACACAAACACCGCAATTGAATGAGGGAAGAAAAAGGGATGAATGGTGTGTGAAACATCATATGAATAGGTACCCCCAAACATGATCATTTGAGTTGAGTATAACATACCAGTATATAACTCAAGTAAATAAAAATAGATTATGAGTAAAAAAACATACAACCTGGAATTAAAAAGATCATTCAAAATAATTCAAGTTTGAAGCTCGGGATTACATCACATTCCTCCCCAGGTGATCACAAGGGGTTTAGAAACCCATGGGAGGGGAAGAAGAAGAAGATGTTGAAGTATAACTTACCATAGCCTCCAGAAATTCATGGGATGATGAAAAGACTCCTTGGGGACTACGAAATGGTAGAACCTTACCTCCTGGCCGAACTTGAAAATGGGGAGCCCAATGTGCCATTTTGTAGGAAAATTGGAAGGTGGTTTTAGGCACACAGATTTCTTTAATCCAATTGTACCATGAATTTAGGCATTCATACAGCGTTATATCACTTTAGAGAAAATAGAAAAGTTTTAGCCCCACCTCTTGGCTGTCTCCACCAAAATTTTGGTACCATTTGGACAAATACATCTCTAGATATTGATAAAATATAGAACACCTCATTTGACTTGGTCCAGCTTTGATTCCTTGGACAGATTAGTTAGTATGGGCATCATAGAGGCCGAATGGGGCTTTGGTTCCTGCATATGAAATGTATCCCATAAAATTTTGGGTCGAACCAAAAATTTCAGCCCATTTGGATTCACTTTTCAGTAGCAATATGCAGTTGAGTCCACTGGTGTTCTTGGATCATGTGCAGATTAGCCCATCTTTCTTGGACTTCATCATGGGTTCTCCAAGTCACCTCCACCTTCAATATAATTATCAAAAGATGTAACATTTCCCTTTTTAACAGTGTTAAAAACAAAAATAATTGAATCAAACATGGAGTGAAATTTTTTATTATACTTGTAATTTTCAATACAATACCAGTTTAATACATTGGTATAAGGGTGAAATAAAACAGTGAATCGTGGTACGATCAGTCACCTATCCCTATGATTGAATCTAGTTGATGACTATTCCAATGGTGTAATCATAGTATTAGGGAGGGATAATAAGTGCAAGGATCCTTACTGTCCCAATTCTGACACCAAAACTAAATGAACCATTATTAATTGAATCCCTAGAACATGAACCCAAAATCACGGAACCTAGCATGTATCTACCCTAATATCAAACCCAATCGTTATTGTTGTCTTTCTCATTCTTTACAAAAAAATCAAAAAAAATCAGTTTTAGTTTCTTAATTAATTTAGAACATATGCTCTATCCCTATGGAATCGATACTTGGACTGACTATATACTACATTTTTAGTTAGGCTATTTGAGTTTATATAAATTACTAAATTTGGTTAGACCCAAAGGATTTAACAATGCCCCACATGCTGTAAAATAGGTTTAGGAAACTTGAATAGTGAAATAGGTATTTACAACCACAAAATTATAATCAATTTCCTTGGTATAATTAGGATCAATTTGATAATCAAGATAGAATAAATTTCAAATCTTTTAAAAATAAACAAAAATAGATCTATTTTAATTCCCCATCCCACTAAAAATAAACATAAATATGATTCACATATTGAGGAAATAGTTAAAAATGGTAATAAATTTATCATCAAAAAAATTATTGTTATAGGATATGATAACACAAATGGTTCAAATGGTAATGTAAATCATTAGTCTAAAAAATCAAGGTAGTATTAATCTTCCATCACAAGATGATGTTAACCCAAGTGGAAGGGAGAAGTTAGTTCCCTAATTCTAAGAAGTGGAACTGAAATTAATAACCCATAGTCTAAACATAATGAACTAGAACATAAAAGGGACATAACTACTTTTGAAACAAATGGAAAACCAAATAAATAAGTTACAAAACCAACTTCTGAATTAGTTCTTGGAACTATTGGAATAGAAAATACTTCCCATAAGACTGTACAGCAGAAAAAATAAATAAATTGGAAGAAAGAAATCTTGAAAAAACATAGAGTTATTTTAGAAATATTATGAGATCATATAATAGGAAGAAAAAAGTTGATGATGACTTTAAAATGTATAGAGATCCACTGCCCTACCCTCTAGGTAGTCCTCCTATTAAAATCAATGGTGAAATTTAAATGGATAAAAAGTTATTGAAACTTTTAGAAAATTATAAGTTAATATTACTTTGATGGATGCTATGAAAAAAATCCATAGATATGATAAATTACTCAAAGAAATGTATACCCATAAAAATAATTTCAAGGGAGGTGATAAAGTCAATTTTTGGAGGAATGGATCTTCCATGATCCAACACTCTGTAACTATTAAGTGTAAGGATCCAAGTATGTTTTCTATTACTTGTTTTATTAGAAAAAATCAATTTTAGGATGTTGTGTTAGATCTATGAGCCTCTATAATTATTATGCCTTATTTTTTATTTTCATCAATGCTGGTTGGAGAGCTCAAGAATTCTATAATGGTAATACATCTAGCTAGTAAAAGTCTAGATAAGCTAGCTAGATACATAGAGAATGTTTTGATATGGGTAAATGATCTTTTTTTTCTACTGAATTTTATCTTTTCGATATAGATGATGTATTATTTAGAAGACACAAACCATTAATTCTAAGTAGATCATTTTTAAAATTGTGAAGGCTATTATAAATTTTCACAAAGTAAATTTTTCATTAAAGTTTAGAGTTCATATGGTTAATTTTCATATCTTTGAATTAATGAAACACTCTATGTAACATCTGCACAATAATTTAACATGATTTATTAATTTTATACAAATTTGTTTCCCAGTTTTATTTAAAATATCCACCATATTAATTATTTAATATATGAACTTTTGTCTAACCATGATTTTTAAGAATCTGAAAATCTTGAAAACTATAATGATTTTGAAACTAAATCCATTTTTTAAGAATCGTCTTATTTTTTTGAAGTTGTTGAAAAGAAAAAGAGTGGAACTTATTAGATTTTTTCTAGAAATGATATTAATATGGATAAGAATTTTCCTATTATTTTTTTAAAAATATTTGATTAAAAATTATTTTGAAATATTAAATGAAAATGAATCTGAACTGGCTAAAAAAATTAAAATCTACTTCATGTGATAGTTGTGTGGATAATGATGGTTTCTTTGATAATGTTTCTTGTGAACCCACTATTCATATCTTAAAAACTACTCATAATTATGATAAAGGGATATCTCATCATTGTTCACATGAATCTAAAATTTATTTTGAGGATGACGCATATTATTTTTCTAAGAATGATTCCACTTCTAGTGTATAAGTTTGTAAAAATATTATCTTAGGGAATAATTTAGAGGTTAAAAAAGAAGTAAAAACACCAATAAACAAATTTTTACCAAAGAGGACATCCCACCTAAAGTTTAATTAAAAACATATCCTAAAATTTTAAAATATACCTAATTGGTAGATGAACAAAAATTTCCTGTTACAGTTGCTAGTGGGTCATCCAGTGAACAAAATAACCAACTCTTAGAGGCCATTAAGGATAATAAAAAGGTAATATTCTAGTATTTAGATTAATTACTAATTATTAATCCTTCTATATGTATTCTTAGTATAATTTTAGATGAAAATTTTAGACATATTAAATAATTCCAAAGGATTTTGAATCCAACCCTTCTTGAGGCTGTTAAAAAATAGGTGTCTATCTTGTTGGATACTAGTATAGTTTACCCCATTTCTAATACCCAATGATTAAGTCAGTCCATATTGTTCTTAAAAAGGTTGGATTCACAATTTTCAAGAATGAATTTAAATAATTAGTTTCATTTAGGTTTCACAATAAATGGAGGGTATGCATTGATTATAAGAAGATGAACTTAGTGACTAAGAATTTCCACATTCCCCTTCCTTTTCTTGATCAAATCCTTGAAATATTAATAGTTAAATCCCATTATCTCTTCCTGGATAGTTTTTCTGAATATTTCCATATTCATATTTCCCCATAAGAATAGAATGAATCAACTTTTACACATCACATTGGTATATTTTAATATAAGATAATTCCATTTGGGATATATAATTCCCCTTCCAAATTCCAAATATTAATTCTTATTATTTTATCTTAAACTCATAAGTAATGTATGGAGGTGTTTATGGATGGTTTTATAGTGTATAGTCTATCTTTTTAGAGTTTTATAAGAAGTTTAGGGTCTATTCTTAGAGTTTTCATTGAAAAAAACCTTGTTTTGATCTTTGAGAAATTTCATTTTATGGTTGAGAGTGGAATTGTTCTTGGTAATGAAGTGTCTATAAATGGAAATTGAGTGAACAAGTCCATGGTTGACATTATATCTTCACTATATTTTCTAAACACAATGGAATATATTTGTTCTTTTTTCTATGATAGATTCTATAGGATATTCAGAAATTATTTTAGATGAATTTTTTTCCCATTGACAATCCTATAGAAGTATTCTCCTTTTGTCTTTGATATTAAGTATAGGGAAGTATTTAATGAACTCAAGATGAAGATTTTATCCCCACTAATAGTTTAATCACCCAGCGTAGAGTTACTATTTGATGTGATGATTGATGATTTAGAATTCATGTTAGGGTTGTTCTTGGAAAAAGAGTGGAGAGGAAATCACATTTCATTGATTATGTATCTAGGGCACTATATACTACCAAATAAAATTACACAACAACATAGAAATAATTTCCAGGAGATTTTTCCCTTTATAAGTTTAGATTCTATCTTTTAGGGTCTAAATTTTTAGTTTTCACTAAACATTCTACTATAATATGTCTCATAAAGAAGAAAGATTTAAAACCAAGGATTTCTATATGGATTTTGTAATTATAGGAATTTTACATGGAGACTAAGATAGGAAATGAATTGAGAACACTTTGGATGGTTATTTTATTAGGATACTAACTAATTTAAATCTAAGAAAATAATCTGATGAACCGAATAAAGAGTTTTTACCTAGGGATAAATTTTATTCTGTTGTTATTGATAAAATACCATGATTTTTAGAAATAGTGAATTTCTTAATTGCTGATGTTACTCCTCACTAGTTTTATAAACAACAAGTTGAAAATTTTATTAGTGAGTATAAGAAATATGTTTGGGATGATCCTTACTTATGGAATATGGGAAGTGATCGTATTGTTTGGAGATATATCCAAAATTATAAAATTTATTCAATACTGAAATTATACCATAGTTTGAGCAGTGGAGGTCACTTTGGACCCCAGATAATAGCTAATAAGGTGTTAGATTCAGTGTTATTTTGGACAACCATTTTAAAAAAATTATCATGAGTTATTTATGACTTGTAAATATTATCAATTCCAAGGAAATATTTCTTTAACTAATGAGATTTCTCAATAGCCTTTTTGTTTTTTTATGTATTTGATGTTTGGGAATGGATTTTATGGAACCTTTTCCTAATTCCTTTTGATATTATTACATCCTTCTTATTTTATATTATTTGTCTAAGTGTATTGATGTTATACCAACTAGGACTAATGATGTTAAAGTGGTGCCATAGTTTGTAAAGAGAAATCTGTTTCATAGATATGGGATGCCAATGTTAATTCTTACAGACCAAGGTATGCATTTATATAATATGATAATGGAAGCTTTATTTAAAAGATATGAGGTTAGTCATAAAGTTATTACACCCTTTCATCCTCAAAAAAATGGTATGGTTAAAGTTTCAAATATATAAATCAAACATATTCTTGAAAAAACAGTTAACCTAAATTAGAAGGATTGGATTTTAAGGCTTCAAGATGATTTTTAGGTGCATAGGACATCCTATAAAACTATAATATAGATGTCACCCTATAGGATTGTCTTTGGTAATGCATGTAATCTACCTGTAAAGTTATAGTATAGATATTTTTGGGTTATTAAGTATTTTAAGTTGAATTTTTCTGAAGTTGTAAAATAGTGGAGTTTTTTATAAAATAATAAAAAATAATTTGGGTAAATTCCTATGAAAATAAAAGGATTTTTAAATAAAAAATAAAGGATATTCATGAAAATTTGATTTTGAACAATGAATTTTAGATTGGAGATAAAGTGTTGTTGTACAACTTTAGGATTAAGTTCCTCCTAGGTAAATTTTATTAAAAATGATATAGTCTTTTTATTATGACTCGTTTTTCCTTTTGGTGATATACATATTAGATATCTAGTTAAGAATGATTCTTTCTCTATAATCATAAATAGACTTAATCTATTTTGAGAATAGATCAATGAACCTCAAATGGATAATCTCCTTCTGTTAAAAGTTGAATTACATTGAGTTTTATAGGATGTATCTTCTCTTTTTTCATATTATTGTATAGAATAGGTGTGGGGGAAGAAATAACCTTTTTTATTTTTTGGTTTTTATTTTTTTTCTTTATTTTTCTTTAAAAAGAATAAAGTGAGCCTATTGGGGGGATATTGACTATACTACTTACCATTAGGATTTCACTATGTGTTATTCTCTACTTAAACATCTTATTGGAGAAGAAACTTTACAATCTAAATTGATCGATAGAATCTGTAAATTAAAGATATTTAAATCAATATCCCCTTACTTTGCACACTCTGATTGACTTATTGAGAAGAAAGTAGTGGTATAATTGATCTAGTGGTCAATGGGGGTATGGTATATGGAGTTAAAAGATATTTTGGTCATGTGATTGGTTGGTAGGATTTTTGGTATGAAGCATATATGGTTTCAACTAAACCTCAAGGATCAAAAGAGTTTCCAATGGAGCAGATTGGATAAAATCTCTTAGATCTCTATATCTGGTTATTTTATTTTTTGAGTTTAATTTATGAAACCTCACTATGGTTTTTTATTCTTTTATGAGTTTTAACATATAACCAAATAGTTTCCTTAATGAATTTAAGGGAGTTTACACATCTTATGATTTAATGGTATGATTAATCTTCTTCTTTCAAGGGCGTACTTGTTTTAAATTATGCATTTTTATTACTAACATTAATTCTATTTAGTTTTTTCTCGTCAATTTCTTGTTTTTTAAAGTTTTTTTATGTTTTCAAATGCATGTTGTGATTCTTGAAATCCTTATTGGTCATTATATCAGCAAGATCTATCTTTGTGTTTTATAATGATGTAACTGCATATTTTTTTAATCATATTTGGAAAATCATTTTTTGAATTCATATGTTTCATGAAACATTATAGAAAAGAATTATGTTCTTAATTTCTTATAGTAGTGGATAGTAGGGTACATTTTGTGCATGTTTTGAAAAAAAATCTTGTAAAATTGTTTTTAAACTTTCCTATTACCCTCAAAACCACATATTTTTTGTACTAATTTGTAAATCTACTTGAAGAAAAATATTTTTTGTTTCTTTCACCTTAAGATTCAGAATTGGAGACAATGTTGAGATTTAAGTGTTGGGGAGGGGTCTTAATTGATATGGATAGTTTTCCAATTTATCCCATAAAAACCCCTAATTTTTTCATAAATTACTGTCTTCAAGGGAATATTAGTAATTTTAAATAGTTCAAAATTAATTTTAAAATTTGAAGGTATTTTATACTACTTTGAGGAGATTTACTTTAATAATTAATGGGTTTGATTGAGTAAATCATTTTTCTTACCCTCTTGTATTTTTTTTGATAAACTTTGGGATAATTTTGTACAATTATCATTCTGTTTAAAACATTTGGAATTAAATTTAAACTTTTAATATATACATTTTAATGGGGATATGAAATAAAAACCTAATATAGGTTGAACTTATTTTTTTATCCATTATTATTTTAATGTTTCAACTACTGGATGAGTTAATTATGTTCTATGATATTTATTTTATCGTCACTCAACCCATAGTGTTTCTAATTATATTGATCTACTAATTTATGTGTGTATGTTCACTTAGAGGTAAAAGGGAATTTTGGAGGTCTAATTTTAATACATATTGATGTTGGTTTAATTAAAATCAAAAAATATATCTTTGTAAAATAGTAACCATCTTTCTCAAAGAACAATTCGTTTTAAGAGGCGTTCACTTTTTTTACTCAAGAAAATCCATGGGGGAATCATTTTTAAGATCAAATCTTAGTGGAAATATATTTTATCAATTTTGAGATTAATTTTATTGTAATGAGTTAGTCTGAGTGATTTCTTGAGGACAAAAAAGTCTTGGTGTGGGGAAATTTTATTTCAGCACTTTTGCATGTCTTTTTATGTATCTTTTTCATTTTTTTTTTTGGTTTTTAATGATTAAATTGGTCTTTAAATGGTTCATTATAGTTTTTTGTCATTTTATAGTAGAGTTTGTAAATTGATGTAAATTAATAAGATTGTGTTTTTTCTATTGATAATTAGAGTTTGTATTTGATTATATTTGAGTTCTAGGACTTAAATATATATTCATTTGTTTTTTGTTTTAATTAATTTATTAATTTATTGAAGTGTAATTAAAAATTTTATATATCATGTTTTAAATGATTTAATAATTTTTTATTTGAGTGTATAATTTATTTTTTTATATTTATTATTTCTTAGTTTTATTAATTTAGTAATTAAGTAATCAATGTAATTTAAATGAAATTATAATATTTTATTTAATTATTTTAAAATTTTAAAATTTATTATGATGTGTGGGTTTGTGTGGTCGATAGGTGTACTAATATTTTTGAATAGAATTCGCTAAAATTCTTACTGAATTGAATGCACATAGTAGGTCAACAGGCTAAAAAAATCAATGAAAATTGAACGTACCTTAATCGTATTGAATGTGCTAGTGAAAGGTGACCAGACTGCAGGAAATTGGAAGTAAATAATACACCATATAAAAAAGAGAATCGGCCATGGATTTTATTTCAAATGACCAAATTCATGGAAATAATTTGGTAAAGGCTTTAATTAGTGGTATGATGAAATAAGCCGCTACAACTCTGATAGGATCGGACATGCCTTATTCCCAACCAAATGTATATATTACCGATCGACCTTGAATGAAGCTTATTTTACCATATGATGATACCCAATAAATTGTGTGTAGAACAAAATCTTCTATGTAGATTGATCCATGACTTAGGAATCAAATAAGTAAGAACTCTCAAGATCATAGGAGTTTAAGGGTGCGAGCTTGAAGAATACAACAAACTTCACCTTATCGATTGAGATCTGATCAAACAACTAAAAATAGTGTAAGAACCTAGATGTTCATTTCAGTAATGATCTTTATTTCGGATTTTTTAGGAAAAATGAAGAAATGGAAATTTTTTAAGTACAGGCCGTGTACTTTTGAGAACACTCCATGTGCCTAGTTTCCATATACAACCATGTACTGGTCGTGTAACGGCTGAGTACATGGCCATGTAGGTGACCTAGAAGACCACCTAAAAATGGGGTCAGTTGAGGTTAGTACATGGAATGTACATTAAATGAACACACTGTATACTTTTCTTTTTAATTGATATATCAAATAAGGGTCATGTATCTTGTTCAGAACACCCTTATTCTAACCTTGGTTCATAAAGGAGCACCACAGAATGGTCGACAAACTTCAAGCCCTCCTGGTTCTCCGTCTGAGCTCTAATTGAGACACTTCCAGTTGCGTTGGATTTCCACCAGTGAGTTATCTCTTTACCAAGATCCTTTATTCTTGATTCCTCGTCTCTCATGAGATATCAAGGGTTGATAATTTTTACATTTTTGTAGATCTACATCGTTCTAGGCTGATTCAAGGATCAAAATTCATGAGTGTTGATCCTACAACATGAAGGTATGTGTTTTGTGCATTTCTTTGATTTTATTTGGATTATATATGCTTAAAGTGTTGAATACCAATGTTTGGGTTATTGTATGTTTTAAAATATGACCATGTTTAATGCTTTCTATGGTTTGATTTTTTGATTAAGGGTTGTTTCCTATGCATGAGATTTTATACCCTTGTTATGGGACACCCCATGGGTGTGTTTCCCTTAATTAGTTGTTTATGGCCATTTTTCCTAGGTTTCCTATTAAGAATACCTTGTTTCCATTCCTTGGATTGTTTAGGATGGAGTTGATTGATTATAATAATTTCATGTGGTGTGCTTGTGAATTCTATCCATATAGTAGTTTTAGATTACATGTGCTTCTTTGATATGATATGCGCGTTGATCTTCCAATGGACCATGAGAGCCTTGGACCAGGAAAACTATGGGGGTTTCCATGTTTATTTACATGGGACCGTGAGATCCTTGGTTTAGACTTTTACCCAAGGGTATTGAATATGAGAGCTACCGAGAAGGCCATTTATAATTATTTATACTATGTTGACCCAGGGGATATTGACCGTAAGATCTATCCGGAGGTCATTTATAAATTATTGATGCCATATGGACCTAGGGGTATTGACTGTGAGAGCTTCCTAGGTGGTCGTTTTCAATTGATTAGTGACATGTTAAACCAAATGGGTTAGACCATGAGAGCTTTCCCAGAGGGTTGTTATGAATGATTGATTATTTGTTTGTGACGAGTCTTCCAAGCCAAAGCACAAGCTTGGACTCAGTCTTACTTGGTTGTTTAGATGGTCTTCTGAGACATCTGTTGTTACTATTACATAGAGGGATACCAATCTTAGGCTAGATCCTGGGATTTCATGATTCAATGGATTGATTAATTAATGAATTTAAATGAATGTAATTGAAAAACTTTAGGATTTTTTACTTTTGAGTACTTCCTAGTTTATTACTTTATTTCTTCATATTACCTACTATATATTCACTAATAGTTAGGAACATATATTTTGGTGGTTTCCTACTGGGATTCTTCTCACACCCTATTTGGGTCATGTTTTTGGACTCAAATAGATTATATGGTTGCAGGTATAGATAAAGGGAAAGTGCACTTCTTTATCAGGTACTTGATTGTTGTTGGAGCTGGGGAGCATGGGACCAAGTTGAGGCTTGCAATGCTATTGGAGTTTACTGCATTTCTATACTTTGGTTTTAGTGTGGTATTTATAGCATTGTGACTTGTTTGGATACTTTCCTAGACACATGTGACATACATCATTTATATATACTCCAGTTGTTATATTATTATCAGTATTCTGTTGTTTACTTCTATTGTATGGTATTACTGCTTTCACTATTGTTTACTATTTGTTATTCTACTGTGTATACTCTTATGATGAGGGAATAGTTTCCCTAATGTCTTACCTTGGACCTCACTTCTCGTCAGAAGCCTATGGACTTTGGGAAAATGCGCTTGAGGTTATGTGACCAACTGGGTTCGGGGCACCTTTGGGTAGCACCAAGAACCGGGATATTACAAATTGGTATCAGAGGTAGGTTATTTTCTGATTTGTCTTACTATTTTGAGCCTATATATAGGTATATGAAGGAATAGGTAGTTGGTAATATGTTTTTCCTGGGAGTAGCTAACCCATGTATAGGGAAAATCCAAGTTACCTTGAATATTTCAATTTTTTTGGTTTTGTAATTATTACAGTTGATTTTATTTCACCATTGGGTGATTCATTTGTTTTGTACTATTATTGTTGATATTATTGAGGTTATATTTCTATTTCAACCTGATGAGATGAGGGTATTCCATCTCATGCATCATATAGTCACTTGATTGATATCACATGTCATGAATTCTTTTCATTCCATTTTGGGTGAATTACTGATGGCATGTTGTCGTGATAGATGTTGTTCTAGATATGCATGCTATTGTGATAGATTCTATGATATAATACCTTCTATTTTTATAGGGTATTGGAATATGTAAAGTTTCATTTGGATGGATGCTAAACTTTGGTCCCTAAGGTGTTATGGAACCACTTGGATCGAAATTTGGTGGATCATGTTTGAACTTTAATTGAATTTTTAAGTTATGATGTGGAAAAGGATGCCAAAATTGGATTCGTGGAGAGTATGGTCTCCCACTAGTCATAATTTTTCATGCCTTGGACAAAATTTTAGGTTTTTAAGGGTTCTGGAGGATTTTCAAAGGCCTATTATCTGGAAACCCAGACAACATAGTGTGTGATGTTATGAGCACACTCCATGTGTTCTTCTGTTTTGGAAGAAACAACTTTTCTTTAGTACACTCCGTGTACTGGAAGTACATGTTGTATAGTTCTTGACTATGTGACTGACTGTGTGATTAGAGACACGAGGTTGGGAAATGTTAGGTAGAACACGTCGTTTCTGGATTTTACATTCTGTGTTATAAAGAACCATGTATCTGACCATGTGATGAACAACACAGGTGGATAAAATTGAGTTTGGACACACTGTAATCCATTTATGCACAATGTGTAGAGTCAAACATGTATCCGACCATGTGACTAACGACAATGGTGGTTATAACGTAGGTATTATACACCGTGTCTAGGGTGAACACGTCGTGTAGTGTTACCCAGGAGAGAACCGTGTAGTTATATCCATGTATAAGTGCTTGGGCAGGTTAGGAAATTCATGTACATTCCATGTATTAGGAGGAACATGTCATGTGTATGGGTGTAACATGACCAAGTTTGGTAGAGGTACACGCCATGTTAAAAGCTTAATGGAACACAATGTATAGGGGTTATACACGCCGTGTAACCCTATTTTGTAAAACATGAATGTTTAGTATTATGTTCCTTTCTTGAACTTTTATGTGTTTGTCCTTAATAATATTGAACTGAGGTGTGCGCTTGACCTTGCAGAGTCATGCCACCAAGACATCCTCTGGTTGTGCGCCAGATAAAGGGCAATGATTAGACACCAGAAATAGTAGATCATGGACTAGCAGTAGATCCTCCCGTCTTGGAACTAGTTGTTATACCAAACACAGGTGTTGATGCATAGTTCTGTGAAGGCTTTATAAGGATGATGTAGACCTTTCAGGGAGCACCACATCCTACCCCGACTATGGAAGAGTTTATGCGGGTGTTCCAATAGCAGAAACCTCCCACGTTTTCAGGGGAGGGAGGACCACAGGCTGCAGAGTCATGGTTGGAGGCCATGCTTGTTATCCTTGAGCATCTAGAGATGCCTCTAGAGAGGAGGGTAAAGCTCATGACATACATGCTACGTGATTCCACCAAGAGATGGTGGAATGTTGTCTCATAGTCGGTACATCATCAGGATATGACTTGGGAAGAGTTTTAGAGGACCTTTTATGACTAATTATACCTGATACATTGAGGGTCGATCGAGCCCAAGAGTTCATGAATTTGGATCATGGTTATCTTTCACTGATGGAGTACTCTTCTCGTTTTATAGAGCTTCGGTGCTTTGCACTTGTTCTGGGAGGTGATGAGTTATCTTTGGCTAGGCAGTTTGAGGATTGTCTCAGGTATGACATTTGATCATAGGTGAATGTCTTCAGGCTGACTTTGGTGACTGCTATAGTAAAATAGGCGCTGATTACTGAGTGTAATCTAAGGGAGTTGGGAGCTACGAGCTAGGGCGGTTCAGCGTCCAGGGCCGGTACTCCTTCGTTTGATAGCAGGAACCACCGCAAGGATCCTTCACATGGTGATTCTAGTAGCAGGTATGTATCTAAAGGTATCCAGGTGACGTGATACCAGTGTGGGAAGAGTGGGCACACAAGACCTCAGTGCCCGAGAGACCTAGTTGAGTGTCGAGCTTGTGGAAAGATGGGTCATCTTCAGCATTTTTTTCCAGTTTTTCTCACCAGCAGCTAGTGAGTGGGGATCAGTTATGACTCCACATTTAGGATCAGGACCACCAGTTTCTCCTTAGTCAGGGAACTAGAGTTCGTCAGGCCATTCAGGCTGAAAAGGTGGTTGTGGCCATGGTATCCAAACAACAGGCTTTTAATGAAAGTAGCATATATCGGCTCAGGGTAGTCAGGTAGGGTCACAGGGCTACGATATAGGTCAGACTTTTGCAGTGGAGAAGACCCTGTAGGAACAGGATCCTAGACCCTCTATGATTAGAGGCACGATTCTAGTTGCCTCAGTTTCATCTTATGTTCTTTTCAATATAGGCGCTTCCTATAGTGTTTTATCTATTGTTATTGTAAATATCCTTGGGCTTTGTATCTTTACTTCTGAGGATGTCATGATTCTAGACACTCTGTTGGGGATTAGTATGGATAGTGTACGTCAGTACAAGAAGTTCCCTCTTGAGTTTGGTAGGTGTCACTTCTTATGGTACCTATATGTCTTAGATATGATAGGCTTAGATGTCATTCTCGAAATGTACTGGTTAGTCTTTTTTAAGGCCTTTGTTGAATTCTATCATCGTAGGATGAGTTTCACATCACCATAGGGTGGGTCTTTTCTACAAAAGGTAGAATGGGATGTCCAGACGAGAATAGATAGACCAAATAAACATGGGTTATAAGTAATTATAGACCAAATTTCTTGTTTATACCTAGACCACTAGGGGAATTCACATATGGACTTTCCTCTAGTGGTGGATCATTTTAGATATGTATTTCTAGATTACTTTTCAGGTTTACCTCAAGAGCAAGAGGTATATTTCTCTATTGATCTTGTTCTAGGAGTGGCACCAGTGTCCATTCCTCCTTATATGATGGCTACACCAGAGTTACAAGAGCTCAAGAAATAGATAGAAGAGTTTCAGGCAAAGGGTTTCATCCAACCCAGTAGTTATCCTTGGGGTTCGCCTATCCTGTTTGTAAATAAGGAGGACAATACCCTTAGAGTTTGTGTGTATTATCGGAAGTTGAACCAGTTGATGATCAAGAACTGATATCCCTTACTGAGGATTGATGATCTCTTTGATTATATTCGAGGATCCCGGGTGTTCTCAAATATTTACTTGAGATCCAGTTATCATCAGTTGCACGTTAGACCATCAGATATACCTCTTACAGCCTTTCAGAGTAGGTATGGTCTATAAAAGTATTTTGTTATGTTGTTTGGCCTTATGAGCATGTCGATAGTTTTCATGGCACTGATGAACTGAGTGTTCCATCCTTACTTGTATTATTTTGTGGTAGTATTTGTGGATGATATCTTGGTGTAATCACACACTCAACACGACCATGCCATCCATCTTGAGATCGTATTGAGTAAACTGAGAAAGCATAATTTATATGCTAAGCTCTCCAAATTCCACTTTTGGATGGACCCAATTCACTTCTTGGGTCATGTTATCTCTGAGACAATGGTATCAGTAGAACCAAAGAAAGTGAGAGTAGTAGTTTGCTGGGAGTAGCTGAAGAATGTCTTTGAGGTGTGAAGTTTTCTGGGGCTGGCTGGTTACTACAGACACTTTATATAAGACTTTTCATGCTTATAAGTGCCACTGATAGGCCTCACTAAAAAGGGTGCAAAGTACTTGTGGACAGATTCTTGTGATTCATCCTTTCAAGATTATAAAGGGAGATTGACTTCAGCACTGATACTTATTTTTCTGGAGTTGTGAAAGAGTTACACAGTTTATTTTGATGTGTTAGGTATCAGGCAAGGAGCAGTGCTTATGTAGGGGGAGGAGTCATTTCATATGGGTCTCGGAAGTTGAGGCCACATGATAGGAACTACCTGACGCACGATCTCAAGTTGTCTGCAGTTGTACATGCTTTACAGGGTTGGAGACATTATCTTTTGGGAGAGAATTTTTTTGTATACACTAACCAAAAAATTCTCAAGTATATCTTTACTCAGCGTGATCTAAATTTGAGACAGTGAAGGTGGGTTGAGTACCTTCAGTCTTCGGACTTTGAGCTTGCCTACACACCAGGTAAAATCAACACAATGGTTGATGCGTTGAGTAGGAGGACTCAGATACAGGCAGTTTAGGAGGACATCAGTGAGTGGTAGCTTATGGATCTATTCTCTAAGATGAATTTGGAGGTGCATGATAGACAGGGGCATACTTTTCCGTCTTCTATAGTTGTTACCTCTACTATACTAGATTGAGTGGGAATGAGGCAATTGTTAGATTCCGAAGGCCTAGTCCTATGGGAGAGTGTGTCAGGAGAGGACCCTACTCCTAGGTGGACCGTAGGCAATGACGAGCTCTTGCATTTTCATGGACGCGTATGGGTGTCAGTAGACATACATAAGTAGTTGGTTCAATATTTTCATTCCTCATTTTGGGTAGATTATCCTGGTTTTAATAAGATGTATCGAGGTCTACACCGTCAGTATTAGTGTCCAGGTGTGAATAGGGATTCAACTAGTTTTGTTATGATATGTTCCATCTATCAGCAAGTGAAGATGGAGTATCAGCGACCATCATGACTTTTACAGTAGTTACCCATTCCCAAGTGTAATTTGAATGATGTTTCTATGGATTTTTTGATGGGTTTACTGAGGTCACCTCGAGGAAATGATGTGCTTTGGGTTGTTGTTGACAGACTCACAGAGGTTTCACATTTCTTCTCAATCAAGGAGACCTTTAGTGTTGATGATCTTAGAAGGTTGTACATATGAGATATTTTATGTTTTCATGGGGTTCCGCACTCTATTGTTTCAGACAAGGATGCCCAGTTTACTTCTCGTGACTGGAAGGGACTACAGAGGGCTTTGGGTACAGAGGTAATTCTGAGTACAACTTACCATCCCCAGATAGATGTCCAGTCCAAGCGCACGATTCAGGTGTTGGAGGACATGCTTTGAGCATGCATCCTAGATTTTGGGGGTTCTTGGGGGATACACATACCCCTAGTGGATTTTTCTTACAATAACAATTTTCATGTGACTATTCAGATGGCACCTTATGAGGATTTGTATAGTAGGCCATGTTGATCACCCCTATGTTGGATAGAGGTAGGAGAGGAAGCTATGTTGGGACCTCTTTTTGTCCAGGAGACCACGAAGCAGGTGGAGTTAATTCAAAATAGGATGGATACTACACAGTCTCGTCATAAATCCTATGCTGATCGATAGAGATGACCTCTAGAGTTTGAGGTTAGAGATTAGGTTTTCTTATGTGTCATGCTGAGTTTGGTACACAAGAGGATTATGAGACATGAGAATCTTTCACCGAGATATGTCGGGCCATTTGAGGTTTTGGAGAGAGTCAGGCCGATTGCTTATTGGTTTCAGTTACCTCATAGGTATCGGTCTATGCATGACGACTTTCATGTTTCTCAGCTAAGGCATTACTTTTCAGAATCATCTCATGTTTTCCAACACTATAAGGTTGAGTTGGAGGTAGATGCATCCTTCGACAAGCACCTTATTTAGATTGTGGATCACAACATGAAGATTATCTATGGCCAGTTTGTTCCTATGGTATGAGTGTTATGGTAGCACAGGTGAGTACAGGATGAGACTTGGGAGAGGGAGGGTGACGTATGATCACAGTGGCCAGAGTTTTTTGAAGCTTCTTCTTCACCACCCTTGGAAGGGAAATTCAGGGATGAATTTCTTTAGGGGGGGGGGAGTTTGTAAGAATCGAGATCATCATTTTAGGTATGGATCTTTATTTTTGGTTGTTTTTGAGGAAAAAATAAGAAATGGAAATTTTCTAAGTACACGTCATGTACTTTTGATTACACATCATGCACTCGGTTTCCATGTATAGCCGTGTACTAGCCATGTAATGGACATGTACATGGCCGTGTAGGTGACCTGGAAGACTGCCTAAAGCAGGGTCCGGTTGAGGCTAGTACATGGCATGTACATTAAATGAACATGTCATGTACTTTTCTTTTCAATTTATATATCAAAGGAGGGTTGTGTCTCATGTTCATAACACCCTTCATCTAACCTTGGTTCATACAAGAGCATCGTGGAACGGCCAAATAACTTCTATCCCTTTCGGTTCTCCATCTGAGCTCCGATTAAGACGTTTCCGGTTGCATTGGATTTCCACCGGTGAGTTATCTCTTTCCCTAGATCCTTTCTTCCCGATTCCTCCTCTCTCATGAGTTATTGAGGGTTGATTATTTTTACCTTTTTCATAGATCTACATCGTTCTAGGTTGATTCAAGGGCCGACGTTCAAGAGTGTTGATCATACAACATCCAAGGTAGGTGGTTTGTGCCTTTATTTTATTGTCTTTGGATTATATATGCTTAAAGTTTTGAATACCCATGTTTGGGGTATTACGCATTTTGAAATTTGACCCTATTTAATGCCTTCTATGGGTTGATTATTTGATTAAGGATTGTTTTCTATGCATGAGATTGTATACCCTTGTTATGGGACACCTCCTGGGTGTGTTTCCCTTGATTAGTTGTTTATGGTCATTTGATCTAGGTTTCCTATGAGGCATACCATGTTTCCATGCCTTGAATTGTTTAGGATGGAGTTGATTGATTATAAGAATTTCATGTGTTGTTCTTGTGAATGTTATCCAAGTTGTAGTTGTAGATTACATGTACTTCTTTGATATGATATACCCACTGATCTTCCAATAAACTGTGAGAGCCTTAGACTAGGAAAACTGTGGGGATTTCCATGTTTATTTACACAGGACTGTGAGTTCCTTGGTGTAGACTTTGACCTAGGGGTATTGATTGTGATAGCTACCCAGGAGGTCGTTTATTATTATTTATACAACGTTGACCCAGGGGGTATTGACTGTTTGAGCTACCCGAAGGTCATGTATAAATTATTGATGCCATGTTGACCCAGGGGTATTGTAACACCCCCGAATGATAAAGGGTTAAATGACTAAATGATATGACTCATGTCAGCAAGGTGCACTTCCTTTTCGAGAGCCTGCCAGATTAGAACTCCACAGTTAAACGTGTTTGGCATGGAGTAGTGATTAGGATGGGTGACCTCCTGGGAAGTTTCCCAGGGTGTGTGTGAGTGAGGAAAAAGCACACTGGAAAGGACATGTATTGGCCTATGGGGATATTCATTAGTTAGATGACTCATTCAAGCATGTGGGTGGGCCCTAAGGTGGGGACCACGTGTTTGCGGAGCAACTGGTGGTACCTTGTGGGCCAAGACCCGACGGCCATGTTAAGGCGGGGTGTTTGTGCTATCACTGGGGCCCAGTTGTTGCATTTGGTATCAGAGATGGTACCCATCATTAAGTGCAGCGCACTACCTAGGTTGAGATATAGGTCCCACAAAGAGGACATTTTTCTCTAAAGGGGGGTGATTATAACACCCCATAATGATAAAGGGTTAAATGACTAAATGATATGACTCATGTCAACAAGTTACACCTTCTTTTTTGGGATCCTACCAGATTAGAACTCCACAGTTAATCATGCTTGACCTAGAGTAGTGATCAAGATGGGTGAACTCCTGGGACGTTTCCTAGGGTGTGTGTGAGTGAGGACAAAGTACACTAGAAATGACATGTGTTGGCCTATGGGGATAGTCATTAGTCAGGTAACTCGTTCAGGCATGTGGGTGGGCCCCAGGGTGGGGACCATGTGATTAGACACTAAATGAGGATAATATTTATTGTTAATATATATAATATTCATGTGTTTTATTATTAATAAACACCATTTTAGTGCATTTTACACTTTGAACATCATTTCACATTATGATTGTAATTCTTTCTTAAAATGCACTATTATGTGGTACATTTTTTAACATCATTTAAAGTACCCAATGATTCATCTAATTTTAAGAAACCTAATTATACATATTTTAATTTTATATTTTTTGGAAATTTATCTACAATTAAATATGAACATGTTTGATTCAGGTATCAATGGAGAATTCATGGAAGAAGATGGAGATATTTGGAGATGAATGGAAGCAATTCTAGAGAAGGCAGATTGGACACCAGCCCACTGATGAGAATGTGGGACCCACATTACAAACCCAATGAAGCCCAAATTCTGTTGGATGATAGAAGACATGTATAGGAACAAATCACTCTTCTAGAGCCAATGCTAATTCTGTCTCCATAGTGTTCATTAAGGCGTCCCAATTTGGAGATAAAATTATGGGCCAGATTCTGCGGCCCAGAAAACAAATCCTACCAATATGATCATATCTCGGAATCCACAGCTCCAAATGGGCCCAAAGTTTACAGGAGGTTAGAAGACATTTTGGGATCCATTTTATTTTCCTATTTCCCACTCATATTCTTCCATATAGAAGGTCTTACAAGTGCGTCTGTTAGGTGGATGAAAGCTGGATGCCACCTCAGGTCAAGTGTGGAAAAGTCCAAGTTTCTCAAGCTTTCCACCACCCCAGGCCTACCATAATTAAGTGGGATGCTTTTTACTATTTAAGGATCGACCCAAGGCTCCCAAAATTCCTATTTAATGCAGTGGTAGTGGAGGAATTTATCATCTTGGATGCTTTGTTCAATTGTAATGTTATGCTGCGATTTTGTTGTCACAAGTTTGTCTTTTACATGTAAGTTGTTCAATTCACTTTAGTTTCTTAATAAAAGTTCTTCTTTTCCTCTTATTATATTATTCTTCATATCACTTTGATACTGTTGGTTCAAGGTGTTAATTTATTCACACCAAACCTTGTGAAATTATCACACAATGGTGGAGTGATCGTTATTTTATTGTGTTTTTTTTACTTCTCCATTTCCTCCCTCATGAGTCTACTTTCTGCTTCCATTGAAACCATAGCATCAATGGAGGGATAAACAACTTATGGGTTGATCCAAGGGAGTATAAATGGGATGTATTGGATGTTATTTATCACCCCATTAATGTCTAATCACTTCTTTAATTGAGATTTTTATTTAATGATTTTTAAACTCCATTGTCCTTGTTGAATTTAAGGTCACACACTTCAAGTGCTAATACGAACCTTTACCTTGAAGTACTCAAAACATTGATCCTTCAAGTGTATAGGTGATTAGAATTATGGTTTTTTGGTATAAAATCAGTAAGTGATGAAGTTTTTTGATCTCCTTAAATGAACTCAACTCAAATATAAGAAATTAAAAAAATTGAAAAGGGAATACATCCAATCCACCCCAAGTGATAACCTAGGATCAACTCATTATTTTAAATTGAATTCACTTAAGTCTCTTAGAGTTCCTTTAAACCCATATAAAATAAAACAAAGTTGGACAATTCATAGCCAAAAATAGTCCATAGAATGTACATGTCTATAGGTTTCTTCTTAGGTCTCTGAGGATTCGACAACCCAAGCTAAACTACAAGGACCGTTCTACCTTCACCACTTGGGTAAATTTGAGCGTGAATCACCATGTGTCTGTGGGGAAACTGGTGGAACCTGATGGGCCCGAACCCGACGGCCATGTTAAGGTGGGGTGTCTATGCCTGTCACTGGGGTTAGACCGTGAGAGCATTCCCAGAGGGTTGTTATGAATGATTGACTGTTTTTTTGTGACAAGTCTTCTGAACCAAAGCACAAGATTGTACTCGGTCTCACTTGGTTGTTTAGATGGTATTATGAGACATCTTTTATTACTATTACATGGAGGGATACAGAACTTAGGCTATATCTTGGGATTTCATTATTCAATAGATTCAATAATTAACTAATGTAAATGAATTTAATTGAAAAACTATAGAATTTTTTACTTTTGAGTACTTCCTAGTTTTTTACTTCATTTATACATATTACATGCTATATATTCACGGACAGTTAGGCACATATCTTTTGGTGGTTTCCTAATGGGATTCATCTTACACCCTATTTGGGTCATACTTTTGGAATCAAACTGATTATATGGTTGCAGTTATAGATAAGGGAAAGTGCCCTTCTTCATCAGGTACTTGATTTTTGTTGGAGTTGAAGAGCATGGGACCAATCTGAGTCTTGCGATGCTGTTAGAGTTTACTGATTTTTTTACTTTGGTTCCAATATTGTATTTCCATAATTATGACTTGTTTGGATTCTTTCCTAGACACATGTGACATACATAATTTATATATTCTCCAGTTGTTATATTACTATTAGCCTTCCGTTGTTCACTTCTATTTTATGGTATTACTACTTCCGTTATTGTTTACTATTTGTTATCCCACTGTGTATACTCTTCCAATGAGGTCATATTTTCCCCAATGTCTTACCTTGGCCCTCACTGCTAGTTGGAAGCTTCTTGATTTTGGGGAAATAATCTTGAGGTTTTGTGACCAACCAGGTTTGGGGCACCTTTGGGTGGCACCTAGAACTAGGACGTTACAAATAGTCTCAGTCTAATCAATATCTATAGATTTTTTATAACTAATAAACTCTAAAGAAGACTTTATGTTAAGAAGAACATTATGAAATTTTAATTTATGCCAAATGATATTGATGATGACACTATAAAAGGTTGAAAATTTGAGAACCATCGA
This sequence comes from Viscum album, assembly GCA_963277665.1. Lineage (NCBI taxonomy): Eukaryota > Viridiplantae > Streptophyta > Magnoliopsida > Santalales > Viscaceae > Viscum > Viscum album. Next base: position 570,782,209 of record OY728134.1, on the reverse strand, counting down.
TTCTGAATGGGTCATCTATTGAGGAACTTAAATGAACAACAATTACTACTAGATGGCATTCAAATATAAGTGAAGAATGCATGAACTACATCTTCTGAGTTGAGAAAAGATTACTTTGATTGAAATTTCAATGATATTAGAGTTTTGGTAAGTGTCAATACAGTAGGATGAGGATCAAATATGTCGATTGATCGAAACCTATTTTTTTGTAGAATTTTCTTCTGTAGGTTGGGAAGATTCTTCTAGTGATATTCTACCACTTCTTAAGCTATTACTCTAGTTTGATGGATTGGGTTTGAGAAATAGATGATGGAAAGTGAGACGATTCTAAGGTTTTGTCGTATCTATGCATCTACTCATCAAACTTGATCCCATGGTGATATAGAGATTGTTTTTTGTGGTCATTCAATGAGGATTAGTCAAAAAATCATGAACACATAGTTTATATATTGTGTCTTACCAGATGAAGTTTGTCGAATTTGTTTCATCTTGAAGCTTGGAAAGTTCATGGGACCTCGTCTGACTCATTTCTCTGATTTTGATTCCATTGAAGCGTTCTTTTAAACTATTCATGGTAATTACTCAACAAGTTCATTCCAGTAAAAACCAAAATTTGATAAAATTATGAGGGTGATCTAGCTTGAATTAAATATCAAATTTTTTTGATTTAAAAAGAGTATACCACTTATGAATCTAGATGAAACTAATTAAGTATAAGTAGATCCTATGAATTTTCACAGGGATGAACTGGATTTTTGTATTTGAAGCCGATGAAGAATTAATTAATCTTGGGTGTCATCCAAGTTTATTGAACTTAAAGAATTAACTAAATGCATGTAGGACTGTATCAATGTCTATATGGTTTTATTCAAGTCATGTTCTAGTGAAAAAATATTGTGACAAATTCCATTGGGTCGGTGAATGGGTAAAGATTATGCAAAGTTGGTGCATGAGGTGTATGAATGATCTTAAAGGAAGGAAAATAAAATTGATATCAGACATGCCAGATAATGATTTAGAATATATGACTGGTAAAGATAAATTTGCTTCAAGAGCTATAGACGAGGGTACTTTTTGGAGATTTTGAGGTGGTGAAATTCATGTTTGTTTCTTCCATGAAGATGAATAGTGGAGACTCCTGCTCTTCGATCATGATCGGGTGAGTATCTTAGTGTCTAAAACTAGTGGATTCCAATGGTGACATTTTTTTGAGTTTTAATTTCTTTAATTTCTCAATTTTAATTCACTATAGATTATTAAACATTGAAATTATATTATTGATTTTTGTTCAATTATTTTGTCACCTTGTTAATCTCTTTTTCTTCCATTTTCAGAATGGTACATCTCCAATTGGAGTGTATGGATCACTTAATGTGGCTAATAATTTTATGCTGAGTATGATTTTCAAGTTAATACTCTTTTTTAAAATTTATAAATCCTCAATTGAGTATTGTGATTGAAAAGAGTGTTAGTTATGTCATTATGCTCAATGATCACTGGGATCTTTGATTGACTCTTACTGTAATGGGATTGTCAACTAAGATCTTGGTTGTTGAACTCAATTTAACAAACTGAATGAAATGAATAATTTTATATTTCATTCTATGCATTTACAGAGTTATAATTATGAAGTTATTTTCAAAATAATGAAGAGAGGTTGTTCCATGAGAATCACTATTACTAGTCACGTCTCTACCATTTTTCTAAATTTTCTACTCATTATTCTTGTACCAACTTCAGTTAGTTTAGAAAACATATAATTTTTATCTTTATCAATTGAAATTTTCATAAAAATATCAAAAAAAAGAAAATAATAATCATCATCACCATCATTACAGTAAAAAACTCTATAAAAGTAGTCTCATTAGAGATAAAGCTAGGATCTATTGTACTTCAAAACTTAGGGGAAATTGGAATTGTATTTAATAATGTCTAGATAAAACCAATAACTTAAATTTTACCAACCAAGAAAAATACAACCTGAAACAACTAACATCCAACAAGAAAACACTCAACTAGTGATATTATAAAATCCTTAACTACACCAGAATCCATAAAAGGGAAACCACCAAATGATCAAGCATCCCAAATGAGATTACACCTGATAATTTTCTTGATTAAACAACAAACATAATTTCTCAATAAAATCTAATAGGACACAATAAGGGTGAGTCATCAAATACCTAAGAGACCCCATATATTAACTAGGCTCTAAAGAATCACATTCGACTAGCTTGGTAAAAAGGATCACTAATAACTAAGAAGGATTCAAGAAACTACTCTAAGAAATGAGAGATTCCACCTAGATTATCAACTCAAAGAAAAACCTTCTCCTTTTTTTCTTGACTATTCTTGTAGGAATTATTCAAAAAACACAATATATGAACCCATTAAGTACATTCCTCTCTATTTAAACTAACCATACAATTATAACTAAGGAAATATTCAAAAACACAACACCCAAAACAAAACATTTCCATCAAAAATCATAAAACATTTTTCCTTTTTAAAATATCCTACATAAAATAGTGATATTTAAGACTCTTTTCTACAAGATATATATTTTGAAAAAACCCATATTCTTTTAAAAATAATGAAAACTTGGTGAATCATCTCATTTCATTTTCAAAATCAAACAAAATCATTTAACAGCTTTACTAAATGTTGTTAAACAATTTTTACACTCCATTATAAATCCAAATTCCAATTTCCATCACATTGAGATTTCAAAACACTTATACAGAAAATATCATTCCCATTTCAAAACATTTTCCAAATTATATATTGAAATCTCCTTTTTTATAAAATTTCCCTAAGAAATAAATTAATTAATTTTCAAATAACCCATGAAAATTGGTTTCAAAATAAAATATCTTTTGAAACTCCATTTTTCACCCCAAACATCCGTTAAAATCTAAAAACATATAAAACATAAAGAAACATGATTCCAAATATAAACAAAATCCCTTTAATCACATCAAAACACAACTAATATCTTCTTAAATTTATCCCCAACAAGTGAGAAACTAATTTAGGGGGAATTTGAAACCAGGAGGGATCAAAATATAAAAATTCAAAGGGATGTAGATATATACACATTTTGGATGAACATATTTTCAATACATATTACCACAATGTGACATACTCTATGAAATTATAGAACTATGTTTTGTGGGCTCTGCATAGTTTGACAGACCAGGCAGGCTAATCGTGCAGCCTTAGTTTAACTTCTATTTTCATCCCAAAATGTAATGGACCCAAAAAATCATCATCAAAACTCATCATTAATCCAAATATTTTCTTTTCACATCAAAATACACTAAATATAGTAACATATTAAATAAAACTCCAAGACCAAAACCATAACTTCCCATGGAAACTTGAGGTTCTGAATGAAAAAGATCTTGTGAGGTCATCCCATGCACCAACCTATCAAGTTTTTATGTTCCTATTTCTTTAATACTATGAAACATAAAAAATAATAAGATAAAGTCATCAATAACCTAGTTCCTTACCATAAACCTAGGCTCTGATAGCATTTGTAATAACTGGCCCGGTCTGACCAGACACGTCACCCGAACTAGATTTCCAATGGGCTCTAACAGTGTTCTTTATCCCCATAAACTGGTAACTAGTACCTGGGAACCAAGGAAACACATTTAGAATGGTTTTTATCTCAAATAAGAGTTAATAAACAATGGATTATTTACCAAATTATTACATTTACTATCTAAAAATTAATCATCCATGTGATATCAAAAAACATAACCAAAATAAATAAACAAACCAAATGAGTTACAACCAACAATGATTTAACTCATTTGTATAAACATGAAGAAATCATCCATAAATATTACATTGTTGTAAAGAATAAAATAATTTGAATAAAAATGGCTAAATGTAATCTTGGCTAAAATATTTTATCCTAAAAAGAGACAAATTCAACCCGAGTCAAACTACCTAAATACCTCTATGCAACCCACAGTTTCCCTCCACATATCAACTCACCATTATTATCCCAAAACAATGATAATAAATCCAAACAGAAACCTAATACTTGTATAAATGACATAAGAGCTTCATACATGCATACACAAGAGGTATTTTAATTGCTTTAAATAATAAATGAGGCTTCGTCCCCAACCTTTTAATGGGTATCCATCTACCCAATTAAAAGAGGTCTTTACTTTTCTTTAAATAATAAATGAGGATTCATCCCCAACCATTGTAAAAAACAAGTTTGTATGTAGAGTGTGAGTGAACATGCCTAGTAGATCTCACCAAAGAGTCTATGTAATTCATTTAAATAAATAGGTCATGATTGCTAGTTTAAAATGCAATAAAGAAAATAACATTATCCACATTAATTAATAAATGATATAAAAAAATAATATATTTTACACTATAAAGAATAAATACCTTTCATTTTAAGGAAACTCAAATCAGACATCATTGAAGACCAAAATGTGAACCTTTTATTTTAATAAAAAAATAAAATATCATTTTAAAACATTTAAAACTATAAACCAAACATATTTACTTTATTTGAAAATATTTTTCAAAACCAATTTGAAAATTGACTTTAGAAACACACCCAACTAACAACAAAGAAGTAAAATATAGACGGGAACCATCATATCAAAGATCTATATAAAAATCAAATAAAATGGTGTTATTAACCAATCAAGAACAAGGGAATACAAGCAATAAAATTCCCCTACATAGAACCACTGATTAAGAAATAAATTTCATGGGAAACTCCCAAGTTACTAGTGTGTGATGATCCTAATATCATAGAACCAATATGGACCAACATTTGGCATACATCATGTCCCGAAAATAACACAAGAAATCCAAATATACCATAATGGTATCATTAGAATGGAACTCCCCAACTATAATTATCTTATGTTAGAGGGGACCATAGCATCATGTGTACCAACTAGGGTGGAATGTATCAAGATCTACCTAGAAACTCGGGTTCCCATAACTAATCAACTAAGGAGGTGAGCACACAATCAGGAAAATCAATATATAATAAATAAGCATAAAAAATATTCTCACACCACACCTCCAACACCCTTGCATATAATATCCCCTTTAACATCATGCATTCATCACACAGTCATAAAAACACTAGAACAGGTTAAAAACACAAGGAAGAAGTGATGAGGGTCTCAAAATATTAACCATTTGATTAAAAATTACAAAATGTGCATTAACTCAAAAAAATGACTTGATAATCAATGTATCTTTTGATATCCATTGAATTCACAAATTTTAGAACCACTTTTTGAAATAAAAGAGAAAAAAACTACCTTTCACATTTCCAAAATTACTTTAAAACTTTATTTCCTTCCTTTAAACCCCATAACATGGACTAACACTACTAAAAATTTCACATATCCCAATAGTTTGAAACCATTGGGATGGGTTATCCCTAGGAACCATTGACATGTTGTCCATTAAAATAGCCTTATACCAATGGTTTTATAGAACTATTGGTATAGTTTGTCTCAAGTTACTCTATTACAACAGTTTCAATGAGACCATTGGGATATATGTATGCCAACAATTCAAGAACTGTGGTATACATACTGTCCATCATACCTATATACCAACAGTATACAAAACCCCTAAACATGCCTAACTATGTACCAACAGTTCTGTAAACTATTGGTATATCCTCTTCTCCCCATCAAAAAAACACAGGTCCATAATGCACCTATTCTAGTCTTCCAGAACCCCTAAACATGAAACCACATGTAAACATGAAAGATTTGAATCCTAGTTCCAATAGGAATTGAATTCAATTAGTTGAAAACCACATTTGGAATGACATTTAAGGGATAAAAGATGTTTTTTGTGAATAAAACCAACCATTTAAAGGAAAATCCTATACTTTATAGGGATGTTAATTAATGATGGTTATTTGTCCATCCTTGTCTAGAATTTAGTAATGAGGATAGTTTCTGGAATTTAACCAGTGTTCTATTGTATTTTTAGGTGAGGTGATTTAGAAACCATGTTAGGAATTTCATTAGTACATCGGAGATATGTTTCAATTTGAATATTAAAAAGAGGAGGCACTAAATCATATGAATTGGTAGTGGTAAGATAAAGCTTATAGTGGGGAGCACCATAAGCCTGAAAAGTGTTGAAAAAAGACACCATCAGTGTTTTTAGATATATGGGCTTAGGTAAAAAACTTCTTGGTGTTTCAGTTATGAAAACATGCATTGGATATGGTTTTCCAGTTAGAGAGCCTTAAATTAATGATTATTCCTTGGATGTGTTTTGATTATTTGGGAGTGAAATGAGGTTATTCAGCCTTAAATTATTGACCTTCATAGGTCAGAATATGTGGATGGGTTGGCCACTGAGACTTCTTGGGGATGAGAAGAATTGTAGTAGGGATATTTTGAAACAATGTGTTCATACAGGCGTTCAGAATTTGAGTAAAAGTTTGAATTTTCAATTACTTGAGGGGGTAGTTTTTCAATCGTTGTTTGAGTTATATTTATGAGGGTAGTAAACAATAGAAAAGGAATTTTTGACATCATAATGGGGCTTGATATGTATCTCAATATCTCTTGGGGCATTAAGGAGGGGCAGAGGTGGCTGCTAAAAACTGTAACATACCACTAGATGACTGGTGGTCTTTTTTTGGGGAAAAGTTAAAAAATTTCCCCCTCAGGTTTATAAAGTGAGAGTTCCCATTTTCCTATTCCATTGGTGAAAACCATGGGAATACATCCCTCCCTTATCCCCCTTCAGGACTCTTTGATTTAGGGGTGGTTTGTGACTTTTATTTGGAAATTAGAGGTTAGTTCCTCCCTTTGATATCCTTTTTCAATATAATGACTACACTTATGTCATCAATATTCTTAATTATATGTATATGCTATTTATATCTATTAATCAAGTTTGTATTATATTATATTATGTAACTATTGTAAAAACCATACCCATTGTAACATAGAAATCAGACCTCCCACTCTCACACATGCTAGGGATCTGATTTGACCACTCGTTCCGGTCACCACATAGTTTTATTCCTTTTATGAGTCTATATTAATTACCACTATTCCCCCCCATCATTAGTGTACCTTATGGTATTTAAGATTTTCAAGGGTTCTCCCAATCTTTTTCTTACCAATTCTGATTTATCGGATGCATCATCCCTCCATCTCTTCTCTCTATTAGATTAGTTTGGATGCCTCCGCCCCTCAGTCAAGAATTTTAACAAAGACATCAATGTATTTAGAGGGATTCAAATTTAACACAATTTTGGCACTAATTAACTCCTAGAAAATTCTCATCTATTTCTTCAAAGATGAAAACATGATTACTTATATGTCTTTCACCCATCATTTTTTCAATTCTATGAATTTATACTATCATAGATGGTCTTTTGACTATCTTTTTATGCATGATTATCCCTCTCAATGGTTTGGGTAAGTCTTCATATCCCAACCCTCAATTTTAAAAAAACAATCTATCCATAGGGTGATTAGAAACATGATTGGGCATTATCTGGGTTTAGACTATAGAACTCAATATTTTTTTCATCATATCACCATGTGTATTTTCATGGATGTTGATATACTGAAACCCCCATTGAATTCTACCTTGGATAAAATTAAAGGATATTACATTTATAAACAAGATGTTCACTTCTATTCTTTATCGTACTTTTTCAAACTCTACACCCGACAAGGGAATTTGGCTAATATGTGCCACTGGAACTGGAAAGTCTTTCTAACTGGAATCGATGAGGAAAAATGAAATGATCTTATGGTATACTAGATTTAGGTATATAACTAGAATGTGGAATAAGATGGTATATCCTTTTATAGTATTGATTTAATACCTCATATTCTTTCCATTTTTTAACTCGATGGTCATGCCACAATAAATTGGGTGGATTTTAGCTTGTGATGGAATTAAATTTTTCTACCTTTCACTATTTATTATAACAAGTAGAACCACTTGATATTTGAAACTTTTTATTCAATCTTGGGTTTTTTTAAGATTTAGTCAATTCTGGTATCCATCCTTGTGAAATTTAATTGAGTTTCCTTGATTTGGTCATTGGTTGTTTTGAGGAATCTCTATAATCTGTCCTCACTAATTGTAAAGATGTTCTCAATCTCTCCCTAGTTATTCCATGTTTCCTAGGCCCTCCCATGGTACATACATAGTAATTACCTAGTTAGACTCTAATATAAGAATGAAAAAGATAGAGTAAGGTGGATGGCCTACTCCCATGGGTTGGCACAAGTGACTCGGAATCAAGGAATCACCACTTGGGAACAATTTTGTCCACAAAAAATTAATTAAAAAAGTAGTGGAAAATAAATAAAATTTTGGCATGACCCATCCATATGTTTGATATCCACACTAAATAAAAATAAAATAAATAGAATTAATATGGTATAAAGGTGTAAAAAAATGAAACACGTTAATTAATCTCTCCATTATCTTGATCTCCCTCCTCTACAAAGAAAACTGCATGTCCACCTCCAGTGCCCTTCTGGCCCCCTTAGTAGAATATAACTACCCTCCCTCCATAGAATGTGGTAAAATTCCTAAGTGGTCGATGAAATGAATAAAATAAAATAAAAACTAAACTACAACATACCTATCTCAAGTGACTATACATGTCACCGCCCAACATATAAGAACCACAACGCCTCATGGGTTAAATCATGTTACTACAAGAAAGGGGAGAACATATCCAAGTTTCCAAATGATGATATCAAATAGTAAATTCCTATTAATTAATAATTTATCTTCCTATTAATGGTATATAATCAGTTTGGCTTGATTTTCAGCTTAGTTTGGTTTTGTTTGATATAAGTTTGTTTGTAAAATTTTCATTACATTTAGTTTATCTTGTTTTTATTTATATTATCTTAGAAAATTTCATTTATTTGGGTTCTAATAAATTCAGTTTGATTACATTTAGTTAATATCAGTTTGGTTTAGTTCAATTTAGTTCATGTCAGTTGCAGTCATGAATCTTATAACCTAGTACAGTAATTTAAGAATTGGGAAAATCACAATAATTTGAGAATTTGAGAATGGGAAACCCTTAGGAATGGTCATAAAATATTTTAAATTTTAATCATGTTTAAATTTTAAGATAAAAAAAATTGATAATTGGAACCCATAGGAATGTATGATGTGATAAAAATTCCACCAAGGAAATATATACCTCAGAATTCTCAACATCCCATTAACTCAGGAAAATTATATTAATGAAACCATAAATACCACGAGTGATGTCTTGATTAGGGGGGTATGTTGGATTGGTGTAGACCAATCCATTTCTGAATTTAGAGTCAAAATTATTGTATCTCCATAGAATACCAATCACCGGACATTGTATCACTTTTTGAATTGGATGGTCGCGACACTATAGCGATGCATACTTCCATCCACCTTTTAGTGTATCACAACATACTTTCTAGAAGTTGGTGAAATAGTACTTCATCCACCTTATTAGCTCATTTCGGGATAGGGTTTCATGTGTTAGAGACTCTGATTATCTCCTTGTAATTATGCTCCCAACATATAGTGAATCTCCTGCCTCTCTATGAACATAGGGTTCATTTCTCAAACCATATAAATATTTGTGTCCTAATTTTTTCTTTCTTCTTCCATTTCTTTTTCTGCAAACCAGTTCTATCATTGCAACTCACAATATTTCTGCATCAGGGTATCCATAACCTCATATTTATAGGTATCATCTATAAGCTTAGAGTTTGGAAAATATAATACAAAATGTAAAATAACATCCATCAGTTTAATGTTGTACTTGTAATCAGTAAAATTAGTAAACATGTATATAAAATGATCAGTCTAGAATAGATGCAATACCACTATCGTTTGAGTAAAAATTCCCCTTTAGGAAAATTAATGATATTCAAATTTTAACCTTAAAATATCTGTGCAATATGTGAATGAATTTTGAGTTCATGTCTCCATCCTTGAGCCACTCAAGACAACTACATTCCATGAGAATATAAGAAAATCCTATAGTTTACACTATATGTGGACCTCAACCTCCAATGACAGCTTATATTCAGGACCACTATTTTGAATATCAATAAGTATTGCTTCATTTAGTTTTATATCAATATCCAAATCACGAAATTTCTCTATATCCTAGTTTTAAAGGAATAAACTGACTCACTTGAGTTTTTATGAGATCCTCTGAAAGGCATTTCAAATATCATAGTTGTTCAATTTCATGAAAACAATTTCATTACAGTAGGCTATAGTGATCCAAGTTTCATTAAATCTTAATATCTTGGGATGATTCCTATCTATTTTGAGTAGTTAAAGAAAAAATTGGTTGTGATTCAAGTGCACTCTAGGAAGAGTATTACAAGTAACTGAGGAGAAAATATTATCACTAGAATATGAGATAAATTAATGGTCAATCTTGCTAGCATGTATCCTATTCATAATCCATATAGACTAAGTGAATTTAGAACCCAGTATATTGATTTAAAAAGGGAGTTTCTATTAAAAAACCTATGAAAATTCCATAGTATAAATATTGATTAAGGTACTTCCAATCATCTCATTGGGTCTTAGAAAATAGTTAAAATCTAGAAAAATAAGCCAAGATAAATTTGGTTGAGGATTCTTTAGTTGATTCCAAAGTTCCCTTCACTTGATGTAACTTGGATGAACATAGATAATAGAAACCATAAGGCGGTATCTGCTGAAAAAATATGAAAGTTAATTTGTGATTGAATCATATAACAGATAATAACCTTGAAATTATTTTGAATAGGGGCCCAAAGAATTTCAATAAATATATCACAATTATTTCATGTAATAAATATTTTTCCCAAACTACTCCAATTAAAAATAAACAATTGTTCCAAAATAGTGTTGGTTTCTCATAGACAGTAACTATTGACCTTTTCATTGATAATGTGCATGAGGTTTGACAATGTTTTAGAAATATTTATCCCTCAACAATTATAAAAAAATTGGAAGAGGATCTTCCCCTAATTTAGGGATTCATTTGGTTCTCTTATAGTGGCTTAGACTTGTTACCTTAATCTTTCCTATCTCTCTTGGTATTCAATTTCAATCCAAGGATGGGATCATTCAATACAACATACTCCAGTGCATGTTTTAGAAATATTTCATCTAGATTTGTACTATATATCTTGATTAATGGATCCATAAGGGGATATTTTAACTAGTTAGGGGTATTTGAATAAGGAGACCCCTAATTATTGTTCATTTTTTGGATGGTAAATATTATCTTCATCACTATATTCATCAAACCACCAGTGCATGTTTTAGTTCTTCTATTAAAGTTTTATGTAATTTTTGTGTGCTCACACATCTTTTCTATGTGAATAAAATCTTGTTGTTTTGTGAGGGTGATAGTACAAACATCAATAGTATTCAAGTCATTTTACATCAATAGGAGTAAGTCTCAAGATAAATGGTTAGTTAGGGTAAATATAGTGTGATCCTTATAAATAGAATATCCAACCATAGGGAATCCCACATATCTCAGTTTCTTGGAATTAAGCAAGGTTTTATTCTCTTATACTATCTTGGAACTACCCTATTTTTTGTGGTAGGGTTAAGTTATCTTATTTGGAAAATATTTCAGATAGAATTTTTAATCATCTTTCTTATTGTAAAGGTAAATACCTCTCATAAGCAGGAAGACTCTTTCTGATTAACTCACTTGTTATATCATAATTTCTATTTTCTTTTATCATTTAAATGTGGTCTAAAGATCTATTATAGTTTATAGAGTCTAAAATTAAAATCATCCAATGGACTAGATATATCTAAGAAAGAAAAATTATAAATGTTTCATGGAATGATTATAGTAAATATATGATTTATTCAAATATATGGTGGATCAACATCCTTTATGGTAATTTTAGAATTCATCACAATGTTTTACTATTGCATTATTCCAATGTTAATAGAGATTTTTATATAAATCTATGGAACACTCAATATTAACCTTCTTCGCCTTTTCATTAATTTGATATATCAATAGAGGCATGTTCATACCTAGACCTTGTTTGATTATTATTATTATTATTTTTACAAAACTATTATATTTAAATATATATATTTTTTAAAACGTTAAGTATTCATTTAAAAAATCATATATATAAATTTAAAATTTCAAACATATATATTTGATATTAATATTATATTATATTTTAACTTAATTTTTCCTTTCATTGTCATATAAATGGGCAGGTCCTCTGCTGAACTTAATAAATATAAAAAACAAAAAGTATTTAAAAAATGATATTGTATAATAGTTGAAAGAACTTTAAATGGGTATTTTATAATATTAGAGAGTATTAAATGATAGTTCATAATGGTATATAGCATTAAATTAAAGTGTATAATGGTAGAGATTAAAAAAATGATGGTGTATAATAGTAGATAACATTAAATGACATTGTTTAACATTAGGCATTAAAATGATAGTGTATAATAATATATAGTATTAAATGAAAATGTAAAATAGTAGAAATAAAGTATTCATTCATTGAAAAAATCAAACCTTCAAGAGATTAGAGTGGTTAGGAAAAATATATTGGCGGATTTTATTTTCATTAAAAGAGTCCCTTGATGATTCTAACCGTGATTCTGTTTGAAGCAGGAAGACGTCGATTGTTGTGCAATATGTGATGAAATAAAATATCACATATCAGAGAAAATAATAAAATGTATATAAATTAATATACAATAAAAACATTTCAAATTATAAATATGCATAAGGGTTGAAATTATAGTGTTAATAAATAGAAACAGTCAATACATAACAATTGCTTGTGGTTAGAGAAACCAATTAGCTAATCAAAGCTCAAAACCCTGGTTATCTTATCATATGTATAACTACCATAGAAAAATAGGTAAAGGGTATAATAGTCACATGGGTTTAATGAGGGTCTTGTACACTTCATAAAATCACATAAAGTGTAAAATAGGCCATTAAAAACATAACATTCATGATTCTGAGCTACTTTACAAATTTATTTAAATCATTTAAAATTTTATTTCACAAATATCTTGAAAACCAACCATTTAAAAATATATTGAAAACCATTTAAAAAACACCCTGATTATCCAAAAAAATGGGAGATGAACATTTATCCCAAAACCTCCATGGTTTCAAACATCACCATTTAATTTAATCCATGACCTCAATTGGGTCAAACCATTTGAAACACTTACATTTCATTCAAAACAATTCTTGAAATATTTTTACAACAAATGGAATTTCAATTATCACATTAAATTCCAAGTGATACCTTTTAGAAATCACTTTGAAAGCTTAAATATATTTCTAAATTTCAAATACTATTTTCAAAATCCATTTGAGAAATCTCATAAAAGCACTGTGTATCCAATCACACAAAATCAAATTTAGAATGGGCATTAAAATAGTAAAACCCTTATCTTTCAAATAAATCTAAGATAAATAAAACTTTTTTACTTTGGAAATATAATAACCTTAATTAAAACTATAAATTAATAATTAAAACATTACTTTAAACACCAAGGAATCAATGGTTTCAAAATTAAAAGTTAGGGCATGGGAAAACCAACCTTGAATCAACAACACGTGATAGAATGCATCGCCTCTGATGGTGGATAGAAAAACAACCAATAAGAAACTATCATGAACCCTAGACACTAAAGAAACCATAAAAATTAGGTCAACCCCTTGAACAAAGGTTTGACCAAACCAAACATGACAAATGGGAAGGAGAAACCTGCAAGGAAATAGGGAAAAGGGAACCAAACCTTGGTGAGCCAACCATAAACCATGAAGATCGCACCATAAACCAAGAACCAAACCTTGGCGAGCCAACCATAAACCATTTAAAAAAACAATCCTTTTTGTTTTCATTGAATGAAAAAAATCACTTTGAATCAAATTCTATGGACTTAGCCTTTTTTATTCAAAACAAACCTTTCGAAACCAAATATGAAAACACAAAACAAGTGCCTTTAATTTAAAATGGTTTCCATAAACATATATAAAAACCCTTTAAAATGAATCAATTCACACACAATTAAAATGCATTCCACTAGGAAGGCACCACCCATTATGAGGTAAATAATGAATGTAAATGAGATATATCTACCACAATATTATAATTAAGTGGAAAATACAATCAACCATGAGATAAAAATCCCTTATTCAATCCACAAGTCAAGGAGCATGTTTCATGGGATCTAACCTAGATCCTAATTTTAGATTATCTAGAATTTACCAAACCAATGTAGGACTAATTATTGGCCTATGTTTTGTCTTCCAAATACAAGATACTCGCATATCCCACACCAACATCATTGAGATAACCCCTCGCTGTGTCCAATATCAAGCTAGAGGTTACACTAGATGCCTCTATACCAATTATTAGAGCATAAATATAGAAGTACCTCCTAGTTATCTATGTTCCCATGACCAAAAAAGTGGCAGTGATTGAACATGCAAAGGAAGATTGAGGAATAAAGCACAAAAAAATAACTCACCCTCTCCTCTAACTCCCTCTCATTAAAAAAACCCCTTGCTAACATCACATATCAATCACATATAAATAATATATCCACCACCATGCTAAAAAATAAGGGGAAATCAATGAGGTCCCCCATGAGATCAACCATCTAACCCATGAAGTTCCAAATAGGCATTTCCGATTAGACACACTGTTTACATTTCAAGACACCCATTTTAAAACATGTATTTCTCTATTTAAAAACCAAAAAAGGGTAAAATACTTGAATTTATATAAAAAATACCTTTAAAATTCTTATATTCATTTTTATAAGGATTTAAGAATGGATAGATATTTATTTAAAATAATCATTTGAGATTCATAAATGAAGTGCTCTATGTCATGACATTAATTTCAATGATCAATTTAGAAACACCACATACTATCACATAGAGGAATAATTTCATCAATAATGAATTTATAAAACTTAACCTCTCTTTGAATACCAAAATGAATAAATTTCAATGAAACATGGACCTCAAAAAAGTGAATATTGAACCAAGAAATCCAAAACATTTCACCTTTAGTGGTGAGAACCTAAAGGTGGAAAAAGGTGTTATCCATGGTCTCTAAAAATAAAAATCCCCAATATTAGGTCCACTATGAACCCTATAATATCCAAAGTGACCTGTATATTTTGTAGGAGAAGTCAAAAACCAATAGAAAAGAGTGATATATATATAATAATATATTAAAAGAGATTACCTTTTGGAACTAAGATCTAACAAAGAAGAGATTACCTTTGAGTGTTAATAGGGAGGACGGAAGCTGAAGCTACCGAAACTGGAATGGTAGAATCAGAAGGAACTGGATCATCACGGCAGGGTTTAGGTCTTGAGTGAGATGAGCGCGATGGATGACAGAGGAATCGAGGGAGAAGAGGGTTGGCGGGGGAGAGGAAAGGGTTCACAACGAGGATGAGCATCATGGATAATCGGGGAGAAGGTTTGTCGGGGAAGTGAGGGTTTGTGGGGGAGAGTGGAGTTTGTGGGGGAGGGGCACATGAGTATGAAACCGAAAGAAATGAAAATAGAGGCATGGTATACCTACGGTTTTTTTATAACCGTAGAGATAGCTTTTCCAAAAGCATTTATCCCAATGGTTTTCTTAGACCATTGGTATAGGTGTGTGGGTATAAAACCATTTTCTAGTAGTGTAATCCCTTTATTTATCACAACAAACAATTTGAAAAGTCTTATATAAATTTAATCAAACACTTGTCATGCTTAAACACTTAATTCAAAAAAATCATTTAAAATACAAGGAAAAAAATTATTCCAAGCATGGAAATCACTCAAAACCTTTTCTAAATACATCATAGATATCATACATAGTCATACTCTAATTAAAAATGGATTTCTAAAACCCAAATCACATTATAAATTGAAAAATAAAGGAAAATAAGAGAAAGGACTACCTCGAGAATTTGAAATGATGTCTCGATATGTCACCTTTTATGTAAAATACTCAAATGAGTAAGGAAACATCCTCTATAGGTCCTAGAAAAGAAAAATCCTAGGTTAGAACCATCCTAAACCCAAACCCTAGAATGCGCTATGATTTAGTGTTCACAGTGGAAGGATAAACCTAAGAAAATAGTGGAGAAGAGAAGAAAGAAGAGATTATAGTGAGAAAGAGAGGATAATACACCAGAAATCACTTGAAATCTGAGGTAAATACACTCAAAATTGAAGGAGGAGGATGAGGATATTCCCCTCAGGCTCCACGAGAGGCTCAATCAAACAAGGTGAGGGAGGAGGATAAGAGAAAAACTTAAAATTGGGTGTGTAAAAGTGTAATTTAATCTTTAAATAAAATCTGGGCAGACCACATGGTTTGGCCAATCATTTTACAAATCGTGTGTTAACCGTGAAAATGACATTGTCTAGACTATATAATGACACACAATTTCCTCACACAGTTTTACTAACCATGCATAAACTATGCACCACCACCCTTACACACACTCATAGAAAGGTAAGTCACGCAACTTCCCATGGGATCCACACTAACCATGCATTACCCGTGCACATTAACCATGAACATTAAAAAATAAACTAAGGACCCTTTAATGTAATGGTACTCACATAGTTTAGACTAAGTTTCACATGATCACCCGTGTATATAAGGAACCCCTATGGAAGGTTCATCTTCACTATTGGCTAAGTCATGCAATGATCATGCACAAGCCTTTCACATAAGAAGATTTTCCAAAAAATTAAAATTAAATCACAAAAAATTCCCAAAATTTAAATTATCCCAAAATCAAATTAAATAAATAAAGAAACAATAACACGGGGTGTTACAATGAATTTATTACATCAATGAAGAAATTTTGATTTTCCTTCAATTTATGGATCTTATCTTTTAATTCTTTGGTGGCCTCATCCTTTTCATGGATTTTATTGAGTCACTCGTCTTTAAATTTGGATTAATTTTCTTTAAGTCCTATATTCAATTTTTTAATGGATCTAATCTATTTGGATTGATTTATACAAGTTAGTACCTTTTATTACAAGCCTTTCTCTATGTTTTTTACTCCTCAAGTCAGGTGATCTCTTTTTGTTGTCTTTCAAAAATCCTAAAAATAAAAGAACCTAATTCTTTGGGAAGACAATAAAACATATATTTTAATCCAAAAATTGATATTTCTTGAAAACATCATCCCCAATATTTCTTGGATAATATTGTAAATCGTTTTGAAAATATTTAATACATAACTAATCATCAATTGGATGTATTAAATCTTTAGAGGTAGAAAATCTGTCTATTTCCTTAGTGGTAGATTAAACCACTATTTATTATCCTTTTAGACTAGATCTGTATTCAATAGTATTATTGTATAAGATACATAAACTCTTTTTTCTTTATATGGGATAGATTCCTTCTTAAACATTATCTTCTATTTTATTTTATTGTTCATAATAGTTTTGGTAGAAATAGAATTCTGATCTAAACAAGATAAATCTTCACTAAAATCACACATCATTATAAAATTCTGAAATGGGCTAAAATATTCAAAAAAGAATAGTTTCAAAATAGAAAATCCAATTGGTGGTGTTCTGATATCTAATAACAATTGAAAGGGTTGGTTAGGGATGCATTATACACTGAGTGGGGTTGTGAATCAATGTGGGTAACCATTTATCCAATTTAATCCTTCAAATCCATTTTCTATTTTACCTTTGTCACTGTTAAGTGAATGGTTATTGCATTCTCTCTTCTCACCCACATTTTGACATGAAATATATCTAAACACATACATACAAAGAGGGTAGTGATTTACATGGTTTGCCTTTAACTAAGAAGAACTAATCCTTGGTATGAATGTGAAAACTCCATGATCACACAACCCACAAGAAACTATCCTGTGAGCTTACAGTGAGTAGGGTATATCCTTGAATCTTTCATTTTCAAGTCCATAGATAGTGCTTTAGGGTCTTTATACTACCTCCTGAAAATTTCATAATAAGTGTAGATAACAAAAAGAAACACCTTCACCAATAGGTTATGAATTTCCATCGATGTACTACTTGGGTCTTCTTATTCTTCTATTACTTTCAAAACAGTATGCCTAAAACACCTTCCTCTTCTTCTATATTCAGAATAGTACACAAACACTCACCTTCTTATTTACATTAGAGAATTGAATATTTACTCCTTCATCTTCTATTGCACTAGTTGCAAGACACTTCCTTTTCTATCACAACTAATATACACAAAACTCCCTTCTTCTTCCTTCCTCCCCTTATTCTTCTTCTATGTTAACTAGAGTGCATATATCCTTATTCTTATTCTTTCCTCTTCTTATTTTTTCTTCGGTGCACATGAACAAAACTAGATCTTCTTTCTTCCTCTTTCTTTAGTTCATATGGATAGCATTAGTTATCCTCTTCTTCTCTATAACTCATAAGATGTTCATAGAGTGTTGGAGTCATAGCTTATTTGTGATTTGATACCCATGAGTTTTCTATGGAATAATTATATCAGGTCTCTCACACCATTTTCTTCTTCTAACTATAATATATGTATATATTTGAATAGACACTCTAGATTCGTCTTCATTATTCTCCCTCTATTCTCGATATTATTGAAGTCTCATTCTTTTTATTTTGAGGTCTTTCCCTTTAAAATCCATAAGACGTAGCCTTTGGTCTTCTTTTTATTCAAAATCTCTTACAAATCGGGAAAAATACATGCATTCAAAAACTTTTCATTATCAAATTTTCCACATCCTTATTTACTAATTCCTAGAATCATGGATGAAATATCTCTATCCATGCATCCACATAATCTATTGAACAATCATATATTTTTCAACCTTATGGCCTTCAACCTTATGTCCTTCAACCTTATGATGAATTTATACCAACCTTACAATCACCAACCTTATGAGAATCAACCATATGAACTTAATCTTTGCAGTTTCCTTCTCACTACCATCTTCTTTCTTATTCTCCAATCATTCATTTTCTGCACTCCTCATCACTTCTTAGATCATAGTATGAACATTGTGATATTTTGACATTGAAATCTCATATTTTTCAACATCATGTTTTGATCTCCATTTCTTCATAATATTTAAATTCTATATTTCTACAAAAAAAAATATAATATCATATGAATATATTTAAATACCTTATGGGCTCTCAAACATCATATGTATCTCCCAATGTCATCCACACAAAAAATTCTTATGGTGCAAAGACTTACAGTGTAAAGTATTTCATGACCATATCATATGAACTTCACCTTTAATACAAAGTTCAAATTCATTTCATATAAAATCCATTAAGCTTACGAAGTTCCAAGCTTCTTTCAGATTTCCAATAAACCATGATCTTCTTTTTCTACTGAACTAAACCTCATACTTGAACTTCCAATGATTCATACCCACTATTTTCATTTTTATTGATATTTTGATGAATTTAGATAACTTCTTCTAATAATATACACCACGAGTCATTTTTTATTCTTCCTTCCACCATTGTACACTTTAGATTCTCCTACAAGTGTGGGTGGTGTTCTTGTGAACTTCCAAGAACACCCATAAAAAACATGATGCTTGTAGCATGAGTTATCATTATCTTCAATGATGAAACATCTTTGAATTATAGGAATGGGTGGTATTTTATCACTTCATGGGGAATATGATGACACACGGTGTTGTTTTAGCCTCATAATCATGTGATTTTAAGTGATGAACAATGCACATAATTTTGTTTCCCTTATCGATTTTCACTTCATAAGGGAATTGGTTAATTACTTGACATGATTAATTTGATAACCATAAAATTCCTTAGGTACCTCCCCATATCAACGGATCATTGTGCCACCCCACATGTGTGCCTCTTGATCCCTTGATCTTGTACTTCCCCGCGTAGGGTCTCTACCTTCACCCTGTAACTCCTGGCTAGAAAGCTTACCTTTGATCTTGTCTAGGAAATCTCTCAAGCATAGCCCAGCTACTCAGGTGCTCAACTGGTCTAGAGTTGGCCAAATTATTTAGAAAAATATCTTAATATTTCCTTTATCAAAATATCCATGCAATTTCAAATACACCAAAATAATCCTTCACATTTCCTTATTTTTTTATCTCCCTCAACTTTATGTTGTCATAGTGATATAAAGTTGACCATTATAACTACTTCATGGAACTCAAATACTTCAAAGTATTTTTCCTTTAATATAAATCCAACGCTTCCAAGTAAAGAACTTCAAACAAAATCCAGAAGGTGTATACCATTTTCACTCAATTAATACAAGATGGCGTAATACTTAGTGATACTTCTTCACAACATGCTTGGATTCTCTAACCAAAATTCCATGCTAATTCATCTTCATTTCAGTTCTTCTTTCTTTAATATTAACATTAACATCATTATTACTTCAATCTCATTGAAAAAAATAAAACACATACAAATTGGGCTCAAATATGATGATTCGAGCTTGTGATTAGTAGATATAGGTTTCCATGGGGCCTCATAGTGGATGGGGTGAATCCCTATGATGTCATCCTTGGTATAGACTAGTTATCCTCAGTTTATGCCCATTAGAGAGTGATGTATTTCCAAGATAATATATTGAGGTTTTCCTTTTTGGGTGAGTGTGACCTTTATTAGAGGTAAGTGGGACCTGTGGGTGGGAAGTTGCAGTAGATCACTCTTCAGTTGGATATTTTCCCTCAATATATTGAGACACTTCTGGAGATTATCTTCATTTAGTCATAGAGAAGTATATGGATGTTTCTTCCAAGGATTTAATTTGATTTCCCCCTTATTATAAGATTGATTTATATATTAATTTGTACTTCAGAACCACTCTGATGTCTTCTGTAGCTTATTAGATGGACTTGGACAAGATCAAGGAGCTTACGGTGTATTCGTAGGACCTCATGGGGAAAGGTTTCATCAGACCAAGTGTGTCCTCCTAGGAGGCTCTAGTGTTGTTCACCAAAAAAATAGATAGGATCCTAAGGATTTTTATCAACTATCACCATTTGAATCAGGTGAAAATCAAGAATAAATACTCTATTGAGGTTAAATGACCTCTTCGACTTGTTGAAGGGAGATAAGTAGTTCTCAAAAATCATTCTTAGGTTTTATTATCACTAACTTTGGGTTTCCAATGAGGATATCCGAGAGATGACATTCAAGTTTTGATATGTTCATTATGAGTTATTGGTGATTCATTTTAGTGTGAAAAAACCTTCGACCATGTTTATAAAACTCAAGAATCAGATCTTTCATCTCTTCTTGGAATGTTTCATGGTCATCTTTATCGAAAACCTCCTTATTTATTCAACATCGTAGGATGAGCTTGCTGAGAACCATAGGATTATCCAAGACTTGCTTTGGGATGACCAAATGTATGGAAGCCACTTAATGTGTCAATTCTAGAATCAAGAGGCCCACCTTCTAGGGAACATCATCTCAGAGTGTGGAGTGGTTATGGATTCGAGGTAGATAAATGTGGTACTAGAATGGGAGCCACTCAAGAGTGTGTTTGAGGTGTGAACTTTCCTTGTGTTGGTGGGTTACTATGGGAAATTCTTGGAAAAATTCTCTAGGATTGCAACTCCCAAGAATGTTGTAATATCCCCAGCATGGTTCACCTCCACCGTGACCAGATAGGGTCACTAAAAACCTCAAAGATGCCTCCCTGAATTCCAAAGGTTTCCAACTAGCAGTAGGAATTTAATAATGACATGGGGAGACTATACCCACTAGATCAAGTGACCAAAAGTAACAGTAGAAGTAACATTAATAAAAACTATCCAGATAAACCAGAATAAATAGGAAACTCATCAAAACACCAATAAAAAAATATATCAAACCATGTTATATAAATATAAACAATTTTTCTTGTCATATAAAGGATACAAACATAATCAGGGTCCCCTATGAGGGGATCACGTACATCAAGGTCCAAATGACCAAAAGTAAAAAAAATTGGATAAGACTACAAAAATATTCCCAAGTCTTGGCCTGGTCCCATATCCCAGTTCCAACTCAACCATAAATTATAGAGAACTTTCTCGTATCCAGGCATGCAGCCATGATGTTTTCTCAAGTAACCACAGTGGACCAAGTAGGGTGTGACCACCACTCAGTAGGACACCACCAATAATTTCATTAAATTTATTTAGTATAAACAAAGTCTATAGTGATGTTTTAGAATAAATACCTGAAAGAATAAATAAATAAATAAAACAATGTGGATCCTTGGTTCCATAGTGACAACAGAGAATGACCATACCTAATTTTTCCAATACTAGATGTCTCTAAACATGATACATCGCCATCCAATGGAGAATAGCGCCCCACCCTATATCCTTTTCTATAATATCACCACATGTGGGGGATAACTTCCCGCCTCAGAACCATCTCATTCATTTATAAACCCAGGGGTAATAATTCCCCACCCTGAAACCATATACATTTAATAATTTAAGAACGAACCATGTCATATACCTTTCATAGTTTATCAATAAGCCAAGTCATACCATTTTCAAATCTTAACATTTTCATTTTTTAAGAGTTTGAAACTCACCCAACCTAAACATGCGGAGGGTCTCGCTAAATTAGTCACACACCCATCCAAGTTTCCAATCCCATGATCACCTAGGCCGCCTTTATGCTAGCCTGCATTTAACACCCACTCTCATCCAATGGATCATCCTATGGTATCTATGTTCATCTTGTTAGGTCAAAATTTCCACTGAGAGCATCCTTTGGGTTGCCTGTGACATTTCATATTCTATTGTTTAAGGAACTTTTCACTTGGAGGCCAAGGTTTTAGTCTCTATATTCATCAATGATCCATTCACAGCCTGAACCAGGTGATTCCCATAGGAAACAAAGGAACAAATCATTTAATTAAACTTTTATCCAAGTTCACAATAGGTTGGCATGACCACACATCATATGCACATAGGAAATGATATTAGACCTTAGGGATAAATTATTAACCATAGAATTTATGCTTTTAGGAATTTTCTCATTGATTATCATTGGTTGATATAAGATTAATTGGAAGAAATTGAAGAATCTATTGAAATCCTTAAAATAATTCATAAATGGCCATAGCTGGTGTAAGATTATAGAACCTTGAGAGGGACTAAGAAAGAATCGAATAGGAATAATGGACTTACCTCTAGCTATCACCTAGAATAAAGACACTAAAATTAAGAGAAGAGAGAAAGAGAACCCACCTTGGAAGGGAAATAATAGAGAGAGGGTAGATGGGAAGAAGTGAGTTGTTATACATGGGGAGAGGTAACCCTTATTAGGTTTAATTAATTCTATAATAATTTTAATCATGTTTTAAAAAAAATGCATAGTTGGTTGTCGTGATGTGACCGCCCTAGTCAAAATTCAAAGCCCCCTTCCAAAGTCGAACCAAAAAACCCAAACTTATAGGGATTTACAATGTAACCCTGTGGGTCACGGTGTGACCATCTTCTCTTTCTTCCTCATTCTCACTAATATATTACATATTCCAAAATATATTCCATATTCCTCTGAATATATTATGCATCCTATAACATCTTATATATGTTAAATTTCATAGTGAGAACTTTTGACTTTTCAAAATTTTCTTCAAAAAATATCTTAAATGAAAATAAAAAATATTACATATGATTTAAAATATCTTATGTATGAACTGGAGATCTTAAGTATCAACCATGATCTCTTGCATTTTATCGTGAGCTCGGGTACATTTCCATTTTTTACTTTCTGAGAGATATTATGTATTAGATGAATATCTTAGATACCATATGAAATATATTACACATCATAGTGAACTTTCAATGTTTTGCTAGTTTTCTCTGAGAAATATCTTAAATAAAAAAAATTATATATCCTATAGTGTTGAGAGAATTTCTTATGTATTAGATATTTCTAAAAGGAAAATATCTTACATGTATATATCAATATCTAATATATTAGAATTTAAACACTCTAAAATATCTTACAAATTCTAAAACAATATATCTTATTTATTAGAATTTTGACAAAGGAAAATATCTTACGTATTCAGAAGATGGGAGATATCTTACGTATAGTAATTTTAACAAAGAAAAATATCTTAAATATTCCAAAGGTAGAACATATCTTATGTATTGGAATATTATTATAGGAATGAATATTATGCACTAAAGGAAATAATCTTATGCATTGATTCTTTTGAAGAAATATACTATGTATTGATTTTTGTCTATAGAAAGAATCTTACATATGAATGAATTATCTTATATTTGAATGAAATATATTATGTAGTTTCTCAGATTGCAAATTCATACTTAAGGGTTACACTACAGATGCATATAGGTTTTCACACTGAGTAACTCAATATGTAAGGGTTATTATCACAGTGTGACGGCCTCTTCCATGGCATGGTCCCCGCACCCCATAGAAAATTAACCTTTATGTCATAGGCGATTATTCTAATGAAACACCAACCAAAACATAAAGCCTATGGTTGTGGTATGGTCTTAACAATATGATATAATCTCATGTAGGCACCCATCATGGAATGGCCTTCAATTATCTCGATGTGATGCTCCACCTGCAGTAAATTCTCATCCCATACACAAGCCAACTCCTGAAATAACTCTCAGGTCCCCCACCAACACCTCAAACATTCATAAACAACAAAAATACATGAGGTTTGGAAATAATTTAAACTAGTTCATATCTCAAAATAGTTTGAGCTCTTATAACCTTCCCACCATATAGTTTTTCATCCCTCAACAATGTTCTCGAGTGTCACCAAGTTTCATTAGAGAACAATTCTGGACATTATGCCCACATGTTAGACTACTCCTCCCATATATCCTCATGGACATGCTTGTGCTTCCACTACCCGCGTACTAGAGAAACCATCTTCCTCCACAGATTCTTCTTGCTCTCATCCAGAATTTGAACTGAACAGCCCTCAAATGAAACATCGTCCTTAAGATCAACATCATCAGTACTGATCACATGAGATGGATTGAGATGATATCACTTGAGTTGAGATACATAAAACACAAAGTTCATGGTACCAAAATGTTGAGGAAGATGCAATTGGTATTTTAAAATACTGATTTTCTCCACAATCTCAAATGGCACCAAAAACATGGGTGCCAATTTCCCTTGGCTTTGAAGACAATGTTGCACCAATCTAGGAGACACTCGTGAGAATACATGGTCACCCACCTCAAACTCTAGAGAAAGGTGTATGTGGTCTCTATATAATCTATGCTTTCTTTGAGCAATTGCTAACCTCTTCTTGATTAGCTGGATATTCTCTTATGTCTCGAACACAAGACTTATCCTAATAACCAATGGCTCTTCGTCCGACAACTAACATAGTCGATATCAAAATAACCTACCATATAAGACATCAAAGTGATCCATTTTAATCAATGTCTTGTAACTATTGTTATAGGAAAACTCTTCATGATCTAGGTGACGTGCTAGGTGACTCTCCCACAAACCTCCGAAATCTAGGACACTCACCCATAACATGTCCTCTAATATCTGGATGGTATACTCAGACTACCCATCGGTCTAAGGATGGTATGTAGCTCTCAAATGCATCTGTGTGTCAAGCACCTTCTGCAACCCTTTATAAAATAATGATGTGAAACATGCATCCCTGTCTAAAATGATACTCTGAGGGGCCCCATGTATACATATTATCTCTCCTAAATTGAGCTTTACCAACTCATTGATCAAGAATATCTCTCGGATTGGTAAAAAAAATAAGTAACTTTAGTCAACCAGTTCACATACACCCAAATAACAGCATTTCCTTAGGGAATCCTTGGCAACCTCATCACAAAATCCACAGTCACATCATCCCATTTTCACTCATGAATGGGTAATGACTATAGAAGATATGTAGGGTACTGGTGTTTGGCCTTTACCCACTAATAAGTGGAGCACCATGGAATAAAACTCATTATATCTCTCTTCATCCTAGGTGATCATGGTGTCATTGACTACATGACAAATTTACTATTTATAAACCCTACTAACTACTGGTATAGTGTTTAGTGGGTTATCGGACCTCAGAGAAGGCAGATTAAATGTTTGGATCAATAAAAATAAAACTAAATGAACAAGAAAACAAGCAAAACATTCAATCATTCAAGCAATGGTAGAATAAAAAGAATCGGCAGTAAAAAAATTGAAAGAAACTTGAACAGACTAGGGAATGTGACAGTATGATGACAGGGAACTTGGTTGACTGGTTGAATAAATATTTCTTACTCATGCATAGAAAATTCAATGGAACTGTAAATTTGAGAAGTAAACAAGCGAAGTCGGTAAGTCAACCTAAGAATGAATTGATTCTGCAGTTTTTCAACTGCAGAATTAATTATTCATGAAAATAATTAATTGCTTTTAACAAATCAATTTGTCAATTTATTTGTTGTGCTACTTCTCACGGGCAATTTCTTGTCCTAAAATTGATATTTAATCGAAACGATTTGAATGAATCAATTCAAAAATCATTTTCATTGATTTTTAAAAAAAAAAAGAAATTGAAAAGTTTCAAAAAAATAGGTTGAGAGAGTAGCGATCTAGGAAGAAAGAATCATGCATGAGAAGGTAAATGTTTTACAAATTCAATCACATTCCCAAAGAAGTTTAGCCAAAAAACATTTACAGTTTTGCAATTACAGTATGAATCATTACAACAAGAAATAAACAAGAAATGAATGAATAAGAGAAGCTTCACTGTGAAGGATCTTCTCCATCTTTGACACTAATTAATTCCATGGCCAGCTTTCAGAGTCAAACATGCTGCAATTGATGGCCCAGAATGCACTGAAATCCTATGGTGTCTTAGTCTTTGGTTCATCAGCGTAGAACGATTCTTCAATATTGGATTCGGGCATGCGTGGTCTTGGGTCCCAGAATCTTCAAGAGTGGGAGAATCAACTGCTCGGCTCGCTGTGCAGTCAGCTCAACTTGCTTGACCAGAAAACAAAGATTCGAAAAATGCTTCAACTATCTTCAGCGCAAATATCTTCAGGCTTTCCACGATTCCACCGATTCACTGTGGAATTTCCTTGAACATGTTGAATACAAAACCTTGGATGATCCCAAAGTCAGAGCAATAAGGAGCTCGAGGCACCCATCTCCATCATCGTCGACGATCCTGCAAAGGATCAAAACAAGAGATCGACATATCTTCTACTTACCCTCATTGAAATCCAATCTCGACTGCAACAGCAATTCTCAAGTGGCGAAGCACAAAATCAGTCATCTTCTTCCAATTCTGAAGGCCTCTGTGAAATCAGTCCTGGTTCCTTCTTCAACAATAGTGCTCAACAATCAAGACAGATGCAGTTTAATTCAATCGGCGCCATCATCATCTTCGTCAAGCATGCCGGTGTCGACATCGACTCTCCACTGATTTCACTCATAATTGGCTTCAATCAGCTTTATCAACAGTGAAAATACGGAACGAGGTCAGCTTCAACAGCATCGATGGAAGCTTCCAGTTTATCCGAGAAGAAGGCTCGATCAACAACGATTCTTCACCGTGAAATCAGATCCTAAGTAGGATACTTCATCGGAGAAGGGGATTCGGTCGTCGATCACCATTCTTTCTAAATCACGTAGTCGTTAACCTCTTCAAATACGCTCGGCTTCAAATTAAATCAGACCTAGGTTGTGCACATATGCATCTGAGATTCACCAAATCAAACATTGCTGGATCGAGCTTCGTTCCTCTTTGTCGGAATCTTGTGTTAGTCAATAGCAAAGAAGCATCAATCAACCGCCTTCATCCTAGATCTGGAACTGCGGCTTCGGTAATTCATCATTCGGAGCAAGGGCGGCGAGCTTCGGATTCATCTTATAGTGATCATCTATTATATGGGTCGACTAATAAATTTATCTTCACCGGACCACGTGCACCGCAAATAAAATAAAAACTAAAACAATTTAACACCATAAAATAAAATTCCACAAACAAAATAATAAATTAAACCAAACACTAAAACATTAATAATCTAATTGTTAAAAAGAAAAACAAATAAAACAATTCGATCTCAAAGATTAAATTATAAAACTTAAAAATTAATATTTTAGAACAAAAAAAATAATAACAAAATAAACAAATAAAATAAACTAGGAACAAATCACACATTAAATTAAACATTTATAACAAATTAATTAACAATAAATAATATTAACACTACAATTAACAGTAGACAATAAATGTCCAGATTATTTATCAAAAGAGATGTGAAAATACATATGAATTTAATGTCACATCAAATTCATCCACACTTAAAAAATGTAATTACCCCCTTAAAAACAAATGGAATCAATGTAAAATTGGGTTCATGTTTTACAAAAGTAACTGAAATTGAAAATTTTGAAAAGGATTAAACAAACGTCAATTTGCATCCAACATAACATCCAAACTTCTCTTTATCTCCAGGTGAGATGACTCACATAATTTAAAGTCATAATAATTAGATACTCTGTTTCAATGGGGAAGTTTAATAATTATAAACAGAATAATTAACTCATATATCAGCTTAAAGATTTAAAGAATGAAAGAATGGAGAATTTGCAGCTCAACCTGAATTCGCAACTTCATTTTATAGACCATGTGGATACATATCTTATGAGTTTAATTCCAATTAAAAAGTACAAAAGTAATGGAAATTGTAAAACATAGCACCAAAATTTTACCGAAACAAATTTTTTAAAAGAATAATAAAAATGATGTTTGCAATTAAATCCATGGGATAATAAAAATTAACCACCTCAAAGTGACATCACAAACTTCAAATTCAAGAAAAATTTTGACCCACTGAAAATGTAAATAAAATCTTGAGAAACTCATAATTTCCAAAAGCTTTAAGGGAATCTGATGGGCTTCGCATTAAAACATAGTTTTACTCATTTAACAAGACTATCTCTCCCACACTTAAAACTTAACTTTGTTCTCAAAATTAAATTCAAAGGTCGAAGAAAAAAAATTATCAATGAAGTTCAAAAAGATTTACAAATCAATAGTTACAATTTACGTTAGAGGGTCACAAGGAAATTTAAAGAGTATGATTGCCACAAACTTCAAGCATTATTCTCAAAATAAAATTAAATACATTCTTAAACCTCATTTTACACAACACAAAAAATTTCAACAAAGCAGAAGAATGTAGCATGTTTAACAATTTTTTCCAGAAAGTAAGTGCATTTTCAACAAGTCAAAAAATTTAAGCAAACAAAGCATAATTCAAGGTGCCAAGAAGGATTTCAATAAAATCTAACCCAATTATAAAGAATTCTAAAACAACCAGGGAGTCCCCCCCCCCCACTTAAATTCATGCAATGTAAAGTAATGGATAAGCAGAATTAAAATAAGGGGAAGAACAGAAACTCCCCTAGTAATAGAAGCCTTTTCATTTAAGTTCATTCAAATGTATTTCCCATCTAAACCTTGAGTGAAGTGCCCTCGCTAGAAGGTTACAGTTCTTATAGAAAAAGAAAGTCAACAATATTTACAAGAATATAGATTTTAAGAAAGAAAATAACGAGAGAGAAAGTCTAGGGAAGTGAATAAAAAATGCCCAGGCTTGTAGCTCCACTAAGCAATGAAGAACAGTTGAAGCCTCATCCAATGAAACTCCACGTCTCCTGAAAGTCCAACAACATATCTCAAAAAAATTTCAAACACTTGGGCAAGAGAAGAATTTTCAGTGAATAAGAGAACTAGGCAGACATCAAGTAATTATTTTTATTGAAAAAGAAAAAGGGAAAACAACAAGGATCATGGGTTGACTCCCATGAAACACTGAGTTTAAAGTCCTTAGTTAGACTCAGTGGAAACTCAGTTCTCTAGAATAGAAATGAAACCCAAGCCCTTTAATTACCCCTCAAAGTAATGTTTAACTCTCTGACCACTAACCAAGAACGATCTATTTTCCTCCCCAATTAATTCCAAATCCCCATTCACAAGCACTTTTGGGATAGAAAACGGCCTAGACCATTTAGTTTTGAGTTTCCTTGGAAAAATTTCAATCTGGAATTAAAAAGTAAGACCCTATGATCAACCATAAAGTTCCTATTTTTAATTATGGAGTCATGAATTTTTTTTGACCTCTCTTTATAAATTCTAGAATTCTCATAAGACTCTCTTTGAATTTCTTCCAACTCACATAACTCTAACAACCTCTTCACTCCAATAGAGTTCAAATCATAATTGAGAGCTTCTACTGCCCAACAAGATTTCTTATGGAGCTCTACAAGCAAATGAAATTTCATACCAAAGAGAAGTATGCATGGAGACATCCCAATTAGAGTTTTATAAGCAGTCTTGTAGGTCCATAATTCCTCGTCCAACTTTAAAGACTAGTCTTTTCTTGAACTACTCACAATTTTCACTAGAATATGTTTTAATTATCTATTTGAAACCTCTGCTAGCCCACTTGATTGTGGATGATTGGTAGTACCAGTTTTATGATTACACCAATATTTTTTCATTAATGATTTGAATTTAAAAATTCATAAAATTTGTATCATTATATGTGATGAAATCTCTTAGCACACCAAATATGTGGAAAATATTATTCTTAATGAAATTCAAAATAATACTAGTAAGATTGTTTGGAAGAGATATATCCTCAACCGACTTAGAGACGTAGTCAATAGTAACAAGGATGTACTCATTCCCATACGAAGATGGAAATGGTCCCATGAATTCTAACCCCTAAACATAAAAAA
Organism: Viscum album; assembly: GCA_963277665.1. Lineage (NCBI taxonomy): Eukaryota > Viridiplantae > Streptophyta > Magnoliopsida > Santalales > Viscaceae > Viscum > Viscum album. Next base: position 570,751,386 of record OY728134.1, on the reverse strand, counting down.
TTTCATCTTCTAAAACCCCCTTTTGTGGAAACTCTTGTTTCCAATCCACATAACCTCCAATGACAGTTTCCAGTCAGGGGAAGTAATTATTAGTGAAGATGTAATAATTACCTTTAGTATACTAAATGACTGTGGACACTTTTCATCAACAAAAATGGTATATCCTTCACTAATAGCGAGCAAAGTGGCTAGAAATTTTAAAAAAAGTATTTGGAAAATCTTTGGTAAAAACCGGCATGTCCTAGGAAATCTCTAGTACCTTTACATTCGTAGGAGGTGTAAGTTTTTCAACCACTTCAATATTAGAATTTTCTACTTCAATCCCTCTCTTGGAAACTTTATGGCCTAAGAAAACCTCTTCTATAACCAAGAATTGAAATTTCTCCCAATTTAAGACTAGTTTTGTCCCATCACACCTCTGTAAAATAGTTTCTAAATTTTCTAGACAACCCTCAAAATTAGAACCAACAATAAAAAAGTCCATAAAAACTTCTATAATTATCTTAATGATATCTGAAAATATAGCCATCATACACCTCTGCCTGTAAGAAAATGTTCCAAATGGACAAGTGAATATAGTCTTTTCTTGTCTTATGGGGCTATGGGAATCTATTTGTAACCAGAATAACCATCCAGAAAACCAAAAAAAAATTATTTTCACCCAACCTGTTAATCATATGATCTATAAATGGAATTGGAAAATGATCTTTTCTTATAGTAGAGTTAAGCTTTCGATAATCAATAGAGACCCTCCACTTTGTAGCCTTCCTATCTTGAATTTGTTCATTTTTTTCATTCTTTGTGACTGTAAGACCCCCCTTCTTATGAAAAACTTATACCAAACTTACCTAGGGACTGTCAGAGATAGAAAAAATTATTCCAGCATCAAGTAGCTTAATGACATCCTCTCTAACTATGACTTTCATGTTTGTATTTAATCTACTTTGAACTAAAACTCTAGGATTTTGATCAGGTTCCATAGGTATTTTATGCATACCAAAAGATGGAAAAATTCTCTTAATATTAGCTATGGACCATCCAATAATAGACTTGAACTTCCTAAGAATAGACATCAAACTCTCTTCCATACTCAATGGTAACTCAGTTGAAATTATGATAGGCCGAGTATAATTTTTACACAGAAAATAAAATTTTAAATGGTAAAGAAGATGATTTAGCTCTAAATTGGTCGCTTCTTTACTAGAAAAAGGGAACATGGGTCTAGGAGGTCCACAGTCTTCAAATTTATTTTGAAAAAATTAATGAGAGGTAAAGAAACCCCAACCTTACTGCTGTCCAGATTAGAAACTTTTTTAGAATCAATTTCCAATTTTGGTTTTAAAATGTTTTCTACAACGAATTTATCCAAATTTTCCAAAACATCACCCAAATAAGCATCTCTCAACTCTACCCATTTACTTAAACAAATACCAATGCAAGTTTTGTCTTATGTGGTGTCATTATTTATTTCATCATTCATTTTTTAAAAATTATTTTTCTTATTTAACAAAATATTATTCAAATTTATTTAGATAAACACTTGAAAAATTTCTAGATTGTGGTGAAACTATTCATTTTTCAAAAACATTGAATTCTTCACTTTTCTTTCCCAGGTTGAAAATCAATTTTCCATTAGAAACATTTATCACAGCTCATCCAATGGAAAGGAAGGTCCTACTAAGAATGATAGGCACTTCCTTATCACACTCCATATCAAGTATAAGAAAATCATCTGGTAAAAATAGTTTCCCAAACCCAACTATCATATCATCAACTCTTCCTATAGGGTGGGTGATGGAGCGGTCTGCCAACTACATGACAACATCAGTGGGAAAAAGATCTCCTCATCTCAAATGCATAAATAGTGAGTAAGGAATAATATTGATACTAGCTCCTAGTTCACAAAGGCAATTGACCTTTCCACTATTTCCAAAGGTACAAGGAATCACAAAACAACAAGGATCTTTAAGCTTCAGAGTTATCCTATTTTTAACTACAGAACTACACTCCTCAGTTAAAATGTAAGTTAAAAACTCCTTAAGTGTTTTATTATTTGAAATAATTTTTTAAATCATTTTTAGATATGAAGGAACTTTAACTAAATATTGTAGAAATGTTACATTAATGTAAATATTTTTAAACAACTCTAGAAATTTGAGAAGTTTAGGTTCATAATGATTCTTCTTAATTCTATCAGGGAAAAGAAATGTGTGGAGACAAATTCTTCAAAACTATAGGCATTAATTTAGGTTCTTTTTCAATATTTTACTTCCCTTTATTTTACATTACTTTTGGATCTTTATCATATTCTTTAATAGGTGAAATAACAAGTTATACAAAATTTTAAATTGGGATATCCAGATTTCTAGTTTTATTAGTTTCTCATTTTGGGTTTTAATTTTCTTCCAAAATTTTAGTTTTAGCTTTTTTAGGATCCCTAGGTCCCTATTTGTGAGTGTGAAGACCACTCCTAGTAGTTACAACCATGATATTTTCCATAGGATTGACTTCATTTGTACATGGAATTTTTTTTCTCCTTGTGATTCAAACCTCCAGCATGGTTGCCCATTTGAGTTTTCAGATTTTTTATTCATGTATCTGATTTCATTTTATCATAATCATATTGATTTTTTCTTCATTTAACTAATTCTTAAACTTTTTATCGTGAAAATCCATTCTATTTAGAATATGATCGAGCTTATAGAACATTAGGCCTTGAAAGTTCCCTTGAGAATTGGAAGGTTCTACCCTTGGTTGATTTTATAATTGCTTCCTAGGGTGCTATTGAAAACTAGAGGGTAAATCAGGTCTAAAAACCCCCTACTCCTTCCATAAAGGTTGGGATTTTTTTATAAAAATTGATTGTAGTTATTAAAAAATGGATCGTCCCTTGGTTATAACCAGGGTGAGTAACTAGAAAAGTTTCCATTCTCATGTTATTAGGTAGGCATATCAAGGTTAGGGTAGAAAAAGTTGGAATGGACATACATACCACAATTGTGACATTTATCCCTAAGGGAATTTTTATCATTTTCATTATAATACACTACATCATTGACTTCAACTTTTTGAACACAATTACTCTCTTTCCTAACCGTTGTTCTTCTCCTAGAAAACTTATACTGGGAATTATGTACAAGTGTATTGAATATTTTCTTATGTTCTTCAGTAGTCCTATAACTAAAATATCCCCCAGAAGCTTGATTAACTAATGTTTGGTGATAAGGGGTGAGGATATTGTAAAATGTGTCCATAAGAAATTGTGGTGTGCACTAATGATTTGTACATTGCCTAAGAAGACCCCTAAATATGTTCCACACCTTGTGGAATAGCTCACCCTCATCTTGAAAAAAATCCTATGATCATATTCCTAATTACAGTGGTCATTCTTCTTGGATAAAACATCACCACAAAGGCATTAAAAAAGTTGATTCCATATATCAAGAATATCCTCATCCAATTCTTGAAACCATGATCTAGAATTTTCCTTTAGAAAAAATTAGAATTCTCTAATCTTTATCTCTTCCTCATTCAACCCCTTAAAAGGAAGTTGGCGCACTACATAGTAGAAATATATAATGATGTCTAAAGAGTCTTCATTAGGAAGTCCATTATATGATGGAAATATGGAAAGATGAGATTGTTTGATCTCATAATTTCTAGCCCTAGGAGTGTTTCTGGTACAATACATATTACTAGACATGTTTGGAACCTAAAACTTCCTAAGGACCAATCTCTCCACTAGCTCATCCCTAAGAGGTTTTGGATTCAGATTCTGGTGTTACACATTGTTCAAATTCTCTATATTTCCTTCCATTTTAGAGTTGTTTTTTTTTTAATTTCTATGAAGTGAATATTTATCTATGGGATGACATGTTCTAATTTCTCAATTTTTGATATGGTGTGCATGAACACACATATTCAAGATTAAATTCTCAACAAGTTTCAGATTTCATATTTTTTATATATATTTTAAATATTTATTTTTTAAAAGTTTTCTTGAAATCTATATAAATATATTTCTTTCTTGTCCACACTCACACTCTCTAGAAATAATGCCAAAATTAGATCATGTTGTCATTAACTACATGACAAATTAACTATTTATAAACCCTACTTAATATTGGTATAGTGTTTAGTGGTGTGTCGAACCTCATAGAATGAAGATTAAATGTTTGGACCCAAAAAAGAAAACTAAACCAATAAGAAAACGATAAAAAAAATCATGTAGTATCAAAATAAAAATAATTAAGAGTATCAATTTTGAAAGAAACTAGAACAGGCTAGGTAATGTGATAGTATGATTATAGGGAACTCAAATGACTGGTTGAATAAATGTTCCTTACTCATGCACATAAAAATTTCTAGAACTATAAATTTGATAAGTAAATAAGCCAAGTCGGCAACTAAAGATATGAATTAATTAGTTCTATAGTTTTTAAACTATAGATTTAATTATTCATGAAAATTATTAATGGTTTTAAACAAATCAATTTTTCAATTAATTTATTGCACTACTTCTCATAGGAAATTTATTATCAGAAAATTTCTATTTAATCAAAACGATTTGAATGAATCAATTCAAAAATCATTTTTATTAATTTTTTAAATAAAAGGAATTGAAAATTTTCAATAAATAGGTTGATAGGTTAGAGATCCATGAAGAAAGATTCATTCATGAGAAGGTAATTTTTTTACAAGTTCAATCCCATTCCCAATGAAGTTTAGCCAAAAAACACCTTTAGTTTTTTAATTACAGTATGAATCATTAAAACAAGCAAGAAATAGGAAAAGAATAAATAAGAGAAGCTTCTTTATCAAGGATCTTATCAATCTTCAACTTCTTGGTTCTTTCCTTCCGTCTCCTGCTCCCACTTTATAAAGATGTATGCCAAAAAATAATGACAGAGTCCCCTCTAATTGAGTTTATCTATCCCTTTTATTTTTTTTAGATTCCCACCAACTTAGATTTATTGGTTCACTTGTTTTTTACCACTGAAAGGATTTCTTTTCCAAAGCCTTATGTTACAAACACTATCACTCTACAATTTCCTTCGATAAATCTCTTCCACTTAAAAAAGGTGATGATTTCTTTAGTTTTCACCTCAAAATAATTAATCAACTCCATTTAATTCATAATTTTGTGTCATTAGTTCTCTATATTTGACTCCAATTAATTCCATCTCCATCTTTCATATTCAAACATGTTGAAATTGATGGCCCAAAATGCACTGAAATCCTATGATGGTGTCTTAGGCTTTGGCTCATCAGTGTAGAATGATTACTTAATATTGGATTTATGCATGTGCTGTCTCAAGTCCCAGAATCTTAAGAGTGGAAAAACCAACTACTCGGATCACTGTCCAGTCAGATCAACTTGACTAGAAAACACAGATTTGAAAGCCACTTCAATTGTCTTCTATGAAAATTTCTTTAGGGTTTCCACACTTCCACCAATTCACTAGGGAATTTCCTCAAACATATTGAATGAAACCTTATATGATCCCAAAGTTAGAGCAACAAGGAGCTCGAGGCACCCATCTCCATCATTGTCAACGAGCTTTCAAAGGATAAAAAAGAAATTAACATCTCTTTTACTTACCCTCATTGAAATCCAAGATTGACAGAAATAGCAATCCTCAAGTGGAAAAGAATGAAATGAGTAATCTTCTTCCAGTTTCGAAGGCATCTGTGAAATCAGTCCTGGTTCCTTCTTCGACATTAGTGCTCAATAGTCAAGATAGTTGTAGTTCAATTAATTCAGGGTCATCATCATCTTCATCAAGCATTTGGGTGTCTACATCGACTCTCCACTAATTTCAATCATAATTGGCTTCAATCAGCTTTATCAATAGTGAAAATTGGGAATGAGGTTAGCTTTAACAACATCGATGGATGATTCTAGTTTATTTGAAAATAAGGATCTATCAACAATGATTCTTCACCGTGAATTCATCCGCAAAGGGGCTTCGGCCATCGATCACCATTTTTCCTAAATCACATTGTTATTAAACTCTTAAAATGCGCTCATCTTCAAATTAAATTAGACCTAGGTTTTGCATAGATTCATTAGGGATTCAAAGATCAAACTTTTCTATATCAAGATTTATTCAGCTTGGTTATAATCTGGTGTTCGTCAATAGCAAGGAATCTTCAATCGTCCATATTCATCCTAGATCTAGAACAATAGCTTTGGTAATTCATCGGTCAGAGAAAGGCCAGATCACTTCAAACAAGCCTCATTAACTTCATCTCATAGAGGTTATCTGGTCTTGTTTTTTTTTATCACCACCGCTCTTCCTAGATTGACCAACAATAGACCACGAGACTATGGTGATTATATCAAATGAATATTCTTCTTTTTTATGTTTTCAAATATTCACCAATAACTTAGTTTTGAAAATCCCATAGGTGAAATTATCCCATGGAATATTTATCTTACGTGACCCACTTACAAATTTCTTACGGTCCGGGGTTGAATTTTTTCTATGTTGGTGAAAATTCAATTACACAATATGATTTATGATACATCAATTTCCCAATATATTTCGGTGACACAAATTTTGTTACACAATGTCACTGCTCAAAATATCTTATGTTGATAATCTCTTACGCGATTCTTTTTCAAAATATCTCACACATACTAATAAATTTATCTTCAGTGGACCATCTACACTGCAAATAATGTAAAAACTAAAACAATTTAACACTAAAAATTAAAATTCCACAAACAAAATGCTCATAATAAATTAAACTAAACACTAAAACATTAATAATTTAATTGTTAACAAGAAAAACAAACAAAATAAATTAATCCCAAATATTAAATTATAAAACTTAAAAATTAATATTTTAAAACAAAATTAATAATTAAATAAATAAATAAAACAAAAAAGGAACAAAACACTCATTAAATTAAACATTTATAACAAATTAATCAACAATTTACTAATTGAAAAAAATAAATATTAGCATTATAATTAACTACCAGCAGACATACTTAAGCAATAAATGCACAAATTATTTATCAAAATAGATGTGAAAAAACATGTGAATTTAATGCCACATCATTAGGGAATCAATATTTTTTTTGTGAGTATCATGGTATATCTTGGTATGTCCTAGGTGAACATCCTATATCGAGGTATCTGAACCCTCATCAGCTCCTCATACATTCTCATAGGGACTACAACATGACCTCATACATAAAGGATCTCATTGATGTCAAGAGGCCAATCTAGTGGAATATCCCCATAATACATATTTCCTTCATCACTAGGCAATATGAATCCAACACCTGACTCTCCTTTATTTTCCCATGGAGTGAGGAGGTAATGGTCAAGAATGGAAGGGTTGCTCTACCCTGATACTCCTGAACATCCCTAAGAAACTTAGAAAAGAGGGCCATCATTTACTACACCCTACTTGAATCATGCTTCACATGGGCCTGAGTATTCCTACTTAGGAATCATCAATGATATTCCCCTTTCTATAGGTAAACACCATGTCAAAATCTACAGATTTTGGCTATTTGATCCACCTTTACTACTGAAGATACAAGTCACACTATGAGAAAATATATCTCAAAATCTTGAGTTTAGTGTATACCATGAACCTTTTACCCAAAATTTAGTTCCACTAATACCTTAGGTCATTCCCCATGGCTTCTATCTCAAGATCATGTGCCAAGTAGTTCTGCTCATGTGGCCTCAACTTCCTAGACCCATAAGAAACTACACAACCCTTATTTTTTGAACCACTTTAAGACTGAATCCTAATGAATCACCATAAGAAATGTATTCCTTACCAAACTATAGTAAGTTCAGGATCAAAACAATCATCAACCCCCCTATAAACTTCTAAAAGGATCCCTCATAAGAATCTAACTAGAGGAACTTTACCCCCTTCTTGGTTAGGTCCTTGATTGGAATTTCCAGTCAGGAGAAGACCTTTATGAACCTCTGTTAGTAACCAGCCAATCCAAAGAAATTATGGATCTAAAAAACATTCTTGGGTTTCTCCTAAGAAACCAAATCCTTCACCATATTAGGGTCTACTGATACACTAACCTTTGATATCACATGATTTAAAAAGCTCACTTGATTGATCTAAAACTATCACTTCATGATATTAGAATACAAACGATTCTCTATAATTGTACTAAAAAAAACTTAAAATGTTGACCATGCCACTCTATTTACTTGGACTACATGAGAATATTTTCGATAAACATGGCCACAAAAAAAAATAAAAAAATAAAAATGGAATACCCTGATTCATCAGGGCCCTAAACATTTCTAGTGTGTTTGTCAAATCTAACAACATCACAAGGTAACCATATAGACTATAAATTCTCCTAAATACAGTATAATGCATGTCAGAAAGCCTAACCCTCAACTTATGATATCCTAAACTCAAATATATCTTGTATAACACTCAAGACTCTCCCATCTATTCAAATATATCAATAATACATGGAAGTGGATACTGGTTCATAACTGCCACATGGTTAAATATCCAATAATCCACACTCAACCTCAAAGAACCATTTACCTTCCCAATAAAAAAGACTAGATCACCATAAGGGGAAATACTTGGTTGTATAGACCCCTTCACCTCTAAATTCTCCATCTAAGCCCTTATATCTTGAAGCTCTACATGATCCATACTATATGGTAGAATAGATATAGGCTTCATGTCTAGATAGATTTTAATTGAGAACTCAATCTCACGCTTGGGAGGAAACATAAAAAAAACTTAGGAAAAACATCATGAAAATGTTCGCCGATGGGAGAAAAGACTATCTTAAATTTCTCTTCATCATCTAAAATGAGACAATCAATCTGGGCAGTGGTCCTACCTAACCGCTGATGGTCAGGTCCCACATGACCTGCTTTTATATCCCATTCCTTGATGTAAACATAACTATCACCCTTAGAAAACATGAACGATACATTCCAATGATAGTAGTCGATGTGGACTCAATATTGAACCATCCGATTCATTCTAAAGATCAAATCAGAACTACTCATTTCAAGTACAATGATATCCCAAAGGAATATAATGTATCCAATCACTATGGAACACTCCAAACACCTTTGAACATCCTCAGAATAGACCCATAAAGGCGTATTGATTTACATAACCCCATACAAGTACCCTATGTCTATACCCAATCCATAAAAAAAATGAGAATATATGAAATAATGTGATGTAGTTATATCAAACAAAGCATATTCCAAGGTGGAACTACCAAAACCATACCTTGAACAATAGATGGTCCAACATCATGATCTGTAGTAGTGGTCTCAATGTTATATGAATATCCCAAACCTCATCCCTGATCTCTTACTTGACTCCACTAAAAATCACCTCCCTACTACCATTGCTGCCCATTCCCTTGGCACCATAGCCTCCATTAGATCCACTATATCATATAACTAAACTAACAAGTTTGAATCAGTTTAGTCTTTTCTTTTTATAATTTATTATTATTCTTGAAATAAAAAATTTTAGTTAGTTAGAGAATAACTCTATCACAAGAATAGTATGCTCTCAACCTTTCATGATAATGTGTAAAATAAATGGAATAAGGCCCACAACAATCTTTACAGGTTTCATCCAAATTGTGTGAGACTACTCATTTTTGTAGATAGTGATCACCCTAGCTAAATTTTTTCCATTTTGAGTCAATAAATAACTTGTAATGGGTACAAAAGAATCAAAATTCACCTAGAATTTCATATAATCTCACTAATACCATTATACCATATCTTTCTGGTCATAATCAACATCCTATTGGTTACAGTGAGTCATAAAAAAATGAGAAAGATCACATAAAGATTTAATTTTCTTTGGGAACTGATGAAGATCTTCTCCATGATCCTTAAGAATATTTAAGATAGCATACTCACTTATTGAAGTATTTAAATTAAATATACTTCTTAATTATCAACTTTAAATCTCATCCTCTGGATGCTCGAGCTCAAGCATATGCAGATAATAAGATATGAATGTCATGATCTTGACTATATTATTATTCTCAATATTTTTCTCACATGCAATCTTATTATTTTTTCAATATCTTCTCATTTTGTTTATTCTCAAACATAACTTATCTTTATTCAAGAAATCACTTTTTTTGGGTTAGAAGGTGGATTAAATCCACACATCCTTTTTATATAACAAAATTTTTATATGATAAGCCATATCAAGCCTACCAAAAAAGCACCATGATTATTTGAATATTTTGAGCTTCCTCAAACATTATTCCTAACACTCATTAATGACTATCACATGGGCCTAATTCCCAACATTCTTATGAAAATATCAAAATTGACCCCATATTATACCTTGGACTCAAAATAGTAGTAAGATCTACAAAATCTTATCAAAATGTATTTTTGTGGATAAAAAACACCTAGAAGTTGTTAATACTTTAGATAATTGGCTCAACCCAATTTAAAATATCTAGATCCTTATTTAAAATGAAGTAGAAAATTGACGCATATCCATTCTCAAAACATATCTACGACATTAAAAAGACTTAACTTAAATCACTTCACTATTTGAAAGTGATTTTAGGAACTAGAGAGCAACAAATCATCATCACATTGACATTCTAGATTTAATATCTGGAGTTTCTTCCCCAATAGATTCAAATTCATTATGGTTCATTTCCATTCGGATGATCTAATCACATAGCATTTTCTTCATCATGTGGATAACATGGATTATTTATATTTATTGAATCAAAATCAACTCATGATATTTTAATCATTGAGGAACTACTTGAGTTTCATTATGTTATATTTTATCAGAATACTCATTTTTTAGAAACTTGATTTTTCACCCATTAAAAACTCAAAAATTCATTAAGTATCAATTTCTTATGATGGGCATGAAATGGTTTAAAATAAACAAATACTTAATATGAAATACATACAATGGTTAAAAGACTGAAGTTGATCACTTTAAACACTTATGCTTTGACATGAAGTCATAAAAACTAGAAAGGCTTACATTTGGTGAAGTCTTACACTAATAACTCAAAGAATTATGTTGGCACTTAAAGGCTTACACATAATCTCAAATGACTTACTGAAAGCCCGCGGTGCATCGTTATATCTCACAGGGATAGAAAAATTTAGTAATTTATATTAGACTCAGACAGGCTACTTAAACATGTAGTATCAAGTAAGTCTGAGTGTCAAACCCACATGGACAGAGCTTTTTTTGTGAAATTAATTAAGGAACTGTGATTAAAATTGTTTGATTTGTTTGAAGGAAAGAGAAATAACATTAATTATTGAGGTTTAAATCAATATGGGAGGCATGAAAGGTTCAGTTATTTTCAAGTTCGTGTGCTAGGGATTTAATTTAAAGTTCATTTATTCAGTTTTGGTGTCAGAATTAGGTCAGTAGGGGTCCGTGGTCTGGGTACCCTGCCCTAATAATGTGGCTTTCCCTTTGTAATGGTCATATACTTGGGAAAAACACATAAATAGATGACCCAAAACCTTGTTTAAACATAACCAACCTAGCTTTCATAATGTTCATACACAAACTAAGTCGATTAATCGGTGCAAAAAAAAAATAAAACACCTTAGTTCACAAGAAATGGTCATGCGATTGAAAAATAAAGAGATTTGGAATTGAATAAACAAAGTTTCAAAAATCCAAAATATAAATAAAAAGTATAGAATAAACCCTAAGCACACATCCCCCTATAATTACATCAACCAGTACTAATGGAACTACTCGCTCATGATGAGAGCGAGCATTATGGGTACCCGAAGAAGAATGGCAGTGAAGAGGGGATCTAGATCATCACTCCTTTGTCTGTTGTTGTCGGTTGGCCTTCGTCAGTCCCAGAGTATGTTGGAAGGGTGGATGGAGGCATACTTTTATAGGCTTTTCTTGTCCAAACCCACAACCCATGTTGCTTGTTTTTTTCTCTATGAATCACCGAGTACATGATTTATACTCAGGTTACACATCATGTACCCCAGATCTAGTTTTTCCTCCATTGCATAAAATCTGCGAATTCTTCTTTGATTATTTGAATTTTTCACGACGTGTAATCATAATTCGAGTTCTCCTCCTCATCCGTGTGAATCTTGCACAAATCTCATTCATTAATTTGGAACTTTGACTTCTATCATGTTGTGTACTAGTCGTTCACAACATGTATGCTCGTCATGACTTATTCTACACAGTCTGCAGCATGTCACGATCTGAAAATACACATCATGTACTGAATGTACACATCGTGTAGGTTATCTTCTCTATAATTTCTTGCTCCTCTTTGACTTCAAAATTTTAGTGTCACGCCACTTCACTTTTCTCATGGAGTGAAGTTTCTTTAAGCTCATTTTAACTTCTTTTAGTTCCCTTTTCACATATTCAATGTTTCCTACCATAAAACATAAATCAAGTCAATACACTCACAAATTGGAAATATTAATCAATTAAATTCACAAATAAACACAATAAAAATACTGAAAAATATATGTTTGAACTAAACTTATCAACCCCACCTATACTTAAATTCAGTATTGTCCTCAAGGATGGAATCTCAACATACTAAAAAGGAAATTCACCTTACCATGCTTAAAATTCAATTTCAAGAAAATAAATTTATCAAATGGAAAACTAAATTTTCAAGTTTCACACAAGAAAATTCCTCAAAACCTCACTTTTCAAAGAAACAATCTAACCAAGTATTTTACTTTTCCTCTTCAAAACGACCAAGCCTTGTCAATAATCCATCTTCAATTTTCAATTAATTATCAGTATACATTCCACTTGCAATTTACCTTTCTTGAATTTTTCCGCTTATCATTAGGGTAAAAATGTAAATAGAATTCAACACATACCTTAAAAACATGTAACTTACCATAGGATTTAAATACATTTAACATCTCCACCACATAAAGGTAGATATCACAATTAATCATGAGGGCTTCACCATTTAGGATTGAATGACTCTAAGGCTTCAGGGTAGGTAGGTAAATGATGAAATAAATTAAGGCTCAAAAAGGAGGTTTGAATCTAAAACATTTTTCATGATAATAAAGGATAAGCTCAATGATTTCCTCCCTTTACAAATATCATATATCTATTCCCCCCAAAAGTCTCAAAGTGGGATCATGATATATGTAAGTGAAATGAATAAATCAACATATCTTGCTCCTTTTTTTCCTTTATATATATATTTTTCTTTCTTTTTTAAAAGTTTTTATTAGGAAAAATCTCATATCCATCACCTAACCACATACAATAAAAAATCATCGGTCTGGAAAATGGTGGTTTTTTACCCTCCCAAGACACAACTCAATTTTTTTAGCAAGAGATATGAATAATGAAATACAATGAATAATGTCATGGAATCCCCTCATATCACAATGAAAAATTCCCCAGAAAAATATCCACAATAAATTATATCCCAGTACACCCAATAAAGTTCCTCCCTTGCACTCAATATCATGAAAAACAATTAAAGGAAGGTATGAATGGATATAAAAGGCTTGTAACATGGCTCATTTCCTAACAAGGGAATTCATGACTTATACAGGATTAAAAATGATTAATGCATGGTGGATTTTAGGATAAGGGCTAACAAAAAGAATGTATCAATCATATTAAAAGTGATTCTGTATAGTCATAGATTCGATAAGATGTAAATCAAGTTATAGAAGAATACATGCCTAAGTTTCTCAAGAAAAATACTATGGAAAGAATGAAAAATATTGGGTTTAGTGTATTTCTCTGGAATAAGATGAATGGTTGGGACAATTACTCATGGAAATTCTTATGAATAATTAAATTAATTATTAAAAATATCATAAATTCAAAACGTGGCTAAATCTCAGAAAAATTTCATCTACAATGGTCAACATGATCCCCTAAATCATGATTTGTAAAATCCTAATCCACATGATTATCTCTAGTAATTATTTTCTTCATTTTTATCATTCAAATTTATTGACAAATAAATTAAAATACATTGCGTGATAATTGTCCTGGGTATTTTATATCTCATAGTCCATTTGATTAAATAAAGAATCATGTATGGGGAATGAAATTTACAATTAAAGGTCTAAACAATTGAAATGTGGGGAATACAATAGAAAATTATTGAATAGAAACTCATACTCCCCTTGTAGTTTGATTCTTAAAACATGGGATATATAGTTTTTCCATGAACCCTTTCACGACGTGTATGTGCCCTTCATGATGTGTAACTCCTATGTAGTTTCTTCTACTTTTTTACTTGATGGTCCTTCAAAAATAAAAATACACAAGTGAAATCATAGTCCATTAAAATGAAATTTTAAAAGACTTGGGTATGAGTGATTTTCCTAAAAACCTAAAATAAATAAATAGAAATACTTAAATTTTTGGTTGCCTCCTGAAAGCGCTTTTGTTTACCGGCACTGGCTCGACCGTACCTTAGTCAGATCAAGTGATCAACGGTAGGAAAGAGGTTGCATGATCAGGATCTAAAAAATGTCAATGCCTTGATTCCTTAATGTATATTGGTCCTCTCCCTTTTTCTGATACTAACTTTACTCTCCCATTGTTTAAAACCTTCTCAATTTCCATAGGGCCAATCCAACGGTTCTTGGCCTTTCCTGCATGTCCAAATAGCACTTCAGTAATTTCCCAAACCTATTCTCTTTCTTTTAACTCCTCTTTAATGAATGTTTATCCACTATCTTTAGCTTTGTTCTGATCTTTCTTTTCTTTCTTTAGCTTGTTCTTATTTTCTTCTTTACTCTCTACAATAGCTACTTCAGCTCTTCTTCCTTGGAAAACATTGTCCTCTTCTTTCATAAAATTATTTGAAAAATAATCAACTGCTTTATTTGACTTATGCGTCAATTGATGTAGATTGAATTTTACTTCTGATCCTCCAACTCTTAAAATTAACTCTCCATTTTGAACATCAATCAGTGCCCTTACTATAGCTAGGAACAATCTTCCTGAGATTATTGGGTTCTTCTCTTCATCCATGTCCATCACCAAAAAATATTTCAGAAAATAGAACTCATACACTTTGATGATGAAATCTTCAAGCAGTCCTCAAGGTCATCTCACTGTTTTATCAGATATATAAAGCATAACTCATGTTGGCTGAATCTCCTTTAATCCCAGGCTCTTGAATGTTTCATATGACATGATATTTACACTAGCACCTAAATCACATAAATATCTACCAAACTCATTAGTACCAATGGTAATTGGAATAGAAAAAATACCTATATCCCTCTATTTTTTCACTAGAATGCTTGAAACTACTTTTTAACTTTCTCCTTCCAGTAGAATAGTGGATAATTCTTTAAGCTTCATCTTTTTTGTCACAAACTCCTTCATGAACTTTTCATAGATGGGAATGTTTTCAATTACCTCAGTAAATGGGATTTTGATGTGTATCTTCTTGAACATATCTATTTTTTTTCTTCTTCTCATCAATATTCATCTACTTCACCAGATACGAAAATGGTAGTGGTGATTAGTACGATGGTGGTGATTCTTCATCCGTATTCTCCTCATCTTCTGTATTTTTTTCCTGACTTTCTTCAACTGCTTGTTGTTATCTATGTCCTCCAAATTATATAATAATACCCCTATCTTATTTCCAATTCTAGGTAGTATGGATTTCACATCTGCATGTGGATGATGTTCTGGAAATCCTGGAAGCTCTCCTCTTTGTCTTTCTATAAGTGTCATGCAATCTGACCAATTTGACGTTCTAAATTTCTAATTGCAGCTTGTTGGTTTAGTGAGTTGTTCTTCAATTCTCTGATTGCAGCACCATCATCTCTTGAGTATGAAGTAATCTCTTTAAGTACAACTCTTTTTTTGGTCAAAAAATTTGTAAGGGTATCCTTTAGTGAATGGACTTGATTGGTCAGTGTTGGCCCTTGGTGTTGAGGTTGATAACCTGGTGGCCTTAGCTGAAATCCTTAACCTTGATTTTGATTTTGATTTTGATTTTGTTGTTGTGGCCTACATCCTTGCGCAAAATTTTATGATTATAATCAAGATAATTCTCATCTTCATAGTACATATCTTTTGGATTTTGGTTGGCCATCATTGTATCCAACTTCTTTGACATGACATTCATTTGTGTGGAAACCCAACAGTTGTCTACCATGTTCACTTCTTGAACTCTTCCTTCTTTAGGTTTCCATTGAAAAATATTGTTGGAAATATCATCCAACATCACATAGCTCCCTTATGATTATTTTATCATTAGGGAACCTCCTACAACAACATTTACTATTGAACGATTCCCATGCGATAAACCATTATAAAATGTTTGAATTGGAATCCACATCTTGATGCCATGATGAGGACATCATCTAATCATAAATTTGAATCATTCCCATGAACTATATAGAGACTCTTCATTTAATTAATCAAAATTAAAAATACTCACACACATATCCATAGACTTTGAGGGTGGAAAAAACCTTGTTAAAAACTTTCTTATGAGATCCTCCCAGGTTATGATTAAGTGCAGGGGGTAGAATTTGTATCCACTCCCGTGCTTTGAATTTCATTGAAAATATAAATAGGTGAAGTCTCACTGCATAATTTGTGATGTTATAGAATTGTAACATATCACAAATCCCCAAGAAACATCCAATATGTGTGTTTGGATCTTCATGTGGTAGCCTGATGAATTGAAACGAATGAGTGATCATCTGGATGACCGCCGACTTTATCTCAAAATTATGAGAAACCACTGGGGGTATGAGGATGCCTGGGTTAACTCCTATGTTTGAGGGTCTTACATAATTGATCATCACTTGTCCCCTTTGATTTCTTCCTTGAATTTGTGGTCCATCTCTCTGGCCCATCTCATACTCAACTCCTTGAAACTGGCCTCTTCCATCCATTGCATTCTGTTCTCATTCTGCTTCCACCTTCTCATTTCTCCACTGGCATAGTGTCTTTTCCAACTCAGGTTCGAACACAAGATCTTCTATTTTTTCTTTCCCTTGAGTGGAGTACTCGAGCAATAGGTTGTTACCTGAAACCACATCATGAGACGAACAAGTGTAAAATAATGAATTAAAATAAAAACAACTATCTAAATTCCTAATTAACTTAAGAATAACAACAACCATCCCTGATAATGGAACCAAAAATTTGATAGCCTGTGGGGAATCGTTAAATCCTATGGGGCTAGACAAATTTATTAATTTATATTAGACTCAAACAATCTACTTAAATATATAGTATCTAGTAATTCTGAGTGTTGAACCCACATGGACATAACATATGTGTGAAATTAATTAAGGAATTGAAATTGAAATTGTTTTATTTGTTTGAAGGAAAGAGAAATAATAGTAAGGATTGAGGTTGAAATCAAGATGGGAGGCATTCTAGTTTTAGGTATTTTCAGGTTAATGATCTAGGGATTTAATTAAAAGTGTGTTTATTCAATTTTGGTGTCGGAATTAGGTCAGTAGGGGTCCATGGTATGGGTACCCTACCCTAATAACGTATTTTCCCCTTTGAATGGTCATCTACTTAGGGAAAACACTTAAATAGGTGACCCAAGACTTTATTTAAACATAACTGGCCTAGCTTGAACAATGTTCATACACAAAAAAAGTTGATTAATCAGTGCAACAAAAATAAATCGCCTTAGTTCACAAGCAATGGTCATGCGATTGCAAAAGAAAGAGATTTGGAATTGAATAAATAGAGTTGCAGTAATCCAAAACATAAATAAATAGTGTAGAATAATCCCTAAGCACACATCCCAATACAACCACATCACCTGTTTTTTTCTCTGTGCATCTCTGAGTACACAATGTGTACTTGGGTTACACATTGTGTACCTCATATCCGATTTTCCCCCACCATGTCAAATTTGTGGATGCTTCTTTGACTATTTGAAATTCATTACAATTTGTACTAAAGGTACACATCATGTAATCCTATTCCATGTTCTCCTCTACATCTGCGTGACTCTTTCAAAAATCTCATTCATTAATTTGGAACTTCGACTTCCGTCACGTCATGTACTAAAGGTACATGTTGTGTACTGATCATTCATAGCATGTATGATCGTCATGAATTTTTCTACACGGTCTACATCATGTCACAATCTGAAACTACATGTTATATACTGAATGTACACATCGTGTAGGTGATATGCTCTAGAATTTATAACTCCTCTTTGACTTTAAAATTCCAGTGTCGGGCCGCTTCACTTTTCTTGCGGCGTGAAGTGTCTTTAAGCTCATTTTCCACCTCTTTTTGTTATTTTTCACATATTAGATGTTTCCTTGCATAAAACATAAATCAAGTCAATAAAATAAAAAATTATTAATATTAGTCAATTAAATACACAAATAAACATATTAAAATACTGAAAAAATATATGTATGAAATAGACTTATCACTTACACTCTAGCCAAAGACATATGATGATGAATTCATACTTTCTTCATCAAAGTATTATGATGGAATATGATTTAGAAAAAGTCATATGACTAATGACCAAGTCATATATAAAGTTCCTTTTCCATTTTCTTACCTTAATCCAAATTCATACGATGAATGAAGTCTTAGAATAAATACTTTCATTGGGATCCAAAGTCTTATGCTGGGGAATTTTTTAAATTTCTCATGTTGTCCAGTATCTCCAGATTTTTATAATGACATTAAAACTTCTCCAAACTATATCCAACCAATAAAAAACATTCCAATCAATTAAAACATCATCTTAGTAGCCTCTAATAATTCTCAACAATGGATGGAAACAAATTCAATCCAACAAAAACTTCATCAAAAAATACAAGGTTACTTCAACCTCCCCCTTTTGTAGTTGTTGAAAACCATGAAACTCATATGAATTCATTTAGATATATTTTAGATTCCATATAATCCCATGAGAATGAATAAATCACAACCTTTCTCAACTGAGAAGTGTATCACAACACAATACCAACTAAGTTAATATTTTTTAGATTATTTCATCCCTTAGTGATAAGAAAGTATGACCAAGTGACTTAAATGAAATCCCACTCAATTTGTGGATCCATTTTTGACTTTTAAAAATATCCCCCATATACCAATATTCATAGCTTCTAATATAAAATTAGAGAAAACCCTCCATTAAATATTTGTTCCACTATTTCTCCACCTTTTCCAATATAATCTAAAGACTATTGGGGGTGTTCTATGAAATACCGTTAGGTGTTAAGGGTGGGATGAACATGAAGTTTCATCCTCAGGTCAATAAATTTATCCTTTTTAAATAATTAATAAAAATGTATACATACCAATAAAATCAAGTCTTAAATAACCATTTTCACCTTTTCTTTTATGAAATTATGCCTGAGATCAACGTGTTTATATATCAAGTTCTAAACTATATTTTTAGAAATATCTATAGTACTTTTATTGTCACAGGAAATGAATAATGTTTTGTCAGCTTCAACTCTAAAATCATCCAACTATACATGCATCCAAATCAACATGTATATGCATGTGTGACAGAAATATAATATCTTTTATCTATAATTAATGACACTAAACTTTTCTTCTTTCTATGTCATGCCACATATCTCTCACCAAGAAAAAAATGTACCACTTTAGGTGAATTTCTTATCAACACAATCACCACACTAGTGCAGAAAAAGAATTTTTACATCGGTTTTTTTAGGTTTTTCATGTCATTTTTAGGGTGATGTTATTGCAGGTGACATAAAAATTAATATTTTTACATTAGTTATATAAAAACTAACGTTAAAAATTATTATATTGGAGTTTTTTCACATCAGTTATTTAATAATTGACATGAAAGATGCTTTGGTAAATGTTTTTCATGTCAGTTATTTAATAACCGACATGAAAGACGCTTCAGAAAGCTTTTTCACAATGATTATTTAAATAACTGATGTATAAAATATCCTACTATGTCTATTATATAAAAACCAACATATGAAAACCTAATACCGATGCATTTTTCACATTGGTTAGTAAATAACCGATGTCAAAAATACGTTTTCACATTGGTTTTTAATAACCGATATAAAAATATATATACCACATCAGTTATGAAAAAAATACATGGAAAACTGATTTTTTTACGTTTTAATTTCAGTTAATAAATATCCGACATAAAAACTAATTTTTTTAAATAATTTATGAAACCCTTCCTCTCTACTACAAAACCAGACCTGAAACAACTAACACCAAACCAAAAACTAGACAAAAAACAAGCACAAATAAACCAAAAACAAGAAAAACAATAATAAAAATTACACATTCACATTTACAACATTCAAAAATTATAATATTAACTAAAAAAACCCAAATCCAACCAAAACAACTCCAAATACACATTTATAATTACAACATTCAAAATTATAATATTCACTAAAAACATACTAAAATCCTATCAAACATGTAAAATAATTCAACCATTCCACTTTTAAGCGTTCGAACTCTTCTAAACTATAAGTTTTAGGGTCATCAAATAGATACAAATTAAAAAATAAAGTAGTTAACATGTATAATTAATAAAACAAATGAAATATTAAAGAATAATTTATAAGGAAATCTAACCTGGTCGAACTTCATAACTGTTGCAGTTGTAATTATTTTACACATAAATCTTAACATATAATACCTGCATTCGATGACACCTTGTTGTTTATGAGAATTCTATTTAAATGAGTTTTTCAATTCAAAATATCATTTTTATGTAATCCAAAATGCACTAATTATAAATGGATATTCACCTTTACTTTTATATATTTGATCTTGGTACTCTTTTTCTTTGTGGATCCTCAAAATAAATCCCATCACTATTAGAAAATAATATAAATGAAATAAATTTAAAATTAATTATAATATAAACAGTTATTAATAAATTAAAACATACTTTGCCAACATGTTCTTAAAATTTCCTCACACATCGCCATGGACAGAGCATATCCAATAAAGTGTTTTCTCCCTTGGACAAAGAACTCCTAACATCCAATGGTCACTGATATAAAAGACAATTTAATTTTAGTGGTTATTATGTTAAAAGATAAATAATAATTTGTGAGACATATGTTTCATACCTCTCAAAAAAGGAAACATCCAACACTGCATAATTACATTCTTTTGAAATATTTTTGCAATATAAACTACGTTTTGTTCCTCATCCAATTCATGCCCTTTAGGTGAAATAATCTGTGGGTCCATCAACCCATATACATATGTCTGCTCATTCACCTCACACATTTTATAAATATAACTAATACAAAATAGGTAAGTATAAATTTTCAATAAATTTAATATAGGGAAAGATTTGTGTTAAGATGTACATGGAATAAACTGGAACCACATTGATGCCTAACTTATCTCCAGTTACAAGATCCATGATATCATTTTTTAGAATCCCCACATTTATTGCACATCTGCAAACATGAGCTTCCATTGGAAATGTATAATGACCCACCACCAAATTTGAATATCTTGACAATATATCAAGACTAATAAAATCTAAATCTGATGTCATAGCACTTTGTCTTTGTTGTTGGCTATACAGTATTTATTTACCTTTAAAGTATTACTATAAATAAATAGAAAAACATATTAAATTTCAAATGTTAAAACAAATTTAATAGAAAAATAAAATAAAATATTTAACATACACATACCTCTATGGTAATGGGTCACAAAAGTCTAAATGGACAAACTAAGAAGTGGCCGATACTTCGTCCAACTATCGTCACCTCATCTATAGGTAATGGTACTCTAGTTGATATATCTATAATATAATGTAAAATGACCCTATGATGCTCTAACTCTATCTACTGATGATTAATTGCATCTCCTATATAATATATCAGCCCATATGCAACTATATGACAGTGAGGATCATAAACAAACAACTCAAAATAACTAGGAAGTTGTGAAAGAGGGTGTGTGGGAGTAGGATAAAAAAGGGTTTCTGTAGAAGGAGGTAAAGGATAAATAATGGGGTCTATATATGGAGGAGGAAGATAAATAATGGGGTATAGAGGTGGAGGTGGGGGAGTAGGAGCTGCTGACAGAGGTGGAGTGGGAGCTGTAGTCTGAAATTTTCATTGCATGTCTGCAAACATAGACTGTACCAATGATCTGATATTTTTCTCCATCGTCACATTAATATTGTGAAATTAAACCTCTAAATATTCTTTTATATATATATATACCCTTCATGGAAGAAGCATAAGAACATGGTGACACTTTTCTTATCGATACACCCATTGGGTATCCTCGTACACGACCTGGGTGTTCGAGATTTTCCAATGCAGTAGATAAAATATCATGCCTCCCATCAATATTAAATACCCCCCTGTATTCTCTACATCTCAAGATAATCCTATATGAATTATTTGAAAAATTATTTAACGATTCAAAGTATATAAAGAATTGAATTGACTTAAATAAATAAAATAAATAACTTATAATCCTCTCGGCTACGACCCTCGATCCTTCTATAAGATATTGCCCCTTTTTGGTCATCCGAGACCTCTTCCATTTTTCCTGTCTAAACAGAGGGGATGGAGGGGAAACCACTCCAGAGCCGAAAGACTCAGCTTTAATTTTTTGTAAATTTTCAGCTATCATTGTTTCTTCCAATAAAGTATACCCTCTCTAAGATAAACTATGAGGGTATACATTTTTTGGATTGGATCTCCCAATGATCTCTCCTTGATTTCTATAAATTAAGAATAAGATATCATTAACAAGTCATTAATAAGATCGTTAATATAAGAAAAATTCTAAAAGTTTACATTGTACTGACCAAAAATTCTTTTTGTCTTCTACTTTTGAAAAATTATTTCCATTTTTCTTCATCTATAAAAGGATGTATATAACATGGAATGTCATGTTGCCTATCCCCAAAAATGAAATCAGATGTGAGGGTTGATTTTAAATCCCTCCATCTCCTAGCAGCCATCAATAAACATTTCCTCCTGACTCCTAAAGTGTCAGGTATATCAAATTTTATCTGATAAAGAAGAGTGGAAACATATTATATGATAAAAATTTCAAGATTAGTCAAACAATAGCAAAAGAGATTACTAACATGGTCTCCCATAACTAGGCTAGTGTTGTTTTGTCAGCACTTCTCCAATTATTAAACAAAATTCTAACTTTTCTTTTACCCTAAGTTGATACAAAACTCTTGAACTATTTTTCATTAGGACCTCTTGAAACATCATTTTCATCAAATTCTACAATTATCCTCTGGTCCAGGATACGAGCAACTAATAATTTTGGTAAACGTATGCTGACATGTTTACCAACCCTCAAACTCTTCTTTACCATTTTGGGAGCACATGAAGAAGATTGAGGAACATCAGGAGAAGCATGTGGATGTTCCTCCCCATATATATGATCATTATGCTCATCTCCAGAAGTTTGTGGTTGATTATCTGATTGATATTTCATTTTCCTTCATATCAAAGAAACAAAAATTTAGTATACAAAATTTACAAATTCACATATTATAATACTAATGTAAACAAAAAAGAAAAATTATGAAACACAAAATTAAACTAAAACTTAACACATTATTATTCATATTTGTTATAGTTACTTAAAATTATAACAACAGTAATGATATATGAAATTTCATATAAATGAATAAAAACACATCCAAAATTATTATAGGAATATTAAAAATGGTCCAACCTAATAAATCAATTTTTACACAAAAAATAATATTTTTTAACATATAGATTTAAATAATTGTCATTAAACAAAATCAATAAATATATAAGTTACATAATAGTAAACATGGTAAACTAAACAAAAATAAAATGAAATAAATAAAATTTTCTACTGATTCATTTTAATATGTGTTTTAATAAAGATAAAAAATACAATATAACATTTTATGAAATTAATAAAAGTAAACAAGAAATAAACATATGTTAACTGTAATATTATGAATGTACTAATGGATTGTTTTCCCAAATTC
Source organism: Viscum album (assembly GCA_963277665.1). Lineage (NCBI taxonomy): Eukaryota > Viridiplantae > Streptophyta > Magnoliopsida > Santalales > Viscaceae > Viscum > Viscum album. The sequence goes on along the minus strand of OY728134.1, from coordinate 570,727,388 downwards.
CTTCGTCATGATCGTTCCTTATGGAACAAACCATGTCTACAAAATTATCATCATTATTATATATTAATCTTTCCATGTAAGTAGGGATATCACATAAATCAACATCTTCATCAAGTTGATCATCACCAACATATTGTTTTTTTCCTTATAAAACAATAGACCACTACATATCAGATTGATCAGGAACAAAGAAAATTTGTTTTACATGTGTTTCCATTATAAAATAATCAACTGCATCTTCCAATCTATTCATATTAACAAGTGTCATTTCAAATTCATCGTGTCTAAAACTGTTGTTATCGATAAAACATTTGTATTTAAACACAAGAACTTTAATTTTAATGTAATCAACCTCCCATATTTCTTCAATGACTCCATAATATGCACTTGATGCAGAAATTGGGTTTTTGTATTTAGAACTCAAAAAATGCATTGATTCGGTGAAAATCAATACACCACTATTCTAAACTACACTTATGTTGTCCTGAGATTTTATATAAAATGTATGGCCATTAATGCCATACCCGGACCGTGTTATCAAATTTAAACTTGGACCACCCACTAACCATCTTAATGTCTCTGATGCATCTAATCTACCGAGTATGGTCTTTTTAAACCATAGAAAAAGAAGTTTTGTTATGATCATTCAAAATCCACATTTCTTTCTTCTTTAGATGGCATTGTTTCATCTCATTAATACGAAATGTTATATATGGTTGAGCATCAACCATGTTATTCAATATGTATAAATGTACCTTCTTTATCTGTTCACCTAACAACAACTTGACTTTCAATCCACGAATCCCATTTACCACATTATTAACTCATTCGTGGTGAGATGAAGGCAAACCAATGTGCTCCAACAAAGACAAGTAGCTCATACAAAACTCTGTAACCTCCTCATAAATATACTTTTCAACAATGTTCTAGTCAAAATTTCATAGATATTCTTCTCCACATGCATGAAATCAATGTTATGTTTCAATTTATGATATGTCCAATATGGTAGCTCAAAAAATATTGACCGTTTCTTCCAAATATGTCTATCATTACCAGATTTATGTGCCTTTACCAATGTCACATCAAGGTTTTGAACCCTATCAAAATACTCATTAGTGGATAAAGGTTTTGTTGTAATATCAATTTATTGTGATCCATTGAATGCCTTCTTTAATCTTCTATAAGAGTGATCTATAGGGAAAAAATTTAGATGAACCATGTATACTATTTTCCTCCCATGATGCAATTGACAATATGAAGTCTGTTGTTTGCAAATTGGAAACACTTTATACCCCTTAACATTATATCTAGACAAATTTCCATATGCTTGGATGCCATTTATAGTGAACATAATTAGTGATTTCAATTAAAAATATTCCATTTTATAAGAATAATACACCCTAATACCATCCTCCCATAATATTTTCAAATCATCATTTAATGGTGATAAGAAAACATCAATATCATTTCTGGGTTGCTTTGGTCTAAAGATGATTAAAATCGATATGACATATTTATGATTCATACAAAATTAGGGAGATAGGTTGTAAATTACCAATAAAATAGGCCATGAACTATGTGTGCTACTGATGCTTTGATATAGATTCATTCCATCCATACAGAACCCAAGTCTTATATTTCTAACTCCATTTCTAAATATAGGATACTTCACATCAATTTTATTCCACTGTGGACAATCTACTGGATGACGTATTTTTCCATCACATATATTCTCATCATCATTCCATCTTAACCTTTTTTCATCACATGAATTAGAAAATAAACGTTTCAAATGTGGAATTATAGGAAGATACCAAAATACCTTGGCAGGGATCTTTGTAATCTCTATATCAGCCTGTGATTTTTCTTTCAACTTATACCATGATGTCCCACATTTAGGACACTCTGATAGAAATCCATATTCTGACCTAAATATCACACAGTCATTCAGATATGCATGCATTTTCTTGTATCCCAATCCCATCATGCATAATATTTTCTTGGCCCTATAATGTGAATTTGGAAGATCGTTGTCTTCAGGAAGAATATCTTTCAACAATTGTAGTAGCTCTGTAAAACTTTTGTCACTCCATCCATGTTTCACCTTCAGGTTAATCAATATTAACAATGACGATAAAACCATAAAATCTGTATAACTAGGATACAATGGTTTTTCAGAATCACCATATAGATTCTCAATTGTCAGTTCTTTCTCAATTTGTTCTGCTTCAATATCACAAATTATTTCTTCAATTTCATCAAAGTTGCCATCTTGTAAAGCATCGTCATTAGTAGATCTGAAATTCTGCCTAGTTTCACCATACCAAATCCAAGGGATGTAACTTGGAATAAAACTATGAAAAATTAAATGATATTTGATATCTATACTTTTAAAATTATTTATATTTAAACATTTCAGGCATGGAAAGAAAAACATGTATTTGTTTGGAACATTTAGTTTAGAAAATTCCAAAAAATCATCAACACCTTCCTCATATTCATTAATCATTTGATGTTCCGTAATCCATCTTCGACTCATTATTACCTATAAAAAATATCAAAATTATAAATCTTGTTAAGATAGTCCAATTTTATATTTATAAAAAATATGTCCTAATTTGAAAGTAACACAATTTTTAAATATAAAACAAATATACGCGTATTTGAAAAATATATTCATTGAAATAATTTTAAAAATAAAATATAGTTAGATAAGACAGTTTTATATTTATATGAAATATGCCATAATTTGAAAGTAACAAAATTTTGAAATATAATAAAACAAATATATGCATATTTGAAAATTATAATGATATTTTTTGAGCAATAAGATAGAAAACCACTATGTAAAAATAAATCACCATCCACTAGTATGATTTATTATTAACCCATCGCAGCATAAGTTTTGTTACTTAATTTTTTATCCTAATTATCTAAAATATTAACCTAACAGGTCTTAGGATTGTATTGAATTGAAATATTTTCTTTATTTCATGTAATTTTGTTGGTCACATTTATGGGTTTTAATAACCAAAGCCCCAAACTCACCATGTCCCACTCACCAAATAATGCATCCAAGTATAATAATATAATATGAATCATATTAGTGATAGGTTACCCCATGGGTGAGGCAGATATATAAATCACAAATAATATATAATGTATATACATACAGATAAACATCACACACAACTAGAAGAAAGACCTATTGCCAAGGTTCAAAACTGTGTCAATAGGCCCCAAAACCATGGTCGTAGGCTACAGCCACAGTTTTGGACAACCGTGGCCACTATCACCGTGGAAGTAGGTCCCAGCCTATTGCCACAGTTTTAACCGCGACAATAGCTTCCTATAGACATGGTTTTGAAAACCATGGCAATAGGTCTTAAAAACTGCCACCGTTGCAGTTGACCTATGTCCACAGTTCAAACTATGGCTATAGGAATCTATTTCACTGATTTTAACCGTGGATATTGCCTTGGTAAACGGTGGAAATAGCCTAAATACAAAATGTCACCAGCAGGTTTCGATCTCTACACATTTTCTCTACAAACCACAGTACTTACCACTACACCGAGCAACATTACAAGTATATATATATATATATATATTAATATAAACCGTGGGAATATCCTCAAAACCGTGGAGGTAGGTCTTTCCACCAATTTTTTGGTGGGAAATTTTTTCCCCACAAAAGTGCGGGAACCCTATTGCAACAGTTTTGAAAAACCATGGCAATAGGCCATTGAAAAAAGTGTCATACAGCCATGGTTCTAAAAACATGGATCTAGGCCATAGAATTGTTGATATAGCCACTGCCTATTGCCACAGTTCTGAAAACCATGGCCATAGGCCACGATAACAGGCCTATTGCCACGGTTTTAAAACCGTGGCAATAGGCCACAAAAACTATGGCTATAGGTCCGCGACAGTAGCCTCATTTTCTATTTTTAACACTATACCCATCATAAGGTCTCACAAACAATATATTAACATATCACAAGATACTCCACTACTTTTACAAATTTGAAATATATAACCCCAAAAAATTAAAACAAAAGCCACACATCATTTTCAACTTTTAAAATCAAATTTTCCAATTTTGAGATTTCATATTATAAATAAATTACTATTTAATATAAATACATAAATTTACTTATTCAATAGTAATTACCATCCCATTTCATATAATTATCATGCTTTTAATTTCATTATTACTTAGGAAACTAGCATAACTAACCACCATCGTAGTCCCACTATACAACCGCACCACTAAAACCATCGCATCCCTTATATATAACAAATAAATTTCCCCACACCCATAACAATAAATCCACTCCCCATGAACACAAAATACTAGACAAAAACATATCACAACGCATACCATATCTTTTTCCGTATTATGCATAGGGGATTTCATTAAATTCCACATCATTATTTGAGGGAATCATGTAAAAATCCATATGTTCCTAGGAAATCCAATTAATTAACTAAATATAAATTGTTAAAAATCTATTTATGGTGGTTTAATAATAACTCACACAACATGGGAGATCACAAAATATTAAAAAACCAAAAAATGGAGATACCAAAACCCATTGAATTCAGTGATACAATAAACAAAGATATACTCAACAACATAATATATATATATAAACTTGTAAAGAATTTAGTTTTCCCTTTCAATTTAATCTAAATTGAATATTTTATTTGTTAATATGGAATAAAATATAATCCCAATAGATAATGAGAGTAACCATGTCCAATGATGATAACATTAGAAAATTAAACAAGATATTGTGATATTTTAAAAAATTAAATTGCAAAACATAAATGTTGGGTATCCACGAAAAAGAATGATCAAAATCGTGGAGTGTGAGTATTAATTGATTGTTGCGAGTCGATTAGATAGATGTAGTGATAAAAAATATGATGAAAAATTCTGGAAAATGAGGTTGGAGGCTACGAGTTTAAAGAATCGTTTCTAGGGTTTCCACGCGAGAGAGAAGAGTCACGGTCGCCCGATCGAAAAATTCTACAATAACTCAATACGGGGCTACATAAAATTTTTAAATGATTTATCACATTGTTTATTTAGTAACTAATGTGTTAAAGTGTTTTTTATTACATATATAACATTAGTTATAAAATAACTGACATGATAAATCCAATTTTTTACGTCGGTTATTATATAACCGACGTGGTAAAGCAATGACAGTTGCTTTATCATGCCAGTTATAAAATAACCAATGTGATAAGTCAACATAATGTAGTTTTTACATCTTTTATAAAATAACTGACATGATAAATTAATTTTATGGATTTGCACATCGGTTATTGTTGGGAAAAAATCCCTTAAGGTAACATTGAAGTATTTTTGGGTTGGTTGTGTTTGTTGACAAAGCAGGTTTCCATGGATATTTGTCGAGTTCCCAAGAAGTTGTTGACAATCCTTGTTGACAAAGAATGATGACAAAGGAAAGGATGATCTGGAGGCGGTACAAAAAGAGCAGTACAAGGTGGCGCCGTTTCCCAGTGTTTTCCATATTTTTGGGGTCCAAAATTTGGAGTTTGGTGAACATCGCGAAAATAGGATTTCCATGAAGATCATAATTTAATATGGAAAAGGCATGAATTTCGCGAAGATAGGATGCATGGTTTGGAAATCGCGAAGACCAGAAGAATGGAGGCGGTGATGCTTCGCGATTACATCAAGCTTCGCGAACGGCAGAGGTTGAAGCGCATTTTGGCGGTGAAGGGATTTGTGAAGGAGCTTCGCGGCGAAGGCGCGAAGGAATGTTGGGCATCACGAGGGAGCTTCGCGGCGAAGTCGCGAAGGTATGTTGACGGTGATTCTTCACGACTACGTCAAGCTTCACGAACGGAAAATTTCCGTGGTGCTTCGCGATTTGGACAGAATTCCGGCGGAATATTTGGAGCTTCACGATTTGAGATGACGTGGCGTTGACTTCGCACGGAAGGGACGAGGGTTAGTGTAATCGCCTATAAATAGAGGCTGACCCCCTCGAGAGAAGTAGAGAGATTTTTTAGAGAAGATCATTTGCTCTCGGTTTGCGAAGGTAGTTCACAGAGCCAGTGTGCTTCGCGAAAGAGGAGCTTCGCGACAGCTATTGAAGCTCCGAGAAAGTTGTGTGCTACGCGTTGGCTCAGTGAGCTTTGCGAGAAAAGTTTCATTGCAACGAGTTGAGCTTCGCGGGAGTTCTTCGCGAGAGAGCTTCGCGAGAGAGCTTCGCGAAAAGGCAGGAGCTTCGCGAAATTGGGAGCTTCGCGAAGTAGGGTGCTTTGTGAAGGTACTTTCCAAAGGTAGTTGCCCAGTGGTCAGAGGCAAAGTGATATTCATCAGTGGATGAAAGTTGGACTTTAACAGAGCATCTATCTACAGTTAAGGATGCATTACTTCATGCAAATGAAGAGACCTGCAGGTCTATAAACTGTGAGTGAATCCCTTCACAGAGCAGTGAGCTTAGGAAGAGGAAGAAGGCGATCCTCTCCACTGGCAGTGAGCCAGAGAGAGAGAAACAGGGAGTTACCCTTGGTAAAGCAGTGAGCTGACCCTAAAATTTCTAAAGGCAGTGAGCCTGGGCATCGAAGTGATCTAGCCCAAACTTTGTATCCACATCTAGTGAAGATTAGTGGAATTTGGTACGACCGGAAACCTGTCGGCGTATGCTCCTTGGACGTAGCCCAGTGAGGGTGAACCAAGTAAAAATCTCTGCATCTGCCTGCTAATTTTCCTGCATTGAATTTAAAGCATCGTCATCAAATAAAGAAGAAAGTAAGTGATCATAACATACACACAAGTGCAAACAAAGTGACCCTTGTAACAAAGAGGTCAAGATCCAGTGGGGTAGGAAGAACTTTGAGAAATAATATCCATACCCTGATTCACCCCCCTCTCAGGGTATATAGGCCCCTATTGTCCCTAACAATTGGTATCAGAGGGAGGTTTATTTTATCAGATTTGTTTTCTCTGACTTGGTGTAGTCGATCTGTGTGTTTAAAGAATCAGTCTGCTCTTATCTCGGTGTGCCATGGCAAAGGGAAAAACATCCAAGAAGAAGCAGAAGTCAGGTGGTATTACTCAGTGTGGAAGTGTGTATGGAAAAAGTTTGATTCATTTAAAAGAATCAAATAGCTTACTGAAGGAAGGTCTGGATGAATCTGACAGAGAAAAGATTGATTCACTCAAGCATGATGTAGGAATGAGTGAAGTACATGAACATCAAAGTGATATTGAAACAAGTGGTGATGAAGAAGAAATAATTGAAGGAAGAATAGATATGAAAGCTGAGTTAGAGGATGCTATTGAAGAGATAGATGTTTGGAGAGCCAAAACCAAGAAAGCTAACAAAGTTGTTCACGGTGCCAAACTCTATATGCAGCAGCAGGAAGAAGAGAAGTCTGAGTTGATGTATAAAATTGAGGAACTCAAGTTATCAGCACCAGGGAACTCAGAATCAGTTGGTGAGTATAAGATTAAGATTGAAGAACAGAAAAGGGAGATTGATGGATTGAATAGAAAAGTGAAAGATCAAGTCAAGTGCATCGAAGAACCTGATATTCCAAGTGACGTTGAAAACACCGAAGAAGTCAAATCTAAAGATATCCGGATCAAAGTATTGGAGATTTAGGTCAACAAGCTAAGAGGATTAAATCAAAGGCTTATTGATGTGGCAACTGACCTAAAGGAGAAGAATTATTCTCAAGATGAGGAACTACAAAAGCTGGCTAAAATAAAAGGAAAACAAAAGGCTGGTGATTATGAAGAGAGTCAAAAGTCAGATGAAGTTCAGAATCTGAAAGCTAGAAATGTTGATCTTGCTACATAGCTATCTGAGCTAGTTCATAAGAATCAAAGACTACAATAAGACAATGCATGTTGTTTTGATTCTGTTTCTCATGAAAAATTTAAAGTAAAGGAGCAGAGTGACATGGTGGATAAGCTGACACGTGAATTGGAAGATGAGATGAATTGAGGGAAGCTTCTCAAGGGAGAACTTGATGTCCAACTTGAATCAAGGGATATAAAGATTCAAAAGTTGGAAGAAGATCTAGAATCAGTCAAGAAGGAAATGGAGAAGTCTAAATCCAAAGATAAGCCCAAGTTGAAGGATGCACTGCACTTATTATTTGATTATCCTTCGGCAGGTGATGATCAAATGAAAGACAAATATGCTACATCAGAAGAGAAGCATGAAAGGATTGTATCATTCCAAAGGCCATCCAAGTTGGGAAAATCTAGAATTGGATATGATTATCTCACTCCTATGCATGATAGGAAAAGTGCAGTGAAAATATCTAGAGATATGAAAAACCTTGCAGGTGCTGGAGATAGACCTAAAAGGGATTTTACTAGAAGAAATGATAGCATGTGCTATTTCTGCGGGATTCATGGCCACACATCAAGATTCTGTCCAGATGCTCTGGAATACATTTCAGGCTGTGAAAATATAAACTTTGATAAATCTGAGGATAAGAAGAAGCATCATGAGAAATCAGAGATAAGAGTCACTCATAGGAAAGCATTCATAAGATGCTATTACTGTGGAAGAATGGGACACACCATGCGTATGTGTCAGGAAGCTCAGGAGATCGATGCCAGAAGAAGAAAACAAGTTGCATCAACATCTCAGCAGAGAAGTGATGAAATGAGGTATGCCTTTAATAGAAAATGTTTCATATGTTCTGATCATGGGAATTTGGCCGGACAGTGCAGCAAGAAGAAAGCGGGGAAGGAAAAAGACCCGAGAAAGAGATTACCAACTCCAGTGGTACATAATGAGAAATTAAACACTGGGAGACAAAGTGGTAAGGTGAAAAATAGTCTTAGAGCCTCAGGGGAATCACATGGAGCTGAAAGAAAGGTGTATCAATCACCTCCTCTGTCGTACTCACAACCGCTCTCAAGGAGAGAATGTGAACAAACCTGGAAGATTAAGGGGAGATCTACTCCTACTGTGATAAAGAAGAATGAATGTTCAATGGAGGACTCAACACTAGCGAAAAAGAGTGTGGTGACTCAGAGATCTGATAAAAGAAAGATGAACAAAGAATGCATCGAAAAATCCACATGTTGTGTTTCTCAGTGAGAAGTGAAGGAAAGAGGAAGACACCTAAGATGGGAGAAGAAGAAAGGGATGATTCCAAATAGATAGGTTCTTACTCAGAGAAATAATCAAGGAAAATGGAATTTTGGTAGAACCTCAAAGAAGGAAATGTGTACTAGCGGGTTTATACCCCAAGCAGTGAGAAAGGCCGAGCCTACCAAATCTACATATCAGAAAAAGGCTCAGAATGTAGGCAATGAATGCCTAGTCATATGGCCAGAACAGTTGAAGTTGGCTAGGCAGTTGGAGGAAGCAAGAAAGGAGTGTGATGCCCTCCAAGAAAGAATCAAAGGGTTGACCCATCAGGATCAACCACAATCCTCATCTTGAGGAGTCCAGAAGGAACCCCTCTCCCTATGTATATAAATGCTATTAACTGATGATTCATGTGTTTTAGGTTTTAGGGAGATACGATCCAAGGGGAAGTGGCATATAAGGATGCGAAATGAAGATGTGATATGCTCTACAGTTTCAATTGATTCAAATCAGGTACCAGAGTTAAAGAAGAAAGGGAGCAACAGAGCACAATAGAATGTGATTGTGTTATTAACTTTGTCTCTTATTTCCTACACCGAGTTTAAACTTAGTAGGCTTAGAGATTTTGTTAATGGATCAACTCTGAGTGGAATATGAGAACAAATGATGCAGGAGGAAAATACTAGTTATGGGTCTAAACTGTTGGGCCTAACAACTGGAAGAGTTGCATAACATAGGGGGAGCATTCTATATACTAATAAGATTCATGATCTAAATATGATATGAAGGATGAATGTTTATTATCATGAAGAATTATTGGTGGAAAATCAGCAACACATGGGTTTTCATGGTTATCTATTTTGTTCTAACAATGTGGTATCAGCTGACTGATTTTAGGATACCAAGAAGCTGTGAGAGAAAATCAAATGTGTGTCAACAAAAATATGAGAGAAGATGTTCAAAGAAATGACTTCATTGAACAATGACACAGAGAAAAGTAGCTGAAAGAAATGAAGCCACTAAAAAAATGAGTCAGTAAACAGTTTCCTGGAAAAAGTGTTGAGAAAGAAAGAAACATAGAGGGAGAAGAAGTGGATGATGCTGATTCAGAAGAAGACACTGATGATGAACAAGAAAGTGTCAAGTATGTGTCTACAAGGAAGCCAAAGATTTGAGCTGAAACTGATAGATAGAATATCATTATTGATTAGTGAGCTCCAGTTCAGACAAGAAGAATGAAGTCACTACAGCAAACATCTTTCCTACCTCAAGTAGATCTGAAATGCATTGCTGATACAGCTGACATTGAAAACTGGGTTCATGCTATGAATAAAATGCTTGATCAGATTGCGAAGAACCAGATGTGGGAGGTTGTTTCGAGGCCAGCAGATAAAAACATCATCAGGACTAAATGGGTCTATTAAGACAAGATGAATGAATATGGCGCAATGATTCGGAACAAATCACGACTGATGTGCAAAGGATACTCCCAGATAGAGGGAATAGATGGTGATGAGGCATTTGCACTGATTGCAGGGTAGGAGACAATTAGATTATTCCTAGCCATTGCAGTGCAAAGAAAGTTCAAAGAGTTCCATATGGATGTAAAGACTGCATTTCTAAATGGGTTTTTGGAAGAAGAGGTGTACATTGAGCAGCCAAATGGTTTTCTCATTCATGAGGATGAGAACAAAGTTTGCAGGCTAAAGAAGGCGTTATATAGGCTGAAACAAGCACCAAGATCATGGTACTGAAGGCTATATCAGTATTTGAAGAAGCTTGGTTTTCAGTGTTACACAAGGCAGGAATGACACATTCATTTCTCAATCCAAATATTCCAAGGATGCTTTGGAATGATTTGGAATGGAAAATTACAAGGAGATGAAGACTCCGGTTTCTACCCGGATGAAATCATCAAAAGATGACAGTGGCAGGGCAGTTAATTTCACTGTAAATAGGCAGATTATCAACAGTTTGTTGTACATGACCGCAACAAAGCCTGATATTGTTTTCGCCACTTGCCAAGCAGAGAGATATAAGAGTAATCCCAAAGAAAGCCACATGATTACAGTGAAAAGAGTACTTCGGTATATCAGGGGAATGGTGGACTTCGATTTGACATATAATGACAAATCTCAGATAGGGTTATTGGGATATACTGATGTAGACTGGGTCGGACCAGCAGATGATAGAAAATCAACGTTAGGAGGTGCATTCTATCTTGGTGGACTATGTATTTCTTGGCTAAGCAAGAAGCAAGATTGCATTTCATTGAGCACCGCAGAAGCTGAGTATATTGCGGCCACTCAAGCATGCACACACTTATTGTGGATGAAGCAATAGCTTGATGATATGGGAGTTGAAGTGAAGTCTCCGATCAGAATCCAGTGTGACAACTCAAGTGCAATAAATCTTAGCAAAAATCCCTTCTATCATTCAAGGACAAATCACATTGAGATAAAGTATCATTTTATCAAGGAGAAAGTTGAGCAGGGAATCGTGAAGTTGGAGTATGTGCCTACAGAACTACAGGTTGTAGACATTCTGAAAAAGGCCTTACCCAAGGAACCATTTGAAAGGCATTGACTGGCTCTGGGAGTTCAGTCGATTCCCCGCACTTGAAATAGTGTGGATGTGGGACCCACACCCCCCCTCTCCCCGAGGTATGCTATGTTTTACCCTGTTGTACTAATATGTGTTCTCTACTATGTTACAGACTACAAAGGAGTGTCCTTTGGGTTCGTTGACAAAGGGGGGGGGGGAATAGTGATTGTTAAAGGGAGAGACAGTGTGGAGATTTGAAAAATCATGAATGATACGGGGAGAAGCTGACCAGTGGAGCAGCCAGATAGGGGGAGAAATGAGAAAGGGGGAGAGTATTAAATCTGACGATGCTAGAAGTGATCGATCAAAACATAGATATCATGACAGCTGAGGATCGTGATAAAATCAGAACAATGGTGTTAGAATGGTGTGAAAAGGTGTCCAGCTATCATCAATTGGTATTAGTGTGGTTCAACAATTGGTATCAATTTAAGAATTGGTATCATGTTGGAATCGACAATTGGGGTCTGACATGAAGTGATTCATTGATGAACTTTTCATACTACTCTTGTTTCTCACGCCGAGCATTTCTCATGTGGGCTTAGAGTACGTGTTAAGTGAATCCTTGAACGCTATCAGAATCTCAAGAGGTGAATGGTGGTAGCGACTGGAAGAAGACTCAGTGAGGTATCAAAGTGCAGAAAATCATTCTGAGCAAAGTTGTGAAGAGTTTTCAACAAACCCAAAGGGGGAGATTGTTAGGAAAAAATCCCTCAAGGTAACATTGAAGTATTTTTGGGTTGGTTGTGTTTGTTGACAAAGCAGGTTTCCATGGATATTTGTCGAGTTCCCAAGAAGTTGTTGACAAAGAACGATGACAAAGGAAAGGACGATCTGGAGGTGGTACAAAAAGAGCAGTAAAAGGTGGCGCCGTTTCCCAGTGTTTGCCATATATTTGGGGTCCAAAATTTGGAGTTTGGTGAGCATCGTGAAAATAGGATTTCCATGAAGATCATAATTTAATATGGAAAAGGAATGAATTTCGCGAAGATAGGATGCATGGTTTGGAAATCGCGAAGACCAGAAGAATGGAGGCGGTGATGCTTCGCGATTACGTCAAGCTTCGCAAACAGCAGAGACTGAAGCGCATCGTGGCGGTGAAGGGATTTGTGAAGGATCTTCGCGGCGAAGGCGCAAAGGAATGTTGGGCTTCGTGAGTGAGCTTCACGGCGAAGTCGCAAAGGTATGTTGACGGTGATTCTTCGCGACTACGTCAAGATTCGCGAACGGCAAATTGCCGTGGTGCTTCACGATTTGGACAGAATTCCGGTGGAATCTTTGGAGCTTCGCGATTTGAGATGACGTGGCGTTGACTTTGCACAGAAGGGATGAGGGTCGGTGGAATCGCCTATAAATAGAGGCCGACCCCCTCGAGAGAAGTAGAGAGATTTTTTAGAGAAGATCATTTTCTCTCGTTTTGCGAAGGTAGTTCGCGGAGCCAGTGTGCTTCGCGAAAGAGGAGCTTCGCGACAGCTATTGAAGCTCCACGAAAGTTGTGTGCTCTGTATTGGCTCAGTGAGCTTCGCGAGAGAAGTTGCATTGAAACGAGTTGAGCTTCGCGGGAGTGCTTCGTGAGAGAGCTTCGCGAAAAGGCAGGAGCTTCGCAAATGCTTGTTTGAGCTTCGCGAAATTGGGAGCTTCACGAAGTAGGGTGCTTTGCAAAGGTACTTTCAAAAGGTAGTTGCCCAGTGGTCAGAGGCAAAGTGATATTCATCAGTGGATGAAATTTGGACTTTAACAGAGCATCTATCTACAGTTAAGGATGCATTACTTCATGCAAATGAAGAGACCTACAGGTCTATAAACTGTGAGTAAATCCCTTCACATAGCAGTGAGCTTAGGAAGAGGAAGAAAGTGATCCTCTCCACCGGCAGTGAGTTAGAGAGAGAGAAATAGGGAGTGACCCTTGGTAAAGCAGTGAGATGACCCTAAACTTTGTAAAGGCAGTGAGCCTGGGCATAGAAGTGATCTAGCCCAAACTTTTTATCCACATCTAGTTAAGATTAGTGGAATTTGGTACGATCGGCAACCTGTTGGCGTATGCTCCTTGGACGTATCCCAGTGAGGGTGAACCAAGTAAAAATCTCTGCGTCTGCCTGTTAATTTGCCTGCATTGCATTTAAAGCATCATCATCAGATAAAGAAGAAAGTAAGTGATCATAACATACACACAAGTGCAAACAAAGTGACCCTTGTAACAAAGAGGTCAAGATCTAGTGGGGCAGGAATAACTTTGAGAAATAATATCCATACCCTGATTCACCCCCCCTCTCAGGGTATATAGGCCCCTATTGGCCCTAATAGTTATTTATAACCGATGTAAAAAATGCCGATGTGGTACATACTTTTTGTACTGGTGCTATCCCAATAAAAATTAGTAAAAACTTGAATGTTAAATTATGGATATATTTAGTAATCTAATAATTCGTGTAATATTGATTTATCTGAGAATTATATTAACTTCTAATAGGTGGGACTCTTTAGGATCACTCTAAAATCTGGCACATAGTGTCATAGTTAATGAACCATCAGATATGAAAGCTGTAAGGTAGATAAGGATTTAAATAAATTTTCTGTAGTCTCTTTGATTTACACTTGTTCTAACCCCAACCTTAGTCATTTAGGTTACAAAAACCATAATATTATAGATCCCTTTAAATTATTTCATTCCAAACCACTTCAATAATTCTCTAGAGTACTTTTCTTGAGACAACAAATATACTCATATTCATATTGGACTTATAACCCTATAAAATAATACATCTCACCAAAAATGGATATTTAAAAATTAATTTTCATCTCCTCAATAAATTCCTCATAGAGAGAATATTTTCTGGCTTTAAATATTATTCCATTTACATATAATATAACAATAAGAGTATACATGGATAACAAATTTATATAAAAATAACTATTAAATTTTCCCTTTGAAAAATTCACACTTCTTAAGAAGACATCAATCTTAGAATACCAGGCTCATGGGGATTGATTAAAACTATATAAAACATTATTGAACATACACACCATGTTCCCATACTTACTAAAGATAAATCCTTCAGTTTGTTTAATGAAAAACTCCTCTTCTAACTCCCATTAAGAGAGGGAGATTTCACATCCATTTAATAAATCTTGCATCTCTTGTGTGTTGCCACTATGAAAAACATCCTAGTATTTTCATGCCATAATATGGGAGAAATTTTTTATTTAAAGTAAAATCCTTCTATATAATAGTGACTTTTACACACCATTCATGCTTTATTTATTGTGGCTTCACTACTCTCATTCAGTTAATTTCATAAATACCACTTAGTTTCAATGCTATTTTTATCCTCATCTCCTAGCACTAGCTCCCAAGTGGGTTTTTAGTTATTTGATCAAGTTCTTAATTCAATGAAACAATGAACTCATCATACCTAACTACCTTAGAAACATTATGAGGCTCAGTATGTGAAATAATTTTATTTTATTTCTTTAACCTTATCTTTGAGTCTAAATAGGAACATCAAGATGGATAATGATATTCTTAGAGTCTACATGTTTTCAAAACCTTTTATGTCTCTGCCCCTAATTCCTAATATATTATTAATCACTCTTAATGACTGAATTAACATCAATCATGACCAAGTCTTTTACACCTTTCTCATCAATCTATTTTTCAAGAATCTATATATTTCTATCCCCCAAAAATTCACCTGCAGGCTCAATAACCACATATATTTTTGTGATTGTTTTTAAATATTTTGATATATGAGCATTCAATAACCTTATTTAAAATTTTTCCCCATCATTTTTAACAAGTTACATTTAAAAGATACCAAAAAAAAGTGTTTTCTTTAGCTGTTTCTTCAAAATTCCCCAGATTTTTGTTCTTTTTCTTCATGTAACGGGGGATTCCAAAGACCTTAAAGTATATTACAATTGTTTTATTGTTATAACTCATATAATATATTGTCTTAGGAGTTTCATGTCTTAATAGGAACCTTTTTGGGATATGCATAGTGGTACGCACAACTTCTCTCCATAAGAACTTTGGAATCTTATGCTCAGCTAGAATAGTTCAACCCATATCCACAATACTTCTATTTTTTATTTTAGCCACACCATTATTTTGAGGAGTTTATGTTGTTATATATTGATTTTTATCCTATTTTTAGGTATCTCTCAAAATTAATTCTTGTGTATTCTTCTACATTTATTAACATTATCCATTTTATGTAAACACCAAGCTATTTATCCACTTATCTTCTGAAAACATTGAACATTTGAATAACCTATAATTTTTTTAATGGAGAGTATGTTTTTCATATATGTAAAGTAATTTATGAATGTAGTGATGTAGATATAAAAATTTGTTGGATTGTTTCTCATGGGACTATTCACATCTGAGTATATCAGCTCAAATGGTCTAGTGGATTATATTTCCATATTCCCATGTGTATTTTGAGTCATATTCCCCTTTTGATATGCCTCACAAACGACCTATCATTATTTATTGATCTTGGGAAGGTCTTTTACTACTTTATGCTTAGTGATATTGATTATATTTTCTTGGTCATAGTGATGAATCCTCCTATGCAAAAGGTCGTTTTTATCTTTGGTACTCATGTAACATGAGTTGGATGGTTCACCAATTTAAAACAAGTTTATAATTTACCTTTCACCTATTGTAATGATTATTCCATCATTGGAATCTCTAATAACACATGAGTTATTTTTAAGGACAACTTTATTTCCATTAACACATAGTTGGATAAAATTTAGAAAATTATGTTTCATCCTATTCAAAAACAAGATATATTTTTACTTGATTCCTTTAGGCTCAATATCAATTGTTCCAATAACTTTATTATTCAGTGAGAAGTAATTTATAAAATTAATTGTTCCTCCTTCATATTGCTTAATTTATTTAAAAAATGTAGTGTCTCTAGTCATATGTGAAGAGAACCTGCTATCATATATCCATGACCTTTATTTCTTTTCTTTAGAGCCACTTATACAAATAATGACTTCTCATATTGATTTTGATTATGAAATTATTTTCCATTTCTTAGTAAGATAACTATGAAGACATATTTTTTATATATTTTTTAGCATGATATACTAGAATCTCATATCGACCAAACATTTTTTTTCAAAATTTCAAACATATTCAGAGTCAAAAAATTTGAAATAACTTTTTTCATTGCATTATTATTCAGTGAATCAATTCTTTTCTTCTTAGAAATAACTCTCTACGTAATGCCTCTTTCTAGGTAGATACATGTTATTATAGCATGTGGTAGAATTTTTAGATATTAAAAGAATATTATCCTTGAATTTAATATATTTATTGAATAATTCTTGGATTATTTTCAACTTCTTTTCATTTTTATTAAATTTTGATTCCATCTTTCTCAGTTCATCTTCTTGGTGACCAATTTTTCTTGAAGATCACTCAATATGTTTTTCATTATCCACCACTTTTAACTTTGATTTATTAAGTTCCTAAATGAATTCAGTTTTTTTTCTTTAGAAACTATTTAGTTTATTCAACCTTCTTCCCATCTAACTTCTTTATATTTTTAAATTCTCTTTTGAGCTATGTATTTTTCTCAAACAAAGAATCCAACTCAAATGTGAGCATGTGCTCCATGTATTTTTATTCACCACATTCCTCTTCACATCATGGAGAGTCTTATTCATTATCCACATATACCATAATTTTTTTAAGCTTTCCATGAATTTTATCCTTGGATTGATTTCATGATGAACTGTCATCATATTCTTTCTTTCTTATTAAAATTTTTCCTTTTCTTATCAAAAATCTCTTCTTAAAATCACTAGATTTATTTTCAGACATAATGTCTTTTAACCACTTCTTCTCTATAGGATTTTCATCATTTTAATTAGTCTCATATCCATGATTCTTTTTCTTTAAAAAAATTACAATAAAATATCCAAAAACACCAAAATTCAATCATTTTAAGGGTAGTTTACCCTTATACTTTCCTTTCCATTTTCTGAATTTCTTAGAGATAAGAGATATGATTCTATTTCCAAATTAAAATATCTCATTATCACCATATTATTCACTATAATTTTTTGGATATTATCCTTTTATATTTAAATTTCTCTTGGATTTAAAAGACATCTCATCTTTAAATTTCTTCTTAAAATAAGGCGTCATTCTCATGTCATTAGAAATGAGGATATTATGAAACTCATTAAGAAAAAGGTATTCCCTATCATCCAGATAAGAAATTTTTAGATCAAACCTATTTTATAAATTACTCATGAGTTTCTTTACAATGACATCATCATACATATTTTCACTAAATTCTCTAATGTTCCTCATAATTTAATTGACTCTAGTAAAGTAATAATTGATGGATTACTCCTCAAACATATTTATTTATTTGAAATTTCAGATATAGGTTTATATATTTACTTATTTGACTTTAAAATTTCCTTCATAGCTCTTTTATAACTTTTCTCATACTTTTATAGTTGTTTATAGAAATAGAAGTGCACATAAAATCACCTATAAGTGATGCATGGAGAATGCGTGAATGTGATTCATGTGGATTCCACATACACTCCCAAAAAGTTTTACATAATTTATGATCCATAAGATAGATTTTATTGGTTAGCAGATATAGATTCATTGAATCTCTTTAATGAATGGATGTCAACAAGATAAAACTCTCTATGTTATGAATTGGAACCTGAGATGTTATGATATAGATAAATATATTCATTTCATAATGATCATAGAGTAAGGATATATATAGGAGGATGAGATCCTCTTATATTTGGTGTGGGATGTGTGTGATATACTTTTAATCTCACTTCTTCCTGAAACTTCATTTATCTTATTTGAGAAGGTGTTGGAACCCCTTAAGAGCTTGAGTATCCTTATAAAACATTCATGGATATGATGGTTGTTGTATTCCCAAAAAGGCATAGTACTTTTTTTTCTGCTCCTCATGATCTCCCTTAATAACACTCAATGGAAAGAAGTATATAGAATCTACTGTAATAGGAGATTTAATGGTACTCTATTTTTCATATTATTTACACATTGATTTATTATAGATAAATATGTCTGTGTTTTGGGTTTTCTTCCACTATAATTGACCATTATACGATCATAAAAAACCAATAAATAGTACCAGAGTGAGTTCTTCAAGATTTAAACGTGTTTTGATCCCTATTTTTTTTGAGAAAATCATAACTAAAAAATAAGAATAGTGTTTTGGTAAAATAAATGAAAGTTACATATCCTTACATGACTCGTGTAAAAGTAAATTTGATTTACCCTTATTATGGATAGCTATGTAAAGGTTATACCCTTATGTAGAGTGAGATGCATAAAGATAATCTGTGTATTACCTTTACGTGGCGAGGTTTCTTTGAGCAGTGTAAAGGTAAGATAGTGTTTTAAATTTATGTAGTGGTTCCAAAAGTTCATGTAAAGGTATATTGAGATATACTCTTTTTTGAAGCATTCACATAAAGTTAATATCATTAACACCCTTACAAATAATGTGTTTCTTAAAGGTAATTAGTTTCTTACCCTTATAAAAGGGATTCTAGATGACCTACATATGGGTAAATGGTGAATACCCTTACATAGAATAGGGATTCAATATGAGGGTAAAATAATAATCTTTAAAAATTATTTTTCATAGTTTATAAATTGTTTATAAATCATGTAAAAATTTATTTTGTGAATATTTAAATTATAAAGGATTTATAAATTAATTTATTAATTATAAATTTTTTAGAATTAATTAAATCAATGCCTATGAAACATTTTTCCCAAAAATTAAAGGTTGTTATTTAAAAACACCTTTTAAAAAATTATATGTTCTTATTTATGATATATAAATAAAATTATTATTTAGAAATCATAAAGTTTATTTTTTAAAAGTGTTTAAAAATTATAAAATAAATGGTCTTTAGATTATATGAAGTGTTTATATAATAGAAATTAAATTATAAAATGTTTATAGTTCATGAAATGTCATAAAAATTCTATATAATATAAAATATTAACATGTTCATATTAAAATGAATATAAAATGTTAATATTCTTGAAAAATTATAAAATGTTTATAATTAACATTTATTTATGAATGGTTCATAAATGTAACCAATTTTGGAAAATAAAAAAATTGATTATTTATTTGTTAAATTTATTTAATATTCCTGTTTAGTAATTTTTTTTATGAAATATGAATTTTAATTATTCCCATTTATATGATGAATTGATTTTAGGATAGTGCCTCGCATGTCATGTAAGGTTCGATATCATAAAATTTAGTTTTCATTTAACATTACCTTGATTTGTAATTATAGTTATGAGCTTGAGAATAATTGGTGGGAATAGTTTGTGTATATTGGGTGTTATAATTTTCATGATTTGAATTAAATCTTCAGTAAAGTATCTCTGGGTACTGTGACTTGGGGTCAGACCACCTACTTTCCTAGAGTCTTATTCCATGTCTAGGAAACTGAATGGGGTTGGATATCATTTCTTTGGGCTTACTCATGTGGAGTTTCTCAATATTATATAAATCCATTCCTTTACATGAATCATTTATATACCTTATTAAAATGATGAATTTAGATATATATGAATATAATTGGATTTTATTTTTTTAGTGAGTAACATAGACTTGAGGGTTGTGTAAATAGTTACAAATTAATGTTGTGTAGACATGTTAACTTGGTGGTTGGAATAGTGATTTCCAAAACAAAATCATTAGAAGCATGAATAAAAAAAGAATAATTAAAACATGAAATTATAAAGATTATACATGATGTAATAGTTATAAATTTTATATCCATATTATGTAAATTAAATTGGTGTGACCTTAAAAGAAAAACCTTTAAATTATTTTTGTGAGATTCCTTCCAAATCAGATCTTATCTTCAACCTGGTAGGTTCTTCCCTAGAAAGAATCCCTTGAATTATCTTCTTCAAGAAAAGAGAGTGGTCTATAAAATTATATCATCCTTGGGTAGGTTCTTCCATTGCATGGTTCCTCTATATTGTTTTTTCTTAGTCTGTTATTGGTTCTTTCTTTGGGTAACACTTATATGGGAAACCCTTTAAAAGGATACCAAAGGAATATAGGTGAGTGAATCCATATAATGGATTTTAATAAATAGTTATTAAATCAACTATAAAATAGTCACAAATTCTATTATTGGGATGATTTTATACCTAAATAATTAAATCCATTAATAAAAATATATAATACATGATACTCACCTACTGATACATCTTTATTAGATTATTGAATAATTTACACTAATCACATTGAGATCATTAATATGTATGACCTATAAAACAATAAAATATTGTAAGATAGTATTTAGAAGTGTTATCAAGGATAAACATTTAGAGTACCCAAATATGATTTTTTAGAAAAAAATTTCTCCAAATTTAACTCGTGGGTAGTAGATACTGGGTGTACAAAAAAAATTGTGTTGATAAACACATAATTAGCGATGGTAGGGAATTGATAAAAGGTTAATTAGATATTTTTGATGGTAATGGAGTAAGAGTTATTTCAATAGATGTTGAATCCTATGACCTTATTTACATAGTGGATTTATCCTATAATTGAAAAATTATTATTATGTTCTCTCAATAAATTGAAATTTGATTTATGTATCTTGTTTGGACAAGATGGGATTTTAATTCATTATTAAAAACAAGATTTGTTATATATATAATAATGAAATGTTTTATTTCATTGGGAATATAATGATGGTTTTATATATTCTTGAAAAGGATAATATTGTTTATAATATTTAGAATAAAAAAGGTTTGAGATGATTATAATCGCAGCTACCTTTGAAATTTTCACCATAGACATATAAATAAGAAACATGTTCAAAGAATCTATATAGATATATTGTTGGACTCATAATATTGTGAATAATTTTATACATGTAAATATTGGTTATTAGGAAAAATGAAAAAGTTACATTTTGGGGGGAAAGGCGAGAGGGAAATTGGGCAGTTGGATCTTATACATAGTGATGTACATGGACCAATGAATATACAAAAAAATGGTGGTTTTAGGCACATCATTACTTTTACCAATGATTTTTTTAGTTTGGCTACGTTTTTTGATGAAACAAAAGTATGAAACTTTTGAATATTTCAAATAGTTTCAGAATGAAGTATAGAACCAACTGGGTAAAAGTATTAAAGTTATCTAATTAGATCGGGGTGGTGAATACATGATCTAGGAATTCATAGTTCATCTCTGAGATTGTGGAATTGTTTCATAGATCAATCCTACTAAAACACTATAATGGAATGGTGTATTTTAAAGGAGTAATGATACCTTATTGACATGGTTTAATTGATGATTATTCTATGTGACCTTTCTATTTCATTTTAGGGTTATGATCTGAAGACTATTGCATTCTTACTAAAATGTGTTCCTTTAAAAGTATTAATCAAACACCATATGGGATATAGTATAGGAAATGTCCTGATTTTTCCTTAATGGGTATTTTTGGTAGTGAATAATTCATACAATGATTGGATTTAGGCAAACTTGACCCAAAATATCACAAGTTCTTATTTGTTGGTTATCCCAAGGAAACAAGGGGATATTATTTATATAATCCTACTATGGAAAAAGTGTATGTGGCTCGATTTTCTATATTCATTTAGAAGGAACACATTAATCAAGGTTTTTATGGGAGTAAATTTGATCTTGGAGAAGTTGAATACTAATAAATAGGAAGTGTTCCTGATATGAAGGTTGATCTGGTACCCCAAATTATTTTGGAAGTAGAACTATCTCAGTTTACACAAGAACCTCAAAGGTATGGTATGATTCATTAGGAACCTAGAAGATATAGATTTATTATGGATAATTTTGATGAAGTAATGTTCATAGGATATAAATCTACTTCTTACTAAGAGTCCATTGAGATTTATGATTTTGATAAATGGTTGAAATCGATGGAATTTGAGATAGACACCATGTGCACTAACCAAGTTTGAAGCTTTGTAGATGCACCTGAAGGGGAGAGACCCAAAGGGTTACCGTTGGTTTTATATAAGAAAACTGATATGTATGGTATATTATCTACCTATAATGCATTATTGGTGTAAAATAGTTACAAATAAGTTCATGGTATTGACTATAAAGTGAACCTTTCACCTGTTGTGATGATAAAGTCTATTCAAAATTTTCTATCCATAACAGTTCATTATGATTTTGATATATATATATATATATGATATGGATTTTAAAACTAATTTCCTTAATATTAATTTATTCAATGATGTGTATATGATATAACCTGAGGGTTTTGAAGTTCCAAATGAGAATTCTATGTTTTGAAAATTAAAAAGGTCCATATATTGACTAAAGAAAGAATACCGAAGTTGGAATTTATGTTTTGATGATGTAATTAAAGTCTTTGGTTTCATTAAGAATGTGTATGATTCATATGTATATGAGTTTCTCAATGGGAATGTGGTAGTTTTCCTGATATTGTATGTGGATGACATACTAGTTATTGGAAATGACATCCCAACACTTCACTCCGTGAAGATGTGTCAGGGTTAATGTTTCTCAATGAAATACATGGGTAAAATAACTTACATACTCAGTATAAGTATATCTAGAGATATATCTAATAAGTTTTTTATATTAGATGAGAACATGTATATTGGTAAAATTCTAAATTGGGTTGTCATATATAACTCTAAGAAGTGGTCTTTACCAGTGTTGTTTGGAATAAATCTTAAGAATATTTTGGATCCTTCTAAATAGTTATAAAGGATGGATATGATTCTTTTACGTGTCCTTTATAGGTTCTATTATGTATTAATTATTATGTAGATGACACAATGTATCTTATTATTTTATCATAAAAAGTAGATATCAATATAATCTTGATTAAATTCATTGGATTTCTATGAATAACATCCTTAAGTACTTAAGAAGTAATAAGGATATGTTCTTAGTCTTTTGAGGAGAGGATGAGATTTATGTAAAGGGTTACATAGATTATAGATTTTAATATTACAAAGATGATATGAAATCTCAATTTGGATTTGTATTTTTCCTAAATGGTGGAGTAATTAGTAAGAAAAGTTCCAAAAAATCACCACAGTGGACTCAAAAATATAGGTTGAATACATAATTGTATCATATGTTGTGAAGGAATCTATTATCATCAAAAAGTTCATTTCTAAACTTGGAGTGACAAATATAATTTATGGAGAAATTGATTCATATTGTAATAAAAATGGTGTTTTTGATTAAGATAAGGAACCTCGGTCTCATCAAAGGACCAAATACATCCTTCACAAATACCATCTCATATGGGAGATCATTGAGAGGGGTGATATTAGTGGGGTGGATACTCAGGAAAATATCATAAATCTAATGATGAAACCATTACCACATAAACAACATGAGGGTAATTTAGTATTTATGGGTGTAAAAAATGATATATTAGTTATAATGGTTATAAATTTACCATGTTATTATGACAAATTCAATCTTTGATTATCATTAATTCATGTGTGATGCAATTAATTTTACATGAATGGTTAAGTGATAATATCCCCTCAAAGAATGACTTTGAGTTATTCTGATGATCATTATAGAGTTTTATGGGTAGTAATGATATAATATGTTTAAAATTAATAGTATCTTGTATTTATTATAAGTATTTTTATATGAGATACAAATAATGGATTCATGAGGTAATAATTAGAGTGTTATTAATTGAATTGATCGGCTAAATTAAATCTCATGGAATGTCATTCATTCATTGATATACGTAGGGGTTTATGATTATTATCAATACTTAATACCTGAGGTTAGAGAGATACCTATAATGATAACCTTTATAATTTTAAATCTTACTTACACAAGTCTATATGTTGAATTATTTAATACATGCGTGGTTGGGTTGGTTGATGATCATGTCATTTGGTTGACCATAACTATGATAAGATTTAACCACTTGTATGAAAAGTTAAATACATTTTACCTAAATTAAATTAGATTGAGGAAACACATGGACGTGATTATTTGTTTCATATATTATATTTCAACTACTTGGATAGGTGATGTGTAGTGTACTTATCAGATAAATGAATGACATGTGACATATTCATCAACTAGGTTAGTATTTTTAAAAGAATCGAGAAATGATGAGAGGCCAATACTAGATTAATATGCTCCATGTACAATGATCACTAAATGTCATGGAAAATGGATTATATAGGTATAAATATGATATATATAATAAATCTTATGTTGTACATGTTTATATATAGATATGAGTAGGTTTGATTGAGATCACACTAGACCACATAGTAGCTTGTGCAGTACTAACACTTTTCTAGAGGCCGGTATTTTCTTACATATATGAAATATGGATTTCATAGTTTTTATCAATTATACTAATTCCCACAGGGTCACATAGTTAGGCCCTTGGATAAGGATATAATTTTGGAAAAAGTTTTTTTTTTCAAAATGAAGATAGATTGAATAAATCATATCCAAAAGGTTTGGATGGATTAAAAAAGAGTTGTGTGGTTTTTAAAAAAGTTATTATTGGATTTTAGTGTAAGTGAGATATTTTCAGAAGTGAACATAAAATACGATGCATGAAATCCATGGGGAATACATGCATGAGTTTTATATAGATTCCACCTCTACTCCAAATTTTTTACATAATTTATGATCCATAAGATAGATCGTACTTGTTGGCAGATAAACATTCATTGAATTGTCTTAATTAATATATATTAACAAGATGAAACTATCAGTGTCATTCATTGGAACTTAATCTGTTAGGATATAGAAAATTTTCTTCATTTCATGAATAATTTTTAGGAATGCTATATAAGAGGAATAGATCCTCTCTAGTTGGGTTTGTGATGTGTGTGAGACACTGATAAACTATCTTCTTCCCAAAACTCTATTTATCTCATTTGAGAAGGTGTTAGCACCCCTTAATATTTTGGTATCCTAGATAAAATTTCATGGATCCCTCCATCGGTGTATTCCCATGAAGGAAAAGTGATTTTTTCACTACTCATTTATATCTCCCTCAAACACACTCCATCGAATGGAGGAGATGGAATCCATCACAATAATAAATTTACTGGTTCTCTATTTTTTAGATTTTTTACATGTTGATTTCTTGAAGATTGATCTTCTAGTTTTTTGGGCTGTCTTACACAAAAAATGATCATTATATTATCATAAAAACCCCATCATGTAGACCCATAACCTTGATGAACACCTTATCATAAATAGACATAAGAAAATAATTCCTTTACCTTTTATCAACTTCATGATTTCTCTTATCAGTGAATGTTATATAATAAACTATTTTAATAGGTGAAAAAATGATTGCAGATACTTCAAGAACTTAAATCCCAAGTGACAATAAATAATAAAACATCCTATTTTTTGTCTATGGAATTTTTTTTCATTAAACATTGGCACTCCTCTACTATTAATAGAGTTGAAGTTCCCAATAGAGGTAACCTTGTGCTCTGATACCACTTTTCAGAGGCATTGGATCGTATAACTACATTATATAGAGGGTGAATCCATAAATTCCTTACCTTTTACAATTTATTATTATTCTTGAAATTAACCTCTTCAACTAGACAGACCATGACTCTCACTATAATATTATGCTCTTAATCTTGCATGATAATTTATAAAATAAATGGAATAAGGAACACACCAATTTTTTCTAGGTTTGACCACATTATGTGAT
The DNA here is from genome assembly GCA_963277665.1 of Viscum album. Classification (NCBI taxonomy): domain Eukaryota; kingdom Viridiplantae; phylum Streptophyta; class Magnoliopsida; order Santalales; family Viscaceae; genus Viscum; species Viscum album. The sequence continues at coordinate 570,700,905 of OY728134.1, read as the reverse complement.
CCTACTCTTTAATACATCCATTTATGACCTTGGATATAGATTTTACACTATAATTCAATCACAAACTTACAATGGGTAGGGAGGAATTTCCCTTCACCTATAGTTTCACAACATCATACTGTAACTGTTACATAGTATATCATTGGTCATAATCAGCATCACACTGGTTACAATGAGTCATAACAAATGATAAATATAACTTGAATCTCCATGAATATTTGGTAACTGATAAATATCTTCTCCACAAGCCTTCAAAATATTAAAGATAGTATGTTCACTTATTAGAGTATATAATATAGATATTATTCTCTATTATCAACCTTAAATATAATTCACTGGAAGATAAATCTCAAGAAGATATAGATAATAAGATCTGAGTTTCGCTCACTAAACTCTCTTATTATTCTTCTTAATATTTTTTCCACATGCATTCCTCTTTTTATATATATTCTCTATTTGTTTCTTCTTAACCACTGCTTATCTTTCATCATAAAATTACTTTTCTAGTCATATGGTTCATAAAATTCATGCATCCTTTTTATATACCTAAATTATTATATGATAAGGTGTATCAATCCTACTAAAAGAAAGTTCCATGGGTATTTAACTATTTTGATCTTCATTGATCTTCCTTCCCAAGACTTATTAAAGACTGTCATGTGGGTATACTTTACCATGTTCTCATGAAAATACAAAAACTTCTCTCATATTATTACTTGGACTCATAGAAGAATAAATGTCCAAAAAATATCAGGAAAATGTATTTGTTCACACCAAAAATACACAACAATTGTTAACACTTTAAATAGTTTTCTCTGCATGATTTAAAATATCTTTATCGTTATTCAATGTGAAGCGAAAATTTGTGAAAAAAACATTCTAAAAACATATCTATAACATTTAAAACACTTATGTTGAATTATTTCACTATTTGAAAGTGATTTTAGGAAATAAAGAGTAACAAATTATCATCGCACTGAAAATCCAAATTTAATATTCTGAGCTTCTTCCTCAACAAATTCATATTCATCATGGTTCATTTATATTCAATTAATCACACAAAATATCATATTCTTCATCATGTTAATAACATATATTCCTTATATATCTTACATCATAATTTTAATGTGACATTTTAATCGCTAAGGAATAGATTTAGCATCATCTGATTATATTTCATCAAAATATTCAATTTATGGAAACTCGCTTATTCATCCGACATAAAATCAAAAATTTATGATGTTTTGAAGCCTTACATTGTCCATGAAAAGGTTTATTATCAATGAAGACTTATAGTGATAGGATTATACTATCTCAAATAATTATTTTCAGTTCTTCAAATACTTACACTTAGATATAAAGTCATATAATCTAAAAAGACTTACATTCAAAAAAATCATAGAATAAAAAATCAAAGACTTATTATGGAACTAAAATTCTTACCAAAAACTCTCAAATAAATTAAAAACTAGAAAATGAAATATTATGGTGAATTAATATGATATATATCAAATTATTATGATGGAATTTGATTTTGGTGAAGTCATACTCCCAATTCCAAAGTGAAACATTTAGTGCCTTTTCCATTTTTCTTTCCGTATCTTGAAGGCATATGATGAATGAAGTCTCACGATAAATATTTATGTTTAGATACAAAGGATTATACTAGTAAACTTTTCAAATTTATTAGGATTTCCGGTATCTCCAAATTTTTAAAACGACTTGATAAATTCTCCAAACTATCTCTATCCATTAAAAAACATTCGAATCAATTTAAAAACTATATCAAAATCCTCTAATGATTCTAAAAAATGGTTGAAAAAAATATATATAAAAAAATCATTAATAAATCCAAGTCCACTTCATCCTCCACCGTAACATAAATATCCCATGGAACTAAAGTTATCACTTTTCACTCCTTGTACCGCTAGAGAACCATGCATCTCACTATATCCCCTTCCACTATATCACTATTGAGAACACATGTAATAGAACTATAGGTTCCCCATATCCTCACAGAATAAACACTCGACCAGTGACTAAATACACTAATAATTAACATGAATAATGTTACCACAATGGTAACTTTCACTAGAACCTCTACTCTTAGGAAAAAAAGATGAACCAATACCTTGGATACTCCTCCTTTAGCTACCCCATTGTGCACCATCAAACCAATAATTCCTATAACTAAAGGACCAATTATTTGTCTTCTCAATATAAGATAACTAACCGAGTCCTATTCCATTATTCATAGTCCTCTCTAATATAAACTTATGGTTCATGAACTCTGAAAATTATGATAGGTGAAATGTATTCAACTATACAAGAATCACATATCTTATACCATCCTCAAAATGACTAGACTTAGTTTACTTGTACTCATCCAAAATCAAGGAAACACATTAAAGATCATTAAAAAACGTTGTATAATCTATAACTGAAATCCATCTCTGGGTAATATTCTTCAAATCCTAGTAATTATAGTCCCTTAATGTATTCATAAATAAATGATCATAAAAACAGACCTAAAAATCCTTCCAACATAACCCAACTTGTTAGTCCTCTTTTACCAGGATGGCCCACTAGTTCTCAGCTTTCCCTCACTACACATAGACTACTAATTTTACCCTCCTCTCAAGAGGAATCTCAATATGGTAAAAAATAGTTAGTATACACTCCAACAAATGCTCAAAAGACTAGGGAACACCCTCATTCATAAAAAGAGATAGATGCTACATTTGAAACTCCCACATCAGTTCAGACAAAGAAGATGTTTCTCATGAATACTCTCTACCCATGTATTGTATAACCCATAATAAGTTCACTCAGAGATGATCACACGTAGCCAATATCAATGCAATAGGGGGTTCTGACTCAACTACTAGTTGGGAATGATCATACCCTTTCTCCTATCACTCTACTAGAGGTTTTTGTGGTGGCATGTATCTATAATTCCAAACTCATGCCTCAAAACATATTTCTATCAAAATTATAAATAAAATAGTTTAAGTTAATTTTTAATATACATAATGTCCCACTACTCTATATACACACCCCATATAAAAAAGGTCTCACAACTCAAGCACTCTCTAGGGACCCTTATATACACTCTCAGGGTCAAAATATACATAGGATTCACATCCATTTAATTTATATTTTATATTTAATAATAATATCATAATTTTGGTTTAGATAAATGAAATTTAAACCAATAGTTATAAAGTAAAAAACTTTACAAGTTTTTATTAACATTTTATTTAACTGATAACATATGTTATATAGGATAATAAATCACATGAAATAATAACAAAACCATCTATAGAGTTGGTTAGATAAGATACAACCATCAAATTATATAGTAAATCACTATATAATTTTCTAATAACACTTTAAATAACAAACCCATACATCATAATCAAGGAATTTAATCATAGGTAAGCCTAAGAATGTCATGTGAATCCCATGTACCTAATATGATGCATGAAAATAAACCCTCTCACCACCCATATCCAAGAGTAAAATCCCATAAATAATAAAACAACATCATATTTATTATATTAAGTAAAGTAAAAACTCATAAAAGTGAAAAATAATAATAAAAATATCACCCATGGTAACTTGGAATTCCATCATATGTGGATTACCTACTCCCATGCACAAGATCCATACCATGCTCTGAAAACAACCTATCTTCAACCTACCTTTCCCAAATAGTATGAAAAAATAAAATAAACAGGGATCTGATTTTACTTTGTAACATCCCCATCCCGGATCACCTCCTCCATGAACAGGCCAAGTTTATATATACTTCAGGCATGCCTCATCATACACTAGAGGTTTCTGACTAGTATTAGGGATCTAATAATAATATGAGGAGAATATAACCCTTGATCTAGTGATAATAAATAATAGAAGAATTAATGAAAATACCATCCACCGAGATAAAATATAAAAAACAAAAAACATATCTAAAAACTATTAAATAAATATATCAACCCATGTTATATGAATATAAGCAATCATTCATATCACACAAAGACATATGAATAATCAGGATCCCTTATTGATAGATCATAAACATCAAGGTATAAAATAACCAAAATTTATTTTTTTTGGAAATATTATAAAATTGGTCCTAAATCTTAGAACGATCCCATATCCCAATTCCAACTCAGAGATCTAACTCAACCATTAATCATAGGGACCTTTCCCTAATCCATGCCTACAACCATGAGCTCTTCTTGGGTACCCACGATGTCCTGAGGAGGGTGTGAGTAAAACTCATTAGGCCACCATTAACAATTTCCCTAAATACATACATCCTAAACTAATTACACACTGATGTTATATAATAAGTAACAAAAAGTATACATAAATAAACCATCATCAATCCTTGGTTCCACAGTGACACCCGAGATCAACCATACCAGCTTTGAACAGTCACACATGTCTCCAAACATGATACATCACCACCCAAGGTGGAATAACACCCCACCTTGGTATCATCTCTCTATCTCTCTCTCTCTCTCTCTCACACACACATATATATATAATCAGAGGAATAACACCCCACCCTATAACATTTTCTAGAATATCACAACCCATAGGAGAATAACACCCCACCCTAAGACCATATCATACATATATATTCCTAGGGAGGAATAACACCCCAAAACAGAACCATATAAATTTCATGATTTAAGCATTATCCATGTTATATAAATTTCATATTTTATTAAAAATACAAGTCATACCATTTTCTAATATTAAAATTTTGGGTTTTCAAGAGGATGAAACTTACCCTACCTAAACATGTGGAGGGTCTCACCAAATTGGTTTCACACCCAACTAAGGTTATAATCCCATGATCACTTAGGATATCATCGTGTTAGCCCATATTTACCTCCCACTCTTATCCTATATATTATCCCGGGTATTTTTTTCCAGATTACTAGGTTGAAATTTCTATTGAGAGCACCCATAGAGTTTCCCATGACATGTCCTATTCCATTTTTAATGTACACCACACATGGTAGCCAATGGTTTAGGATTTATATTCATCAAAAAACTTCTTATGGACCAAAATAGATGATAAACATCAGAAAAATAGTCATAAATAATTTAATTATATTTTAGGTCAAGTAAAAATTAGGTCAGTACAAATACAAATCATATGTACATAGGAAACAAGATTATATCTTATTAATAACTTTGGGACCACCTAACTTATTGTTAGGCCGAAGTTGAGTTTTAGTTGTGTTTGTTTTCAATAGATAATACAAGGTTGAATTTGAGAAAATGTGGAGTTTTGGTTTCCTGACAACCCCATTGAACTAACAAGGAAGATGCACTAGACATAGAAAATTGGCTGCATAACATAAAAGGAAACATAGAACATCATTACCAAGGCATTATAATGAGGAATCATACTCAGACCACTGGTATGAGTCACCAGATTCAGGTAATCAGAATGAGGATTGGATGGAAAGACAGAAGTTTTTGAAAGACATGGGAAGTCATAGACCTTTCCAATATAAATCTGATGATGTTTTTCTGATCATGGAGTTCTCATAAATCATGAAGAAGTCATGATACAAGTTGGAGTTTGTAGAAGAGAAGAGAATTTGGTGTGAAGTATTCTGGGTTCTGATCATCAGAGTGAGGGACACTAAACACAGAAGGATGTAGATCATCAGTATGAAAAGCATAAGTGTGATAATATCAGAAGGCTGAAATATTGATCTTGACAATGTAATGAATTCAATTCTGACACTGATCCATTGTAAACGATTCTGACACCGATTCATTTTATATTATTGGTATCCTTTGTGTATCAAATGCAGAGTTATATCAGAGAAAGAATGTTTAATAAAGTTTGAGTTATGGGAAACTATAATCCATCAGAAGGATGTAGAGAATGATCAACTGGATGAAAATTACTAATAAAGAGAATCATTATCATCAGGTTGAATTGTATTTTGATCGGGTCATGAGAAAAAGAAAAAAAGTATTGATTATTCCTCAAAGAAGTGATGCCAACTCATTGGACTGGAATTGAAAACGATCCATCAAAGTAAAGTAGAGACTGATGTATCTAACACATGCTGACACTGATAAAGTCATCGAATGTTGAACTTCATCTGACATGAGATCATCTAACCGAGGTATTGAATAAAAGGAGAAATACTTTGAATATATTTCATATGTGTTTTCAAAGAGGTACTTTCTGACAAAGTATTTTCAAATGTGGTTTTAAATACTATAAAATGTTCTCAATGTTTTAACAAGTTTTTTTATTGGTACAAAGCATCTGTATGAGAAGGATTTTAGTTTTTACAAGTGGTCATTGTAGTGATCAGTCTTTAGTTTTGCATATTTTTTCATCATAATGAATAATCAAACTAAAGAATCAAACTGAATAAATTTTTGTAAACTTGAAGAAGACAAAAGTTTTGAGAAGATTTGATAAGATTCAAGGAGATCCTAGAATAATTAATAATAGTTGAAGAAGTCAAATATGAAGAATTAAATGAATGAGAAATTTGGGAATTGTGAATTTCATTTAGTGGGAAAAGGAATTCGTTCTCCTATCTTTTCTATTCGGGGATGCCTATTGTAACACCCCGAGATTTTATGAAAAATATTCTTTTAATTTCATTAATGTCTTGTGTTTTATTCTACACCAAAATTACCTTGCGCTATACGCAACACCGTATTAGCTTGCAGTATACGCAACACTATTCTTGGATCGTGTTACACACAATTTTGATAATAGTTATTCTACGCAACATTGAGTATATATATATTCAATGTATAAAAGAAATATGGTTGGATTCTGTTATACGAAACAACGAAGGATTCTTTCACAACACGCAAACCTGACTTGGCTTGCATTACACGCAATCACGACCTTCCTCGATAGCGTGTGTTGTACGCAATACCGAGTTTTAATAAACAATGTTATATTATTATAATATTGTCATTAATTAGCCATTATGAATAGTATTAACTAAATTTTGAATTTTATAATATTATTATTCATCTTACACATTTCTAGAACATGGTATAAGAACAAAATAAATTTTTCGGGTAAAATAAGTATTTTTCAAAAAAATGCAGTTTTGCCGCCTTTTGATGGCGCACCCACTTTAAATCTAGTTTTTGACATGTTTATAAGTTAAATTTGACAAAATAAAATTATTATTTGGAATCAATAAATAAAAATTTACTTTGGATAAAATTTTCATATTATTCTGGTAACTTTCACATTTTAATGAATAGTAAAAACACGCTATATTTTAATTAAAAACAACTTTTTTCATCGTAATATCTTATGTGGTTAAATTATAATATTGAATGGTTTTAAAGTATAAATAGAATATATTTTTACCATTTAATATAATGTATGTCATTATCATTGATTTTACCTTTAATTCGTAGGTTAAATCAATTCAATCTTTTGCAATATTTTAAACAAAAACCCGTTTTTATTCGACAACGGGATTAATTTTAATTTAATTTCTGCAACTTCTGTGTATTGAATTTTAAAAAATGGATTCCATATTTGGAATCAGTGGGTCCAAATTATGTTAATAGGCTACTTTTTATTTTTGGGAATTATGAATAGTAACTACGGTAAATTTTATTTACCATAGTTAAAGGTAAATCAGGTAATTAAGGGTAAATATAATATTTTAAAATTACCCTAACAAATGTCAAAATCCTATTGGATGACTACAAATCGACCCATATCACCTAAGGGTCGGATTAGATTCATTTAATTAAATTTTTTCAATGAAAATAATTTAATTATTATTAAAACCAAAGAATGTGACAACATGTCACTTTCTTAAATCTTATAAGTATAATAATTTTAATCTAGTGATAAACTTCATGAAACTTCAAACATGAATAGTCTCCAGAAATATAATATAATTATCTACATCATTGGAATTTATTTACAATTTTTAGGGATTAAATAATTATCATTTATTATGACACAAAGATGATGCAGTAATTGTCTTATTAATGAAATATTGACATAATTGATGTTATAAATACCCAAATAAATGTAATTTGAGAATTTTTATGACTTAACCTAATTTTATAGGTTAATATGATATTTTATTGTTGATTTAAGTAACTTGGTTCGAACTTATCATTCTGTTATGAATTTCATAAAAATCATGTACCAAATAGTGTCAAAATTGACATAAAATAGTTTTTAAAACAAATATTATATTATTAATTGTTATTTTATTCCTAAAAATCTATGGTTCGGCCAAATTACTTAGATAAGATTATATATATTAATAATAAACAACTTGGGGTTATTTTGGCTTGATATAGTAAGTTTATTAACCATATAGTGTAAGAAAACAAAAAGACACGGTAAAAGTTAAATTATTTAACTTAGAGTTAAATCTAATTGATAAGGTTAAAATAATAACCTAAAATTGTATAAATCCTATTGGATGAGAGGATTTAGACCCATCCCCACCTTATCCTCAAAATAAATCAATTTGTATCTATTTAAAACCGAACATGACTTTATAATAAAACAATATTTTTTGTTATTCCAAAGGTGCCCCTCTCCTCCCTTATAAAAGGAAACCTCCTCTCTCTCTTCCTCACACAACTTTGAGCCTTAAAGCTCGGCCAAACCCTGAAAAAATCTCTTCTCCACTTCCCTAGAAACATCCTAGAGGTTCTGTTCTTCCTCAAAGACCAATTTTAGTGCCCTAAGAGGAGGTCTCAAAGAGGCGCTTCAAAGAAGAGGTAATTTCCGTTACCAATTCTTTCACCTTTATTTCTTCTTCCACTTCTTCTTCTTAGGTTGTTTCATTATGAAGTAATAACATCAGTATCAATAATATACTGATATGTTATTATAAGTATTAAACAATCCTAATTCACCATCTATCCATCCTACGGAAAATGAAATCACCGCGCGTGCGTACGTACGGAATACCGTCTCCACGCCGTGGTGTAATCTGTTTTTCCACCAACACCTTACATGGATGGGTATTATGGTGTAAAGAATAAATATACATAGTCATTATAAAATCATAATGATTCTGATATATTGTATCATCCACTCCAATTCAATTCAATAATTATGGAAATGATATCATCGCTCGTGCGTACGTACGGACTACCGTCTCCACGACGCGATGAGATTTATTCTCCATGTTAACCATTTAAGAATGATTATAAAGTATATATAAGCAATAATAATGAAATATATGACATTATAAAGCTACTGGATTTATGTGTATATATATGTATGTCATCTACTTAATTCCACTCAATTCAATAAGGAAACGAAAACAGCGTTCATGCGTACGTACTGCCTACCGTCTCCATGAACGATGTATTTCTTTCCATTTATCGATCCATTATATATATGTATATTATGAATATATATTATATATAAATCATGTTTTATATTCTGTAATTAAGTAATAATGATCTAAGTAATCATATGAATAATTACAAGTTAAAACACGAACGACAAATGAGACGATTTTACCCAAAACGCTACTTTAACATGAATTTACAAAAGAACGGGTAATATAAAGTCATAAGTGAACCATATATGATATAATAACAATGAATATGATTCTGTAATAAGTCAATGACATTATTTAAATCATTATACAGGAGGTTCAGACACTTACAAAGCAAATCAGACCTAAGGTAAGGGAAATATCACAATCTCATTTTTATCCGAGATTGTTTATACTTTAGTATTTACTGGGGTGTATTTTATCATAAACATACATGTTTCCTAAATATGCAATATTATTTACATTCTCCTACAATTGTTTAAATCCTATTTTACCCTTCGGTGAGTTTTTAGTAAAAGATATGAAAGGAATCTTTTGTCGTTTTTCGTACGAGGTACTTTTTGACTTTTCCGACAAAAGTACAAAGAATGTTTTTTTAACTTATACGGCATGAATGGATTTTTAAAACATTATTTCCAAGAAGATTCCTTTACAAGTTTTCAAGTTTATTTTTAATCAACTTCTTTTAGTTTAAAACTGCATGACATGTTAAGAAAGGAAAATGTTTTTGAAGAAGAAATGATATTTTCCTCAGGAATGGAGTTCAAGTGTTTTATCAAAATTATTTTCCATCTAAGATAATAAAGGGTTCTATTTTTATCCCTATTTTTACATTGATTTGATTATGTTATGATGGAATTATTTTTTTTATGATGTCCTTTTATCTTATATGGATTATGTTATGATGGAATGATGTTTAAGATTCCCATTTTTATTACATGGGTTATGCGATGATGTATGATTTATGATTTTGTGGCACACATAAGAATGGTATAATTATGAGATGGGTGGGACCTATATCTCCCTCCAATGCATTGGGTAATGATTTTATATCTCATGAGATAGACATGGATGGAATGGTAGGTTATACCGGTTCAGTGAAACAGGACTGAAACGAGGGTGACTCGATTCAGAAAGGGACTTTGTCCACTAAGATAGTCTTGACTAACAAGAAATGATTCTCTATGATTATGTGTGAATGCCAAAAAGTTTCATGTTTTAAGTTATGATTATTGTGATTACATTTCACTGCCATGATTTACCCCATGTTATGAAATTATGATCTCTTTTGCAGGTTAAGATTTCCAAAAGTTATGTGCTTATGTATATGATGTGATTGATATTTCTTTTGTTTACCCTTACTGAGCATTTGAGCTCACCCTTTTATGTTTTCTTTTCCCCAGGATATAAATAAAGGTTTTAGGTATAATAAAAAGGAAGATCTTTTTGGGAGATGTTGAAGATCTTTCACCAGGATTAGAGGATTATATTTCGAGTTTCCAAAGACACTAAACTATTACGGTCCTTGTGTGTGTGTTTTTGTTATATACTAAGTATTCCGCAAATGTAATGTAATGTCAATGTACGTCAAGCTTCGGGTCTCTACAGTTGGTATCAGAGGAAAGGTTTAGTCAACCTTTGGAAACTAGGATGCGAAAACGTTAGTGAGATCCCTAGAGATATTTCTAAGGTATGTCTAGGGATGCCCCTAAGGATAAGTATACGTATAGGATATAGTCCTAGAGCTATGGTAACAATATTATATTAAACCAAAGATGTTAGATATTGAAGTTACTCCCCCTTTATTATGATTTTTTCCTCTCACACTATTCTTTTTGGGTTTTAGAAAATGGTTGGAAACAAGGTGATTCATGATAATGGAGGATATGATGGACAATGGAATGATATTTTTCATGAGCAACCAAATGAAATGGGATTTGGAAGTCCAAACATCATTATTATGCCGAATCAGCAATCTCATAATATGATCAATAAAGTAAAATTTGGTAAGTTTCCTGACTCGGCTAATAAGAGAAAGATGGAGTTTCATGATGATCATAGAGGAAAGAAAGTTCAATTTCCCCTATGTAAATCATGTGGGAAGAGGCATCAAGGAGAATGTTTCAAAGGAACTGGAAGATGCTTTGGGTGTGGAAAATAAGGACACAAATCCAGTAAGTGCAAAGGTAAAGGTTCAGTTAACACCAGGGATGAGGATAATGGTATTGCTACGACATCAACAATGGTTAAATGTTTTAAATATGGAATGTACGAGCATTATGCAAACCAATGCCCTAAGGTAAAGTCTCATGAAGAGAATCAATATGGTCGTATGGGTAGTATTTATGTGGATGATGATGAAGAGCCTACAAATGATATGTGAGTTGAAAGAATTGTTGAAGCTTGGTCAATGATTTAAGAAGGTAGTGGAATGATTACATGTTTATCAAGTGTAATGTTGTATAAGTAATCTCATGGTACTATGGAATAAAGATACATCTAAGGATTGTTACATTGTTGTCTTTCCTTGAGTTTTGAAGGTGCATGATTAATGGTACCGGTATCCATTAAAGGTTATTCAGATATTTTGGAATATAGATGATATGCGCATAATGAAGGGATAAGGAGAAAATTAAATGTTTGATAGTATTCATGAGGTCATGACTGATATAGGGAGAAGGTTATGTAATGGATTGAGTATATAGAATTTTTTGGATTTTGGTATGTGGAAAGAGTTTACTTTTTACAACCTTCATGTTTTCACTAAGGTTTAATGGGTATTGATTTTTCAAGAGAATACATGATTAAGGTATTCACATGATTGGAATGTGACCAACAAGATATATGGGGGATAAATGATGGTATTCACATTCTTGGTTGATGACATTTCATGTAATAATTTTCTTTATATTATGAGATTGGACCGAAGTATTTTAGATAAGCCTAAATATTGGAATGGATTATGTTGGAAATAAGTTAGTATTGTTTAAGGATAGAACTTTTGATATTATTTATGGGATGTTATAGTAATATAGTTTTAGAAAAAGGATAACCTGCAGGACGGGCGGCAGCCCATCGCTTCGGACAAGGCTGTGGGAATCAAACCCACAACCGAAGTGCGACTGGACTTTATCGCCTACCACTGGCCTACAGGAAGTCCCTGGTTAGTATAAACTAGTTTTATTTTATTAAGCGGTATGATATATGAAGTATAAGTTCATTTTTGGAACCATATACGATTAATCTAACCATAAGATGGACTTATAACTTTTGCTAACCTTTTGTTTGAAAGAGATGGAATGACCCATCATTCTATCACATGACCTGCTAACACATCACGAATAACAAATTCAACTTCATTTCTTTAAGGGATGAAGTGGAAATTGTTCAATTCACGAACAACAGTGAGATTGTACCAAAATCAAGTAAGTATTTCTTCTAATTCAAAATTTTCAACTTTAGGGAAATGATATTGAAAACCAAAAATGTTGTCCTAGTGATCTTATATCCGATGAATCAGATGGTACCCTAGATCATAACAAATTTATGGCTTTGTGATTGTTGGATTTTTCATAGCCATGTCCTCTACCACTCTCCATCAGAACATGATGGTTAGATTTATCTTCCATGTCCATATTTTCACCTATGCTCTCCTATGTGGATACCCAATGATTAGTTAACTTGGGTAACCATTACGTTTTATAATTTAGTTTTTAAAGATAAGTTTTGGTATTCATTTTTACGATGTGGGTTTCTATCAAAGAAACTTTCAAATAGTAAACCATTTATAACCCCGATGAATTTCGAGAGCGAAATTCATTTTAAGGGGGGTAGAATGTAACACCCCGAGATTTTATGAAAAATATTCTCTTAATTTCATTAATGTCTTGTGTTGTATTCTACACCAAGATTACCTTGCGCTACACGCAACACCGTATTAGCTTGCAGTATACGCAACACTATTCTTGGATCGTGTTACACACAATTTTGATAATAGTTATTCTATGCAACATTGAGTATATATATATTCAATTTATAAATGAAATATGGTTGGATTCTGTTATACGAAACAACGAAGGATTCTTTCACAACACGCAACCCTGACTTGGCTTGCATTACACGCAATCGCGACCTTCCTCGATAGCGTGTGTTGTACGCAATACCGGGTTTTAATAAACAATGTTATATTTTTATAATATTGTCATGAATTATCCGTTATGAATAGTATTAACTAAATTTTGAATTTTATAACATTATTATTCATCTTACACATTTCTAGAACATGGTATAAGAACAAAATAAATTTTTCGGGTAAAATAAGTATTTTTCAAAAAAATGCAGTTTTGCCGCCTTTTGATGGCGCACCCACTTTAAATCTAGTTTTTGACATGTTTATAAGTTCAATTTGACAAAATAAAATTCTTCTTTGGAATCAAGAAATAAAAATTTACTTTGGATAAATTTTTCATATTATTCTGGTAACTTTCACATTTTAATGAATAGTAAAAACACACTATATTTTAATTAAAAACAACTTTTTTCATCGTAATATCTTATGTGGTTAAATTATAATATTGAATGGTTTTAAAGTATAAATAGAATATATTTTTACCATTTAATATAATGTATGTCATTAGCATTGATTTTACCTTGAATTCGTAGGTTAAATCAATTCAATCTTTTGCAATGTTTTAAACAAAAACCCGTTTTTATTCGACAACGGGATTAATTTTAATTTAATTTATGCAACTTATCTGTATTGAATTTTAAAAAATGGATTCCATATTTGGAATCAGTGGGTCCAAATTATGTTAATAGTCTAGTTTTTATTTTTGGTAATTATGAATAGTAACTACGGTAAATTTTATTTGTCATAGTTAAAGGTAAATCAGGTAATTAAGGGTAAATATAATATTTTAAAATTACCCTAACAAATGTCAAAATCCTATTGGATGACTAAAAATCGACCCATATCACCTAAGGGTCGGATTAGATTCATTTAATTAAATTTTTTCAATGAAAATAATTTAATTATTATTAAAACCAAAGAATGTGACAACATGTCACTTTCTTAAATCTTATAAGTATAATAATTTTAATCTTGTGATAAACTTCATAAAACTTCAAACATAAATAGTCTACAGAAATATAATACAATTATTTACATCATTGGAATTTATTTAGAATTTTTAGGGATTAAATAATTATCATTTATTATGACACAAATATGATGCAGTAATTGTCTTATTAATGAAATATTGACATAATTGATGTTATAAATACCCAAATAAATGTAATTTGAGACTTTTTATGACTTACAATAATTTTATAGGTTAATATGATATGTTATTGTTGATTTAAGTAAATTGGTTTGAACTTTACATTCTGTTATGAATTTTATAAAAATCATGTACCAAATAGTGTCAAAATTGACATAAAATAGTTTTTAAAACAAATATTATATTATTAATTTTTATTTTATTCCTAAAAATCTATGGTTCGGAAAAATGACTTATATAAGATTATATATATTAATAATAAATAACTTGGGGTTCTTTTTCCTTGATATAGTAAGTTTATTAACCATATAGTGTAAGAAAACAAAAAGACACGGTAAAAGTTAAATTATTTAACTTAGAGTTAAATCTAATTGATAAGGTTAAAATAATAACCTAAACCTTTCTAAATCCTATTGGATGAGAGGATTTTGACCCATCCCCACCTTAGCCTCTAAATAAATCAATTTGGATCTATTTAAAACCGAACTTGACTTTATAATAAAATAATATTTTTAGTTATTCCAAAGGCACCCCTCTCCTCCCTTATAAAAGGACACCTCCTCCCTCTCTTCGTCACAAAACTTTGAGCCTTAAAGTTTGGCCAACCCCTGACAAAATATCTTCTCCACTTCCCTAGAAACATCCTAGAGGTTTTGGGCTTCCTCAAAGACCAATTTTATTGCCCTAAGAGGAGGTCTCAATGAGGTGCTTCAAAGAAGAGGTAATTTCCGTTACCAATTCTTTCACCTTTATTTCTTCTTCCACTTCTTCTTCTTAGGTTGTTTCATTATGAAGTAATAACATCAGTATCACTAATATACTGATATGTTATTATAAGTATGAAAAAAATCCTAATTCACCATCTATCCATCCTACGAAAAACGAAATCACCGCGCGTGCGTACGTACGGAATACCGTCTCCACGCCGTGGTGTAATCTGTTTTTCCACCAACACCTTACATGGATGGGTATTATGGTGTAAATAATAACTATAAATAGTCATTATAACATCATAATGATTATGATATATTGTATCATCCACTCCATTTCAATTCAATAATTATGGAAATGATATCATCGCTCGTGTGTACGTACGGACTACCGTCTCCACGACGCGATGCGATTCATTCTCCATGTTAACCATTTAAGAATGATTATAAAGTATATATAAGCAATAATAATGAAATATATGACATTATAAAGATACTTTATTTATGTGTATATATATGTATGTCATCTACTTAATTCCACTCAATTCAATAAGGAAACGAAAACAGCGTTCATGCGTACGTACGGCCTACCGTCTCCATGAACGGTGTATTTATTTCCATTTATCGATCCATTATATATATGTATATTATGAATATATATTATATATAAATAATGTTTTATATTCTATAATTAAGTAATAATGATCTAAGTAATCATATGAATAATTACAAGTTAAAACACGAACGACAAATGGGACGATTTTACCAAAAACGCTACTTTAACATGAATTTACAAAAGAACGGGTAATATAAAGTCATAAGTGAACCATATATGATATAATAACAATGAATATGATTCTGTAATAAGTCAATGACATTATTTAAATCATTATACAGGAGGTTCGGACACTTACGAAGCAAATCGGACCTAAGGTAAGGGAAATATCACAATCTCATTTTTATCCGAGATTGTTTATACTTTAGTATTTACTGGGGTGTATTTTATCATACACATACATGTTTCCTAAATATGTAATATTATTTCCATTCTCCTACAATTTTTTAAATCCTATTTTACCCTTCGGTGAGTTTTTAGTAAAATATATGAAAGGAATCTTTTGTCGTTTTTCGTACGAGGTACTTTTCGACTTTTCCGACAAAAGTACAAAGAATGTTTTTTTTAACTTATACGGCATGAATGGATTTTTAAAACATTATTTCCAAGAAGCTTCCTTTACAAGTTTTCAAGTTTATTTTTAATCAACTTCTTTTAGTTTAAAATTGTATGACATGTTAAGAAAGGAAAATGTTTTTGAAGAAGAAATGATATTTTCCTCAAGAATGGAGTTCAAGTGTTTTATCAAAATTATTTTCCATCTAAGATAATAAAGGGTTCTGTTTTTATCCCTATTTTTACATTGATTTGATTATGTTATGATGGAATTATTTTTTTGATGATGTCCTTTTATCTTATATGGATTATGTTATGATGGCATGATGTTTAAGATTCCCATTTTTATTACATGGGTTATGCGATGATGTATGATTTATGATTTTGTGGCACACATAAGAATGGTATCATTATGAGATGGGTGGGACCTATATCTCCCTCCAATGCATTAGGTAATGATTTTATATCTCATGAGATAGACATGGCTGGAATGGTAGGTTATACCGGTTCAGTGAAACAGGACTGAAACGAGGGTGACTCGGTTCTAAAAGGGACTTTGTCCACTAAGATAGTCTTGGAAATGAGTCTTGACTAAAAAGAAATGATTCTCTATGATTATGTGTGAATTCCACAAAGTTTCATGTTTTAAGTTATGATTATTGTGATTACATTTCACTGCCATTATTTACCCCATGTTATGAAATTATGATCTCTTTTGCAGGTTAAGATTTCCAAAAGTTATGTGCTTATGTATATGATGTGATTGATATTTATTTTGTTTACCCTTACTGAACATTTGAGTTCACCCTTTTATGTTTTCTTTTCCCCGGGATATAAAGAAAGGTTTTAGGTATAATAAAAAGGAAGATCTTTATGGGAGATGTTGAAGATCTTTCACCAGGATTAGAGGATTATATTCCGAGTTTCCAAAGACACTAAACTATTATGGTCCTTGTGTGTGTGTTTTTGTTATGTACTAAGTATTCCACAAATGTAATGTAATGTCAATGTACGTCAAGCTTCGGGTCTCTACACCTATAAAAGAAGAGAACAATAAATTTGTACTTTGTGGGTGTTGAACTATTCATGTGTGCTGAAGCTTAGAAAATTGTGGGACAAGTATTGAATTTCCAACCAGAGTTTGTTTTTAGGTTGAAGCTGAGAACGATCCATCAGAAAGAGTCCATCAGAGTGAGTCCATCGGAACGAGTCCATTAGAGTAATTTATGTTAGAATGATTCCACTGAAATGAGATCTATCAGAGTGAGACCCATTAGACCGAGTTCCATCGAATGGAGTAATTTTAAGATTCCATTTGAGTTTATACTCAATTGAAGAAGGAATAGAAAAAGGAAGAGAAGAAGGGGAATTGGACCAAGGCTAATCGAAAAGAGACCATCAGATAGAGGTTACTGAACTAAGGTAGATTAGACTGAATTTTACTAAGGAAGTTTTCTAGACTGATTTTATAGAGAATGTTTCAAGAACAACAAGTTCCTTCGATAATTATTGATGTTCTTGAAGATTGTATGATGGTAAAATTCGATTCAGATTACTTGTGGAGGAAGTGAATAACTTTATAAAGTGGATATTAAAAGAAGATGGAAAGTGAAACTTGTAACTATAGATACTTACTAGTTACAGAAAAGGCTTGTGTGTTTTCTAGGGTATATAACCAGCTGTGGGGAAGTGTATATGAAAAGGATAGTTGAGGGTATAACCAGCTATAGTATGAATGTAGTTTCTAGTATTTTAAAATTGTTCACTTCTAATGAATTTGTATTTTGGAAATAATATGGTGAAATAATCCATGTTGGCGGGACAATATAACAAGGAAAAGAGAATATCTTTGTTCCGAAACTTGTAAATATCTTGTGCTTCCTTCTCTTTATATTTTTACATATAAAAGGTAAGTTTGATAAGTTATAATTGAGTGGATCATAAATTTAACAAGTTACAGAGGTTAATAAAGTTTACTAAAGAAATTAATAAACATTCTTATAAAAGGAAAAGAAATCATAGATTCACCCCCCTTAGTGGTCTTGATCCTATTTGGGAACAATAATTGGTATCAAAGGAAGTTCCCTCTGAAAGATCCATCTCTGAGAATGGATAATTTTAATTCAGTGAAAAATAGGGGTGTTCTTATTTTTGATAGAAATAACTATCATAGTTGGAAGAATAGGATGTTACCCTATCTTTTATCTCTTGTCCTTGAAGTTAGAGATGTAACAATAGTGGTATTTCCTACCATTAATAAATCTTTTATAATAGTTTTTGATAATATAAGTGTTAAATATAGTAAAAAATCTTAGAATTCTTTGTTGATGGCTCTTACAGATAATGTTTATGTAAATATTTTGGGGTTTCTAATAGCTAAGAAAATGTGGGATAAGTTTATAAGTATCTATGAAAGTAATGATAAAGTTAAGGAAGACCAATTATAGATATGGATAATTATATTTGAGGATTTGAAAATGGATGATGATGAAAGTATTGATAGTTACTTTACAAGGGTAAATAATATTGTGAGTAACATCAGAAGTTTTAGCGAGAAGATGGAAGATTCTACAGTTGTTAAGAAAATCATGAGAAACTTTACAGATAGATTTGATTCCAAAATTCCAGATTTAGAAGATCATGAAGGTTTATCTTTTTATGAAATTCAGAATATTTTGGTGGCATATGAGATAGTAAAATCCCATGATTTTATTAAAAATCCTGACATAGAAATGGGTAAAATATTTTTTAAAAGGAAAAAACAAAGATAAAGAAGGTGAAGAATATTCAAGTGATTCATAGGTAGATAAAGAAGCTAAAGATTTCAAAATAATTTCTTCCCTTCTCTCTAAGAAATACAATAATAGAAAATGGAAAAGTAAAATTCTCAAATGGAGTTGTGAATGGAAAGAACATTTTACACAAAATTTCCCAAGGAATAAAGTTGAAGAGTATGAGTCTGAAGTGGATGATAAGAAATCTCAGGAAAAAAATTAAATAAACATAATTAATGGTTTCCTTATTAAAGGAAGAAGAAAATTTATCTAACTAGAAGAAAGATGAATAGTTCCTAATCTGGTGATGAATCAGATCATCAAATCAACTTCATTGCTCAAGTTATAAATAGAATTAATTATTTAGATAGTAATGACTATAGTGATGATATTACATAAATGGAGTTGATTCTTAAAACAAATTTTAAAAAATCAATCAAACATAATACCCAAATCAAGAAAGAAGAAATTTATAGGAAGGTGTTAAAGATATATCTTTTGAGAATGATGACCAGATGAATAAAGAGGAGAAAAATCTCAATTTTATTAGATCTTAGAATATGAATATTGGTGATATTTAAATACAACTAAAAAATATGAAGAAATATCATCTTGAAATGAGAACCACAACATTAAATAATCTATACTTGTTGAATAAAACAAGCAGAACAAGTTAATGTTACCTGAATCAAAAAAGACAATAGATGTTTTGAAAGTTAGTATAGATGAGAAAGAATATAAGTTGTTTGAAACATAATCAATTATTATTATAACATGAAGTGAGATAATAAATATGAGATAAAACTACAATAAGGCAGTTGACATTAAAGGTGAAACTTAAAAAGTATGTGAAAAAAAAGGTTTACAAAATAAGGTTTGTGAGAAAAAATCTATCACCAAGACAGATAGGAATTATTCATAAAATTATCCTCCAAAATTTTTTACTCAATGATTTGTGAAGAAATAATAAAAATAAAGTTTCGAACAAGTTTACTATTAGTCTGAAAAATCATGATTTAGAGGTCACTATTGTTATTATGGAGTTTTCAGACAATGATCTCATTTATGTTGGTATAACATGTCTCTACCAAGAAATAGGTATGAATCAAGGGGGATCTATGATGAGAAAAGAAGATAAAATGTTCCTAAAAATTATGTGTAATAAAAAAAGGAAACTAAAAATATAAATAAAGATGAGTATGTAAAGAAATATGAGAAGATAAAGAAACATAATCATGTTAAGAAAGTAGAGAAAAAAACTTTTAGAGTTTGAAAATAATGATTGCTTATTTATTCATCCATAAGAAGTTGACATGGTTAGAATTTTAGAATAATCACAAAAATCCACTGAAGAAAAGGGGAAGAAAAAAGTTTCTAAGGAAGTGAGAAAAGTTTATAACAAGATATCAATAAATTGTGGTTTGAAAATTCAGAAAAGATTCAAGAGATCTGATCAAATGATGGAATGTTGATAAAAGTTATTTAACACTACTTCTAGAATAAGATTAAGGAATGAAAGAGTTGTTACAAACTCACTATAACAAAAAGGTTACTCAAGAATAGAATAATTTTACATTCTTATCAAAATAATATGTAGATGAAAATAAACTTGTTAAGAAATATATGAAGAATGAATAGAATAAGGAAAATACATTCAATGAAAATCTGAGAAGAAGAATAATAAAAAGTCATGATTGAGTTAGTCCAAAATGTAATTATAAGGAACTACTGAGGTTCCTCCTTATTCCAAAAAATATTGGTGTATTTTTACTAACTTTCAAAGAATTGAAAGAGTTGAAATAAAGAAGCTAATATTGATGAGTCTCTTACCATTATTTCTAAATAAAGCAACGAGGTTACAAAATATATGTTTTTGGAATGTTGTGTTTATATACTAGAACTTTCAGATATGTTTGATGAGATGGGTGTAGGCTATTATTATCTTAACAAATATCCTCAAGAATTTCCTCAGAAATGAGAATTCTGAAATAAGAATGTTAATGTATTAGATGAAATCCATGTTATGGAAAAAATTGATAACCTTGAATATACACTCTTGTTTTATATATTGGGTTGGACCATGTATACTATAGTTGTTTAGTTAAAGGATATTTGTTAAGAAACTCATGTGATACTTATGTTCTCCTGAAGAATAATTTCAAGATTTTAAGATGAATAGTTACAACCTTTAGAAATGAAACAATTTTTCAATAAAGAGGGAAACCTATCATGATATCCACTTTAAATTTTATTGTAAATAAGGGGGATAGAAAAGGAATATGGGAGAGATAAGGAATAGGGGGAGTTGGAAAATATTTGAAAAAATACATGGAGAAGACATGCATGTAGGGGAGAAGAAAATGTGAGAAAATAAAACCACAAGTGGTATTTTTTTGAAGTGGGTATTGAGAACAAACACAAAGGGGGATATTGTTAGGACCAAGTTAAGTTTTGGTTGTATTTGTTGTCAATAGATGATACACGGTTGAAGTTGAGAAAAGGTGGAGTATTGGTTTCTAGACGCACCCCATCAGATTAACATGGAAGATGCACCAGACACATAAAATCAATTGCATAACACAAAAGGAAACATAGAACTTTAGATCAAGGCCATCATAATGTGGAATCAAAATCATCCCATCGGAAAAAGTCAATAGATTCAGGCCATCGGAATGAGGCTTGTTTATAAATACAAAAGGTGATGGAATGCATGAAAAGTAATATAATATTATAATGTAAATATAATGATTCTTTTTTGATCATGAAGTTCACATAAATCATAAAGAAGTCATGATACAAGATTGATTTTGTGGAAGAGAAGAGAATATGATGAGAAGTATTTTGGATGCTACTCGTCAGTGTGAGGAACACTGGACATAGAAGGTTTTAGATCATCAGTATGAAAATCATCAGTGTGGAAATATTATAAGGATGTAATATTTATCTTGTTTAAGTAAAGAATTCAATGACGGCACCAATCCATCATAATGGATTTTGAAACTAATTAATTTATATTATTGGTATATTTTGTGTATCTAATACAGAGTTATATTAGAGTTAGAATTTTTAAGAAAGTTTGAGTTGTGGGAAACTATAATATATTAGATGGATACAGAAACTGATAAAACAGATGAAGATCAATAATGTATTCAATAATTGTCATTAGGTTGAATTGTATTTTTTTGGGTCACGAGAAAAATAACAAAAGTATTGATTTATTATCAAAGAATTGGTTCCAACTCATCAAATTGTCACTGATAATAATACATTAGAGTGAAGTAGATACCGACATATCAGACACATACTAACACTAATAAATTCATCAAACACTAAACTTCATCAGACATGGGATCATTAGTCTGAGGAATTTATGAAAAGGAGAATACTTAGAAGATATTTTAGGTGTGTTGTCAAAGAGGTTCTTGATTCCAAATTATTTTCAAAGGAGGTTTTGAATGATATAGAATTTTCTCAACATTTTAATAAGGGGTTTTTTGGTATGAAGAATTTCTATGAGAATACTTTAAGTTTTTACAAGTGGTCATTGTACTGAGTAGTCTTTATTTTTGCATATGTTTTCATAAGACTGAAGAATCAGACTAAATAATTTTTTTTTAAACTTGAAGAAGTGTGAAGTTTTGATAAGATTCAAGAAGATTCAAGGATATATTAGAAGTATTTATAGAATTTTAATAATTCAAATATGAATACTTAAATTAATGAGAAGTTTTGGAATTGTGAACTTCATTGAGCGGGAAAAGGAATTCATTTTCCCACCTTTTCTATTTTTGGGATGCCTATAAAAGGAGAGAATAATACATTCATACTTTGAGGGTGTTGAACTATTAATATTCATCAGAGCTCTGATAATTATGGTATGGGTATTGAGTTTCCAATTGGATTTTATTTAGGTTGAACCTAAGGAATATCCATCAGAATGAGTCCATCAGAGTAAGTTCCATTGGAATGAGTCCAACGAAGTGAGATCCATCAGGGTGAGCCCCATTAGACTGAGTTCCATCGAACGGAGGAATTTTGAGCTTCCATTTGAGTTTCTAACCAATTTAAGAAGGAATATTAGAAGGAGAATCAGACCAAGTCCAATTGGATAGAGACCATCAGACAGAGGTTACCATATTGAGGTAGATCGAACTGAATTTTCCTAAGGAAGTTTTTCATACATTATTTATAAATAATGTTTCAATACAAAAATTTCCTTAAAGAAATTTTGAAGTTCTTGAAGATTATACACAAGTAAATTTTCATTCATATTACTTGTGTAGGAAGTGAATAAAATTTTTAAGTGGATTAGAAAACAAGGAAAGTGAAGCTTGTAACTGCATATACATACCCATTACTAAAAAGGTTTGTGTGTTTTCTGGGGTGTATAACCAACTATGGGTAAGTGGATACAAAAAAGATAAGTGGGGGTATAACCAACTATAATAGAAAAGTTTCTACTGAGATTATAGAATTTTTCATTTCTTATGCCTTTAAATTCTAGAAATAAGATAGTGAAAGAATCCATATTGATGGGACTATCCAAAATGTAAATAAGTAGGTCTTTATAAAAAACCTTATAAATATCGTGTGATTACTTATCTTTATATTTTTTACATATGAAAAGTAAGGTTGAGAATTTATACTTTAGTGGGTCATAACTGTAACAATTCTCATAGGTTCATAGAGTTTACTAAAGAAACTAAGAATATTCCTTACAAAAGAAAAAGGGACCAATAATTCTCCCCCTCTCAGTGGTCTCGATCTTATTTGGGAACACCACTTACAATTTTAGGAAACTTCTCATTATTTATCATTGACTGATCCATGATCAAATAAAATAAAACTAAGAATATAAATAAATCTATGAAATAAGGCATAAATAGACATAATCGAAAAGAGACTATAGAACTGTAGTAGGAACTAAGAAATAATTAAATGGTAATGATAAACCTACCTCTAACTATCACCGGGGAAAATGGAACTCGAAATGGGTGAAGAGAGAAAGAGAACCCACTTCAGAAGAGTCATTATTGAGAAATAATGGAGGGGAAGAAGTGTATTGTATTAAATTAGGTTAGGAAACCCTTCTAAGGTTTTATTAATTCAATAATTATTTTAATTAAGAGTTTTGAAAAAAAATTGTACAATTGGTTTTTGTCTAATGACTGCACTTTTCATGGAACAACACCCCATTTTAGGGTAGAACCACTAAACCAAAACCTACATGCCTTCATGGAGTGGAATTTCCCCTAGATGGCATAATTTGTTTCCCCCATCCAAGATCCACGGAATAACCCTCTCACTGAAGCATTCTTCCTCTGTAACCATCATAATGTAACCCAAGGGGTCACAATATGACTATCCCTTCCATCATCCTCATTCTCACCAATATCTTACATATTAAAAAATATAATTTTTAGGCCTTATAATATCTTACTTCTCAAATAATATCATATATATGTTATGTTTCACAGTGATATATTTTTCCTTTTCAAATTAACTTTTTAAAATATCATACCTTTTAACAAAGCATATTATTTATGATTTGAAACATCTTATGTATGATAGGAAGATCTTACATATTAATGAAAATATCTTAAACATAATTATAAGATCTGGTTATTTTATAATTTTCATAGTTTTCTATATATTATGTATTAATATAATATCTTACATACTATATGAAATATATTATGCATCATAGTGAACTCCTAGTACATTTCTAATTCTCTTTTAGAAATATATTACGTATAGAACATTACAAATCCTATAGATTTGGAAAATTTTCTTACGTATTTTATATTTATTAAATGAAAATATCTTTCTTGTACATATCTATAGCTTACATATTTTAATTTTCACAGAGGAAAATATCTTAAATATTCAGAAGATGGAAGATAACTTACATATTTCAATTTTGATAAAGGAAAATATCTTACATATTCAAAAGTGGGAATATATCTTAAATACTGGAATTTTGAAAAGGGAAAATATCTTATGTATCTTATATATTTTAATTTTATTAAAAGAAAGAACTATTGACACCCTTTTTTAATGATCACAAAATCATGTTTCTTATGATATTAATGAGTTTTATGATTTATGATAACAGTTTATCCTATAAGTCAGATTTGCGAATTTTTGGCTAAGAATGGGAAAGACCCACTATCAAACTCTACTCATCATTGAAGATGAGTCACCGTAAGAGATGTCTCACCATCAGGATGATAATTTTCCTAATTATGGAAAAGAATCACCATCAGAGATGACCCACCATCAAGGTGGATTTTTTTATAAGTATGGGAAAGACCAACCTTTATATATGACTCATCGTTGAACTAAGAAATTTGACAAAGTGCTGAAAATAGCTACCTTCAGAGATGAGTCACCACCAAGATGAAATTTTGGATAAGTTTCAAAAATACCTACTACCAAACATGAGTCACCATTGAATATAAACTACCATGTGTCTTTACCTACCACCAAGAAATTTGGAAAAGTGTGGCGATGACTCACTATTGAGACAAGTCACCACTAAGATGAGTCACCATTGGCATGAATTTCCACCAGACTAAGTCACTGCCAGAGTTGTATCACTATTCATAAGATTCACCATCACTATTTATATTTATTTTGAATTAGCTATTTCCAATGGCTATATTATTGAATTTAATGTTGAGAATTTTTTTAATGATTATTCTTAAATTATTACATGGATTCATTAAAGTTTATGTCAGTCCATAAATATGAGGTGAAAAGGATATAGATGATTATTCCTGTATATTATTGATATATTAGAAAGAACACTCCCTTGTGAAAAGTATATAAGAATATATAATATTTCTATAACATTTTAAGAATTAGAGACTTTTTTGAAGTGTGAATTTTGTAAAATAGATTTACACGATGCATCCTTAACTTCAACAACTGTGCAAGAGTGACACCTATAGAACATATAGTTACATTCTTGTAGTCATAAAAAGATATCTTATGATGCTCTATTTTACCAAAACTTTATATGAAATGACTTGAGCTCCACTTCAAGATATATCTAATGAGACTGAAGCATTAAGAACACCACAGATATATCAACATTACCTTCTCAACATTTTACTTTCTTCTTCTTCTTATTGTCTTTAAATGTTCACCAGTGTGTGATTTTCTCTGTAAATTAAACACAAACACTATCTCCTAAACTTTAACTAGAAGATAATCAATATCTTCTATAATCCATTTACACATGTTTCTCCACTTTTTATGGAAGAGGTCCATGTGTAGCCTGTGTTTGTTTTATTTCCCACGGTTGTTGTGGAAGAGGCCCTACATGGAATGGTAAACCAGTTTTCTATTTTATACTTGATCCAGGATATGAACCAAGATTATTTTATATAATATTCTTAGAAGAAGGTGATTTCCATGTGGATAGTATTAGGTCTCATCTTGAGACAAAACCTCTTGTAATTATTCTGTGGTGTGTTTTATTTTATCTTGTTTTATTTCAAATATTTAAATTGAATTTGTTTTAAACTGTAAAAAAACCACTACTTTGATATCTAGTCTTAATTAGTGTTTATATATGGTTTTGATTAATTAAATTGATTTAAAAAGTTAAATTAATATTCACATATTTTTTTAACTAATATCTAATCACTCTTTGAGAAATATCTTAAAAGATCAGAACTTATATAGATATGCTATATTGATTAACTGGACTTCTTTTAATTATTTGGTGGATTTTATTTACACTTTTTTTAATAGAAATTTTTATTGGCTACTCAATTAACCCCCTATTAAGATACTCACTTTGACCAATATTTTTCATAAAAGGTTTTTCAAAAAAATTTCAACTGGGATTTTAGTTTTTTTAAAGATCATAAATTTTAGTTAATTATAATTTTAGTTATTTAAATGGATAATATACAAGAAGGTTCTGCTACCATATATATCCTTTATTTAATGGTAATAACTATGTTCAATGTAAAATAAAAATAAAAATTTAAATTTAAATCATAGGATTTGAAATATAGTATATTATAGAGGATAAATATGAATTACCTATGACCACTAGGAATACATGGGATGATTCTACTAAACTTGGTTAAAATAATAATTGAAAATCATTAATTCTCTTTACTATTCTTTGAGAGATGAAGAATTTAATAGGGTATCTTCTAGTAAAGCTACTTATGAAATTTGGGATACACTAGCTATTTCTCATGAAGGAACTATTAATGTTCAAGAATTTAGATTGTAAACTTAAGGATGATTGTCCCAAGTTGTACTAAAAAATGAATTATGAGGACAAGGATATAAAATATAATAAACCATAAAATCCATATGGAGTTCCTCTGAAGAAATATTCAGTGACTCAAACTCAACTCATGAAGAAAATCATGAAATAAAAAATATGTGCTTCATGAAAAACATATCTGTGGTACTTACCGTATCTCCTGTACTTAATTCAGATCATTCTAGAGTTGAAAAGATGATGATATGTAAAAATATGATTTTTTGAATATTTAAATATTCTTGAATATACATTTAATGAGATTAAACATAAATAAAAAATTATAAAGAAACAACATGTTTTATCTATTAATGTTAAATCTGAATTTGTTATAGAAAAAGAGAAAAATGCGCAATTATTAAAAGAAAATATTGAACTAAAATTATCAAATGAGAAGTCAAAGGAATACTTAGAGAGATTTAAAAATTGAAGAGAAAATATCACTCAAATATTATGAAAACAAATTTATCCTAAATATATTACGGGTCTAGCTTATAAACATTGGAAATGAAGAGTTGTTAATAGAACTTTTGTTCATATGTATAATTCTGTAAATTCTACTGTAAGTTTATATTAAAGTGAACCTAATAAAGTTTTTATTTAAAATAGTTAACATTCTACTTATAGGAAACCTATCAAGAAAATATGGGTTCCTAAATCCCTATTCACTAACATATTTGGGCCCAAAAAAATTTCGGTACCAAAAATATTCATGGCATAAACTTGATTTTGTAGGAAAACTACTTGAAACGATCTTGTAAATATATGTGGTACTTGGACAATGGATGATCCTAGAATATGATATTTGATTACTTGATCTTTAAGAACCTGATAGATATATATGGTGGTCATGTCAGCTTTTGTAACAATGCTAAAGAAAAGATCATTGAACTTAGAAAAATTGGTAAAACTAACTCTGTTTTGATTTCTAAAGTAATTTTTGTTGGTGGTTTAAAAAATATTTTTCTTAGAATATCACAACCATGTGATTGTTTTTCATCCCTCAGAACATGTGTTTAGGTTTGGAATTACCACTTTTGGGCAGTTTCCATTGGATTTATTTATGGAACTGGAAACATCCAACAATTATTTATCTAAGGGGACCTACTTTCCAAAGGAAGGAGTTTTTTAAGTTCGAACTTACGATACTTAATAACATTAATTGGTCAAGTGGATGGTAGGTTTGACTCATCATACCCTTTTGGGGGGAATTATTTCCTACATTGGGACTCTCTTATAGATTTGAGATATTTTCATGAATCCTTATTAATTCACCAAGTATAAAGTAGGTTTCCCTTGGATTTTTCAATCAATTATTATCATGTATGAAATTTAGAATCATCAGTATGTATTCAAGGTTATTCATTAATGGAGACATTCATATGTATTCTAGGTTCTCCATCAATAGTATCCTCTCATATACTATTTAGATATTCTTTTAACCATCGTTATGATGATACTGGTTTTTAAGCCACTTAGTGGGGAACTCGGGAATTTATCTTCGTCCAGGGAGATGAAAGTTTGTTTTGATGTTGGGATCATAACCATAAATGGGCTACCTACGTGACCTTGTGAAAGGAATCATAACCCTCATAGTTTGGTGCCACTTAATGGGACACGTCATACCTTTTAAGGCCATGTGATAAGAACATAGCCGTATAGTTCAATGTCACGTGGTAAGGAAATCTAAGCGAAAGGTATTTAGTTAAGGTTTGGTGTGGGACTTATGTTAAATTAGCCCAAGGAACTTTGAAAGAATAGGGGTTTCCAAGTTAGATTAGACCCTGTTGGAAATATGGCCTAAGAAGAATAGGGTTGATTTGAAGTGTTGGGTTTGAACCTCATAGAGGCTTCCTATGTATCCCATTTGGATGGGAATCAAATCCCACGTAGTTCGATGAGTCCTATAGGAGAGTATAGTACTTTTAGAGAAATGAGTTTGGGATTACTTCTTAAAAAGGATTCCTTTTTATGGATAAAATGAGATGGAGCTCGGTCCTTAGGAAGGATTCCTACATATCCCAATTATGGTGGGAATCAAAGTTATTGTAGTTCATTACTTGAGGTGTTTGTGAAAATGTTATGGTCATGAAAAATATCTAAGCCCATGTGAGTCATGCTCGATGTGAGAAACAAGAAGATGTCAAATATTCAACAAAGGCACCCACAAGTTCCTTCCTCCGCTGGTGGAATAGGATGGGCCTACGATGGCGAGGGTGGATGAGGTCGAGGTGGCTGGGGAAGAGGGGGAGGTGATGAGCCTTCCCTTTGTTCTCTTTACATTATACAAGGGTCTAATGTAAAGAAGGAGTGAAGGTGAAGGAAGTATAGAGGAGCAAGATTACAACCTCCTAATTGAAAATTCATGGGCTTACACTAGGATGGCTTCCCTAACATTGGTCCTAGTAGGAGAGGGAGAATTTTCATTTGTTCAAAAGGAAAAGTAGGTGTGAATCATACCTTCCCTACCAGATACCTAAGGTTTTGGGTTTTAGATATGAGAAGAGGAGGAAAGAACCCAAACCCTAATCCTCCAAACCGAGAACTTCCCAACACTATTCCTCTGAGAAAGGTCCATGTGACTGCAAATATACAAACCCACAGACACTCCATGAATCCTAGCCCCATTGAAAAACCAACCTGGGAAACTATTGAATATGGATATGAAAACCCAAATAGGAGACAAGTTGACGTGCCTTTTATAAAGGATTTATGATTCAAGAGGTTTTGGTGAAGGTTTCAACATAATACATTTTAGACAAGGGAACCAATGAAGAATAATCCTTTACATGAATGGTTTTGAAGAAGGATTGATGAAAGGATTTGTTGGTTGAAGGGATTAGGTGAATCAAATAAGGGTGTCCTACGCAAATATATGGTGTGAAGGTATGGGAACACAAGTAGGCTTGAGATACTTGATGTCAACTTAAGTAATGAACAACCTGGATGTTAATACTTGGGCGAGACTTGAATCAAGCCTTCAAGAGTATTCACAGGTATTCCTAGAAGTGGTCCACTCAAGATCCTTTGAGAGGAATTGGCGGAACACAAGTGTTTATGATTTAGAGAGTTTGGGAACTTTATGTACACAAGTGTTATGGATTTCAAACACTAAAAGGACTTAAGTACTATGATCCTCCTTCAATTACTCTGCTCTAGGTGTTAAAGAACTACCTTGAGGGTTTTAGAAGACATGGGAGAAGTACTAGGGAGGCCAGAGAAGCAATTATGATTTAAGAAAATTATTCCATACAAATTAAGTCCCCAAGGGTCTATTTATAGAAAAATAAGTGACCCTGGGAGAATTGAGATTGGGCACGCAAGTATATTGCACGCCAGAATTGGGGTGCACAAGTGTCTTGCACGCCGCTAGTGATTTGGCCTTACTGGGGTGCCTCTTTGAGGACTTAGCCAAAATAATTGCTTCATTTAGCTTCAGCATGGTGGCACGTAGGTATTTCGTCATAGGTACTTTATGCTCTGCTTTAGGGGCTTAGCCAAATTTATTTCTACATACCATAGGGGTTGTGCATTCACACCCCTACTTGAGATCAGTACCGAGATGCGGTCCTAGCCCTTCAGTCCAGTGCCTTCGCTACCATCACTGACCCCCATGAAAAATGTAGAGTTGCACCATGATGAGCCTGGTTGAGGACATTTTGTGGAAAAGTGCATGGAACACATTCCACGGTGTCTACAATGATGATGGATTTTATCTAAAGTTTGAAAATAATGATTATAATGTTTTAATTCTAAAATACTTTAGTATTTACTTCTTTGATAAATGAGAATTTGTATTCTATCAATCTTGGTTGTTTAATTTCACAAAATTCTTCTTCCTGAAGTGCCTTCTATAGAGAATATTGGATTTAGAATAGGAGACTAGGTCTCTGTAACAGTCACTCGCTTATAAAGTTTACTATGAAAGATTTAGTCAGGGATTCTACCGAACTTGAATTACCAAATGGAAAGGTATGTAACCCTTTTCAAAAAGGGAAACAACAAAAAATATCTTTTAAATCAAAGAAATAAGTTTCAACTTCTCAACCTCTTGAGTTGGTTCGCATGGACTTGCTTGGACCATCTAGAGTTTTTATTTTAAATAAGAAATACTATGTATATGTACTTGTAGATGAATTTTATAGGTACACTTGGGTATTATTTTTAACTCAAAAAAATTATGATTTATCTCCTTTTAATAAGTATTCTAAATATATATAAAACCTAAGTGGACTTAGAATTAAGACCTTAAGAAGTGACCATGGTCATGAGTGTGAAAAATCAGGACTTAGAATACTTTTTCTCACAAAATGGCTATAACTATAACTTATCTTCTCCTAGGAACCCCCATAATAAAAGAGATGTAGAAAAAAAAATATAACACTTTAAGAGATATCCCAAACAATGCTTAATGAATTTTAATTGTCTATCTACTTTTGGGTAGAGGTTGTGAACACAACCTGCTATATAATTAATAATGCTTTAATTAGACCTGTCTTGAAGAAAATACCTTATGATATTTAGAATAATTGGAAGCCTATGGTTAATTAATTTGGAGTTTTTTCTTTGAAAGCCTTTATTCATAACACTAAAGATAATCTTAACAAGTTTTCTTCTAAAAGTGATAAATGAATTTTCCTTGGATATTAGACTTCAAGTAAATCCTATAGAGTTTTTAACAAAAGAACCAAGAATGTGGATGAGTATTTCCACGTCAAGTTTGATGAGACAGATCCAAATGATCCTAAAACCCCTTTAAAATACCATGAGGATGATTTATCCACTTTGAACATAAATTCAAAACTTTTTAATTCTATTGTAAAACATGCAAAAAAATCATCCAATTCTAAGGAACTTTTAGAACATGAACCTGCAGAGGACCCTGAGGTGACCAAACCTTCTATTTCTAGATCTATTAGGCCTCTTAAAATCCATCCTTAATATTCTATTGTTGGAAGCTTAGATAGAGGTACATA
This sequence comes from Viscum album, assembly GCA_963277665.1. NCBI lineage: Eukaryota > Viridiplantae > Streptophyta > Magnoliopsida > Santalales > Viscaceae > Viscum > Viscum album. The sequence continues at coordinate 570,668,352 of OY728134.1, read as the reverse complement.
AACTAGAGATTCTCTAATAAACCAGGTTGAACACCAAGAATTATTGTCACATCTTCAACCTAAGAACATCAATGATGTAATTAATGATGAATTCTAGGTAATGGCTATGCAATAAGAACTTAATAAATTTTAAAGAAATAAATTTTGGTAAATTATTGATAAACCCAAAGACATATTGACTATATAAACTAAATGGGTGTTTAGAATCAAGAACTACTATAAAACTGGCGTTTAACAAAACTGATATTTATCAGCGCTACAAAAAAGCACTGATAAATGACATATTTATCAGTGCTAAAGAAATAACTGATAAATTTAACCTTTTATTAGTGTTTTTTAGCACTGATAAATGAAAAATTTATCAGTGCTTTATTTTTAGTGCTGATAAAGGGTACCCTTTATTAGTGCTTTATTTTTAGCACTGATAAATATACATCTTATCAACGCTTTTTTAGCACTAATAAAAGGCTGAATAAATAAAATTAAATAATGAAATAAATAAAAAATAAAAAATTATTTTATTAAAAAAATATTCCAAATATTAAAAAAATATTACAAATTTTATTAATTTAATAATTATTGATAAAAATGAATAAATTGATTATACATTATTAAATTTTACGCATTTTATTAATTAGATGATTATGGTAATTAATGTTAATAAATTTTATATATTAAATATATAGATATATATTAATGTATATAAATATTATTTATAAATTATAAAATATTTATGTGCTTTACATTAAATATTAATATATTTAGTGAATAATGGTTTATAATTAAAAATTAATATGAATTAAAAATAATGACTAATTTCATAGTGTAATGGACATAAAATTGAGTGTGTTGTTTGATCTTTCAATTTAACATAGATAAAAATGTATGTTATTTTGATTTCACATATATGTAATTAATGAATTTTTATATGCAATGCGTACAAAAAAAATTATCCATTTTTTCAATATTGTTAAAGTGTATTTATTTTTAATTTATTCAATTTCACTCATTTTTAACATATATGCATGCATACACTTAAAATTAGATATAAATATTATTTTTCAAAAATATTTCTATAATTATAAATACATAATTATAAAACTATAATTATTATAATTAATATATTTATATTTATATATATATATATTTTTATTAATTATATATATATATATTTAATTTTTTTTATTTATAATTATAATTATAAATCCTTTATCAGTGCTTAAGTAATAAGCACTGATAAAGGAAGGTCTTTATCAATGCTTTTTTCATGATGAAAAAGATAAGGCTTTATCAGTGCTGATAAAAACCTACCTTTATCAGTGATTAATACTTATGTGATGATAAAAGGACTCTTTATCAGTGCTTATTTGTAAGCGTTGATAAAAGTGTCTCGATCTATTTAAAAAATCCTAACCATTTGTGAACCCATCATGATATAAGAATCTTTCTATAAAAGCCACCAACTATTGGAACTCCTCCTTGGTTAATCAAATCTCAAATCACACCACTTGACTACTTCCAGTTTCTTGAACATCTTTAGACATTCGATTTTCGGTTGATATTATGGTTTCTGAAGTGAATTTTCTTCAACCTAGCGAGGAAGGCCATACGATTTTCTTTGTGTATTTTTTGTTTCATTTTTGATTTATTGTTTGATGATGTCATGAGTTATTTGTGGTCTAGTCCTTGTATAATATTTTTATATTATATTTTGAATGGAATGATTTGTCAAGATTATGAACATAATTATTTTTCTTGTTTTTTTGAGTGGGTAAGAGCACTGCACCATGAGAGAGTTTGTTTTGTTATGAATAATTATATCATTAAACAATGTTGAATAAAATAAAATAGTTTTTCTTTTATATTTGTGAATACCTTTTTAGGTTACACCACATGAAGAAGATTCATGTCACAATATACCTAAAGGGAAAGTTAGTTTATAGAATATTTGGAAGAAACCATTTTTGTAACTACATAGTCCCATTAGAAAGTATCTTAGTACACTATAATTATCATGACCACACTATAAAAAGTATTTTCATTCCTTTATTTATTTAAAATTAAATTTTCAAGTAAACTTAATGATGTGGATTTATAGATTACTCGTAGGCTACACAAAATTAATCCTCAAAGTCTCTAAATCATATAAAGGGTGACAAAGATGGCTAGATTAATTCAATAGATCAATTTTAAGTAGGATAATTTAAAGAGGATTTCATATTTTTAATTTGAATTTGAAATTAAAATTTCTATTCATAGAGAAATTCATATGGATTATATATTTATAGATAATAGAGATAAATAGTTAATGGAGAATAGTTTTTTGAAATTAGCAGTGTGTAATAGAGGAATAAGATTTATGAATCATGATAAAGATCTAGACATTAATTTGTAATAATTAACTTTGAAAATTTTTAGGACCCATTGAGTTTTTATTTCACTAAGTTTTAAGAAAGAAATAATAAGATAAAATTCAATCACATTAATAGGTGATGAAGGTTATTTAGTTGTTTAACATAAAAGAAAAACATTCACAGATTCAACCCTCCTTAGTGAATTTGGGATGATATTAATGACTATTTACACACACACACACACACACACACATATATATATATAATTAAAAAAATTCATTGAGGGGGATAAATACAATGAAAATCCTAATCTACATATATATACATACATACATACATAAATACATACATACATATAATTAAAATAGTTCGGGGAGGGGTAGAAATACACCGAGAATATTACGCTACATATATATATATATACATACATAGAAACAGACACACACAAACACACACACACACACACATATATATAATTACAATAGTCTAGGGATGGGGAGAAATACAACAAAAATCCCACTCTACACCAATAGGGAATAACTCGGCGAGACTCGAACACGAGAACTCACCGAGACCCCGTAGAGCCGCTACCAACCGAGCTGGACCTTGGGGGCACACACACACACACACATGTGTGTAAATATATATATATCTATATATTTATATGTATTTTCATAACTTATAATGTAAGGGTGATTTTATAATTATTTACTCACAAATTATGGTTCTGGATTTCCAAATTAGGAAGAGATTTTATTTATTTTCATTAATAATTATGTTTAAATGTGTATTTATTTTATGAACCCAATATGATGGATATTAATAAAAAATGTATTCATGCTGATATTTTTACAAATGATTATGAAGATGGAGTTAAATAGTTCATCAAGTTTGAAATATAACATGCAGACAAACCTTCTAAAATCCACTGTCCGTGTTTTCATTGTTTTTATTCAAGAAAAATTAGTCCAAAAGAGTTGGAAGAACATTTTATTTGTCACAGAATAGATTAAAGCTATAAATGTTGGACTAAACATTGGGAAAACTTAATTTGGACACCAATTGGGATGATGCTGTGGTTTATGAATCATTTGATATGAATACCTTTGTACATGATGGTGGAGATCGAATGGAAGAAATGAAAATGAAAATTGAATATAACCTTCATGATTATAATTTTTAGGAGGAGTTAAATAGTTTTTCCAAGAAACCATTGTATAACAGTTGTACTAAATACACAACATTTTCAGATGTATTGAAGTTATATAATTTTAAAGATGCTAGCAGATAGAGTGACACTAGATTTACAGAATTACTAGATCTCCTAAATGATATGATACCAGAAGTAAATATACTACCATTCTGAACATATGATGCTAAATGAATGTAATTTTCAATGGTAATGATCTCTAAAAAAATACATGCTTGTCCAAATGATTTTATGTTGTTTTTAAAGGACCATGAATCACTCATAAAATGACCTAAGTGTGGCACATATCGATACAAGAAAAAGGAATAAATTCCTTCGAAATATGCATTCTACTTTCATATCATTCCATGGTTTAGAAGACTATATGGATGTCAAGAAACCATGAGACAATTAACATGGTAGAAAATAAAATAATTAAAGATGGGAACCTACGTCATCCAGCAGATTATCCTCAGTGGAAGAAAATTGAATATGACTTTATTGAATTTATAAATGAGCTAAGAAACTTGCATCTTGCATTATTTAAAGATGAAATAAATAATTTTGGTTTATAGAGTATTACTCACAATATATGACCCATCATCTTGGTAAATTATAACTTTCCTCCATGGTTATTCATGAAGCACAAATACATTATGTTGTCTTTGCTTATATCTAGAGAAAATCAACCCAGTAATGATATTGATTTCTATTTGGATCCATTGATTGAAGATCTAAAATTGATGTCGGATACAGGTGTTACAATGTATGATTCTCATAGAAGTGAAGAATTCATGTTAAGGGCCATGTTGTATGGAATGATCAATTAATTTCTTGATTATAGAATTTTATCAAGATATAACATTAAAATAATGTTAGGCCGTCCCATTTGTGAAAAACTCACATACTCAGTTCGGTTGAAACATTCATTGAAGAAATTGTTTTTAGGAAATCTGTAATTTTTACCTCAATGACATAAATACTGATCCTGGACGTTATAATTCAATGGGAATATTGAATAAGGTACAACACTATCTCCAGTAATAGAAGATCAATTGTAAAATAAAGTAAAAAATATTTACAGTGTTTTTGGTAAAATATTTTTAAAAAACCTTACAAAATCAGGTTGGAAGAAGAGATCAATTTTCTTTGATTTTTTATATTGGAATTATTTGTATGTCAGACATTTTCTTGATGTCATGCATGTAGAAAAAATGTATTTAATAGTGTTATTGGCATGTTACTAAATGTTCCTGGAAAAATGAAAGATGGAATCAAGGCTAGGTTGGATTTGATTGAAATGGGTATAAGGAACGAGTTGGCACCAGTGAAGGGTAAAAGGCATAATTTTATTCCTTCTATATCTTACACTCTATACAGATAGACAAAATTTCAATTCTGTCTTTTCATTTCTAGTGTAAAAGTTCCAAAAGGGTATTCATAAAATACTAAGAATGTCATGTCAATTACTAATTTGAAGTTATAAGGACTAAAATCACATGACTGTTTTGATGCAGGATTTAATACCTATTTCTTTCCATTGCATTCTGCCTCAAAATGTATGACATACATTAACCAGACTCTGCTTCTTTTTCAAATCCATATGCAGTAAATTTGTAGACCTAGCGAAGTTGTCCATCTCGAATAAGGATATTGCTGTCATATTATACGAATTAGAGATTTTATTCCCAACATTATTCTTTGATATAATGGTCCACCTGATGGTTTAATTGGTTAGAGAGGTTCAACTACATGGTCCTATCCATTACAGATGGATATACCCCATTGAATGGTATATGAAGATTTTTAAAGGGTATGTCAAGAATCAAAGTTGTCTAGAAGGTTGTATTGTAGAATGATATATTGTTGAAGAAGATATTGAATTCTGTACTGATTACCTATTAGATGTTGAAAACATTGGTCTCCCAAAGTCTCATCACATCGAACGATTTCTGGGTGAAGGGATTTCCAAAAGATATGTTGTTACAATTACCTTGACAGAGCAGAAGCAAGCACACCTTTACATATTACATAATAGTGAAGATGTTGATTCAAACATTAAATCCCAAAAATAAATTATTAGAGATTTGAATCTATCAAAGGATGAAATATGGATATCAAATACACATAATCAATAGTTTATAGGATGGTTCAGAGATAAATGTTATAAGAAGTTATATGAAAATACAAATTCAATTGCTGAAGGACTTCAATGGTTAACCAGAGGAATAAATGAAAATGTTAAATCTTACCCTGGTTTTGTAATCAATGGTTATTTGTTATATACAAAATAATAATATGAATTCAGTATGATTCAAAAAAGTGGTGTTATGCTTGTGGATGAAGTGATGTAGATATCTGGTTCCAAGGATAGAAATCCAATTTATGAAAATATGTCATATTTTGGCATTATTGAATAAATATACGAGTTGGATTATAAAACATTTCAAGTGCCACTTTTTTGTTGAAAATGGGCTGAAAATTTCTATGGAGTGAAAGTTGGTGAAATGGGATTTGAAAAGGTGAATTTAAATGTGGAAGGGGAAAAAGAAGATCCATTCATAATGGAATCAAAGTAGTGCATGTATTTTATGTCTTTGATCCAAAAAATAAGAATTGTTTGATTGTCCTAGTGGTGACTAAAAAAATATTGAGTTAGATTAAAATTCAATCAAGGTTGACTCTTTCATTAGGACATCACAATCAGTTCTTATCGGTCCCAATGTAGATAATGTCTTGTACATTAGAGGGGACCACAAAGAGGGGATTTGTATTCTTGATAGAGGAACCAAATCCTTTAAACCTTTAAAAAAAATAAATTGAGTTCAATTATAAGGTAAAAGTGTTTTTTAATATATTATGTTTTTCCTCATAATATTAAATATTCTCTACTTTATTAACATAATCTAAATTAAATGTTTGACTACTTATGAAAATAATGTCTTATATATATGATTATGTTACCAATCCCTCAAAAGAAAAAACTATAATGAAGGAAACCCTTTAGAAATAAGTAAAGGTAATGTTATGATATACTTTCTCTATTTTACCAAAAAATTATATACTGGAATGTTGATTTAATTTTAATTATTCCTTGAAGAGTTCATTTAATTTAAAATATTTATTTCCATGTGTCATTACTTTTCAATAATAGAAACAATGTTGTATCTACTCAATCATAGAGGTAATATTGATGTTTGCACAGTAAAATCATTGTCCATGGAATTAATATATTGCTTTATATTTGTGTTTAATTTATTTCTTTTTAGTATTACTCACATAATAATTGTTTTATTATATAGGTGGATATTTTTGTTTGAGTTGGGGTGGTCTATCCATATTTCATGTATTTATACACCAAAACATCCAAAAACATATTCTCCTTCAAAACCTTTTCACCACTGTAGTGTTGAATTTATCACTTTATTTCACATTACCTCCACTGCCTTTATAGAAAGAGCAATGATGCTGCCTTTGCTCAATTAGAGAGGTAATCTTGATGTCTGCATAGAAAAATCCTTGTTTATATAATTAATGTATTGTTTCATATTTATGTTTAAATTATTTTTTAGTATTAATCATATAATAATTTTTTTCTTATATAGGTGGATTATTTTGTTCGAGTTGGGGTGGTCTGTCCATCATTCATACATTTATGCACCAAAACTTCTATATAATTATTCTCCCTAAAAACCTTTTCACCCCTACAGTGGTTCATTTGCCACTTTATTTCAATTTCTCTCCATTGACTTTGTAGTAAGAGAAACGACGCTTCCACTAATCAATTACAGAGGTAATCTTGACATTTTCATAGTAAAATAACTATCTATATAATTAATTTATTATTTCATATTTATGTTTAATTTATTTATTTTTAGTATTACTTGCATAATAATTGTTTCCTTATATAGGTGGATTGTTTTGTTTGAGTTGGGGTGATCTGCCCATCTTTTATGCCTTTCTACACCAAAACTTCCATAGAATTCTTCTCCCTCAAAACATTTCACCCTTATAGTGTTGACATTTATCACTTTCCTTAAAGTTTCTTCCACTGCTCAATCACAGAGTTAATCTTAATATTTTCATATTAAAATAATTGTCCATATAATTAATGTATTATTTCATATTTAGGTTTAATTTATTTCTTTTTAGTATTACTCATAATAATTGTTTTATTATATAGGTGGATTCTTTTTTTGAGTCTTCTCATGAAGTGTATGAAATTTAAAAAGGAAAGTCAATGGAAATAGTGGTAACATCAACAATTAGGATTTTTTTTGAGACTTTGGGACATGTAGGAACCATCCACACCTCAATGCGACGTAAGATGTGACCAGTATGACTCTAAGTACTTCTTTCTATTTAAAATTGACATTAATTTTAGTAAAAAAGACAACTGGCATACTAAAAACCTAGAAAACACATTCATAATATTTTGTTACTTTAATGAAATGATCCATAAGTCATTTTTGATGTGTAAGAATCAATCACACCTCAATCTGATACACTATGTACCCGATATGACTCAATGTATCCGTTATCAGTTTAAAATTGACATTTGACTTTAAAAAGTGTCACTCACTGAAAACCAAGAAAACACACTTGTATTTTCTTGATAATTTAGGGAATATATTCAGAAATAATTTGTGATGTGTAGGAATAATTATCACGTCAAACCGATACACGATGTAATCCATATGAGTCAAAGTGCGTGTTTCAAGTTTAAAAATACATTTTAGTAAAAAAAGATAAGTGTCGTACTCAAAACTGAGAAAACACATTCATATTGTTTTGATACTTTAGGAAAAAAATCGATCAATTATTTTAAACCTGTAGGAATCATCTTCACCTCAATTCAATGCATGGTGTTACTAGTATGACTCTAAGTGCATATTTATTTAAAATTGAAATCAATTTTATTAAAAAACAATTTGACCTACTCAAAACTAAACAAACACATTCAGATTATTTTGATACTTTAGGAAAATGATCCATAAGTGACTTAATATGTGCATGAATCAGACACACCTCAATTAGATGCATGGTGTTACTAATATGACTCAAAGTGCGTGTTTTTATTTAAAATTGACATCATTTTCAGTTAAAGGCCAACTAACCTACTAAAAACCAAGTAAATTTATTAAAATTGTTTAAATAATTTAGAAAAACGATTCAGAAGTTATTTTTGATGTGTAAGAATCATTTTCACCTCAATAAGATACAAAATGTGATCTATATGAGCCAAAGTGAATGTTTCAAATTTAAAATGATGTTTTAGTAGAAAAGACAAGTGACATACTCAAAACCATGAAAAAACATTAAGATTGTTTTGATACTTTAGGAAAATGATCCATATGTCATTTGGGACATGTATAAATCAACCTCACCTCAATATGATGCATGGTGTGGCCGGTATGTCTCAAAATGCATCTTTTTATTTAAAATTCTCATCAATTTTAGTAAAATGGACAACTATCCTACTCAAAACTGAGAAAAAGAAAATAAGATTGTTTTAATAATTTATGAAAATGATCAATAAGTCATTTGTGACATGTAGAAATCAACCTCACCTCAATATGATACACAATGCGCCCGTTATGACTCAAAGTGTCTATTTTGAGTTTAAAATATACATTTTAGTTCCAAAAGTATCACTCAATGAAAACCAATCAAAGGTGCTCATATTTTCTTGATAATTTATGAAAATGATTCATAAGTCATTTTTGATGTTTAGGAATCTATTTCACATCAATATGATACATGATATGATCAGAATGAGTCAAAAGTTCATATTTCAAATTTAAGATGACATTTTAGTAAAAAATACAACTAACATACTCAAAACTGAGAAAACTGTAACATCCCAGATTTGGATGCCACTTTAAGGTGCCCTGTACCAAATTGGATGCGTGGCCTCAATTGTATTTCCCCAAATGCCAGAGGCTGTCAACTAGCAGCGGGGGCCTAGGTGTGATAGTGGGGAAACTATTCCCACATTGGCAGAGTGTAACATAGCAGAAACAATAACAATTCAATAGTGAAAGTAAAAATACCATAACAGAGATAAAAAATGGATGAATGATAATAAAAATAACTAGATGTCATAATATACAAAGGATGATTCTCCCTATCACATGTTCTAGGAAAATATCTGAAAAATAATACACTGTGGTAATGCATGATGTAAGTGCCAACAATACAAAAAGAAAAAAAGAAACTCAGAAGCATCACAAGCCTCAACTTGGTATCATGATCTCCTGCTCCTAACATAAAATCAAGTACCTATAGAAGGGTTCTTACCCTTAATGAAACCTACAACAATATAATATTTTTGGGCCCAAAAACATGACCCAAACAGGGTGTGAGACTAAGTCCCAATAGGCAACTACCTAAGATTTTTTTTAGTCAATCAGTGAATATATATAACTAGTACTGTACATGAATGAAAGTCATTAGCTAGGAAGTACTCAAAAGTAAATAGTCCTACAAGCATTGGTTTTCATTTACATTTATTTCATGTTCATTAATTAATTTAATTAAATTTAATTATATAAGTCTCAGGATCCAACCTAAGCCTGTCAACCCCTGTGTAAAAGAAAGTACAACATATACCTCAGAAGACGATTTAAACGAGTAAGTTAAGACCAAATCCAAGCTTGTGATTTGTATTGGCACACAAATCATAATTCATTTCATTTTAATATTCAATTTACAACTCGAACCCATCCATGAAATTCCTAAGTTGGAATTCAAGTATCACTCCAGGTGAAATTCTATCTGTAACCTACAAGACCATCCTGACAAACCTCACTGGAAACCCAATATCACTCTAGGTCAAATCCTACTAACATACTATAAGCCTGTCCTAGTGAGCCTCTCTGGCATCCCGGTATCACTCTTGGTGTGGTATAAGTCCCTTTCAACTAATCCTATTACTAGTGGTCCTATAAGTAAGTCCCAGGTATCACTCAAGACATGTAAACAAATCTAATAAATTTTGTCCATGTCATCCCTCAATGATCCATCTTTCACTCGACAAAATAAGTAAAGCATCCATGAATCTGACTGCTACACTCATGGCTTGCTCACGACTTGAACATAACAACCTCACCAACCTTATAAGGCTTGGAATTTCGATTAATCACATGGGTAAAACAAAAAACAAGAAACACATGTAATTTAAACTATTACAAGGCTTTAACAATAATAAAATTATGTGGGAAATTCATATAATAAGAAACACATGTAAATTATACTACTACATGGTTTAAATAATAGTAACTCACATGGTCACAATTCATATAACAAGCCTATCATACAATTTCAACTATCATAAGGATTGACCATCAAATATCTCACATGGGAAAAATATTTATATAACCAATTTATTTTCAAAAAATTAAAGGCTTGAAAAAAAGGAATTCCCATAGGCATCCTAGGCCAAACAACTATCCAAGGTAAACACACCCATGGGGAGGCCCTTAATCAAGAGGAAAAAACTAAAAAATGTTTTCAATCACTTAACCAATTTCCTAAAAAACAATAGGCAATAACATAGGTTAATTTTTAATCAAGGAGACACCCCAAAAATGGGTTCATAACACTACGACACATATAATCAACTTGAAAATTAACGAAATGAATAAGACAACCTACCCCATTATCGTAATACTCTCCTCATCCAGAGTTGGCCTCTAATTTGACCAAGAATTAAGTAGATCTACAAAAGGTATAAATTATCAAGGATCAATAACTAGGCTAAGAGAACAAATCATGAAGAACAGATCAAGAGGAATATACATCTCACCAAGGGGATTCCAACACATCTAATGGTGTTGGAATCTAAGTTCGGGTGAATAATTGAGATCCAAATCTATCATCGGGTCAACCTGGGCATTGCTGTATGAAAACCAGCACGAGGCTTCTATCTGAGTGAATAAGATTAAACTACTTACCATTTTATCCAAACAAAGAAAAGTACACGACATGTACTTGAGAATACATGCCATGTATATGACAATTTTTCCCTCCTTCTGCCAACATTCCTTACACATCATAAAAAGGACTACCAACATCAATACATGGTGTGTATTGGGATTAAATGGTGTGTAAACCTCAATAACTTTGTACAATAGTCCTGAATTCATCCCTTAACCTCTTTTTCTCTAGTTTTCTTAAATACAAACCAAAAAGAAAAGATCCATACCTCAAAGGAAGAACCCGGTTCTTACAAACTTCCCCACTTAAATAAATTCATCCTTGAATTTTACTACACTAAAAAATATTTAACTTTTTTCCAATGGGGACATATCTATTGGTAAAAGTACATTTTTTGTTGGTAAAACGTTTTACTAACACATATGCCACTGTCACTAAATTGTTGGTAAAAACTATGTCGCTAAATGTTTTTGCGACAGATAAAATAGTTCTGTTAAAATAATAATAATACCAACAGATAGTATATATGTTGGTTAATGTGTTGAGCAACAGATTCTTATGACAAATTTTTCTGTTGGTAATAATATTACCAACATACAATATCTATTTATAAATTATATTTGAATAAAAATTAAAAAAAACTTATTACTAGAAAATTTTCATATTATATTAATTAATTTATAATATTTAATTAATCTAGTTTCATTATTAAACCAAATATGATTTACAAGAATGTTCAAACTTAGAAAAAAAAATTAATTATATTAATAATGAAATTCAATAAAAAAAGAAATACAAAAATGCATGATTCCTCACCCAACAAGATCCACCCCCCAAAGTACCAACCACCCATCCATTACCAGGACCCATTCAATGCCTCAATACCAGCGAGACAGCTCCAACACCAATGACTCATCCATGCATCAACACTAGCGAGCCAACTCCAGCTATACCACATCCTTCAACGCATCGGCACCAATGCACTAACACCAGCAACCCATCCATGCACCAAGACCAATGAACCATCTCCAACACCAGAGGGAAACCTCAAGTAGCCGTTACACCATAGCCTTCAGCTCCATGATCTCTACCACACACAACCAAAAATCATACAAAAAATAAGTCAGCTCCAGTACCAGTGAGAAACAAATTGAGCCAGCTCTAATACCAGTGATAAACCTTATGTCATTGCTATTCCACACCCTTCAACTCCAATATCTATATCACAAAAAACCAAAAATCATACCCAAAAATTAGTGAAAAATATCTCCATAAATTGAAACCAAAATAGAAAAAAATATATGTATAAAAAATGACTTTCATAGTGAGCATTTTTCATCATCTCTATTGAGATCTCAAGAATTTAAAAAAGATAAAGATAAAACTTCTGCAAATTAATATTCGAAGAGTGAATTAGATAGATCTAGTGCAATCTCAATGAAACAAAAATCCCAATAAGTGGAATCACATAACTAAGATTAAAACATAAAAATTCACCTTTTCTATTAATTTTTTTACAATATAAGCACAAGGTGTAATGAGCTTACACCATCAGGTAATTGAGAGAGATACATTTTGAGATTACAAAAAAACACATACTAAAGCTCACTTTGCATTAAATATACCCGAAATCATTATCACTCATGTAGTAAAAGTGGTTTTGTTATGATAATCCATAAACTTCTTGAACATATGCTTTTCTCTAAGTTGGGAAGGCTTTCAAGATTGACCTGTTTCACTTTAGCTAACCCTGCACAAAGCTCATGCCGCTTGTTCCACATATCTGTTTCTTGGAAAAAACCCAACATGATAATATGCATCAACCAGATCAACAAAGATATCGTCAACTCCATGTATTTTCCATCTTAGTATGGATGGATAGAAAGCATCACGAGTGACGACACTACCCAGAAAAAACACAAAATGCTAAAATTCCTGCAAAAATCCAACACACATCAAGTACAGAACCTCAGTCCAGAAAAAACACGCTGAAATTCATTGAATAAAAGATCTTCTAATCAAAGTGCAGCAACATTGCACTCCATAGATTGTATAATTAAATAAAGAAACTAAAAAAGGGTCATCATGAAATAATTTCCAGCATTTGTTGAATCCAAAAAACACTATTCTATTGGAAACATGTTATAAAAAACCAATCTTCAATGACCTATCAGATCAATAAAACATATGCCATGCATCTCCAAGAATCACCATCTATCAATATAGAACACATGAGTTATATAAGAAGTTCATTCAAGCAGCCAATCAATGGTCCAAAAGACAAGATACCGGTGTAGGTAAAAAAGAATAATTTATCTTCAATAGGGACATGCTCTGTTATTATCAATGTAAATCATGAAGTGCATTATGCATTAGTCTTACTATATTGAATCTTCAAGTTGTAAAGGTTTATGTAAATTAGTGGTTGTTTAAATATATTAAGATTTTATGTATACTGTAATATAGCAATAACATGCACTCTCTTTCCCAAGGATAAAAAAGTAGAAGCTTTTCATTCAGAAAAAAGAAAACCAAGACAAATTTTCTTCCAGTATAGAAGCATTTCTTCCTGCCCTTGTGATAATATATTTATGATTTTATGATAGCCTATGAAGATTTCAAAGTCAATTCCACCGGTACACCTTGATTGCTAAAATGTTTAATCAATCGGTAACCACCAATAATGGAATTAATGTTGCACCACTGATCAATGTAAGGCCTTAATATTGTATCCGTTGGAAAAATTTTCATGTCAAGTCCAACAGTTGTGAAAGGAAGACCACATTCCTCTTTAATAGTAGATTCTACTTCAAAAGGTGTATTTCCTACTATTTTATTAGTTTCTCTGCCATATCATTGCTTTTCATACTTGGATAGAAAAACCCTTCAAACAACACCAACAATTTCACCTATTATATTTGTCTCTTATAGATCATTGTCACAATGCTCAACAGTCGAACAAGTGCTTTTAGTCAACATTTACCTCGTATCCAAATAATGCCATCCTCCCTTTCCAACCATCACAGCAACATCTTGCCACCAATTTGCTTCATTAGAGAAATTATTAAGATAAAATGGTGCAATTGTCATCCCTTCCTCTATAATAGTATTTAGAACACGATAACACTTCTTATGGTGTGGTGGTTCTTAATCCTCTATGCCTTCCTTACAAACCCCAGAATCTACCGATTATATAAGGTATCCATGCTATATCTATACTGGTATAGGAATAAAAATATATATTTATAAAATTTATTCCTAACGCGAATAGGATATAAGGAGCTAAGATAGATTTTAACTATGAACTATAAGCCCACCCCAAAAAATTCAGCACTGTGAATAGAAAAAATGCTGGTAATTGTTCTAGAGTTCCTAAAAACATTATAAAAATGAAATAATAATAATTTAAATAGGTTGAGATTAGAGACCCCTTTCTTAAAAAATTCTAACTATTTAGGTTTATTCATCCTCCCTTCATATATAGAAGGATCTAGCACTCATAGTGGATTTTAGGTAGGAATAATCCTTCATATATCTGGATTTTTTTTGGAATAGCTAAGAAGTACTCGTCATCCTGCCTCTTTCCTTTAGTAGATGCATCACTGTAAGCATAACCACTCCTACGAGCATTACCATCCTCTACTCTCATCAAGATAAGATAAAATAATTTCTTATTGAGTATGAACATCCATGAAAACAACTTCCTGTTGAGAAACAACTTCCTGTTATAATTGTAACTTCTTCGGCATATCCTCCCGGGTATAGGAAAACTGCATTGAATTAGAAGAAACATCACCTAGAGATTTATAATCACACATACATGAGTGCACTTGAAAATCAGACTCTTCAGGATGATAGTTAGAATCATTAGCCTCCTACAGATGAGAAAAATAACCAATGAGGTTCCCTTGTTCCTGAAAACAATACTCCCCAGCTTGAATTCCCATAGTTACTCAATTATCAATAGAAACTACACAATAACTAATCCCTGAGAAGGTTGAAGATCCTTAGTTGACCCTGGGGAGTACATCTACTGACCTCTCACATCCTGCATGCTAAGGCCCCCAAGCAATGACCCCAAATCAATAGAGCCCTACCAGATAGTTTCCTACATAGTACAATCCTCATAAACTACAAAAGTCACAAGACACTTGCCCAATTTCCTTTGAGCTAGCCCCTTCTTGAGGAAATACAAAGAACACCTAAAGTGAAGCTATGCAAAATTGAAGCAACAAGATAAATAAACATAAGCAACCATTCCCAGCACAGAGTACCAAAATAGATAAAAAAAACATGGCATGGATGAAAAATACTAGATCAGTATAGATTGTATTCCTAACACAAACACGATATAAAATTATGAACATGAAGAACCAAAATGAAATAAGATACTACAAATGCTACTGGAGGATGATTGGGGAACTGAAGTTGAGAAGTGAGATGCAAGAGAGAACTGTTGAACGAACGATGTTGACATGGGGATATTGGGTATCCTACAGGAGGGTGATTCCGATAGGGGAATTTTTCATGAGGAAGATGATCGTGAATAGGGAGAGGGTTCGCACGATGTGTCCGTGGGTGGAGACAACTGGGAACATGGAGGGGTGTTCTTGAGAATTTTTCAATGATGAACGCCAGCTGGGAAGAGTGAAGGGGTTCCTACAAGGAGGTATGTGGGGAACTCCTGCCGCGGGGAACTCCTACCACGGTGAACGCCAGACACGGTGAGGTAGGGTTTGGGGAGGGATATCACGACTGGGGGGGGGGGGGGGGTCCTTTTGTGTTATATTAGGTTTTTTTCTTATTTATTTATTTATTTATATATATAAAGATAAAATCTATGAATTTATATAAAACACTTATATTGTGTAATTATTACTAAATTAATGATATTTTAATTTATCGTATATTTTTATTATCAAAACGATATGCATGTAATGGGTTATATATATATATATATATTCAATTTTTGGTAAATTATTTGATATTATTAAATAATTTAGTGTTAATGAATATTTTTAATGGTAAAAGATTTGTTGGTAATAATAACTAAGAACAAAAGACTCATTTATTGATAAATCAATTGTTTGTATTAATATGATAAGACAACAGATTTAAATGTTAGTAAAATAATTGTTGGTATTGAACTACTAATTTAAATAGATATATTAGTTGGTAAAAATAATTGTTGGTACCTATAATCAATATCAACAAAATTTAATATCTGTTGGAATTAGTCATTTTTACTAACAAATATATTATCCATCCGTAATTTTATGTTGGTAAAAGTCACTTTTTTTGTAGTGCTACCAAGGGTGGTGAATAAATATCTATGAACAACTCCAGCCACTACGATCGTACATCATTCTCCCTCTCCTAGGTCTCGTCCTGTACTTGGTTGTGCTACCATAACACCCATACTAAAGGAAAAGACCAGCCACATAGAACCTTCATGCTACGATCCACAATTTGAATAGGATGCTCCTCAAAAGATGCATCTACCTATAATTCAACCTCCTTGGGTTGAAAATCATGAGATGGATCTGAAAAGTAACACTGCAACTGATAAACATGGAAGACATCATGCATTGCCTGGTACCTCTAAGTTAACTACAACTGATAGGCAACTGACCCGACCCTTTCCAGAATCTCAAATGGCCCAACGTATCTTGGTGAAAGATTACACTATCTTCTAATCCTCTTATGTCCCAACCTTGGAGTAACACGTAGGAAAAATCGATCCTCGACCTCGAACTCCAGAGTTCATCTGCGGTGATCAACATAAGATTTATGATGATACTGCATAATAGCTATATGCTTCTGAATCAACCGAACCTGTTCAGTGGTCTCCTAGAAAAGATGAGGTCCTATCCTAACTTCCTCTCCTACCTCCATACAACATAGGGGTGGTCATCATGGTCTACCGTACAAAGTTTCATAATGTGGCATCTGAATAGTAGTCTGAAATTTATTGTTATAGGTGAACTCAACCAGGGGAATATATCTCTCCCAAGAACCCTCGAAATCCAAGATTCATTCCCACAACATGTCCTCCAGCACCTAAATCGTGTTCTATGATTGTCCATCTATCTGAGGGTGGTAAGATGTGCTCAGAAGCACCTATGTAACTAGTTCCCTCTGCATCCCTTTCAAAAAATGAGAAGTAAATTGGGTGTCCCAATCTGAAATTATAGAATGAGAAACCCCCTATAGTTGTACAATATCATGGATGTACAACCTCCCAAGATCATCAACACTGAAGGTTTCCTTGATTGGTAGGAAATGTGAAACCTTCATGATCCTGTCAACAACAACCCATACTACATCATTACCTCAAGGAGACCTTGGTAACCCCATCATGAAATCCATCTTGACATCATTACATTTCCAATCAGGAATGGGTAGTTGTTTTAAAAGTCTAGTTGGTCATTGGTGTTCCACATTCACC
The DNA here is from genome assembly GCA_963277665.1 of Viscum album. NCBI lineage: Eukaryota > Viridiplantae > Streptophyta > Magnoliopsida > Santalales > Viscaceae > Viscum > Viscum album. The sequence continues at coordinate 570,650,423 of OY728134.1, read as the reverse complement.
TGCTGATAGGTGCAGTACCTCATGAAAAAACCAACAACATCACTTTTCATACCTATCCACCAATACTGACGATGTAATTCTCGATACATCTTGGTGACACTAGGATGAACTGCCTATACAAAGGCATGAAAGTCCCGCATTATCTCTTTGTGCATGTTTGATAAATCCCAAATTTTACTATGTAAACACAGAACCTCATCCTCACCTATGGTCCAACTAGGAGGAGGGTACTTACTTGCCACACTCTCCCATAGAACTAGGCCTTCAGAATCCAATAGCTGCCTCATCTACACTCTGTCCAGTATGGTAGAGGTAATAGCTCAGGATGAAAGAAAATTCTATCCCTGAATGTCGTGAACCTACAAATTCATCTCAGACAATAATTCCATAATCTTCCACTCACTACTGGTATGTTGTACTGCCTATATTTGAGTCCTCCTACTGAGTTCATTGGACATTGCATTGCCTTTACCAGGCATGTAGGCAAGCTCGAAGTCAAAAGACTAAAGGTATTCCACCCACCTTCACTACCTCAGATTCAGATCAGGCTGAGTAAATATGTACTTGAGGATTTTGTGGTCCGTGTACACCACCAACCTCTCTCCTAGTAAGTAATGTCTCCAACAACATAAATCATGAACAACTGTAGATAACTCAAGATCATGCATCAAGTAATTCATCTCATGAGGCTTTAACTTCCAAGATCCATGGACAACAACTCAACCCCCCTGCATAAGAACTGCTCCTTGCCCGCTACATGATGCATTGAAGTACACAATGTAACTCTTTCTTGGATCTAGAAAATTCAGTATCAGTGCTGAATTCAATATCCCTTTTTTCTCCTGAAAAGACATCTCATAGGAATCTATCCAAAAATAATTCACACCCTTTTTATTCAATCCTATCAATGGTTCTTTTAAGCATGAGAAGTCCTATATAAAACTTCTTTATTAACTATCTAGACCCAAGAAACTTTGTATACCAAATACATTCTTGGGATGTTCCCAGGAAACTATTGCTCTCACATTCTCTAGGTCCACTGATACTCCTACCTCTGAGATGAGGATGGAACACTCAGTTCATCATTTCCATAAAGACTACTGGTGCATTTGTGAGACTTAATGACATAAACAAGTACTCATATATGACATACTTACTCTGAAAGGATGTGTGAGGTATGTCCGATGATCTAATACACACCTGATCATAAACGGATCTCAAATCTATCTTATAGAATACCTGATCTCCTCAGATATGATTGAAAAGATCATCTATTTTTGATAGAGGATACCGGTTCATAACCGTCAACTGGTTTAATTTTTAGTAATCCACTCATAGCCTGAGGGTATCATCCACCTTTTTTGCAAAAAGGACTGGCGAACCCCATGGAGAAGTACCAGGTCCGATGAAACCCTCTGACTCAAAATCCTATAGCTGCATCTTTATCTCTTACAACTCCATAGTAGCCATCCGACAAGGAGTAATGGATACTAGTGTATCTCTTGACACTAGTTCAATAGAGAAATTTACCTCTCTCGCCAAAGGTAGGCCTGAAAAGTCATCCAGGAAGACATCCTGGAAATGATCAACTACAGGAGGGAAATCCATCTGGCATGTTCCCTGATCATCTAGATATATACTCACAATATGGGTTGTCATCCCACCCAATCCATGATGCTCAGGTCTATCTCAACTCTCCTCGACATCCCATTCACCCTTGTGTAGAAACAATTTTCCCTCTAGTGACGTAAAACTCACCCTGTGGCGATAGTAATCGATAAATGATATAAAGGAGACCAACTAGTCCATTCCGAGAACGACATATAATCCTTTAATCTCTAATATGCAGAGTTCCCATAAGAAGTGACACCCACCAACCTCAAGGGGGAACTCCTTTCACTAATGCAGACTTGCCGTTCTAATCCCTAACAGAGTGTCGTGTTCCAAAACCTCATCAAAAGTAAAAACACAGAGCCCAATGCTCTCCAAAATGGGAAAATATATGAAACTATGTGAATCCCCTATATCAAAAATTGAAGAAGCTAAAAAGAAGGAACTAAAATAGTACCTTTGACAGTAGAGTGTCTGGGATCCTGCTCCTGTTGGGTCTGTTGTACTACATAAGTCTAACCTATACCACAGCCCTGTGACATTACCTGGATACCTTGAGCTGATCCACCCTATTATCATCGAGATCACGGGGTTTGGATACCATGGCCACAACCCACACCTTGGCCTTAATGGCCTGACACATTCCAATTCCCTGACTGGAGAGAAGCTGCTGACCTTGCTCCTGAATGCAGATTCAGTGCAGACCCTCTCTCACTAGAAGCTGGTGGAAATATCTTACAGAAGTGATGGAGATGTCCCATCTTTCTACAAGATTGGAACTTTAATGGGTTCTGAAGACACTATGGACTCGTATTCCCCAATTTACCGCACTAGTATCACCTCACTTAGCTACCTGAAGATACTTTATAAATGCTACTTTCACTGTGATAAATCTATAGATGATGCTTCTTACTACCAATCGAGATAGTAACATATCTCGGTGTTGAACCGCCTTGGCTCGCACCTCCAGATTCCCTCATATTACACTTGGTAATTAGAACCTGATTTATAATAGAATATACAAAAGGAAACTTGAAGAAATTCACCTATGAGAAGATGTCAAACCTAAGACCATCCTTGAATCACCTAGCCTTCGATACACCGTCATCCATCATAATAGGTGCAAAATGCTGGAGCTCAGTAAAATGGGTTGTGTAGTTCATCACAGACAAAGCCCCCTACTCCAGATGCATGAACTCTCAAGCTCTTTCGTCCCTCAACATCTTGAGATAGTAATAATCAAAGAATACTATTTTAAAATCTCCATATTCCATATTCCAATGACAATATACATGAGTGATAACATCCCACCATATCTTGGAAGAATCACACAACATATATATCATGAGATTTATCCTCCTCTAGATAGGCATCTCTAGATGCTCAAAGATTGTAAGAATGGACTCTAGACATGAATATGCAGTCGGTGGTCCTCCATTCAATGAAAATGTGGGAGGATTATGCTACTGGAACACTTGTGTAAGCTCTTCCAAAGATGTGGAAGGTTGTGGGGCTCCCTGGAAGGTTTTCATGAATCATGTAAATCCTTCACAGAAATGTGCGTCAACACCCGTGTCTAGTATAATAGATGGTTCCTCAACTAGCACAACTGGAGGATCCATTGGTATCCCATGGACTACTACCTCAGGGGTGCGATCATTTCTACTCTTCTGGAGTGCAACTAGAGGTCATCATGGAGGCATGACTCTAAAAGTTTAAGCACACACCTTAGTTCAATATCATGATCAAAGTTCACAGTTCAAGAATGAAAGAACTTAATGGGATAAGAAAACCCTAAAAGGTTACAAAAACATGCGTACACGGTGTGTAGAAACCATACACAGTGTGTACACTTAAGCACTTACATGGTCATGTACTCCCACCGGATTGGGTGTGTAAACAACCTTGGTACATGACATTTTATTCAGGTACATAGCGTGCACAAAAGTTCCCCCTCCTGGCCATGTACTTGTACACAACTAGAGTCACATGGGGTCTACCTGTGTAAGACTACACGGTGTGTACCTATGATACACAACTATGTACTTATCCAAGCCCATTACCCCGTGTTCTTCCTCACATGGAAAAACACATAGTCACTTACCACACAACATGTACACATAGTACATGATGTGTACTTAAGAAAAGTGTTCTTCCTGAAAAAAAGACCACATGGTGTGTGTTCATAGAACCACACACCATGTTGTCCGAGTTTCCGAACAGTAAACCTCTGAAACTTTCCCAAAAGACATGTTTTTGAAAAGTAAACCAAAGGTATTCCAAATTTCAATCTGTGGGGTCCCATAGTACCTGCAAATAAATGTTTGGAATTCATATATACAGAATATCATAACACAATTCAGTCTAAAATAGCAATATGATCCACCAAATTCTAATCCAAGAGGTCCCATACACCTTAGGGATCAAATCTTATCATCCATCCATAGAATATTATATCATGATTTTATACAAGGATGGACCATGATCTATTAAATTACAACACAAGAGGGCCCATACACCGTAGGGATCAAATCTTGGTTTTCATCCAATTATAACCATCACACATGCCAATACACCTATCACAATAGAAAACATATCTATCATGGTACCTATGACAATAAAATTCAATTAGTAATGCTCCTAAATAGAATGGAAATAATGCATGTAATTTTATTTATAAGAAGTGACTATATGATTCATGAGAAGGAATACCTTTATCTCATTGGGTTGGAACAAAATAGAACCACAATGATATTAATAATAACAAAACAATACAAGTGCATCACCCAACGGTGAAATAAAATCATCTGTAACAACTCAAAATCCAAAAATCACAAGTCAATTCAAGCCAATTTGGATTTTCCCTATATGTGGGGTAAAAAATTGTGGGCAAAAATTGTCTAATTTTTCTAAACAGTAAGGAAAATTAGAAAATAAATCCTCCGATACCACTTTTTAATGTCTTGGATCCAGATTCCACTTTATGGCGCCCCGTACCTGATTGGACACTTGACCTCAAGCACATTTACCCAAACCCCAGAGGCTATCGACTAGAAGCGAGGGACTAAGTGTGATAGTGGGATAACTATCCCCTCTTTGGAAGAGTGTAACATAGTGGAAACAATAACAATTCAATAGAGGAAGCAGTAATACCATAACAGAAATAAACAGCGGAAGACTGATAATAAAAATAACTAGATTTCATAGCATACAAAGGATGACGCTCCTTGTCAAATGTTATAGGTAAATAGATAAAATAGGATACACCATAGTAATTAATGATGTAAGTTCCAACAGTGAAAAAAGAATAAAACAAACTCAGAATCATTTCAAGCCTCAGCTTGGTCCCATGCTCTCCTACTCCTAAAAACAAATCAAGCACCTATAGAAGGTTTCTTTCCCTTATCGACACCTGCAACAATATAATCTATTTGGGCCCAAAAAATGACCCAAATATGGTGTGAGACTAAGTACTAGTAGGCAACCACCCATGATCTATGCCAGTTTGTTAGTGAATATATATAACAGGTAGTGTACATTAATGAAATCCATAAGATAGGAATTAATCAAAAGTAAATAGTCCTACAAGCACTAGTTTTCATTTACATTTATTTAATGTTCATTAATTAATTCAATTACATTGAATTATATAAATCTTGGGATCCATCCTAAGCTCGGAAACCCAAGTGTAAAATAAAGCACAACATATACCTTATAAGGCCATATTAACAAGTAAGCGAAGACCAAATCCAAGCTTGTTCTTTGTCTTAGTAGACATGTCACAAGTCATTTCATATAAATATTAAATTTACAACCTGATCCCATCCATGACATTCCTAAGTTATAATTAAAGTATCAATCCAGGTGAAATTATATCTGCAACCTACAAGACCATCCCGAAGAACCTCTCTAGAGACCCGATATCACTCTAGGTGAAATCCTACCAACATATTACAAGCCCATCCCAGTGAACCTCTCTGGAATCCTGGTATCAATCTAGGTGTGGTATAAGTCCATGTCAACTAAGATCATTATTTTAGGTCCTATAAGGAATCCGCATGTATCACTCAATACATGTAAACAAATCCAATAGAGTCCATCCAAGGTATCCCTCAACGATCCATGTTTCACTCAACAAAATAAGTAAAGCCTCCATGAGCCCGACTGCTACACCTGTGGCTCGCTCACGACTTGAACATACAACCTGAACAACCTCATAAGGCTTGAACTTTAGATTACTGACATGGGTAAAATACACAACAAGAAACACATGCAATTTAAACTATTATATCTCTTTAACAATAATAAACTCATATGGTCAATTCATATAACAAGAAACACATGTAAATTACACTATTATATGGTTTAAACAATAGTAACTCACATGGGAACAATTTATATTACAAGCCTATCATGAAATTTAAACTATCACATGGCTTAACCATCAAATATATCATGTGGGAAAACCATTTATATAACTAATTTCTTTTCAAACAACCCAAGGTAGTGAAATCAAAGGCATTCCCATAAGCATCCTATGCCAAATGACCATAAATGGTCATCCAAGGGAAACACACCCATGGGGTGACCCTTAATCAAGGGAAACAACCTAAAACTTTCTTTTAATCACTTAACCAATTACCTAAAAAATAATAGGAAATAATATAGGTTAATTATTAATCAAGACAACAACCCAAAAATGGGCGTGCAACACTGTAGAACATATAATCAACATGAAAATTTACAAAAGGCACATGAAAACCTACCTCATACTCATACGACTCTCCTCGTCCAACATCAACCTCTAATTTTACCTAGAATGGAGTAGATCTACAAAAAGGGTATAAACACTCAAGGCTCAATAACTAGTTCTAGAGAATAAATTAGGAATAATGACTCAAGAGGAATCGAGATCTCACCATGTGGATTCCAATGCATCCGATGATGTTCGAATTCAAGTTTGGGTGAATAATCGGGAGCCAAATATATACTTGAGTCGACCTGGGTGCTGTTGTACGAAAACCAGTGCGAGGCTTCTATCCGGGAGAAGAAGATGAGTCTACTACCTATTTTATACAAAAATAAAGAAAATTACATAGTGTGTACTTGAGAATAAACACTACGTATATTCCATTGTTTCCCTCCTTCTGCTGACATGCCTTACACATCATAAAAAGTCCTACCAACATCAATACACAATGTGTACTATGATTACACAGTGTGTAACCCTAAGTCACTTTGTGAAATAGTGCTTCATTCAGCCCTTAACCTCTTTTCCCCAGTTTTCTTAAATACAAAATGAAAAAAAGATCCATACCTCAAATGAAGAACCAGGTTCTAACATAAACATATTCAGATTGTTTTGATACTTTTGGGAAACGATCCACAAGTCATTTGAGATGTTTTGGAATAAACCACACCTCAATCCAATGCACGGAGTGACCAGTATGGCTCAAAGTGCATCTTTTTATTTAGAATTGAAATCAATTTTAGTAAAATTAACACTTTATGTTAATTTATTTTTTTATATTATTAATAAAATAATAATTTTTTCTTATATAGTAAAATTATTTTGCTCAAGCAGAGGTGTTTTTTTGGTAATCACATGAGTCAGGTCAGGATTAAAAGATAAAAGAACATTGATGTTTCTAAATGTATTTAATAATTTATATTTAGGTAATTTTATAAACCAATGTTTGAAATATCTATAATATAGTTTTTTTTTCTTGTTTTTGTGTTATAAATTTAAATTCATTTAAATCCTATATTGGTAATTATTTCTATTGATATCTAGTGTGTTTCTAGTGATTTAGAGTGCTGTTACAACACACTGTAGTATGGCCCTTTATCACTGCTTTTAAAAGCACTAATAAAAGTCCCTTTATCAATGTTTTTATAAGCATGGATAAAGTTATACTTTATCAGCACTTCTATAAGCACTAATAAAAGACACTTTATCATCACTTTTCTAAGTGTTAATAAAATACTGGGGCTTTTAACATTGCTCATGTAGTCATCACTTTTCTAGCTCTGATAAAGGCCATTTCAAGCGCTGTTAAAGGACAATTTTATAGTATTGAATGTTGATGAATCTTCAAAAATTATAAGAAATAAGGATAGATTAGTTTCACAAGTTTATAGTCAAGAAAAGGATATAGAATATGAAAAAATATTTCCTCCTATATCCAGACTTAATGCCATTAGAATATTACTTTCCTATTCATCACATATTGATATCAAACTATATCAAATTGATATCAAAAGTGAATTATTGAATTGGTATATAATTGAGGATTTATTTTTTAAACAACCCCTAGATTTCAAAAACCTTATTTTCCAAATCATTTTTCAAGTTAATTTTTTATATGGTTTCAAACAAGATCCTTGATATTGGTATGACAGGATCATCTCTATTATTATTTCTAAAGGATTTTCAAAAGGTATATCTGATCCTACACTTTTTATAAAAACAATTTCAAAATACCTTTTAGTTGTTCAAATCTATATAGATGATATTATTTTTGGATATTCTAAAAATTATTTATGTAATGTTTTTTCAAAAATGATGAAAAATGAATTTGTAATGAGTTTAATGGGTGAACTAAAATTATTTCTTGGTTTTAATATTTTTTAAAATAAAGAAGGAATTATTTTAAATCAAATTAAATATACTAAATACCTTTTGAAAAGTTTTGGTTTTGATAACACTAAGAGTGGTGACACTCCTCTGAGTATCACATGTAATTTGGATCTTGATGAATCTGGGAAATCAATGGATCAAACTAGTTACCAAGGTATGATTGGAAGTATTATATACTTAAATTCTATCCAAACTAACATTATGTTTAGTGTGTGTATGTGTTCTCATTTCCAATCAAACCCAAAAGAGTCACAATTTCTTGTTGTAAAAAATTATTTTTAAATACATCAAGTATACAACCAATTTTTGATTATTCTACCCTAGAGGACAAGAATTGTTTTTAGTTAGTTCTTTAGATTTTTGATTTTGGTGTTTATATATTAGATAGAAAAATCACATCTAGAACATGTTATCATTTGGGAAAGTCCCTAGTTTCTTGGTGTCATAAGAAACAATATTTTTTTGCACATTTTACTGCTGAAGCTGAATACATAGGTTTAGATAGTTGTTGTGATCAAATTTTTTAGATGAACCACACATTTCTAGAATATGGGTATTAATTATGACATGTTCCTATAAATTTTTACAACACAAGTGCTATAAATATTTCTAAGAACCTAGTGTATCACTCTTGAACAAAACACATTTATGTAATACATCAATTTTTGAGTGATCATTTTCAAAAGGGTGATATAAATCTTGAATACATTGGTATTGAACATTATCTTGCTGATATTTTAATTAAGACTTTGAATTATAAGAGAATTAAATACATCAAAAATGAATTAGGTATGATTAATTTTAGTTAAACTTAATTTTCTGGGACCCTCAGTTAGAGGTTTACCCACCGTTGGAGTTTTACTTTTAGAGTTTTACCCACTGTTGGTGTTTTACCCACCATTGGTGTGTTTTCCCACTGTTGGTGTGTTTTCACACCATTTTTTTACCCATCGTTGTGTTTACCCACCATTACTAATTTATTTTTACGATCTATTTATTTATTTAATTCCCATTAAATTAAAATGTTATTTCTATTTTCAATTTACAAATCCCTATATCCCTAAATGATATAAATTAGACACTTATCTAATTTCAATGCTCACTCAATCACACATTACTCTCAATCCTTGTTGCGACCCTTTCTATCACAACCACAAGCCTTCCCTCACCTTCGCCTGAACCATCCAAGATGATCACCATGGTTAGAGTGAATAGATTCATTGAATATTATCTAGATGAGTCATGTCTTTCAAATAAGTAAAAAGGAGAGTCGATCCATCTATTTTTTTTGATCCAGCGAACCCCAAGGTTGCAAAGAATATAGTGGAACCCTAAAAATAAGTTTATGTTGAATGGTTGATATCGAGAAAGTATTTGGTGCTTAAAGTTCTGCAAGACCATGGATGGTTAGAGTGGTTCTATAACAATGAGAGGCCCTTCTATCCTAGGTTTTTTCAAAAATTCTATCAGTATGTAAAGTTAAGTTTCGAGGAAGATAAAGACTGGGTAAGAAGCAGAATGAATAGGAACAAAGTTTTCTTCTCTTCAAGAAAATGGAAAATATTTCTAAAAGTACCTCATGACAGTGTCTCAAATGAATATCAAAGAACTGCTCCAAGTGATAGTAAAATCTTAGTATATGAGTATTCCATGGAAGAGTTTACTGAAGATGAGATAATAAGAATACTAGTTTCTACTAATCTTGATGGTGAATGTTGCTTGCTTTTCATGTTTATCCATTATATAATATGCTTGAGGAGAGTTTATTTTTCTATAATTAGGTATCAATATGTATATATATTTTTTATTATGAAGATAATATAAAATATCAATCCATGAATATACCTAAATAATCATATAATGGAGACGTGAAACCCATATTATAGATCAACTTCTATAATTTATCCTAAGTTTATTTAAACCATGATAGAGGGAAAAGTATGAGTTAGTGAAGGAGAAAAATATACTAAAATGTGGAGTATTTTTCATTACTAGGGTTATTTGAAAAAGAATGAAAATAAATTGGAACCTCTGGAAGAAACAATGGATTGATGATAGTGATGAGATGTATGTGGATTTCAATCCATTTGAAATGGAATTGTGGATTCTAGATTATAGCTAGATGAGGTGGTTGATTATTCAATTGAGGAATAAGAAGGACATGCTACCTCTGGTGATGAGGAACATGAGTTTTTAGTGGATGGAGGTAGTGAACTAGACCTTCTTATGAGTTCTAAAACTATTTATTATGGTGATTTTAGGCCACCTAGATCTCTATACATCCAAGATTTTCTCTTAAAAAAGGAAATGGGGGAGAAGAAATGAAAGATCCTGGTGAAGAAAAGTTTGAGATAACTTCTAATTATTCTAAAGAAAATGGAATTAGTGAGAATTTTGATGAAGATGATGATAAAGAAGAAGAATCGGGAGGAGGGGGAGATAAGGAAAATGGATATGGAGATGACGGTGATGGATATTCTGACCATGATGGTTCTAGTGGTTGCATTAGTATCGAGGATGTTGAGATGCCTTAGGAACTTATCTATTCTCACAGTTTTTCAGTTTTCCCTAGATCAGAAGATATAACAAAACTAATTTAATATATATATAGAATTGCAATAGATGGTAAGGAAGAATCTATTGAGGGGGAGGAATCCCAAATCCTGTATGGTCACCCTAATTTAGTGATCATGTTGTGCCTACAACTAATGTGCAAATGGTTGTTGAGAAGATAATTATTGTTCAGTTAGTTGATGAGAAGAAGGTTGTTGAGCCCACTATTGTAGGGACTATAGTTTCTGAATCTTCTATTTTTAAGTCTCATGGTTTTATTTCTATTAGATTTGGGGACCCAACATTTGAGGAATGGGATAAGTTTCCAGGGTATGTTAGACTTAGTCTAGACTACTCTGATTTTGATGATGATGGTTGTCCACTAAATCATGGTGGGCCTACTATTCAAGAAGAGATGATTCCTAAGCTATATTTGGTAGATCAGATAGATACTTTATGGGAACTATATAGATTTTATTTAGATGTACCTACCAGTTCTGAGCTAGTAGAGGTTGTTGTCATTGAGAGAGTTATTTCACCCTTTCCTACACCTACCATTGATTCTATGCCAATAGATGTTGTTACCAAAGATGACTTAGAATCTTTTAGGGAAGGACTTACTTTTGATTTTGATTTTTTTTAATATTCAACCTCCCTTGGTCACTAAGATTTGTGATAAATATGCAATACATATATTAGGGATTATTATCCACCACATACAACCCAAAATTATGCTTCACATTCATGAATTGGAGATATAAAATATAAATTTAGAAAATGAGATAGAGACTTTGAGATCTATAGTAGATGAGATGAGATATTCATTTGTAGATTATACAGATTATTTATTAGAGAGGGTGGATAAAAATTCTTCCATGGATTATACATCAAGTGCTCCACCTACTCCTCTTGATGTTGAGTTGATCTAGTGAGTGGTTAGAGAAGATATTCATGGTGTTTCAGGTGATGTACTTGACAACCCTTAGGAAAGTTTTAGGAAAATATGGCATAATAGTGATCATGTACATATGATGGTTTGGGAATATATGAAGGATATGAAATCTGATAGATATAAAATTACAAAGGAAATAAAATATTACATTTAGAGGTTTTATACTAAACATAAACTCAACTCTCATTTAAAGTTCAAAGCTGAGAACCTTAGAATGCCTCATACCACTCAAGTTTTCAAATAAAAATTGAATCATATGAAAGCGATGACCCCAGTTCTCAAGTTGTTTATGGAGGAGAAAAATTACTTTTAAATTGATATGGAAAGTGGTTGAAATATTATTATGGGGTTCATAAATTTGATGAAACCCTTTCTTCACGTTCCTATAACCGTAATAGTGGCTCAGGATGCAATTATAGGTACAACTCATCTCACCCCTCCAATATATGATCTAGAGTTTTTCAGACCATGTGTTACCAAAGATCCATATTCACCCTTACCTACTAATTTCCAACCTTTCATTTCAGCTCCTAGAGAAGCATTCCAACATCCCATGCCTATCATTATTAGAGAGACTCCATCTCTACCTAATGTTCCTATATCAATCCCTATAGTTACCTCCAGATCTATTTCTAAACCTTTTACTTCTGACAAGGGGAATGGAAAAATACCAATTATTCATACTACCCAACCTAAAAATCATTGAAATTATAATTTTAGTATTTGATGGGGATATGAAATTTTGTTGTATCTTTTGGGTTTTACTTCAATTTATTTTCTCAACATAAGTTATATTACTATTTTTATTCTGTTCAATTTCATAACCTATTTTATTTTTACTTTTTGAAAATTTAAAAATGGGGAGAAGGAGAATGGCTATATGGAATTTATTTATTATTTGATTCCTTCATTAATTTTTTCATTTTGATACCATCCTATTTAACTAGCTTTGATAAGATATTTCTTACCTTTTACCTATATATGTTTCTACTTACTTCTTTATATCTTTGATACCATTTCTACTTTAATCTTCTCTTTATGATCACACTCTCACTATAGCTTCTTAATGTTCCAAGCTGATCTATTTTAACACCACAATTTATTCTATATATTGTCTATAAAATTTCATGATTTGTGATCATAAAAAGCAGGATATTATTTCCAACCTTGTTTTAATGATAAAAAAATCATGTTTCTTATGATATTAATGATTTTTATACTTTATGATATAATTTTATACTATGAGGAAGATTAGATATTTTTTGGCTAAGTATAAGAAAGACCCACTGTTGGTGCCAAAATATTGCACGAAAGGGAGGGACGAAAAAGAAGGCTGGCGCGCTGCCTCGCGAAGCACCGACGCGAAGCACCGTCGTGAAGGACCGACGCAAATAACCCCGAGCATCGCGGTCTCGCGAAGCTCCAGAGGTGGTAACTCTCCGCGAACGCATTTGACGTTCGCGAGCGCGCCACGAAGCTCCAGAGGCGGTAACTCTCCACGAACGCATTTGACATTCGCGAGCCCGCCGCAAAGCTCCAGAGGCGGTAACTCTCCGCGAACGCATTTCACGTTCGCGAGCCCACCGCGAAGCTCCAGAGGCGGTAACTCTCCGCGAATTCCGTTGACATTCACGAGCGCGCCGCGAAGCTCCTGAGGCGGCGTGCGAGTTCTGCTTCGCGGCGCCCCTTCCTTATAAATACTGGACTCCCCCTGAGTCCCGAGGACGGACAATCTGACCTTTCGGCTTCTCCTCTCCCGAATCGCGAAGCACTCTTTGCCCAGGGAATCATGAGCTCCGCGAGGTACTTCTAATTTGCGAGACGCTTTTTCTTTGTCTCGTTTTGAGCCCCTCTTCCGAGAGGGACGCCCTCCGCGAAGCTCAAGGGCATTCGCGAAGGAAGGGGATTCCCAAGGGAACCCAGGCAGCCGCGGAGTTTTTATGCTTCGCGAAACACCCAACCTGTACTAGTGATCTCTATGCTAAGGCGGGAGCACTACACATCGCGAAGCACACTGCTTCGCAGGACCCTGCTTCGCGAGGCACCTCTTCTTCGTGAGGCAGTGCTCCGTGAACACTATTCCACTTCGCGAAGCACCTTCCACTCACACCTATGCCCCATGCTAAGGCCAAGGCAATCCACTTCGCGAAGCACAATCCTTTGCTTAGAAATTCCTCCTCCCGTGCGACCCTCCAGGTTTGCACGATGTGATTTCAAAGTCCCATGGAAAATACCACCTTTAGCGTTGCTTTGCCTAATGCTTCTTCCCATAGGCACGCTAACGACTATTGCTTCTTCGCATAGCCACGCTAACGTGGACCCCTTGATGGTTCATTCCACAACCCCCCTTGACCATTGCCTTACTGGTACCTTCCCTTCCCCAAGGACCAGAGGGTACCGGTTATGTAAGTCCTAAGGGTGCGGAGTGAACCCACCTCGTCCAAGCTGCAGGATGTTAAACTGCCAAGCACCATGTCCTCAACACATGACGTTAAACTGTGACCCGACCTCGTGCCTCTCACGAAGGGTCCCCCCAGCTCGAACATTTTTTACGCCACTCGTCTCCACGGGAGTGGAATCACGCATCCACAAGGGGTGATATCCTCCTTATTGGAGTGGAATATGTTCTCAGGAGAAGGGAGACCCTAGTTCCCCAACGGATGGCTGCACCTCTGCCTCTCCGTACTTCCCCACTACCAAGGTCAGTGGAGGGCGTGATAGGGAATGAGGCACCTCCCATCATTGGTCCCAAATCCCTCTTTTGCTGCGCTTTTCTGCACCTCGGGCCTTCATCCTGGAGTAAGTCCCAACACCGTGGGCTGCCTAACGTGTAAGCCCCTCTTCGCGATGTGATTGTCAGGTCCTTGCAACCTCTTGTTTCTCACACTGAGCATGACTCACGTGGGCTTAGAGTGAGCACCGACCCTGACCCCCACCCCTAGAAAACTATGAGTACTTTGATCCATGTCAAGGCATGGTACGTAGGAAGCCTCCATGAGGTTCAAGCCACATTGCTCGGTTGTTCATTCACGTCGAGTTCGCCCTCGTCCAGCATGACGTTAAACTGTATGCCCCCCTTGTCCAGTATGACATTAAACTGCACACCCATTTGAACTACGAGGTCTTTGATCCATGTCAAGGCGTGGTACGTAGGAAGCCTTCATGAGGTCCAAGCCCACCCGTCACCCAATTCACATTGATTTCTACCTGCGTCCAGCACGACGTTAAACTGCAATTCCAGTCCGACGACAAGACATTGTGACTAACCCGAACTACGAGGACTTTGATCCATATCAAGGTGTGGTACGTAGGAAGCCTCTACGAGGTTCAAAACCACCATCCGGTCGTTCCGACCTCATTCACGTCGGTTCACCCCCGTCCCGCATGACGTTAAACTGTATTCCACAACCCGAACTACGAGGACTTTGATCTGTGTCAAGGCATGGTACGTAGGAATCCTCCCAGAGGTTCAAGCCCATCTCCCATCGGACCAAGGTCCCTCATTTACGTCGGTTCGCCGACACCCACCGCCCGTCATTTATTCACGTCAGGGTTCACTATCGTCCCGCATGACGTTAAGCTGTGTTCCATCAATCCTTTGAACTACGAGGACTTTGATCCATGTCAAGGCATGGTACGTAGGAAACCTTACCAAGGTTCAAGCCCACCACTAGTGGACCCACGGGTCTACTTTCACGTCGGTTCACCGATGAAACTCTTTGAACTATGAGGTCTTTGATCCATGTAAGGGCATGGTACATAGGAAGCCCCCCCGAGGTTCAAGCCCATCTTTCATCGGACCAAGGTCCACCTTCACGTCGGTACGCTGACGATGCCCATCAGACCAAGGTCCACCTTCACGTTGGTTCGCTGGCGACATTCATCGGACCAAGGTCCACCTTCACGTCGGTTTACCAGCACCATCCCGAACTATGCGGACTTTGATTCCCTGCCACGGGGATACATAGGAAGCCTCTTCAAGGCTCAAGCCCAACTTCACCGTCGCCCCTGCGATGGTCCCATTTCACTCCCCCTCCACTCCATTCGTCCACCTATCACCCATCCTGATTCTCACCCGGACCATCATATCTCGGTGAGACCATGTCAGTATGCTCATCTTCACAGCCGCCCATGGGCTGGCCCCGGTATCGGCATCCCTTCAAGGGAAATCCCTCAATCTGATCTATCCTAGATAACGCTCCGGTTGGGTTGATCCGTCTCCGCTGGACGTTAAATTCGCGGCGTACACCTTGATAAACATGAGAAGCTGAGGAAAACCTCAGATATGTGTCTATGGCATATAATTCCCCGCGTTCGATGTGGGATGCCTCGGGCTTCCACGCCCTCAAGAAGCCCTGTGACCAGGGATAATAGACAGACATTCCAGGTTCCCCAGCATCCAGACACGCTACTGATGCCTCAACGTGACTACTCCCCCGACTGAAGGTTTCTGCCCTAACCGGACCCTTTGGAATGTCCTGAAAGAAGCAGTGTAATTAACCGGCGTCCATGGAAACATGGCACTGGGAAGAGTTTCAAAAACTACGTATTAAATCTATGAGGGAGACCCGGACTAGGTGATGAGTTCTGAGGAGGAATCCATAGAAGGAAGAACTGACATCCCATCATCCTGTTTCGATCAAGGAGAAGACGTCCCTGAATAAGGAGCAAATGTCGCCCGCCTTTGGAAAACAGGAATGCGGGGCAACAAGCATCGCGCGTCCTCCTCCGCGGACGGACGGATGCGCGTGCCCCGGTGAAAGCGTCATAAACTGAAATGGTGAACCCGACGTGAATCTCTTCTCCTCAATGTGGAGATTAGTAGCGTTTGAGACACCAGTAGATTGACGTGTCACCGGATCTAGATATCTGATGCCTGGTCCCGCCGAGCAAATGGCGGGCCTGTCGTGAAACTCACCGGAAGTCGGGGCAGTAGAACGTGGGGCACTCCGTTCTGCAGCATGTTGGCGTGGATCCTTCTTACAGACATGGAGAATGGAAGGATGTTGGGGAACTGGCTTTCGATTCCTTTCCTCTCAGTGCTGATGAGTTGATCCCTTCGTTTCTTAGGAACCAGGTTGCTGTTACAGAGACACGATCACTGCCCGTCCGCCTACGCAGGGGCAGGGGCAACTCCGCCATAGCCACCCCGCATGGCGCCGCTACCGCCACGATGGCCACCACATCGCAGAATACGGGGCACCCACGTCCCCTTTCCCCATCAGAGGTCATCCATCGAAGGGTGATCAACAAACTCGTGCGCAGGTACGAGGAGGAAGGGGTCATCCCAACTAGGGATATGGCTCGCTTAGACCTGGAGGCCTCCAGGCCCCGCTGTCAATGCCGCCCTAACAGGCCGCGCAGGGAGCCCCTGCTCCCCACCCCAACGTTCAACCGTTTCAGGAGCCTGTCCCCAGAACGCCTTGACGACTCCTCGCCTTACGCTGATGAGGCGGGCGCCGTCTGGCTCAGCCCGCTCAGGGTCCCGACCCAAGGGCTCCAGGAAAGAGCTCCCGCCTGGCCGCGTTAGCGCCGCCATCCGGCTCCGCAGGAAGAGCAGGCAGGCTATGCCCCTATACCACCTACACCAACTCGTCTGACCCGACGTCAGCGCCGGGCCCGGACTGAGGATGCCCCCAGGTGCATCAACGTCAATAGCTACAGTGGCCCGAGCCACCGCCGACGTGCATCATGGGGCCCCTGTATACGATGATCAGGGAACTCCTTCACCCGACCAGGATCGAGACCCCAACCGCCCCACGGGTAGGCTGGGTTGACTCTCTGGGTGGCAGGCCTGAGTGGTGATCGCCGTGAACTAACCCACGGTTATGTCACCCCGTACGGAGGCCCTCCCCGTACCACTACTCCACGGAGCGTGGGTCTTCCCCGCTCCGAAGCTCGTCTTGGAGGTATGCCTCGTGATACCCCCATCCCGAAGGAAGACCTGCCCAACGGTAGTGACGCTCAACGCGAAAACCTTTCCCGCGCCCACTATACAGGGTATGAAGTCCATCCTTCTGCCCCCGACCGCCGATCTGAAGGAACCATCCATCCGGTCCTTCTCCAACATGGGGGTCCTCCCTACATCATCTCTGCAACCGGCGAAGGTCCTCCTCACCCCAGCAACTCGAGGAGTGAAGGTCAGCCTCGCTCCGCCCGCATAGACCATGGAGGTCCTCCTCATGCTCCTGCCGAGTTCAACAGGGGCTCCGCCCACATGGGTGCTAACCATGGAGGTCCTCCCCATGCTCCTGCCAATTCCAACAGAGGCTCCGCCCACATGGGTGCTGTTCATGGAGGTCCTCCCCATGTACCCTTCGACATTTGCCCTGGTGCCCCTCACACTTCAGCTATCTCAAGTGGGGGCCCTCTCCGCCACGGCGCCACCGCCGCCCCGAGACTCCATGATAGGGATAAACCCTGTCCCGAAGAGACACCCCGGGGCAGGAGAGTGGGTCGTCGCCACCACAAGAAGAGTCTTGTGAAGGACCGAGTGGAGATCAAACCTGCCCGCTTCTCCGACTCGGAAGCGGAATGCGACTTAGCAATGGAACCTTATCCTCGCTCCCTCGTATCAAGGACTGGGGCAGGAACCAAGTGTGTTAGCCTCATTCTCCTGGAATATGAGGTCCACCAGATTCCGATATCTCTCCGCAGGTACATCCAGGAGGAAGAAATCTTGGGAATTCCGGAAGTCTCGACCGCGCAATCACCGCCATCGTCACCAGAAGCGCCCTCTACCTCTATCAGAGATCACGAAGAGTTATTTTGGGGGCCAACGACGGTAGAGTGACGACACGACCTGTCGCCGATAGCCGCGACTCCTGTGCCGGAAGCTGTGGCTATCAGCCCATCATATCGTGACATCGTGGCCAGGTCACCTCACTCTTCAGAGGATGTCCCAGAATTCAGAGGCCAGTCAGCTCGTTCTTCGTATTCTCCACCGCCAAGATTACTATCCCAGAGGTCCGCCTCGGTACCGCTACCGATCCCTCAGCCGCCCCCGGTTGACGAGTGGGGCAACACAGGACCAGACCCTGAGTCTGAACCAAGGAGCTTTTGGAGTATTCTTACAGCGGATTACTTCCCGGAGAAGTTCTGGCCGACGGCGACGCTGAATTTTCGCGTACGAGAGTCTCTTACCCCTGATGAAGTGGGGTGCTTTTGTCGAACCCTATGGGCGACACACTTCCGCCTTCGTTACGAACAAGTGGTGTACCCCAGAAGTCGATATCACTTCGAAGAAATCGACGAGCAATGTCGCCTGATCAATTCGGCCGCACTCCTTGTGGCCCAGCACCCTGAGTCGCCAGGCCTCCAGAGCGACCTTCAACGAAAATGCGTTCAGAGTTTCAAAATACTCCGCAGAATCGTCAGGGAAGCTACCCCCCATGTACAAACCCGTGGTTGGGGACAATATGCCGCTCTCCTCTTCGACCCTATCCGGAGGCAGCCCGATTCATTATGTGAAATCGAGGACATGACCTCGAGAGGGGTCGCAGTCAACATGGCTGACTTCATGGACAAGGAAGACGAGCTTGAATTCCTTGATGGAGACTTACCCCCCGAGGGCGTACCACCACTACTGGACCCATCAGGGAGGGTTACCCATCAGCAGAGGAACTTGTTATGCCTCCCCATACCCACTGAGTCGTTGGTACTCGGTCGAAATACTGGCAAGGGTAAGGAGCACATCGGAATTGTCAAGCACTCTGACCCATCTGCCTCTATGCAGAAAACGGACGAAGACCCCGAGAAGGCCACACTACGCCAGCAGCTTGCTGAGCAGAAGAGGATGGTTGACGAACTCTTGGCTGAGCGCGCTGCAGAGCGGCGAACTGACTATGGTAATCCCAGGCCGGGGCAGCATGGGCAAGAACAATTCCCCCCGGTGAGATGCCTACGAGAAACCCTGATCATGCTACTTCCGCAGACAGGGCAGAAGCCGGAGCTTACGGCAAGAGGGCGCGATACGTCTCACCAAACCCTCCCGAGTGACGGGGCAATCTGAAGAATCCATTCCGGGTTCCCCCAGTCGCCCCACAGGTTGTTCCGCAAGTTGATCCACGAGCTGCCGAAGCCATCTACCGTGTTGAGGAACCTAGAAACACACTTGTGGTTAGGGATCCCCGTCAAGACAGGGACCCCCACCCGGATGATCTTATAGCGGCGCTCACAGCCCGCCTCGAAGCATTGGAAACGCGGCAGGTGGCGGTCCCACCGGATGGAAAGCCGTATCCCGCGTGGGTGGATGATATGCCCGCACCTCCAGGTTTTGGGAACCCCACCTTCTCGCCCTTCAACGGGACAGGGGACCCACCACAGCACTTGGCTCATTTTTCTTCCAGGTGTGGCCCCATGCTGGGGACCCCGACTCAGCAAGAAGCAGCCAAGCTCTGATGTTTCATACAGACATTAGAAGGTCTGACATTCGTCTGGTACAGCCAGCTCCCTATTGGATTGGTGACCGGTTGGGAGGATCTTCGTCGGTAGTTCTTATACCAGTTCAGCTCCACCATGTGGAAGACTATCATTGCAGACCTCTTCAAGTGCAAGCAAAGGCCTGATGACCGAGTCGCAGATTTCATCGCCTGGTGGAAGGGACTTACGTATTCCCTCGACATGCCACTGACTCAGGAGCAATTACTGACGATTTGTGTGGGGAACGTCAAGACAGACCTGTTACCCTCCCTAATTACCCAGAACTACCCTGGAGGGTTCATAGATTTCTCAGATAAGTCTCAACGCCTTGAGGAATCCCTGAAACAGGCTAGTCAGGCACGTTTGTTGCCCCCCATGATCCCGGCCAGGAGGACCGCCCGGGCTGAACCTGCCGCGGTGGCCCAAATAGAAGCCCCTAGGCAGCTGGAATTACTGCCAGTGGCACCACCCCCGCAACCCCGCAGAGGTCCTCCACCTCAAGCACAGGCTCCTGCCCAGCAGCGACCGCCTCAGAACCGACATGTTCCCTCGCGCAATGCGCCACCGCCACCTAGGCGAGATAATCAGACGCCACCTCCTCGGCAGGCCCCTCCGGCCCCTCATCAGGGCCAGGCCCCAGGGCCCCCTATCTGGAAAGAAGGCACCAGACATTTCGTTCAACGAAAATCAAGTCCCTGGCTACTTCCTACGTGCTCTAGAGAAAGGGATTGTGCGTCTTCCCGAGTGCAGAAGGCCGGAAGAGGCGAATCTCACAGATCACCCCAACTACTGCTCTTATCATCAGATTCTGGGGCACACCCTCAAGAAATTATATGTGTTTAAAGACTGGATTCAAGACCAGTTCAACAACAACATAGTCAAGTTGGGCCTGGCACCAGCCCAAGTGGCGGGTGTCTTTGCAGGGTCAGACGTCGGTGGCGACAGTGAAGGCGAGTGGCAGCAGGTTCCCAACCGCGGATCCCGGAAATAAGATGACTGGATGGCTCGAAAAACCATCGTCCGTGCCCATGGTATCATCCGGGCGAGCCTGAAGCAGCCAGAACCTTCAGAAGAAGTAGCTGGTACCCCTGCATCGTCTTCACAGTCGACCTCTTCCCAAAAGGGCAAGCAGTGGCGACGCAAGAAGAAGCAACGCGCACCGTCGGTGCCGCCGTCATCCCACATTCTTGGTGACTTTATGCCCCCTGAAATGGGGATTCCTCCCAGAATCCACCAGGTACGGGATGACTCCTCGAGTGACAGCCAGGGGTACGCTTCGGTTAACATCGTGGAGCTGGTAAAGCCCTATATGACTCCCGACGAGGGGGAGCGCCAGGCGAACCTCCCCAACGTTTCCAGCCGACGTCAACGTCAGTGGAATCACAACCGCGCCGGTCATCGAGGTACGTCAGCAGGCACTTACAGTCAATCCGTGCACGCTACTGAGACCAAACAACAGGCTCAGTGCAGAGCTCAGCACGTGTAACCCCGTCTAACGCCCTCAGCTCTACCTCCACCGCCGTTTGTGCTATTAGGTCGGGGAGAGCTGCCTCGTTCGTATTACAGTCAGTCTTGTCCGGCTACAGGCCAGCCTCTACTGTCCGATCTTAGTCCGGCGACTACCCCCCAGGCTTCTACTAGTAGGAAGCAAGATGTACCCAGTACTAGCCAATCGCCGGTTCAACCGGCAGGACCCACTATGCCTCCAAATGCCGAGAGACCTCCTGTAAGCAGAGGTTCGTGTTTGGCACGAAAGTATGATGTCCTGAAGCACCTGGCCAGAATTCCGGCGAGGCTTTCTATCCTTGAGGCCCTTCGACCGTCATCCGAAATGCGCGAGGCACTTGCTGAGGCCCTAAGGAGCCCCCTCTAGTTTGAGATGTAGGTAGCAGCTGCAGAAGCCTTCCATACCGAGATGATTGAAAACGCGGAATGTCAGGAAGTTATCTCGTTCTACGATGAAGATGAGGACCCTCCTCTACAGGGGCACATTCGCCCGCTGTACATCACTGGCCACTTCAATGGTGTGGAAGTCCACCGCTGCCTCGTTGACACGGGTTCCAGAATCAATATAATTCCGACTCGGACGTTGTGAAAGTTGGGTTTGTCTGAAGGTGATTTAACTCCCTCTGACCTCAGAATCCAGGGGTACGACAGGACCGAGCAAACCCCAGTCGACAAGATCCGCCTGAAGACTCAGTTCGGTGGCTTAATTGTCAGCACTGAGTTCATGGTCGTCTCTCAGGACACCGCCTACAACGCATTGATGGGTAGGCCATGGCTCCATCTGCATGCAGCGGTCCCTTCATCGAATCACCAGTGCCTCAAATACTCACTCAACGGTCGAGTAGGCGTGCTCCAAGGAGACACATCTCCTTTTTCTTCTTGTGAGGCCCGCTATCTGGATGCGGGTTATTATAAAAGTAAGGATAATCAAATCCTATTAAGTGAGGATGAACCCGCCCCGGTCACAAGTGATCCCTGGGCAAGAATGGATGACGCCTACGTCCTCCCGATCCACCGATTGGAGGCCACGACCCCCGACATGGGGCAATGTTTTGTTGTTTCGGGTACGCAAGGAAGGCATGTTCCCGTGTCCAAGAGACGGCGGAAAATCACCTCGTAATCCTACATCAACCAGGCTCAGGTGATCCCGGAACCTCCTACCCCTGTGCGGTACCGGGATGTCAAGCTTATGACAATGACGGTACGCCATACATGTCTCTTTCGTCGGGCTGGAATTAACCGACTCAGGCCGACACGTCACCACTACGTTGATATCATCAAACGTGGCCCCTTAGGCCGAAGGCCATATGGGATAGGGTCGACTACCTTCATTGCTATGGTCTCAATGGCAAGTGACTCTCCTAATATGATGACCACTGCTGCCCAAGGCGACACCAGCTGCCCCTCAGGATTTGATAGCCCAGAAGTACTTCCCGTCGCGGTAAATCCCCCCACGAGTGGAGAGGAAGACCTGGAGGATGCTCCCCCCACCTTTGAAGAAGGCGTCTCTACCACGGTCGATGAACTGGTACAGGTGAACCTTGGTAGCGAGGCAGATCCGAAACCTACATTGATCAGTGCAGCCATGTTCCCCGAGGAGCGGCAACAGTACGTAGACTTCCTCAAACAACACCGTGATGTGTTTGCTTGGAGTTACAACAAGATTCCAGGACTAGATACCCAGGTAGCCGTTCACCGTCTGGGCCTCCCGACGAAACATCGTGGGTTTAAGCAGCCTCCCAGGAAGATGCACCCTTCTCATGGTGATATGGTTGAGGCCGAAGTTGAAAAGCTTATCAAATCCAACTTCATTAAGGAATTCCAGTACCCCAAGTGGCTTGCCAACATTGTGCCAGTCAGGAAGAAGAATGTACAGATCAGAGTCTGCATCGACTTCTGCGATCTTAACCGCCACTGCCAAAAGGATGACTTCCCACTACCGGTGACAGAGTTATTGATTGACGCCACGGCTGGGTTCCAAGCTCTCTCTTTCATGGACGGGTATTCCGGGTACAACCAGATCCGGATGGCCCCCGAAGACGAGGAGTCCACTGCCTTCAGGGCTCCCCAAGGTACCTTTTTCTACCAGGTTATGCCATTCGGTTTGAAAAATGCAGGTGCCACTTATCAGAGGGCCATGCATCGCATATTCAAACCGATTCTCGGGACATTGGTGGAATGCTACGTGGATGACCTCGTAGTCAAATCATGTCAGCGCCAGGACCATCTCAAAGACCTTGAGAAAGTGTTCAGTTTCCTCCGTTCCCATCACCTAAAGATGAACCCGTTGAATTGTGCCTTCGGGGTCACCTCCGGGAAGTTTCTAGGCTTTGTTGTCAGATACCGAGGTATCAAGATCGACCCGGAGAAGATCAAGGCCATCAGCCAAATGCCTCCCCCGAGCAACATTCGGGAGCTTCGAGGCCTTCAAGGCCACTTAGCCTATATACGCCGATTCATCGCGAATCTGGCCGGAAAGTGTAAGCCCTTTTCCCGGCTCATGAAGAAGGGTGCCGCCTACGAATGGGATGAGGAGTGTCAGACCGCCTTCGAGGAAATCAAGCAGTATCTGCTCCAACCTCCGGTTTTGATGCCACCCATCTCCGGAAAGCCGCTGGCCCTTTACGTGACTGCTCTGGAAAGATCCCTTGGTGCACTGCTCGCCCAGAAGAATAACGAGGGTACTGAGAACAGTCTCTACTATCTCAGCCGCATGCTTCTCAATACGGAGGTCAGATACTCCCCTATCGAAAAGAGCTTCCTTGCGCTCATCTTCGCCGTGCAGAATTTGTGACATTACCTGCAGCACCATGAGGTGCAATTGGTCTCCCGGGTAGACCTACTGAAGTACATCCTGAACCGCCCCATGCTGATTGGACGACTAGCATGGTGGGCAGTGATTCTCCAGCAGTTTGATATCTGGTTCGTACCTCAGAAGGCCATTAAGGGATAGGCGTTGGTAGACTTTTTAGCTGCCCATCCAACCTCCGCAGATCAATCCCTGGACCTGGATTTTCCTGATGAGACGATCCTCTCAGTCGATCATGTCGTCCCATGTTGGAAAATTCATTTTGATGGCGCCTCCCGGAGCCCCACCGGTAAGCGGCTCAACGATCCCAAGCTCAACAGAGTGGGCCTGGGTATTGTCTTCATTACCCCAGCACAAGACGTCTTTCCATACTCGTTCCTGTTGTCAGAAGGCTGTATGAACAACGAGGCAGAGTACCGGGCTCTCATCACCGGCCTCGAGTTGGCCCTTGAAATCCATGTGCCCCATCTACATGTGAAGGGAGATTCCAAGCTGGTAATCAAACAGGTTAATGGCGACTACGTCGTCAGGAAGCCGGAGCTTGCACCATTGCTGGAGTACACCCTCTGCCTAATGGCCTAGTTCTCTTCTCGAACAGAGGTTACCCATGTCCCACGGTCACAGAACGGTCAAGCAGACACCTTGTCTGGCTTAGCCGCGTCGCTCGCAGAACCCAAGCAAGATGATTTGATCATACATGTGGCACGCCGTAGATTCATTTTCCCCGTCACCCAAGAGGACAATGATGGCCTGCGGGTAAGTCATCTCACCGCCAGATCCTCCATGTCAGGGGTCCCGGGTTTTTCAGACGCAGTGATTGAAGCCACTCAATACTGGAGGGCACCTTTTGTCGAGTATCTCCAAAATGGTCGCCTCCCGGACGACCGGGCCGAGCGCGAGCGAATCCGACGCCACGCGCTGCAATTTACCCTCCAGAGCGGCCCCAGTCTTGAACAGATCCTTTATAAGCAGAGTTTCGATGGCATCCTACTCTGTTGCATCCAAGGAGTAGAGATACCTCAAGTTATACAAGAGGTTCACGCCGGTTCCTGTGGCGCCCATCAAGCTGGGCCGAAGATGTCACATCAAATCCAGAGGTTGGGGTACTTCTGGCCCTCTGTGATCCACGATTGTATTGGGTATTCCAAGAGATGCCATGCATGTCAAGTTCACGCCAACTTCCTGCATCGGCCGCCGGAGCCCCTCCACCCCACCAAGTACTCTTGGCCATTTGCGGTATGGGGACTTGATGTAGTGGGACTGTATCCACCGACAACAGCCCGCCAGTATAGGTTCATCCTGACTGCTACAGACTTCTTCTCCAAGTGGGCAGAAGCAGTTCCGCTCAAAGAGGTCAAGGCCCATTCCATCGTTGACTTTGTGAGCTCCAATATTATCCACCGGTTTGGAGTCCTTCACGCCATCCTCACCGATAATGGAACCAACTTCTGTGCGGCTGAACTGAAGAAATTGTATGCCAAGTACGATATCCGGTCGAACCATACCTCCCGCTACTACACGCAGGCAAATGGATAGATCGAGGCGTTCAACAAAACCCTCTCTAACATTCTGCAGAAGATGGGTGGTCAGAACAAGAAAAGTTGGCCGGACAAGCTCCCCAACGCCCTCTGGGCTTACCGGACGACGACTCGCAACTCTACCCAGGTGACCCCATATTCCCTGGTGTATGGAGCTGAGGCCATCCTACCCATTGAGATCCAGCTGCCATCATTACGCACTGCAGTTTATGATCACCAGACATCAGATGAGGTAGCCGAGATCCGTCTAGCTGAATTAGAAGCACTGGAAGAGAACCGGCTTCATGCCCTGCACAATCTGGAAAGGCATCAGGATAAGATAGTGAGGGCCTTCAACAAGAAGGTTCGTCTCTGCTCTTTTCTACAGGGCGACCTGGTACTGGCCCTTCGAGCACCAATGATTCCCGGTAGGAAACCTCCCAAATTAGAACCCAAATGGAAAGGGCCTTATATCATCCTTAAGGTTTACCCCAATGGAGCATACTCCTTGGTGACCATGGATGGAGAGCGTATAAGCCCTCCCACCAATGCCAAATTCCTCAAGCGATACTTTGCCTTGGGAGAAAGGGTCCCGCACGACCCTAAACTGCGAAAGGGTCCCGCATGACCTTAAACTGCATGTTATGGTCCTGCATGATCTTAAACTGCATCTTCGTCCTGCAAGACGATAAACTGAAAAATGGTCCCGCATGACCTTAAACTGCACGTTATGGTCCTGCATGACCTTAAACTGCATCTTCGTCCTGAAGACGATAAACTGCAAAAAATGGTCCTGCATGACTTTAAACTGCACATTATGGTCCTGCGTGACCTTAAACTGCACGTTAAGGTCCCGTAAAACCTTAAACTGCATCTTCGTCCTGCAAGATGATAAACTGCAAAATGGTCCGAGCTCTATGACTTTAAACTAAGATCTCCCCCCGTCCTTACTGCAAGACGTTAAACTGCAAGCCAGTCAGGCCTTTCTGACCGAGGCTCAGCCTCAGGACCCTTGTCCTCCTTGGGCCCCGACCCCCCGTCCTTACTGCAAGACGTTAAACTGCAAGCCAGTCAGGCCTTCCTGACTGAGGCTCAGCCTCAGGCCCCTTGGCCTCCTTGGGCCCCTGGCCCCCCGTCCTTACTGCAAGACGTTAAACTGAAAGCTAGTCAGGCCTTCCTGACCGAGGCTCAGCCTCAGGCCCCTTGGCCTCCTTGGGCCCCTGGCCCCCCGTATTCACCGCGAGACGTTAAATCGCAAGCTGGTCAGGTCTCCCTGACTGCGGTCCGGCCCCAGGCCCCTTGTTTTTTCCCCGACTTACCCTCTTGCAGGATTGTATGGTATAGTGTGGGATTACGTCCTCATTCACGTTGGATTATTTTCCATACCTTACATATCCCCAAATGAGATGCTCCTCGTCCCGCATGACGTTAAACTGCATTTCAAGAACTACGTGTGGCTTGATTACCATCTCAATGGGATATGTAGGAATGCTCAGACGCCTCGTCTTGAGCCCAGCCCCAAGCTTTTCTTTTACACTACCCCCCTGGGAATAGTTTCCTTGGAGGATCTTTGTGTAGTAGGGGGTAGCCTTTCTTAGCCCCGCTCATACAACCCCACTCGCACAAGGATTGTAAGGGTTTCACCATGTGCCCACTCCCGTTCTTATATCCTCCCACGTCCTCACCGCACGACGCTAAACTGCATGGCCTTCAAGAACTACGTATGTATTGATTCCCATCCTAATGGGATACGTAGGAACGCCCAGACATTTCGTCTGTCGGCCCGGCCCAAAATCCAAAATCTTCCCCTCAGGTCAAGACATAGCAGGGTGCACGCTTTTTCCCCAACTCACATCGAGCAAGCCTCGACCCGACTACATATCCCCCCTGGAGATGTTTGCCTCTTTCGTGGATGGATACAGTTATGCTTCACCCACTCCTTGACTAGGATTCCATCATTTTTCACACCCGGAGGGACCCCCAAGAATGGCCTGGATACTATGCCCAAGGGCTCTCCTACCGATACGGGCCGACGCCCCCAAGGGTTTTCAAGCAACAAGCCGATACAAGTCCCACGTGGCGAATCTGGTCAGCGGTCGACGCTCATTTGTTGCTCCCGTATCAGGTCCCCATAGGAACGCTGTATTTCGAACATGGTCAATAGTGTCTTGGATCTTCAGGTCCACCCTGAGATGTCCCAGACATCGAGTGCAATGATTCGTTCTGCCCCATCCCAAAGTGACAAACTTCCCCCTGGGTGGTGCTAGCAATCGGGCCCACGACCCTGATTCCCCATAGGGGTGTACGGTGTGGTGTGGGACTACGTCCTCATTCACGTCGGGATCATGTACCATGTCGTACGCCTCCTCTTACGAGGCCCAGCCTCATGCCCCTTGGCCTTCTCGGGTCCCTGACCCCCATCCTCATGTAAGACGTTAAACTGAAGGCCCGTCAGTCCTTCCTGACTAATGCTTGACCTTAGGCCCCTTGGCCTTCTCGGGCCCCCTGGCCCAGGTCCCCTTTTACCCAGGGTGTACGGTGTGGTGCGGGACTACGTCCTCATTCACGTCGAGATCATGTACCATGCCGTACGCCTCCTCTTACGAGGCCCAGCCTCAGGCCCCTTGGCCTTCTCGGGTCCCCGAACCTCGTCCTCATTGCAAGACGTTAAACTACAAGCAGGTCAGGCCTTCCTGACCAATGCCTAACCATCAGGCCCCTTGGCCTTTCCGGGCCCCAGCCCAGGTCCTCTCTTATAGGAGTGTATGGTGTGGCGTGCTTGATTCCCATCCTCATGAGATACATAAGACCACCTGAATGTCTAGGATTCAGGACCAACCCTATCTCTCGAGAATCTTCATCCCATCTTGGCCCCTTGGCCTACCCTTCCTCCATGAGAGGATTATATAGCATGGTGTGGGATTATGTCCTCATTCACGTCGGTCTCGTAATGACCACGCCTTGTACCTCTCCCTACTAAGTTGTTTCGTTGACCCCTCTTCGGCGGTTCACCAATGTGCCTAAGAGTACTCTGGTTTATTACCTGGAATGCCAAGCTTTACTCGGACATGTCCGCACCCGCTTTCTAGGCTTTGTGTATCCCTGCATCAGGGCTTTCATCATCTTTCACACCCGGAGGGACCCCCAAGAACGGCCTGGATACTACATCCAAGGGCTCTCCTACCGTTACGGGCCAACGCCCCCAAGGGTTTTGGACAAAAAATCGATAAAATCCCGCATTGTGAATATGGTCAGCGGTCGATGCTCGTTTGTTGTTCCCACCTCAGGCTAACGCGATATGGACGCTGCGTCTCCACCATGGTTAACAGTTTTCCTCTATCGCCACACCAACCCATTAGGCCCAAAATGTAGGGTGCACAATTCACACCCTTCATCACTTCACCGTGTCCAAGTGGAGTCTCAAAACTTTTGGTACTTTTCCTCCGTGCACGTCCACGTGTTGGGGGAACAAGCCGTGTCAAAGGTGTCCTTCGGGGCTCTACCAAATCCCCTTTGATGGACGCCCCAAGTATTGTGATAAGGATCCCCCCTTGTTTCCCACACCGAGTTTAACTCACGTGGGCTTAGGGATCAGGTTGACATCTGTGCTTACTCGGGAAGTTGTCACCATCCACGGTCCGAGCTCTAAGACCATAAACTAAGATTCTCATTTGGAACTACGTTAAGCTTGGTTCCTATCTTAATGGGATACGTAGGAATGCCCAGACCCCTTGTCTGTGGGTCCATCTTGAGTTCAGCAAATTCACCTCTCTGGTCCTACCTTCAGGACCCCGACTACGGGACCGCGTGGCGTAGTGCGGGATTATGTCCTCATTCACGTCGGGTTTGCAATGGCTGCACCACGCGCACCCTCGTTCTGAGGGTTAGCCCTCCCATTCCTTGTCCAGCATGACATTAAAAGGCACCCTTAAGAACTACGTGTGGCTTGATTCCCATCCTCATGGGATACATAGGACCGCCCAAACGCCCTGTCTTCGGGTACAACCCATTTAGGGAGCCAGTCTCTCCCCCTGTTTCACCTCTTACCTCTATATAGGCCCCTCGGCCTAAGGTCTCCCTCTCCGAATGGCGTACAATGTGATGTGGAATCATGTCTCCATCAATTGTGTTTTATAACACTACACACGTTCCCCGCCTAGCATCGTCTCTACAACGTCTGCACTGCATGACGATAAAATGCATGGTTGGTCCTATCATACGACCCTAAACTGTGACATTATCGTCTTGGCCGCATGAAGAAAAACGGCACTGCATTGTGGTGACCTCGTTGTAGAGGACATCACGTTGGGTATTGGTCATGTGCCATGCCATTTGTCAATGCCCATCACGGCTTGATCCTTATGGCGACATCACGACCTACTATTCTAGGCCTGTCGCTTCACAAAAAAAACATTCACCTTAAAGGACAAACAAGATTTATCAAATTCCGCTTCTTTTAGTACAAGGGCCACGCCCACATTCCCCTTTTCCCCTGGCACTGGTACCTTACCGTGCCGCCTTTCAGAACTACGTATGGATTGATTCTCATTTTTATGAGATACGTAGGAGCGCCCGGGCACTTCCCTGTGGGCCCATCCTAACCTTTGTGTTCGGTCCCTCGACTCGAGAATTTCCCCAGAGAACGCATGGTAAGTAGAGCTCAGGCCCTCCTTTACGTCGGGTTTTGTTTCCATGTGTCCCCTGCTCCCTTTACCCGTTTATGGTCTAAGGTCTATCTCTAGAACTACGTATGGCTTGATTCTCGTCCTTATGAGATACGTAGGAGCGCCCGGGCACTTCTTCCCGGGCCCAGCCTAACTTTCTCTTTTGGTCCCTTGACCTAAAGCCTCTCCCAAGGTGGTCGTGCGATGTGATATGGGATTACGTCCTCATTCACGTCAGGTTGTTCATCGCATCGCACACACCCCCTATTCCCATTCACGCCAGGTGTTTGAGTTACTCCACCATGTGCCTCTTATGTCTCCTCTCATCCATGGTCCGAATTCTACGACCCTAAACTAAGATCTCCATATGGGAAAGGAATTTTCTCCCTCCCTCTAATACGTCTCATTGTCGTATTCAGATGTGTTTCGACAAAGAGCCCGAAGTATGGGACTTTCATACGGACATTCCCTTCATCCCATGACCAAGCTTCATGAGCTCGCTATTTGGATCCTCATCCTCTTCCACATCCAAAGGACCCTCGGACGACATAGATACTAGGCTTAAGGGCTCTCCATGAATGCTATACCTAAGGGCCCTCCAATCGTTTCGGGCCAACGTCCCTACGGATATTTGACAACATTTGTGACATGGTCCCGTGTTTCGAACATGGTCAACGGTCAACCCTCATTTGTCTGTCCCCATTCTAGGCTAACGCGACAGGATGCTGTGTTGCGAACACGGTCAGCAGTTATCCTCCATCGTCATGCCGCCATCATCGTGATCTGAATCTCGATCACCATGATTCACACATTTCCACTTCCTCGTGTTCAAGTGGAATTCCATCATACTCGGCTCTTTCTCTTCGCGCATCTAGGTGCGCTAAATGATCGTGTTAGTGTCATTGGGCCGGTATTCACCGAGCGTCCCTTTGCCCTAACCTTCCCCTTTTTGTGTCGGGAAATTCCCACCACTACTGCTTGTTTCCCACACCAAGCACGACTCACGTTGGCTTAGTAGTATTGGCAGGATGTGTACCAACACAGTCGGGCTGCACCTCCTCCCGCATGACGTTAAACTGCGCCTCCAGAACTATGTATGGCTTGATTCCCATCCTCATGGGGTACATAGGAACGCCCGACCACTCTGCTTCGGGCCCAGCTTAATCCTCACTCTTGGTCCCTCGACCTGAAGAGTTTCCTCCAGGAGTACGTGGTGTGATTTGGACTCCAAGTCCTCATTCACGTCGGTTTCATATCTACCGCGCCACACGCTCCCTGTGATCTTCTCTTTTATTCCGCGTCCTGTCGTATGACGTTAAACTATAGGAGTCCATGTGTCCTTAATGCATGACACTAAACTGCGGTTCTACCCTGAACAAGTTCAGGATGCCCCAAGATCCCATTGGGAAGTGACAGATCCCCTCTCCAGAGAGGCCTTGTCTGAAAGAAGGAATGATCCATGATCAAACCAATGGGCCCATATGGTGTACTCCCACCATGGTGGTGTAACTACCTAAGTGTTGGATTCTGTTCAGAAAAACCATCACTCCATATTCCACGCTTTGCGTGCCCCTTATTCAGACCCTCATCCCCTTTCATGTCTCACGGGACCCCCTAACGGCCTGGTCTCATGCCGCATCGGCTCACCTACCGTCCTGGGCCAACGTTCCGGAAGACGGGTCATGTTTGGAAGGACCCCCCAACAGTATGGATGCCTGACCTATGGTCTGCCAACTGTCCTGGGCCAACGTCCCGAAGGATTGATCGACAACACTTGTGACATGGTCCCGTGTTTCAAACATGGTCAACGGTTGACCCTCATTTGTTGTCCCCATTACAGGATAATGCAGTAAGGATACCTCTTCTCCTCCATGGTTAACGGTTGTCCCTTATTGTCACGCCATCCCCACAGTGTTCCGAATCTTGGGTATCATTATTCACACTTCCCATTTTCATCGGTTTGGACCGATTTCAGCTCCCCTGGCGTTTCCCCGTTCGTGCATAAGATCACGCTGAAGAAACGGTAATTCGGCTATCCTGAAAGTTCCTTCTCCGATCAAGCCTCTCCCGTTTTTCAGAAATCCGGACTGTTAATCTGAATCTCGGATGCCCGGAGCATGATCCCCACTCCTATGTTAGGTGGGATGAGAGGGCAACTATCTCCTGTTTCTCACATCGGGCTCGACCCACGTGGGCTTGGGGAATTGTCACCGAACATCCCACAAACATTGTAGGGATGTAACAAGGCGATTCAAACAGAGGAAATCGTGCGCGCTATGACATTCAAAAAAAAGAAAGGAAAATTGAAGCACGAAAGTACCAATAAATGGTTTTTAGTTTGTTACAATACCTGGGGGTCGACTCCCCCCATGGATGGGTTGACCCCGTCAAAAGAGAATTGCAGATCCGCCACCCGTTGGCTTGTGACGTCTAAGGCTTGCTGCCGCTGACTTAGCTCCCGCTCCTCCTTAGAAGCGGCGGGGCGCAGTTCGTCAGCTTTGTCTTTGGACCTCTCTACGCCAGCTTGAACAGCAGCCATCATTCTAGAGGTCTGCCTCATATGCTCTTCTGCCTCTGCCAGATGGGCCTTCAACAGTGAGACCAGCTCAGATTGTGCATCAAGAGAGGCTGAATGCTCGTCTGCCCGGGTCTGCATCTGTTGGACCTCACCTTCAGCCTCCTAGAGCTTCTTGATGCTGGTCGCCTTCCTCCGCTGCCAGCCCACGCTGAGCCCACGATCATGTTCCCGGATCTTCTCAGCCATAAGATCTCAGATGAGTGCGTGAGGACGTTGAGCATCCACTCCCCCAGCACACAGTTCGCACAACCTCGAGCGGAGTCTATCCATTTCGGCCAACCATTGCTCTTGTGGGGTGTCCTTGATAATGCGCGTGATCAGCTTCCACGACCGGCGACAGACTATGATGCTGTCTTCCTCGTCGGAGGGCGTTTCGTCCCAGTCTGTGCGATTGGCAGGCTCGTATGCGGGATACACCCGCAAGAAATTCTCGGCAGGATCTACATTTGGTGTTGAATCCAGTACGACACCTGGCGCCGAAGCAGGCGTGACAGGACTGGGACCGACCGGTTGATCCTCTTCATCGGAGTCCACCTCGATGACCTCAGGCACGACCCTGCTGGTGGTCCTGCCAGTGATGATGTGTGTCACAGCTTGAGGAGATGGGGGGACTATCGCCACCATCACTGGCATGCCCCTAGGGAGGGTTCCACCAGACATCCCGACCAGTCTTGCCGAAGTAGCCCACGCCAGTCGGAGAACTATACAACAGAAAGGGACATAAACGTTAGTTGGCATGGTCTACATGTGACAACGAGGAAACCGGTAAAGGAGACTTACGGAGATTGACCTCCTGGCGCTGCTCTTGAGCCGGTACTGACAGGACCCCGAGATGAGGCCCTCCGTATACTGTCGGAAGGTCTGGAGATTCCGGAGGAGCCACCTCGGGTGCTTTGGTCCCACCAGACACGAAACTGGAAGCAACCATAGGCGCAGGTTTTGAAGGTCCCGCATCATCACCCTCCAAGGGGCGAGAACGAGGCCTGCGAACAAGTTCCTCCTGCATGGCTCAAACATCGGTGAGAAGTCCATAGTGACCCAAGAACAGATCGTAAGGAAAGAAGTTCGGAATGATACCTCAAGAGCCTCCGCGAAATCGTCGGAATCTGGGCCTTGATCTCCGACCTCGACTTCCTCCAACGGGCTCCCTCCTCCAGCCTCATACTCCCGAGAGGATTCCTCTGATTCTTCCGGTAGGGGGAAGCGCTCCCTCAGATCGGCATCCGATAACTTTGGGGGGATTGTTCGATTCAGCAGTACCCTCATACAGTCTGCCATTGGGCGAGGGACACCACTGGAGTGAACGTAATCCTCCAGCTCGTCAAGGTATTGCTCTGCCTCCACCGGAGATGCCATGAATCCAGCCCGGACTGGGCCTATGCCTGGTAATTCCATCCCGAGGCGATTCATGTGGGCCCATATCTCAGGTGGGCTGAGGAATTGCCGGTTGACATCCCAAATGTCCCAAGCTTCCGGGAAGACAGCATCCTCTGCCATGTCGATATGACGCAGCCGCTTCCTCGGAGCCTGAATGGATATCCTACGAAATCCCCACGATGGCTTCCCCTCCGGATGGACTTGCTCTTCCGGAATCACCGGATCCACCGCTGCTTCCATACCCTCGGTCGGTGCGGGTCTCACCGCCATGGCAGCCCCGCTACCGCGAGCGGCCCTAGCTGCCCTCCTACCTCGACCTCGGGATAGGGGAGGCCCACCGTCACCGACCCAAATAGTTGGTTGCTTCAGCATCTCCCCTGGGTAAGCAGCCTCCCAACTAATGGCATACTCCCTCACCAATCCGAAAGCGGCGGTGGATGGAGGCAATGAAATCCGCATCTTCCCATCTTCCCATGTGAACATGAGCCACAACTGCCTCATCACACACAGGTGATCCTCGTGACGCACCTCCCAGTAGACCTACGGGGTCAGCCGCTGGAGGCACCAGAACTGCCTCGCAAACCGATGCGGGGTGTACGGTTCGCATAGTGGCTCACGCTCTATCCGTACCACCAAAAATCCACCTCGAAAGGCCAGGAGGTAAGCCCAATGTTCTTCCGTTACCCGCCCGTCATCAGTAAGTATCCCCGTTGGCAATGGGAAGGGATGGAAATTAAACTCATCCTCCCTCCACACCCGATTCAGTACCATCGGCACGACTAGTTTGAATGGGAAGCTCCCGACCGCGTTCAGGATGGAGGGGCGGAAGTTCGATCCCGACGGCGAAATGGGGTTTGGATACTCATAAATCCCCTTAATGTGCTCTACGATCCACCCATACAGGAGGTGGAAGGGCCCGCATATCCTTGGCAGCTTCTTGCCCTCGCTAATGTGCCGCAACATTCTGTACAGTTTGGTGAGCATCAGAATCTCCAGATTGATCCGCTACCCCATGGAAAACATCGACCCCATAATGAATGAGCTAGGCCACACCCCCATGCTTGTATCCATCACCGGTAGGATCCAACCATAGATGAGAGCCGCGATGAACGCTGCCAGCCTGACTATCGGCTGTTGTTCAGTGCTGACACTGAAACCCCAAGTCTTCCATTGGCTGTCCTCCAAGACCAGCCAATACGAGTGCCCCTTACCCCGTTGGGCCGCTCTCGGACAAGTTTGAGGCCTCGGAGGGAACTCTCGATTCTCTGGGAAATTCAGGAAGCATTTGAACCATCTCCTGAAGTGGACATCCCTCACTGCCTCCTTGTCCTCTCCAGGGACGAGTGCCATCAGCGCTGACGCCAGTCGCGACATTTGCTCTGTATCCTCCCACGCACTGATGATGGGTAAGAATTCATCATACATGGCCCCCAAGATCGGAACCCCAGAAATATGGTGGACATCCCACAGGCTGATGCCCACCTCCCCGTGATGCAGGTGAAAAGTATTGGTCCTAGACGACCATCTGCTCAGCAATTCCGGCATCAGTTGCTTCGGTTGGTAAATGTGGAATTGGGAGGCCCATGCCGCCTCATACAACCCCACTATCCTCAGCTCGGCCCCAAACTCCTCGCATGAGGCGCCTACCCAGTAGGCCTAGGCCCAGTCATCAGTGAAGTTTCCACCCTGGCGCAGGTCCCACTCATCGGACCATCCCTTCTTCGAATCCTGCAAAGCCGCCTTCAGCATGGTACGATAGAGAGGAGGGGACGTCTCCGGTTTCAGTGGCCTCCCGTCGATATCGTTCACATGGTTTTAGAGACAGTCAGTGGTGACGGGTGTGAAGTTCTCCTGTGCATGACCATCGGCCGCCCTGAACTAGCAGGCTGGTTCGTCCCTACTCACCTCAGGGATGAAGACGTAATCCCTCAACCCGAAGCCGTACAATGGAAGCTTCTTGCACTACGGATAATCCTTTTGACCCTCCGATAGCAGATCTGTCAAAGAAGCGTGGTCTGAATGGCTTCAGACCATTTCCCCAAGGCCTGGACGGTTGGCTATCTCTTCCCGACGGGCAGCATCTGCAAGCACCCCCAATACAGCCTCTTGATGGGCCATTTCGATTCCGGCCCCCGGAAAAGAATTTTTTCAGAATGGATCACGAAGATGGATCGCGAATCTGGATCGCGAAGCCCGATCGCGAAGGTCGGTCGCGAGACCAAGCCGCGAAGTCTGGCCCGGGCCAACAAGCAGAAGTTCGCTTGGTGCGGACGCGGAGTCGGAGACCCGCGGTTCGCCGTGAAGCTCGATTCGCGGAGTGCTGTCGCGGAGTACGTGGAGCTTTGTGAAGTCGAGAGCACAAAAAGACAAGAAAGTCACGTGAAGACAAAAGAGGTAGACCCCCCTATTTATAGGCGACGACCCTGGAGCATCGCGGCGCGTCTGGATCCGTGGCCCTGGTCAGCACCGCGGGCCCCCTTCGCAAAGCCACATCGCAAACCGCCGAAAATTTTGGAGATTTTCCCTCAGACTTCGACCCTTCACCCTCCGCGGCTCCAAGTCTGAGGGGGGGCGTTTGTTAGCGCCAAAATATTGCACGAAAGGGAGGGACGAAAAAGAAGGCTGGCGCGCTGCCTCGCGAAGCACCAACGCGAAGTACCGTCGCGAAGGACCGACGCAAAGAACCCTGAGCATCGCGGTCTCGTGAAGCTCCAGAGGTGGTAACTCTCCGCGAACGCATTTGACGTTCGCGAGTGCGCCGCGAAGCTCCAGATGAGGTAACTCTCCGCGAACACATTTGACATTTGCGAGCCCGCCGCGAAGCTCCAGAGGCGGTAACTCTCTGCGAACGCATTTGACATTCGTGAGCGCGCCACGAAGCTCCAGTGGTGGTAACTCTCCGCGAACACATTTGACATTCGTGAGCCCGCCGCGAAGTTCCAGAGGTGGTAACTCTCCGCGAACGCCGTTGACGTTCGTGGGCACGCCACGAAGCTCCTGAGGCGGCGCGCGAGTTCTGCTTCGCGACGCCCCTTCCCTATAAATACTGGACTCCCCCTGAGTCCCGAGGATGGACAATCCGACCTTTCGGATTCTCCTCTCCCAAATCGCGAAGCACTCTTTGCCCCAGGAATCATGAGCTCCACGAGGTACTTCTACTTCGCGAGACGCCTTTGCTTTGTCTTGTTTTGAGCCCCTCTTCCGAGAGGGATGCCCTTCGCGAAGCTCAAGGGCATTCGCGAAGGAAGAGGATTCCCAAGGGAACCCGGGCAACCGTGGAGCGTTTATGCTTCGCGAAACACCCAACATGTACTAGTGATCTCTATGCTAAGGCGGGATCACTACACATCGCGAAGCACACTACTTCGCAGGACCATGCTTCACGAGGCACCTCTTCTTCGCGAGGCAGTGCTCCACGAACACTGTTCCACTTTGCGAAGCACCTTCCACTCACACCTATGCCCCATGATAAGGTCAAGGCACTCCACTTCGCGAAGCACACTCCTTTGATTAGCAATTCCTCCTCTCGTGTGACCCTCCAGGTTTGCACGATGTGATTTCAAAGTCCCATGGACAGTACCACCCGTAGCGTTTCTTCGCCTAATGCTTCTTCGCATAGGCACGCTAACGGCTATTGCTTCTTCGCATAACCACGCTAACGTGGACCCCTTGATGGTTCATTCCACAACCCCCTTGACCATGGACTTACTGGTACCTTCCCTTCCCCAAGGACCAGAGGGTACCAGTTATGTAAGTCCTAGGGGTGCGGAGTGAACCCACCTCGTCCGAGCTGCAGGACGTTAAACTGCCAAGCACCACGTCCTCAACACATGACGTTAAACTATGACCCGACCTCGTGCCTCTCACGAAGGGTCCCCCAGCTCGAACATTTTTTACACCACTCGTCTCTATGGGAGTGGAATCACCCATCCACAAGGGGTGATATCCTCCTTATTGGAGTGGCGTATGTTCTCAGGAGAAGGGCGACCCTAGTTCCCCAACGGATGGCTGCACCTCTGCATCTCCGTACTTCCCCACTACCAAGGTCAGTGGAGGGCGTGATAGGGAATGAGGCACCTCCCATCATTGGTCCCAAATCCCTCTTTCGTTGTGGTTTGCCGCACCTCGGGCCTCTATCCTGGAGTAAGTCCCAGCACCGTGGGCCGCCTAATGCGTAAGCCCCTCTTCGCTTCTCATGGACGCATCCTTCACGGCGTGATCGTCAGGTCCTTGCAACCTCTTGTTTCTCACACCGAGCATGACTCACGTGGGCTTAGAGTGAGCACCGACCCTAACCCCCACCCCTAGTGAACTACGAGGACTTTGATCCATGTCAAGGCATGGTACGTAGGAAGACTCCATGAGGTTCAAGCCACATTGCTCGGTCGTTCATTCACATCGAGTTTGCCCTCGTCCAACATGATGTTAAACTGTATTCCCCCCTTGTCCAGTATGACATTAAACTGCACACCCATTTGAACTATGAGGTCTTTGATCCATGTCAAGGCGTGGTACGTAGGAAGCCTCTATGAGGTCCAATCCCACTCGTCACCCAATTCACGTCGAGTTCTACCTGCGTCCAGCACGATGTTAAACTGCAATTCCAGTCCGACGGCAAGCCGTTGTGACTAACCCGAACTATGAGGACTTTGATCCATGTCAAGGCGTGGTACGTAGGAAGCCTCTACGAGGTTCAAACCCACCATCCGGTCGTTCCGACCTCATTCACGTCAGTTCACCCCCGTCCCGCATGACGTTAAACTATATTCCACAACCCGAACTACGAGGAATTTGATCCGTGTCAAGGCATGGTAGGTAGGAATCCTCCCAGAGGTTCAAGCCCATTTCCCATCGGACCAAGGTCCCTCATTTACGTCGGTTCGCCGACACCCACCACCCGTCGTTTATTCACGTCAGGGTTCACTATCGTCCCGAATGACGTTAAACTGTGTTCCATCAATCCTTTGAACTACGAGGACTTTGATCCATGTCAAGGCATGGTACGTAGGAAACCTTCCCAAGGTTCAAGCC
Source organism: Viscum album (assembly GCA_963277665.1). Lineage (NCBI taxonomy): Eukaryota > Viridiplantae > Streptophyta > Magnoliopsida > Santalales > Viscaceae > Viscum > Viscum album. The sequence goes on along the minus strand of OY728134.1, from coordinate 570,610,764 downwards.
CACCACTAGTGGACCCATGGGTCTACTTTCACGTCGGTTCACCGATGAAACCCTTTGAACTACGAGGTCTTTGATCCATGTCAAGGCATGGTACGTAGGAATCCTCCCCGAGGTTCAATCCCATATTCCATCGGACCAAGGTCCACCTTCATGTCGGTATGCTGACGATGCCCATCGGACCAAGGTCCACCTTCACGTCGATTTACCGGCACCATACCGAACTACGTGGACTTTGATTCCCTGCCACGGGGATACGTAGGAAGCCTCTTCAAGGCTCAAGCCCAACTTCACCGTCGCCCCTGCGATGGTCCCATTTCACTCCCCCTCCACTCCATTCATCCACCTATCACCCATCCTGATTCTCGCCCGGACCATCATATCTCAGTGAGACCATGTCAGTACGCTCCTCTTCACAGCCACCCATGGGCTGGCCCCGGTATCGGCATCCCTTCAAGGGAAATCCCTCAATCCAATCTATCCTAGCTAACGCTCTGGTTGGGTTGATCCGTCTCCACTGGACGTTAAACTCACAGCGTACCCTGTGCTAAACACGGGAAGCTGAGGAAAACCTCAGATATGTGTATATGGCATATAATTCCCCGTGTTCGATGTGGGATGCCTCGGGCTTCCACGCCCTCGAGAAGCCCTGTGACCAGGGATAATAGACAGACATGCCAGGTTCCCTAGCATCCAGACACGCTACTGATGCCTCAACGTGACTACTCCCCCGACTGAAGGTTGCTGCCCTGACCGGACCCTTTGGAATGTCCTGACAGAAGCAGTGTAATTAACCAGCGTCCATGGAAACATGACAATGGGAAGAGTTTCATGAACTATGTATTAAATCTATGAGGGAGACTCGAACTAGGTGATGAGTTCTGAGGAGGAATCCACAGAAGGAATAACCGACATCCCATCATCCCGTTTCGATCAAGGAGCAGACGTCCCCAAATAAGGAGCGAATGCTGCCCGCCTTTGGAAAGCGGGAATGCGGGGAAACAAGCACCGCGCGTCCTCCTCCGCAGACGGACGGATGCGCGCGCCCCGGCGAAAGCGTCGGAAACACCCACCATCAGACTCTACTCACCATTGAAGATGAGTCACCATCAGAGATGAGTCACCATCAAGATGAGAATTTGGCTATGTATGGGAAAGATTCACTATCATATATGACCCAAATTCATAATAGAGTTTTGGATATGTATGGGTAAGGACCATCGTCATATATGACTCTCTATTGAACCAAAAAAATTTAAAAAGTGTTGAAAACACCTACTCTCAGAGATGATTCACCACCAGGATGAAAATTTGGCTAAGTGTAAAAAAGGTCTACGAAGGACCAGAGTCATTGTTGAAGATGACCTACCTTCAGTAATTACCCACCACCAAGAAATTTGGAAAGGTTCTGGGATGACTCACCATTTAGAAAATTCACCACTGAGATGGGTCACCGTTGGCATGAATCGTTGCCCGCCTAAGCCACCACCAGAGTTGTCTCATAATTCAGAAGAGTCACCATCACTATTTATATTTATTTTCAATTAAATGTTTTTAATGGATATATTATCAAATTTAATACTGAGAATTATTTAAATAATTATTCTTAAACTATTACAAGGATTCATTAAAGATTGTGTTAGTCAAGCATTATGAGGTATAGAGGATCTAAATGATTGTTCATATATACTGATAATATATTATAAAGAAGAATCCCTCATGAAAAGTAGATAAGAATATATAAGATATTTGTAACATTACAAGAATTAGAGTGTGCTGTAAAGTGTGGATTTTGTGAAAGGGATTTACATGAAGCATATTTAACTTCAACTATCTGCGAGAGAGTGGATCCTAAAAAACTTCTAGTTCCTTTACCACCATAAAAAAATAGATTTATGATGATCTATTTTACCACAACTTTCTAATAAATGACTTGATATCCTCTTAAAGAAATATACAAGGAGACTCAAGCATTTAAAACACATCAGACAAAGTAACACTACCTTCTCAACATTTTACTTTCTCTTTCTTCTTGTTGTATTTACATTTTGACTAGTGTGTGATTTTATATGTATATTAAACACACACACTATATCCCATACTTTAATTGTAAGGTACTCGATATCTTCTATACTCCCTTCACACTTGTTTTCCCATGTGTTATGGAAGAGGTCCATGTATGGAATATGTTTATTTTATTTACCATGGTTATTGTGGAAGAGGTCCTACGTGGCCTATATAACTGTTTTCGGGTTGTATACCTGATCCAGACTGTGGATTAATATTATTTTATATAATATTCTTAGAAACAGGTGATTTCCAAGTGGATAGGATTTGGTCTCATATTGAGACTGAACCTCTTGTATTTATTGCATTGTGTGTTTTGTTTTATCTTTTTTTTTATTTAAAATATGTAAACATAATTTGTTTTAAACTATAAATAAAATAACTACTTTGATAGTTAGTCTTAATTTTTTTATATAAGTTTTGATTAAGTAAATTGATATCAAAATTTAAAGTAATATTTATATTTTTTTAATTTATATCTAATCACTCTTTGAGAAAACTCTTAAAATATCAAAACTTATATCGATCTGATATTTTGATTAACTTGGATGCTTTAATTATTTGGAAGATTTTATTTAAACATGTTTTAATAGAAATTTTTATTGGGTACTCAATTAACCCCCCTATTGAGATACTCAATCCGACTAATAAGAATATTATATTCCAAATAAATAATCTTATGCATTGATTTTTTCAAGATAAATATATTAAATATTGATTTTTGTCTATGTAATTAATCTTATGTGTAAAGGAATTATCTTAGGTTTGAAGGAAATAAATTACTTGGGTTTCTATATTATAAAGGAATAAATATGGATTATGCTATTAATATGTAAGGTTTTTTAGACCATTAAACCAAATACATAAGGGTTATCATCATAACATGATTCCCTCTACCATGGAGTGATCCTCACACCCGATAAAGTCAACACATATGCTAGAGGAGTTTACTACTATGAAATACCCATCATGTTGTAAATTTATTGGTTGTGGTGTATTCATAACACCATTAATTAACCTCACGCAAGCACCCATCATGGAGTAATCTTCACCCAACATAGTTTGATGGTCCACCTATAATAAATTCCTATCCCAAACACAGGGAAAAAAACCCCAAAACGACTCTTGAGTCCTCGAGCAACCCCTTGAACATTAGTAAGTGAAAAAAATGAATGTTTTTTTGGAAAACTTTTAAGCTAGTTCATGACTCAAAATAGTCATAGGTGTTACATGATGTCATTCCCACATCAAACGTGGGGGTGAATGAAGTGAACCTATATAAGGTGGTGTGAATACCTGAACCTTCAAGATGCATTTTATAGGGGAGAGGCTTAGGACTATGAGCCCGAGAATAAAATATATGAGGGAGGGGATCAAAGAAAAAAATATCTTGATCATGGGAGGTATGGGATATTAAAAATGGTATAAAAAAATTCCCAATTTATGTGACAATGAGGATATTGGGCCCTATTATATCATGGATTCCATTCCCACATTATAGGCAAAGGTGAATAAAGAACCCCTTTATAAGATGGTGTGAATATCGAACCCTTAAAAACATTTTTTTATTAGAAATAGGATTAGAACCATGATCCTAAGAAAAGAAAATATTTTAGGGAAAGGCCTAAAGTGGAAAATATCATGATAATGGGAGTTCTAGGTTGATACAACTTACTTTAACCAAACTGATAAACCCTTAGTTTGGTTTTAGTGATGCCAGAGATATTTTGAGAAGTTGGAGAAGATAACGACAAGTGGTCATGTTTAAAGGTTGTCGAAGGAAGTGGTCAAGTATATGGTGTTATGGTTTACATATAGATCTGGTCTTAGTTGTTTGTGGATGTATTAGAAGGGGGTGATCATCTATGGGTCTTAGTAATTGATTCCACATGAGAATAACTATACAACCAATGATTTGAATATTATAATGATAGTGTTTTCCCTAAATACAAGATACATTACCTTATTGGTAAGTGTTTTTTAGTTTACATAGACCATATAATCCTTAGATACATATTCACTCAGAGTCATTATAATATTAGGCAGAAACATTGGTTGGTGTTCTTGAAGGACTATGAGTTTGATATTTTTTATACTTTGGGGAAGGGAAATATTGTGTAAGATTCTTTTACAAGGAAGTATCTATCTTTACTGATGGAGGAGGCTTTTGAGAAACTAATGGTGATGTATTTTCCCTTAATAAATAAGGTAAAAGTGAACAATATTAGATCGATAGTGGTAGGACCACTACTCCTATAGCACATGAATGAGTTCTAGTTGGGATAAATCAATTTCAAGGTTATATACAACTAGATATTCTCAAGGAAAGTGGAAAATGGGTTTTCTAAAGTTGGAGATCATGTAATACTCTTATGAGGATGGTTAGTAGTACCATTTTCATAATATGAGAGGTTTCTAAAGGAGTTACACGCTCCCCCATTAGTGGTACATTCATGTGTGAGAATATGTATTAATACATCATGAATCAATTTTTGAGGCCATGTATGAAGTGAAGTGTTGCAGATTGTTTCTCACTGTGTCTCATTAGACAATAGATGGAGGAGGAGGAAAAATTCCTAGATAGTTTATCCCAACCCATGGAATTTCTAATGTGTAAGTGGCGATGGGAATTCAGAAAATATCAAAGGTAAAATAAAAGATAAATGTGTGATTTCAGGAGAGTTGAGAAATTCCATTTCAAATAAATGATCACACATTGTGTACTACTAAAATTTACATCATGTATCACCATGAAAGAGGAATCCATAGTTTCATAAGGATTTATATATCACACAATGTGTATCTTGGTTACACATTTCATATCCCTAGGAGACTTGATTCTGTGTTTACATGTAGTACATACCCAGATTTTTATTTAGACATACATGGTGTGTGTGTAATGAACAAATGCAATGTACTTTGATTAGTACAAAACTCAACCTCCTAGTAGTACACACCAAGTAATCTGATTGGAACTACACACCGTATAACCTATATGAGTCATGTTTTTTACCCCATCCCAATATATGACACAAATCATGGTAGTACACACATATTACTCCTACTAGTCCCACACGCTATATACACTGTCATTCAATCTAGCTAACTACACCCATACATAACATATCAAGATTAGTATAAAACTAAACTTCACTTGAGAGGATATACACTATATACCCCTATAATAAAATTCATGTAATTTTCTGTCCTCAAGGGATTTTTATATCTTTTTTCTCGACACTATGATTTAGGCAAGCAAATAGCATATCATGATAATTTTTTCCATGTAGAATGTTATAGTACACCCCTATTTGATAAGATAAATGAGACTCAAGGTGAATTTAGTATTTTAGTCTATATATCTCTATAGGATCAACAATGGTAACTATTTAGATGATCATATAATACATATAGTTAGGAAATCCCTCGGTGGCATAAGTATGAATAATGTGGGTCCCCTAAATAACTAATAGAGTTAAGCACCCCCACTCATAGGGAATGGGTCCTCTATTTATAGATTTGGGAACTCCCTCATATGATGGGATAAACTTGATGAGGGTACAAGTCCTCCATCAAGGTTGGTTTATCCCTCAACCAATAATCACCCTTGTAAAGGATTGGGTCCCCTAGTACATTTATGTTAGGGTGACATTGGTTACAAAACTAGGTATTTCATATTATTAGGCTACATATTGAGGATAATTATTCTGTGGTTAGGTTGTGAAATGTGATATTTTCTTCTACATATTTAGCCTTATACATATAATCATATATAGTTTTTCTTCTTTACTTTGTGTATTTGAGGTGACTGATCTTTTTATCTCTCCTTTGTGGTTTTTAGGGAATCCTACAGGGTATATATATACTCACCCCTACATGGGGGTTTCAACTATGCATGTCATGTCTTATATATATGATGGATATTTTATCAATGATCTTGATGGAAATAGTGTAAAATGATCATGTCGAGTTCTAGTTAATTACATATTTCCTTTCACCTAAGTTTCTTTAGGTTGGTTTCCCTTTGGGTTTTTTGGGTATTTATTTTTTCCCTTTTAAAAAAATAATTTTTATACTTGTTATTCTATGGTATATTTAGTGTTTGTTGTGTTAATTATATATTTTAGTTGGTTTTTATTTCAAATATTTCATTATTATATCCTATGAGGAGATGTGTTTTGTGTGCAGGTGAATTAAGATAAATCCTCCCATCATGCATGGTATGCCTACTCGGTTATAGTCACCAACCCTTAGCTTGTTAGTGGCAGGCTTGGGGTGGCCCACTCGTTATACTACTATCATAGGTGGGGGCTCAGTAGGTTAGGTGATGTCATTATTAAAACATAGTGGATTTTGTTTAGTAAATAAATATTTTTATCTTTTCCATATCCCATTATTCCCCAAATCTGTGTGTTCCTCTATTAAAACCACAACATTATTAAACAAATTACAGTATTCCACTTGAAGATAGATGTTATGTTTTTTAATAGTGAATTAGTCAAAGGAACCATTATAACAATCTCATTAATCATCTCTTCCACTATATCATTATGTTTTGAGTAATGAATTATCTATAATATCTTTTGAATTTTATTATTCTCCACATCAGAAATCATAAAAGTTTTATTAGGCTTATCCTAAAACCAATCACCATATAGAAAAACCAATTTTTGATATTGGTTTAATTATATTCCATGAAAATATTCCTCATAATTTAATATTATTATAAAAACGAAAACATTTAATGAGTTATTTATATTCAAAACTGATATATTTTTTGGTGATTATAAAATAAAAAGTGACATGTGATCTTTATTTATCTAATACCTTTTTATTTTATAAAAATACACTTTTAATGGAAAAATGAAAACCTGAACATAGATCAAATACCAAACCCCAAAACATGAAAATCCTAATCCTCAAAGATAAATAGAAAGAAAAGAAACAAAAACCATCAAAATTGTAATAAAATAGGATCATGAGGAAGGTGAAACCACAATTAGTCAAGGGGAGTTGAAATAACAGGGATCTCAAGGTACCCTAAAAATAATCCACATGGGAAATACATGATTCATGTGCATATTGAAACCTCAAAACATGCATGAATGAGGATGTTGTTTGGTGATAAGGATTCAATAATTCTTCACCATTAATCAACCTAGGAAAACTATTATCAGGAACTAAGAACATTTCATAATTTTTGACATAAAGGGAAGATGTTGTTAGATAGATAAAGTAACATTTTTGTAGGGATAATCCACCACTACCTTACCTGAGTAAGGAGTACCATCACAAAAAATCACCACCCAAAGGATCCACTATCATTACAACCTCCACCAAAGTAAACCTACTCCATCACCAATTCTTTCACAATTATCCCCATGTATAAATGAGTCATGAGAAATGACTTAATAGTGATACCCTAGACAATCAGTTTTGACACATTAAACTGGTATCTGAATCAAAGATACATTAATAAATATTATATATCAAACTAATCCTAATACATATATTCTATAATATTATTCTCCTAAACATTAACTATACTCAAAATTATTCTGAGTTATTGAAAATCTTTTTCATTGATAGAAAATGAATAATCCTTAACTTTAATATTGATGGGTTCCACCCTATCAATTTTTTCTTCCAAAATAATGAGTAAATTATCAAAAGACCAAGGTCTTATATCAATAATACTATATATTTTTTTTTATTTTGGAATATATTTTTATAAAAAATCATTAATCTTCCAATTCATTAATTAGAACTATATGTTTAGCCTTCAAACATTCTATAAGGTGAATAAAAAAGACCCAAAATTATATAATCTGCTGATCATAATTAATCAATAATTTCAAATAATTGTGTGTGGGATAATCATCTTTAGAAGTTTTTATAAAAATTACTCTTTATTCAACATACATTAGTTTCAAATTATGGAATTTATAAACTAAATCCTTCATTCGAATGATCAAGAAATAACATGAAGATAAAAAATATCAATGTGACTCCTTATATAAAATTTCCCAAATATAACTTTAACTGGAGTTCCATATAGCCTCAATCATGCCTCTCCATACGCTCTAGGCCACCAACTAGAAAAAATATTTTATAATAAATGTTGGGATATTTTACTATCAGTATTATCATATATAATAATAGTTTAACAATAAATCATCATGAAATATCAAAGTACATTAAAAGAATTATAGGTAAATTCCAACAATGAAAAATAGATAATAACAACATGTTATAAAAATAAGGCACCCATGATCAACATACATATATATAACCAGGGTCACCCTATAAGCTGATTAGTAAAAGAAAAAAAGAAAAAAATAGAGACTCAATTATAAACTTGAAGTCCCCCTCATATCACTCTTGCAACATCCATCCAACTACTCAATCCATATTATCACTCTACCTATCACCTGAAAGTTAAACATAAGGTATTCACATGCACTGAGATGTCTGTGCAAGGTGTAAGCATAAACCTTAATAGGGTATCACCAAGTTCCCCTTATATATTCTATCATATAAATAGTGTATTCATGTATGTGTAAATAAAATAGTAAATAATATAAAATATAAGAAATTATGTTAGGTCATTTTGTGCTAACTAGGAAACCATGATGCCTAACCACACATATTTGAACCAAATTTGGTTTAGAATTTATCTCATGATGCAAAAACTAAACTCATACCCTATAGCTCAAGGTAGTTTTTTTCAATTTATTTTTTACCTATAGCATCTCACTCAGAGTAGGGTCTCATACCAGGTCCTTATCTCTTATGTAGTCACATACTTATACCCTCTCACTGAGTGTGAGGTCTAGTACTATGACCCAAAAACTACCCTATATATTAGAGCAGGGTATCATATCTCATCTTGATCATTACCCTATAAATTTGGGTAGGGTCCCATATCACATCTTGACTACCCTCATATCACTCAGGATAAGGTCATATATCACATCCTAACCACTAACACCTTACTTAGGGTAGAGTGCTATACTATGTCGTGTATCACATCACACACCTATACCGTCTCAATAAATGCGGGGAATCAATGATACTTTTCAATATTATTATATAATAATTAATAATAAAATATTAACTTGTTAAAAATCCCATATCCCATCCATCTAGTATCCACAAACTCATCCCCACCAATCTCTTAGCATGGGGGTAGCACATGCAACTCAAAATCGCAAAAACTAACTTGACTCATTATCACATCCTAAGACATGGGTCATACCCAACTAAAACAATTCATTAAACCCATAATAAGTTGTTAAATACCCCCATATAGTCTCAAGAAATAACATATATCCATATATTTCCACTATGATCTGCCACTAGTTTTCAACCAACCCCGGAGGAGTCTCACAGGGCACTCAATCCCAAACTAAAATTTCCTAAATGATATAAATACATGTGTCCTAAAAAACCACTCATTATACTCATGGAATACCCACTTTCACACAAGTCAAGTTTCACATGTATTCCCACTAGTTACCCATACCGGTACCATTATCTTATCTATATCCTTAAGGATCCACCTGTAAAAGAGAAACCGTACCCTCTCTCTACGATCATAAATTTCTCTAAGGAACACCTAAAGAGAGTGATTACCTCATATACATCCCAAATATGCATAAATATCATGATCAATGGATCACCACATCTACTAGGTTCATTTACTATATCCCAATCCACTCACTCAAGGAGTCCCAAGGCTCTAAGGATATTTCCATAGTATTTCCCAAGAAATTTATAAGACCCATCCCTAATTGGTCCATTCCCCAAGGTAAAATCACTTATAATACCCATTACTAAATTAATAATACTACAACTATTCTAAAAAAATCATATAATGAGATAAGGCTACTTTAGGGTTCTTTAAGAAATGCTCGACATCACCCCCTTAGTAGAAGAGCCTCCAGTCATCACCTAAATCCAAAAATAATACACGAAACACTCAAGAAAATATTAAAAGGATTAAACAAACCCTTTACTCAACTATAAACCTACCCAATATCTTCTTATACATCCTAAAACTAAGCCCAAGGCACATAGATGTAATGAATATGCAGGAACACATATGGTTTAGTATCAAAGGGGACACCTACCGTAGAAATAGAGTTACCATCCTCTTAATAAGCTCTATATATCTATTCAAGATAATACTGAGACCCTCCACTCTTATTATCCCCTATATCAAACCAAAAAACATCATCAATTAATTATAATTATTTTTAATTAATTATAAAATTTTATCTAGTAAGTAATAATCATTAAAAACTTAATGAGTATTGTTACATGGTCGGGACCTTAAGAAACAACACATCAAAAGAATGTGGTATACTTCTAGCACACCTGTGAAAAAAATTCCCCATCATGAAATACTCAATAAATTTCCAATTTCATGATAATTTGGATAAAACCTTATAAAAAATCATTATATGGTGTATTTCTAATGAAACAGTGAGAAACGAGTGGCATTCTTCCTCTTTAGTGATCTTTAGGACACCACACCACAAATCCCCATCATATAGGTTATATTTACTCACTCCTTGGTGAAATATGAAATAAAACTTAAACTAGAGAAACTAAAAGTATGAGATGAAATGATGAAATAATTAAAATGAACAAAGGATGAATAAATTCCTTGGTTTGTTATGAAGAAATAAGCTCGATCTATGGGAGGAAAGCGGGAGGATGAGTGGGAAAGGGGTGGCTCCTGTTTCTGGTTCATTAGAACAAAGAAAGAGACCCATATGTGGGAGTCAAATAAGAGTTTGGAAAATTAACTCACTAAAAAAAGGCCACCTAGGTATATCGTGAACCTTGTGAACCATCACCAAGCACATGGTGCTCTACCAACCCCCTGGTTAACACTCACTAGCTAGCCGGTGGGGATACAGGTCCTACAAGGCCACTTCCCAATCCATTGAGTACCTAGTGGGTATCTACTAGTTACTTGTGTTGTACCTCTCGTACCCCTCGTGGTTTAATTTTCATGATCACAATCACTCTCTTATTTATCTAATCTTGTTTTAAGTGTTTTTGGATGATAGGCATGATTTCAGGTTGCCAAGGTCTTGGGCCAAGAAATCCAGAAGGCAAAAGTGGACTGATTTCAGTCCACCGGCCAACCGGTGGATGACCACCGGCCAGCCGGTGGAATCTTGACAGAAGGCATCCCCTCTGTCCAGACCACCGGCCAACTGGTGTCCCATCACCGGCCAGCCGGTGGAACCCAGACAGAAGGGACACCTACTGTCTCACCACCGGACAACCGGTGGCCTCCTCACCGGCCAGCCGGTGGTGCCTGGGCAGATGGCCTCTCCTTTTTCCAAAGTACCGGCCAACCGATGGCCAAGCACTGGTCAGCCGGTGGAGCCAGTCAAACTAGCCGTTGGGCTTTGACCAGCCTACTCCCAACGGCTCCGAAGACTTTTCCAACGGCTCCGAAGACCCCGAACGGCCATATGAGGGTTTCCCCTCTATAAATAAAGGACTAGAAAGCCCCGGAACGTGTGTGGAATAATAAAAAAGCCAACGGAAGCCAACGGACACATTTATCATCATTTGGAAAACCTCCGGCGGATTCCTTCAAGGAACCTCAATTGCTCCAACCCAATTCCACATCCAAGGAGCACCATCAAAGAAGCTTGGGAGCGCTCTTCATCAACTTCATCAATCCTTTGGCGCCCAAGGATTCTCCTCTTACGGGTTTTCATTCTTTATCTTTTTGAGCATCAATTTGGGTTTGTGCCTACAAACCCCTCTTTCTCTCATCTTCCTTTTGTTTAGGTTTTCACACCACCTTCAAGGTGTGAAGAGGTTTGTCAAGCCTTACCTTTAAAAGGCTTGAGTCATAGGTGAGCTAGCCTTCACCTGTAAGAAGGCTAGTGGGTTCTTGCTCAACCATTAAAAGCAAGCTGTAATAGGTTCTAGACTACCTTAAAGTCTAGTGGGTTTCTTGCTAAAACCATTAAAAAGCAAGCGGTAGTAAATCTCTCAATGGTTGAGTTAGGAGCAGAGACATAGGCTTTTGTTTAAGCCGAACTCCGTTATCAAATTGTGTCTTTCCCCTCTTTTATTTCCGCTGCGCTTTAACTTTGTTTTAAATTGTTAAACTTTTTTAAAAGGCAATTCACCCCCCTCTTGCCATCACTCTCCGACCCAACATTTGGTATCAGAGGCAAAATTTGAGTAATACCCTAACCAGTTTCAAATTCAAGATCCTTTGTGATGGCTTCAACTTCTTTAGCCCCCGAAGGCTATTCTTTGGGTCGTGCTCCATTCTTTGATGGAACCGACTATACTTATTGGAAAACCTGCATGACCACTTTTCTTAGATGTATAAGTTATCCTATTTATAAAATTGTCATGCATGGTTATTCTATTTCTTCTCCCGATGAATCCAAATGGACTCAAGCCGATATTAAAAATTTCTAGCTTGATGGCAAAGCCATGAACGCTCTTCATTGCGGCCTTGATCATAATGAATTCAATCGAGTTTCCACATGCACTTCATCTCATGAAATCTGGAAACTATTGGAGGTTACCCATTAGGGGACCAACAAAGTTAAGGATACTCTATTGGATATGTACCGTCAAGATTTTGAGTCTTTTACCATGCATCCATCTGAAAATATAACTGAAATGTTTACACGTTTTACTGATGTTTACAATGGGAGAAAGTCCCTTGGTGATGATGTGTCTGCAGAAACGATGGTCAAGAAGATCCTTTGGATCTTACCAAGCACATGGGCACCGAAAGTCACAGCAATCCAAGAAGAAAAAGACATCAAGAACATGCCGATCGAAGAGCTCATCGGATCCCTCATGACCTACGAGATCACCATGAGGAGGCAAGCTGAAAAGGAAGGAAAACCGATCAAAGTTCCAAAGAACATCACCTTCAAAGTTCAAAAAGAAGAAAGCTCCTCCTCCTCATCGTCTTCCTCTTCAAGCGGCGATTCAGAAATGGAGAATCTTGCTCGCAAAATGCACAAATTCATGAAGAAGCACAAGAAGAAGAAATCCTGCAAGGCTCAACCCAACGAAAAATCCGAGCTCGAGGTAACATGTTACGGGTGTGGCAAGAAAGGCCATTACAAGCCCGATTGTCCACTCAACAAGAAAAAGGCCAAGCAAAAGGAAAAGAAGAAGGCATTCAAGGCCATATGGAGTGATAGCTCCACATCCTCCTCCTCCTCCTCCTCAAGTGACAACGGTAAAAAATGCCTAATGGCATTTCATGAGGTATCCTCTTCCGACTCCTCATCCTCTAGTTCTTCAAATTCTTTCAATCATTTATCTTATGAGGATCTCCAACATGCTAGAGATCAATTGGAGGAAGGCTTTCACGAACTTTCTTCCAAATTTATTGCTTTAAAAAAGAATTTCAAAAAACTTTCTTCTGAAAAGGAACAACTTCTCAAAGAAAAGGAGGAGTTGTCCCTCAAGATCCAAAACCTTCCCGATGTTGATTCTATGGAATTAACAATCAAGGATTTAAGGAAATCCCTAGCTAAGTTCACCGAAGGTGAACATAAACTTTCGAAGCTCCTTGGTTCCCAATGCATATCTAGAACCACCCAAGGGCTTGGCTATTCCAAGCAAGCTTCCTCTTCCCATGCTCCTACTATTATTGTAAGGGAGAGCTCCCAATATAAATTTTGCAACTATTGTAAAAAACCCGGGCACTTAATTTATGAGTGCGATTGAAAAAATGCCCGGTATGGAAGGCCCAAAACCATTTCCTTTAATGATGAATTTCATAGGAGAAGACCCGCCACTAGACAAGTTTGGATTGAAAAATCCCTTTTAGCGAGTCTCACCGGACCAAAATTTGTCTCGGTTTTAAAATCCTCTCCCCGGTGATTTGTTGTTTTTATTTAGGGGGAGTTAGGATCGTTTAAGCCTTTTTGCTTTATATTCAAAACTTTCAATTCAAAACCTTCAATTCAAAACTTTCAATTAAAAACTTTCAATTCAAATCTCAAAAATTTCAATTGGTTCAAAAACTCTATCTTGTTTTTCAACCTTTCCCTCAATCAAGTTTTATGCCCCGTTCTATTTTGATAATCACAAAGGGGAAGAAATTCTTGGTTGATTGGGGGACAAATCTTTCTCTCATGCTTTGCTTTATCCTTTAAAGCATGCCTTTCATTTCAGTCTTTTACATTGCTTGTTTTGGTGATTGTGATCATCAAAATAGGGGGAGATTGTTGTACCTCTCGTACCCCTCGTGGTTTAATTTTCATGATCACAATCACTCTCTTATTTATCTAATCTTGTTTTAAGTGTTTTTGGATGATAGGCATGATTTCAGGTTGCCAAGGTCTTGGGCCAAGAAAGCCAGAAGGAAAAAGTGGACTGATTTCAGTCCACCGGCCAACCGGTGGATGACCACCGGCCAGCCGGTGGAATCTTGACAGAAGGAATCCCCTCTGTCCAGACCACCGGCCAACCGGTGTCCCATCACCGGCTAGCCGGTGGAACCCATACAGAAGGGACACCTACTGTCTCACCATCGACCAACCGGTGGCCTCCTCACCGGCCAGCCGGTGGTGCCTGGGCAGATGGCCTCTCCTTTTTCCAAAGCACCGGCCAACCAATGGCCAAGCACCGGTCAGCCGGTGGAGCCAGTCAAACTAGCCGTTGGGCTTTGACCAGCCTGCTCCCAACGGCTCCGAAGACTTTTCCAACGGCTCCGAAGACCCCGAACGGCCATATGAGGGTTCCCCCTCTATAAATAAAGGACTAGAAAGCCCCAGAACGTGTGTGGAATAATAACAAAGCCAACAGAAGCCAACAGACACATTTTTCATCATTTGGCAAACCTCCGGCGGATTCCTTCTCCTCTTGCCATCACTCTCCGACCCAACAACTTGGTGGTAACTAAAACAAAATTTTAGTTCTCCACCCAGCCCTTCCTTACACCAAACTCCCAAGACACCACTCAAACCTCCCAAAACACCTAAAATACATCCAAAAATCATCATTAGGATGTTCCAACTTTCAGAATTTTTATCCAAATACTCAATTGTAAAAGTCCCCATGCTCTAAAGATAAAAATTCAAATTTCATATAAAAATCATCAACTTGTAACAAAATGGGTCATTAAATACTCCCTATCATAGTTTTTTTCTTCTCCAAAAATTTTCTAGGATGATCCCTCAATACTCAATCCAAAACTCAAAATTTGACACCGCTGCTCATTTATGATTTTGACTATTCATGGATATTATACATTAATTATCTATCCATATAAATAAAATTTTATCTAAAAACACCATAGAAGATACCAAAAATACTTCAATAATCATCTAAATGATGTATTTGATGCCAAAACCAATTCATTAGACACAATTATGCCTAACAATTCATGTCAGCTCCTCTAGGCGCCAATTTTATCAAAACCAACATTGTCCCATTGTGATGTTGACAACCATTACCCAACCTAATGAATACACTTGTATGATGTCATATAACTACACATTCTCCGCCCAACTCATTCATTGAAACCCATTTGTAACACCCATGACTCTACTATAGAAGGTAAATACTATATTATGAAATTTTTCACAAATGTTCCCATTAAAGAGACTTTATTCTAGAATTTATTTACAAGTTAAATTTTATATATTTAAATTAAGAAAAATAACTCCATTTTTTAATTCAACATATCAAAATTATCTTAGTTCTAATTTTTTATATTTTTTTTTGAAAATTTTAGTTTTTAGTTGAAAATTACAATTTTCCTGAAATTTATAGTTTGTATGACTTTACCATTATATAAGTAAGAAATAGAAATTTAGAAACAATTTTAAGTAAAAAAATGAATTAAAGTAATAAAATTTTAGATTTTACAATATTATTTGAACTTATAAAACCTATGGAATTTTTTTAGAACTGAGTAAAATGTAACTTTAATATAAAAACCGTTTTTATACTTTTAATTGAATCAAGTATTTTCAAGGAATATTCGGATTTGGATTACCTTTAAATATTCAAAAAATTTATTTATTTTATAATAAATCAATGTAGTTCATTAAAATCAGTAACCAAAATAATTTTACATTATATATAAATTTAAATCTTAAAAATGTTATTTATTGAAAAAGGGTTTTTATATGATTAAGCATATTTAATTTAAAATTATATTTTCAAACCTTTATAAATTTTATTTGATAAAACTATTTTTTAATATGAAATTATAAGTATAAATTATTTAGAAATATCAATCTTAATCTTTGAAATTAAAATTAAATACTAATATTAGAAATTAATTGCCACGATAAAAGTAAAAGGTGTAAATTAAGTTTAACCTAGTGTAAATGTCCTAATTTTTTAAAAAATAATGTATGGAATTGAATGGTTGATCTTTTTATTGACTAGTAAATGTTTCCCCTACACTTTTTTTACATTTTAACCCATTTCCTCACGAATAATTCCATGGAATTATTGAAAAATGTATAGGTGTTAACAAAAACTACTCTTCCATTCACTTATAAAATGGGAGAATCTTTACCAATTCAAGTAACACTTCCCATTATAATTTATACTTTAAAATATTCAATTTTTCTCTCCCTATAACCCTATCCCTAGAACATAAGCCCCCTATCACTCATAGTTTGCCTAATCCCTTAAAATTCAATTATACTTCCAATGAAAAATTATGTGCCCAACATGAGTATTACCAACTACTTACTTTTATTCTTAATTAACATATTTCAAATTTATTATATACAAAACAATATAATAATATAATTATTATTTATATACTTTTATTTTAATATATTGAGGATATTATCCATTATTTATTTATAATGTAACAACCCCAACCCCAATATCCTAGACCTAGTGCCTTACTTTTTTACACTGGAATATATACAAGATTCAAATATCTAAGGACTGAATTGTTTAGTAGTTTTGGAAAACTATATTACATACATGATACCTATTTGGCATTGGGAATATAGAATAAAACATAATACATAATAATAAACTTCATCCTTGAAAAACTCATTCAAATATATCTTCTTAATAACATCGGGAAAGGAAGAAAAATAAGGGAGAGCTCAAATGATCAATAAGAGTTAAGTACAATGGAAGATAACTTGAAATCAATAAATCATAATCAATATGGAAAGGTAAAAAACATGTACACACAAATTTCATTTAATCAATTAAATGAGAATGAAATGCACCCATAGATTTTTTCATAGTGAAAATCATCTGGATAATAATAACTAAATTATTAATGTATGAAATTCTTAATTATTGGACACCGTATATCTAGCACATGAACTACTATTGTCAATAACATTCACAAGATGGTTTAATATACAAGTAAAAAACCAACTTAATGCTAGCATAAATGATTCATCCCATGCGAATACTGATACATCATGGTCTATCTATAACTTTTCCCAACTCATTACTTCTAGTATAAATCATTCCTCATATTTCAAATAATTGATTTAATTATTAATCAATTTTCCTTTTCAAATATCTGTATTGAATAATAGATATAGATTTATCAATATTTCCAAAATTAATAAAACATTTTATTTAAAAATGGAATAAGGTTTATGATATAATTATATCCATTATAAAATAATATGGATACTTAAGAGAAATTTAATGTCCAATGAAAATTATTACAATAAAGTGATTGTTTTAAGAGAAAGTTAACAATCACAAGAGAATGTGATATTGTAAAATAAAATTTATCACTTGGTAAATTTTAATTCAAATCCCCTTGGATAAAATAATTCAATGTGAAACTTAAAATACCTTATGGAATGAAATTGTTATATTTCATGTCAAATGGATAGTATATACACCACATAGGAGTGAATTTGTGCATAATAACAAATAATCCTCAGGGGAATGTAAATTGAGACGAGATTCCTTATAAAGACCATATCATTGAAGTGAGACTTAATCAAATGAATAGATTATGTGTATCCACTATAAATGCACTTAGAAAACGTTTAAATAAAATTTAAGGTAATAAAAATTAATTTCACACATAATCTTAGCATGACACAAACAATTAAGTATGAGTTTAACCTAATGAATGGAAATTAAGTTAAGAAATCCCTCACCACTTGTAATTAGGCAGATAATATTCCCCATAAGAATAATAATTATCAAATGAAACATTTAATAAAATAAATATAATGATATTAATGATATTATATATAAATGTCATCATTTCTACATCACACACAAGAAATAAGTGGTGAATAATGCATATATCTCATAGAAGTAAAAGCGATATGAGAAACCCTTAACTCAAATTCGACTTTCTTAAAACATGTTCAAACCTCCTGTATAATGATTTAAATAATTTTATTATTTTATTATATAACTATATTAATATTTATAATAACTTATAAAATCATTTTATAACATATTTACTTAATAACATTTCATTATTTGCATTGTTTTGGGTGTCTTCATTTCATGCTTTCATGATCGATTCATTTTTGAATAATTATGGATTTTTTGAAATGGAATTAAAAATATCGAAGTGGAATGAAATTATTGTAATGAAATTAAATAAATATAAATGTTCCTATAAATAATTTTTATTTCTTACATGATGATGATTCATTTGATAAAATGTTAATGATAATTTTTTTGGTATAATTTGGCTGTTTTTCTAACCATCACGAACTAGTTTCATTTTATTTTTTTTATGTCTATATATTAATTTTAGATAATGAAATAGGTTATTATATAACAATTAAAATATTATTTTACCAAAATAATACTTTTATGACCATCCATGATGGTAGTAATAGAAAACGAACAAAATCATTATTCACGGAGACGGTTAACAACCATAATTTGGACAATGGTTTCATTACTTTGCATATGAGGAGGCAATAAAAGGGATGGATATAAGATATTAAATTAGAAACATAAAATTAAATTATATAATTTATTATTGAATTATTATTCCTTTATGGATGAATGAGTCGGGGATAATTGAGAAGAATAAAATAAAATAAGATAGGTGGTTTGA
Organism: Viscum album; assembly: GCA_963277665.1. Lineage (NCBI taxonomy): Eukaryota > Viridiplantae > Streptophyta > Magnoliopsida > Santalales > Viscaceae > Viscum > Viscum album. Next base: position 570,591,641 of record OY728134.1, on the reverse strand, counting down.
GAAAATTACCTCTTGAATATCACCTCCTTAAAGGATTCCTTAAGGACCTTAGAATTAGTAATTTGGTGGGACCAATAGAACTTTTTTGTGGTTAGAGTGGGTATTATATTTTATGGTATATATTTTATGACATTAATGTTTTTTAAGAGAAATGGGGTGGTGAAGAGAGGTATTTATACTTGAGGAGGAGTGGTTTTAAGTGATTAAATAATGATTATTTTATATTTAAATCCAACTACATTTGGGTAGAATTAATTAACATGAATTTGTATGATAATTAATGTTTTAAATTTTGGTTAGGTTATATTAACACATCATCCAACCATTTAATTTTATTGTTTTTAGTTATTTTAATCTCTTACCTTTTAACTTTAACCCGCTACATTATTTTACCTATACCATGGTAAATCTTTTTTTAACAATGGTTACTTTTTGTGCCTAAAAAATGTAAATGACCATATAAAAAAATTTAGATATTATTATTCGAATTACGGAACCCATTTTACCACATTCAATTAATATTTTTGGAAAAATTATATTTAATATTAATCTCACACATGAGACAACATAACTGATTTTTAAGAAGAGAAATGTTTAAAAGTTTGAAATGTTTGCATATCAAAATTCAAAATTAAAATGGTTTAAATTATCCAAATATTATTAATGTATGTATAATTTAACTATTTTTACTTTAAAATCAATTGAAAATATAATTTAACATTATATATTATTTAGATGAAAAGTCAGTTTTCAATTAAAATTTAGTATTTTTCAATATTTATCAAAAAGGAAACATCTAAAAAAAACAAAAAATTCACCATAAGATAATATTTATATTTTTATTTAAAAAATGAATTTTATTTTTTCAAATAAAATTTATAAAAATTTAAAAATTTATTTTTTTAAATAGGTGTTCTATTAAAAGGCGAAAAAATTGTTTTTTAGAAAACTATATCCTTTTATGCTTAAAATTGGATTTATTCTTATCTTAAGACTATAAATATTATTGGATTAATTTGAAAAAATTTAGAAAATATATAGCATATAAATTTCATTAATATCTTTCACTAATAGTGATTAATTTAATTTATTAAGATAAAATATCATTATGTGTATAAGAATATTTTTTTTTATAAAAACACATAATTTATGTTAAATGGGTATTTATATTAATTTATAATTAATTGGTAACCAATTAATTAATTTTATAAACATGTTTAAACTATATTTTCATAATTTAGTTAATCTAATTCATTCTTTCCATTCCAACAGCTACGTGATAACTATCAAAACTAAATAATAATATATAATTATTTGTTTAAGATTAATGTTCAATATAATGTAAGACATGAAACATAGTGTTATTTTAAAAATATTAGGGTTTTAAAATACACTCCATCCATTAAGAAACACAAAATCACTATTTGTAGGTTGTATGAACTACTACCTCTATGTAGTAACGTGTTTAATTTTCCTTCACTACATTACAAGGTTAATATAAGGATGGTATTAAAGGATAAATATGATATTTATGATATCATTATGATTCTAGTGTGACAAATTTAATAACCTATTTTTTATATGACCAACAAACAATATTCTTTAGTTTAATCATTTAAAATAAGTCTAATAAGTGGATAATAGTTTATTCAAATTGTATAACATTTTCATAACCATTAATTCTTCTTATACATACTTATAATTCTGATATATCACACTAATAAATACTAAATAATGTCATTATACTCATATTATAATTATATTACAACTAAACCATCTCATAATCATCCACTAATTAGGTTACATTCATGTTTGGGTCGGTTTAACCACTTACTTGAACAATACTATGCATTTTTGTCGTTAATGAGTATGAGAAATTATTTATTGGTTTAATATGATTAAATGTGTAAATAATTGATTTTTTTGATTTAGGAGATATTATATCAATATCTAATTCATCAATTAAGGAAACACTCTTCGTTTATCAAAAATTACCCAAAATTCTTATTATCAACTCTATCTTCAAGGATAAAGTATAAATCAATTATGAAAGGAATTTGAAAAATAGTAAATTATATTAAATCAACCCTGAAAGTATCCTTAATGTCCTAGTAATAATTTAATTTTTAATAATAATGAATACAAGCACCTTTATTATGAAACTATCACAAAAGATAAAAACTATAAACACCAATGTGGAAAATCTAAAGAATTCATATAGAGAATGACCATTTATGAAGAGTAAGAATAAAATTAAATATGATTAAGTTTATTAATTAAGTTACTAAAATATATATGTTTATAATACATGATGATAATTTTTTTTTGTGTAATTAAGGATAATAAGTGAGGGTTTTTCCATCTCAAATTTCTCTCCATAAGACATAATTTGTATTATGCACCCAATTTCTTTTATATGGAGTATATAATACCTATTTGAGATGTTATATCATGAAATTAATTTATTTAAAGTATTTAAAGATCAAGTTTTATCCCACTGTTATAATAGATTGTAATTAAGTTTCCACCCAAGAAATAAGTGGGTTTTTTCAATCTCAATTTTCATTTTTTGGGACTTATGTTATAATCACCCCAAAATTTCTTTTCTGTAGTGAATAAATTTAAATTTAATAATTTTTCCCATGTTACTCATGAAATTAAAGGGATTTAAAATTATATATTATTATACATATCAGATATTCTTTTGATTCAAGAGTTACCTTTTCCATGGTGGAAAATCAACCTAAGTTTTGATAAAGTAAAAGTGTGTGAAATTTCCTACAAAATATATTCCTATCTAGATATCGGAAATTTAATATGGATATATAATATATGATACTAGGGTTAATAACCTCTAAAAGTTTTGGTTGATCATTAAATCAATCATCACCCTGATGCATTATGAGTGGTCCTAATACTGTACACATGGCGAGACACTCCTATGGGATATGATTTGGAATATTCACATGTTCTTAATGAACCATGATGAAGGATTTTTTTACCATTTATTTGGTATCCTACTAATGAAGTCTATTAAATCCAATTACTATCTTTCATGGATAACCTGGAACATTTTATGTACCCTCTCCACTATACTTATTTGATAAGGGTACTTTATGTTACTTTGATGATGCCTCATGGCTTACAAGTTGATTAAGGGATGTTATTCTAGACATACACATTATTCTATTTAATGGGGAAGTATTTTACATCCATATTTCTCAATATGTGGATAAAAAAGTTTTATTCAACAAGAGGTTCCTTGGTGAATAGTATGAAAGGAATTGATGAATCTTAGGGTGAATTAATTGGACTTAAATAAGTGGAGGGTGGGGTCTATCATTATATAGCCCCTCGATACATCGACAGGTCTCATGAGACAAAAAAGGTCTATTTTTTGTGTATTACTATTACTATGATAGGAAAGTGTATTGAAAAAAGGCCACGATAGCATGTGATTGAGGTCCAACATTATGAATTCCATCAGTTTATGATCAATGATTATTATTATCCATGTTTTATTTTATTTTCATTGATGTAGAATGACCTCAGTGTTAGTTGATTACAGATTAATTTTGTTCATTTATTCTTTCTATATCACTTATTACATGTTTATGTTATGTAAGCTTCCATTTTATGCTACTCCTTACTGAGCATATGATCTCATCCTTATTTTTTTCCTTTTCCCCAAGAAACTTAGAGGAAGAGTATGTGTAATTTTCCAGGACTTAATATCAATGATAACAATGTTCAAGAAATGTGTACATGTTTCATATCATATTTTCAAGTGTAATTTATATATTTATCTAGTATTCTAATACTAATAAATTGTTCTATCCTTTGGGAACACTTGTGCTTTATAACAATAATTTAATATAACAATCATCTCTGGGTTTCTAGAGTATGAGATGTTACTGTTGGTATCAATATAAGTTTAATAGAAACCTTGTGGATTATATTTAGATAAACAAAGTAAAATAGAACAAATACTATGAAAAGACTTTAAGATTTCTCGGGAACACTCTAGAAAACATAGTAGGAATTTTATTTTACAATTTAATATCATGACACAATTATGTGTATGCCATTATAGAGAGATAAATACTAATGGGAGGAATGGGAACCATATCAACACTCATATTCAATGTAGGGATATTACACCTAAACATGTTAATGAATATAGAGTTAAGTTTAATCAGTTTATAACCATATTATAGAATTTAACCTTGGTTATGAAAAATAAGCTTGCTTGTATATAGTGACCAGCTGATCCAAAACATGGTGTAACTATGATATATTGCTTCATATGGAATCAACCTCCAGTATTCAATGGAACTAATAATCCAATGGTAGTTAAACCATGGATCAAGTACTAAGAGAATATATTTATCTCTTTAGGAAGTAGTGAAAAGGAAAAAATGATCATGGTAGTCTATCGTTTAAAGGGATATACAGACCAATTTTGGTCACCAATTTAGAAAACTAAAGAGGAAGATCATGTGAAATTTATAGATAAGGAATATATCCTAAGAATATATTATGTTCCTATGGAATAAAATTTCATTGATGTTTTCCTAGAATAATTTTGTGATCATCCAATAAAGCATGAAGTTCAGTTCTCTATTACACTCATTCCTAGTATAAGGAATTTATTAAAACTCCACATAGAATGGTACAAGTGGGGTTAGTGGAGTTGAAGAAATAATTTCAGGAGTTGAGTGATAATGGATTTATACTCCAGAGTGTTTTATCATTGTTATGACTTATTTTATTCATGAAAAATAAGTATAGGTATATGATATTGTGTATTGATTATAGGGACATCAATTCCATCACTATAAATAATAATTATCATTTTCCATGTATTGATGAATTATTTGATCAACTTCAAGGAGACCAATAATTTCAAAAAGTTCCATATTTTCTATGGTTATCATAAATTATGGTTGAAGAATGATGATATAATGATGATGGAATTTTAAACAAGGTATGAACATTTTAAGTTTATGGTAATGCCTTTTGGATCGACTAATTAACCTTTTTTCTTTACGTGTCTAATGAATATAATGTTCAAGGCATGTCTTGATAACGTTAAGTGGTATTATTAGATAGTATATTGATATTATCTAATAGATATAAAGTCTATGAGAGTCATCCTTAAATAATTATAAAGACTATAAAAAAATGAATTATATGAGAATTATAGTAAGTATAAATTTTAACTCAATGGATTTTATTTTCTTGGCTAAATTTCTGCCAAGGATAGGATTTCTATTGATACCTCAAAGATAAAATTATCAAAAGAATATACTACTCTAGAAAATATAAATTAGATTTAATGTTTCCTTAATTTGGTAGGTTATAATCAACAATTTTTTTCAAAATATCACCTCATTTTATAACCCATTATCCTAGTGAACACATAAAGGTATTAAATTCACATAGTTAAAGGAATGTGAGGAAAGTTTTTAATAGATGAAGATGAGGCTGGTTAATGCACCGATATTAATTCTACCATCAGGTAAGTAAGGGTTTGTAATTTATATTGATGTAACTAAGAAAATACTTGGTTATATCCGTAAACAGAATGATAAAGTGATTTCCTATAAATCAAGGAAATTGGAATTACATCAACAAAACTATCCAAATCATGACCTTGAGTTGGAATATATAATATTTTATTTGAAATTATAGATACACTTCCTCTATGGTAAAATATGTGAGAAATATATAGACTATAAGTTTTTGAAGTAAATATTCTCTCATAAATACCTCAACATGAGGCAAATAAAATGGTAGTAACATCTTAAGGACAATTATTTCTTAATATACTACCAAAATTTTAAGGGAAAATGGTGGTTGATGCATTTAGTATGAGGGAATATGGAGTTATGACCATGATGAGGATTAAGAGGTATAGCTACCCAAGACTTTTATACATATTATTATATGATTTTTAAACATAAATATCAAATAAGTATAATCCTAAAGACCGTGAGAGATAGTGTCTTTGGAAAAAGCAGGTTCATAATATATCAAAGGAACATAAAACATTGCACCCTTATTTTATTCTCCATAATGAGCTCCTAAAATCTATTTGATCCCTTAAAACTACTTAGGATAACCTGGAGAATACATAAAAAAGAGTGATATAAAAATCAAAATAAGGGAATAAACACAATAAAGAATCATAACATGTGATTCAAAGGTATAACATGATATCATAGAATAGGAATAACAAGAGTAATCACATGGGAATATAATATAAATATCATGGAATCATAAGATCTCGAATCATAGGAAATGTGGCAGCAACACAAAACATAACATAAACATGAGTCAAGTCTAACTACCTAGACAATATCACATGGTGGAAAAAGTTCCATATCAGATTAGGTTTACTACCTAATCTTATACATGACACCTCATGAGACTTAAAACATTGCCGAATTCATTAGAGAAATATATTAGTGTACCCAACGTTAAGATATATCAAGATCAACCGACACTATCTGGGCACATCCATCATAAAATGTTCATGATTTATGAGTTCCAAGAAATGATATCAATCATAATTAATAAACATAATAATTACCCATGTAAATAAATGTGTTACAAAATCTTATCTTATATCATAATCAAAGGAACTTTCATAATGAATAAATTTGTGAGATGAATTTAAGGCATGTATTAACCCATAAATGTAAAGGATAGTGAGAAAGGTAAATATGTAATAGACATATATATAGTATTTAAAATCATTAAATAACATTAAAGGTAGTTTTCATTGATTAATATAAATACTTTTAAAAGGATTAAAAACATTTTTGAGGAAAATAAAATTTCATCTTTGAAAATAACTTTTGAAAAACTAAAATTCATAAAATATTTTGGAAATACTTTTATTTGAAAATAACCTTGGAAACATATAAATTATGATTTAATAAAAATAATGTTCATTATGGTGGAAAATATAGTTCATTTTATACACATTAAAATAGATATTCCTTTCAAATTTTAAATAAAAAAGTCAATAAGTACCTCATTTTGAAAATGAAATGAAAATTCCTTTTAAATAATTTTTTTAAAATTAAAAAGGGTAAAAATTATTGTAAAAATAACATAATAATATTAAAGAAATTAAAAACACTAAAATGGACATTGAAGAGAAAGGGTTTTCAACTGAGGAAAGAAATAAAGTCAATTTTCCTTAAAAAAAATTCTCAATTGTTTTAAGTACCAAAGAGAGGAAAATAGTAATATTTCTTTAAAAGTTCATGAATAACTGGGGGAAAATAAAATTTAAGGTTTTTATTTGGAAATTATCAAAAAAAATCCAACAATGTAAATTCAATAATAAAAAAAACCTAATTAAAATAATATTGAAACATAAACCCTTACCGATTTTGTAACCTTTTAATCATAACTCCCATACATGAAGTAGATTAATTTTAGATTAAAATATTATTATTTATAATTAATTCATGATATAATATGTAAATGGGTATTATATACACCATTTAAAATAAATTATGTGCCTAAAATAACATGTGTCTCAAAGAAGAAAGTTTGAGATGAAACTCTCACCTCAAGCATAAATCGCCACTTGTGTTCCATTTATTCCTAAATAATAAAATTATTTTAATTAAATTAAATTAAATTTTCAATTTTATTATTCCTTTATTTTATTTTTTACCATTTCATATTCAATTACTTAACTAATTAATTTCTCATCGAACGTTTTGATGAAAAATTGCTCATATATCCAAAATCACTTTGTTAATTTGACTGAGGTCAAAGAGATTATTATTTCATCATATTAAGAATGTCAATAATGAAATAATTATAATTTTTATACATAAATTATACTTTAAAAAAATCATGATGGATGGTTATGATAAATGAACTACGTTTTAATCATGGAGATGGTAGACAATACATACACATGAGTAACATTTCCATTTTTCGATGATAATTAAGGAAAGAAGATAAGTGTTATTTTATATTTAAAGTAATATATTATATAATAAATATAATATTATTTATTTAAATTACCTTACATATACCATCCATGTGATGCGGTAATAAAAATTAATCACATCGCTTTGCGAGGCTGTAGTCCACCGTACACATAAATGACGTTATCATTTATTAAATGGAAGGTAATGTAATCAAGTATATGATATATATATTTTAAATAATGATTAAAATTTCATTAATATCATATATACACATAAACGTAATACTTATTACCTTCCATGTAAAGTGTAAGTAAAAAAGTCATCATATCACTTCACGAGGCGGTAGTTCGTTATACACACGAGTGATGTTATTATATTCCATATTGAATGGAAATTAAGGAGTGTGTGATATTATAATATTATAAGTATAATTATATCATAAATATAATATATAAACATTAAATAAATAATTATATCTTTCTTTTATAATCAATGATTGAAAATGAATTACGTTAGTTCGCATGGCGGTAGTCTGCCGTACAAAGGATCAATGGTTTAATTTACTATTTAAGAAAGAAGAAGATGGTTTTAGGATATGAAAATTAATTAAAAAAAATATAATTATATTTAAGATACTAATTTTATTATATAATCATGGTTTAATGATATTTTAAGAATATAGAATAATAAATAAAATAAAATGAAGGATTAAGAATGTTACCTCTACTTCGGACCACCACTTTAGGATTATACCTAAAGTCTTACTATATTGAATTTATAATAAAACAAAGGCTTATAGAATTAGTTTAGGAAATTAATTAAGTCATTTGGATAGGTATTGGACAAAATAATGGGTTTTTAAGTGTTAATAAGAGAGGGGCATCAGTGGCCTTTTATAAGTGGGGGAGAAAAAACACTTGGAAGTTTTGAAAAGAAAGAATTACACCCACATTTTTCAACTGAAAAAAAGGATCCAAAATGGACCATTTTAGAATTTTAGAAGTTCTATGTTCACAATATGACCATAAAATATAAATTATACAAGTTTTGGATCATTTTTAACCCTTATTGTTTTAATTTAACCCCCGGGTAAAACTGTTTTTACCATAATCACGATAATTAATTTTTACTGCTTGTACTATTCATTATGGTAAAAAATTAAGTTTCCATATTAGATAATATAAATTATTTTGAATAAAAATATGGAATAAATTTTTTCAAATTAAAATAACGTAATTGATATATTATAATTTAAAATTAAACCTCCAAACATGTTGAAAAAAATGATTTTTCAAGAAATGCATTTTTCAAGCAAAAGATGAACTTATAATAACTATATAAAAATTAATAGTAATTAAATTAATTTAAAATAATATTCATATATGTATTATATATATTTAATTTAAACCATTCCTCATTATGGGTTGTTTTATCAAATTAAAATGGAGAAACATTATGCACTTTAAAAAGAGTTTTCATAAGAAAAACGTGTTTTTAAACACAAGAATAAACTTATAATAAAATACCATAAAAAGATGATTTAAATGAAATTAATTGGATTTAATATATATTAATAATAATTATGTTAATTGAAAATAAAATTTTGATAATAACGGGACTTAATTTATTAAAAATTAATGGCAATTTTATAAAAATTTGTATTTTCACTATTCACTGAAAAATTATTTTTTACTAAAAAAATCCCAAAATTTCAGCATAAGTTAATATAGTTATTCTTATTTAAAAAATCAAGTTTATTTTATAGAATAAAAATTTGAAAACATCTAAAAAATAATTAAAATATTATCTCACAAAAAACAATATTTTTTTGAAATAATTATTTTTATTAAAAATTGAGTGATTATTTCCTAAGAATTTATAAATAAATTTATATTGGGTAGTACATTTATATAAATTTTATAAATTATTTAATCCTATTAATACCCAAAAATTTTATGGATGTTTTATAGTAGTCTTATTATAAAATTTTTATAATATGTCATGGTTCATTTAAACTCAGTGTTGTGTGTTGAATACGCTATCAAACATAGTGATCTTTCAAAATCTCAAGGTTTTATAACATGGATACCATATATAGAGATCTAGTAAATATTTATATAGTTATTTCTAGTGAAGGGTATCCATCATTAATTTTCCAAGAAAATTCTAAATCATCCTTACAACAAATGATAGAGAAGTCTTAGCCATATGATGACAACTTACAAAAGAAGATTAAATTAGTGAGTGATGGGAAATTGAGGGAATTTATATATACAGACAGAGTATTGAAGTTTGGGAATATTTTATGTGTTCCATATATATCAGAATTGAAGAGGGAATTGTTATATGAAGCATATATCTCAAATTTCTCTACACACCTAGGTAACACAAATATTTATAGGTATTTAAGAGAATATTTTTGTTCGATGGTATGATGTGAGAAATTGTGGATTATGTGTCCAGCAACAAAGTATTCTAGTAATTAAAGGCTAAAAAAACATCATAAGGGAGTAATAAAACCACTACCTATACCTATATGCAAGTGGAATGATGTTACAATTGAATTTTTCATTGTACTCCCAATGGATCCAAGGAAGAATGATTCTATATATGTAATTGTTGATCGTCTTATTAAGTCTTCTTATTTCTTTACGATAAGATAAGATCCACCCCTTGAGCATATCACTTAGCTCTATATTAATGAAATCATAAGGGTTAATGTGGAATATCTATCCATTGTATCTGATCACAACCCTCAATTCACATTGATATTCTAAAGGAGTATTCAAAGGGATCTCAACACTAATACACATTTAAGCACCACCTATAATCCCCAAACTGATGGACAGTTCGAAAGTACTATTCAGACGTTGGAAGACATGTTGAGATCATGTTCTATTGAATTCCAAGGTCTGGGGTATTAGTACCTAACTTTTTTGGAGTTTTCATACAATAATAGCATCCAATCGAGCATCCATATGGCACCATATGAAGCATTGTATGGGAAGGGGTGTCATACTCTAACATGTTGGGAAGAAATTGGAGAAAAAAGATTATTTGGAAATATATCATAGAGGAGATAATTATTAAATTATTAACTATTTGAGATCATATTAAAGCATCCCAATGTAGAAAAAATATCTATGATGATAACCAAAGGAAAGAATTGTAATTTCAAGTTAGAGATCATGTATTCTTGAAGGTCTCACTATATAAAGGAGTTGTAAGATTTGGTATAAAGGGAATGTTAAACCCTATATATATTGGCCTGAATGGATTCAAGGACTTCATTTTTTATTCATTTTTTGATAATCCCCATTTTAAGGGTTGAAGGTGAACACATACATGGCCTGTAGGCTTCATGACATTACAGGACCCAAAGGTCTTACAGGAATTCATCCCATACAATGACTACTTGAAACTGCCCCTCCCCTATGTCTGCATCGTGATAAATACTCCACCTTCGCATGACTAGTGGGATAACTGTCATGTACAAGGATGCACAAGCCTAGTACCGATGGAAAATCCATACCCTATCATTCTTCCAAGTCCGATTAGATTTTCTCTAATGAATGTGTCTACTCTGAATCCTCCTCTAGGACCTTGTTCTTTGAAATTCAGTCCAGTACATGAACAATTCATGTGTCCCTAAGGCCTTGAGGTGTCCAAAAATCATTACTATCCCAAATTCATTGGGTGGGCCGAAGTCCTTGAAGGAACCAAGGACCAAACCGGTGGCCTAAAGGACCAAACGAGTGAGTAGTTTCAGCTACTCTAGTACTTAACAATACCAAGTATAATACCTGCTATAGTTCCTGCTGAGATTCTTGAAAATAAAGTGAAATTATTATAGAATTAGAAAACTAATTTGGTAAAAGTCCTTTTGTAGAAATCACAAATTAGAAGAGGAAACATGGGATCCTAAAGAATATATTAAGAATAAGTATCCACATTTGTTTAATAGCTTATATATACCCCAATTCTATGTATGAAATTATTTAAGGGGGGAAGAATATAACACCCAAAACTCTACTGTAGCATATAAATACCATACCATGAACTATTTCATAAATGTACCCTATAAATATCCTTTATTAAAGAATCTATTGAAAAGTTAAATTTTAGAATTTTAAATTAACCAAACAAATTCTATTTTTAAATTAATTACAAAAAAATATTTTAGTATTACTTTTTTAGTTTTTTCTAAAAAGGATAGTTTTTAGTAAAAAATTACAGTTTTCACGAAACTTGTAATTTGGATGAATTTACCGTTATATAATAATGACATAGAAGTTTAGAAACCATTTTAAGTAATAAAATAAGAATTTAAGTAACAAAATTATTCATTTCACAATGTTCTTTGAACATTAAAAAACCTATGGAAAAAAATTTAAGAACTCAGTAAAATGTTACTTTAATATAAAAATTATTTTTATTCTTTTAATTTAATCAATTATTTTCAAGAGAGATTCGGTTTTGGAATTCCTTAAAATCATCATAAAATTTATTTCTTTTTTAAGAAATCAATTTATGTCATTAAAGTCAGGAACCAAAATAAATTTACATTATATATAATTTTAAATCTTAAAACATTATTTCTATAAAAAGGATTTTTATGCAATTAAGTGTATTTATTATAAAATTACATTTTCACACCATTATAAATTTTATTTGATAAAATTATTTTTCAAATATGGAATTATATGTATCAAATTAAGTAAAATTTTAAATCTTAATCTTGTGCATTAAATTCAGTTTTACCTGGTGTAAAAGTCCTAAAAAATTTAATAAATATTCCTAGAATTTATTTTTTGATATTTGGGTCGACCTATACATGTGTACCCTTAATTTGTTTCCATTTTGAGCCATTTAACCCTAAATAGTTCCATGTAATTGTTGAAAAAATAAACAGTGTTCCCAAAACTACCCTTCCCTTCACTTATAAAAGGGGAACATATTCACCACTTCAAGAAATACCTCCCATTAGAAATTATCATTTAAACTCTTCCTTTTCTATCCATATAACCCTATACCAATAAAATAATACACTATTCACTCATATTTATCCCAATCCCTTAATTTTCAAGGATACTACCAAGGAAAAATCTAGTCATTGACGTGAGTATTATCAACTAATTAGATTTATTATTAATTATATTCATTGAAAATTTATTATGTACACACTAGTATAATTATATTATTATCATTTATATAATTTTATTATGTTATTTTAAGGGTACTATCATTATTTATTCATATACCACATCCCTTAAGAAAAAAATTATTGTTCCTATGTTGTGCGGACTACGACCTCTATGATGTAATGTGTTTTTTTCCTTCATTGAATTACAAGGTTGGAAATAAGGATAGTATTAAAAGATAAATATGATGTCTATGATATAATTAGGATTATTTTGTGAAAAATTTAATAACCTATTAATGACATGAACAATAAACAATCATCATTAATTTAATTCTTTAAAATAAGCACACTAAGAGGATAATCTTTTTTTTTCAAATTGAGTAATGTTTTCATATCCATTAATTATTAATATAATTCATTATAATAATGATATTTCACAATAATAAAAAATAAATAATATAATTATACTCATTTTATAATAATATTACAACTAAACCATCTCACAATCATCTACTAATCATGGTAGGTTCAGGTTTGGGTATGTTTAACCGACTACTTGAACAATACTATACATTTATGTCATGGATGAATATGAGAAATTATTTACTTGTTTAATATGATATAAACCTTTAAATAATTACTTTTTATTGGTTATAGAGATATTATATCAATATCTAATTTACCAATTAAGGAAACACCCATCATTCGTCAAAAATTACCAAAACAAGCTTATTATCGAATTTATCTTCATGGATAAAGACTAAAAAATAAATGAAAGTAATTTGAAACATAATAAATTCTTACAAATATCCCCTAAAATTATATTTAATGTCCTATTAATAATGTAATTTTTAATAATAATTAATATAAACACCTCTATTATGAAACTAGTACAAACGATCAAAGCTATAAACACTAATGTGGAAAATCGAAAGAATTCTTGTAGATAATGAACATTTATGAAGAGTGTGAATGAAAATAAATATAGTTAAGGTTATAAATTAAGTGATATATATATATATTTATTTATTATACATTATGTTAAATTATATTTTTGGAATTTAGGAAAATATGTAATGGATTTTCCCTCTCAAATTCCTCTCTTTGATACAAAATTTATATTATGCACCTAATTTAATTTATTTTGTATATATACTACCTATTTGAGATGTTATATCATAATATTCATTTATTCATGGTATTTTAAGATTAATCTGAATCCCTATATTTCAATGTTTTATGATTTAATTTCTACCCAATCCATACGTGGGGTTTTTCCGTCTTAGTTGTCATTCTTTGGGACACATGTTATAATCACCACATATTTTATTTTGTGTTGTGAATAAATTTACATGGAATAATTTATTATATGTTACTCATAAAATTTAATGTTATTAGTATTTTATATTATTATCCCTCTCTCAAATTATTTTTATTTAAGAGTTACCTTTTCCATGGTGGAAAAATCAGTCTATGTTTTGGTAAAGTAAAAGTGTGTGTAATTTTCTAGAAAATACATTACTATCATGATACTATAAAGTGGATGTGGTTTTAGAATATATGTACCTAGTTTTAATCACCCTAAAAAGTTTTGGTTTACCATTTACTCAATCATCACCCTGATTCATGATGAGTGGGCCTAAGACTGCACACCTTTCAAGACACTTCTGGGTGATATACTTTGGAATATTCACACGATCTTAATAAAATATGCAAATGGATTTTTACTACCATTGTCTTGGTCTCCTACCAATACAATATATTGAATCTAATTACTATCTTACATGGATAACCTATACCATTTTATGTACCCTCCCCACTATATTTTTTTCATAAGGTTACATCATGTTACTTTGATGATGCCTCACAACTTCCAAGTTGATTAAGGGATGTTCTCAAAGAAATCCACACTATTATATTGAATTGAAAATTATTTTTTGTCTGTATTTATAAATATATATTGGAATGAAACAAGTGATGGTTGGGGCCTAGCAATATATATCCCCTTGATGCATTGATAGGTCTCATGAGACAAAACATGTTGGGTTTTGGTTTATCATATTCCCCTGATAGTAATTTTTCTTGGAACATGGCCTTGAAATTATGTTTTTTATGTCCAAAAATATACATTCAATCAATATGAGATCAATGATTATTTTTTTCCACATTTTCTTTTATTTTCATGGATAAAGCATTCCCTCGGCTTTAGTTGATTATGGATTCATGTTGTTCATTTATTATTGATATATCACGTATGTCATGTTTATGTTATATAATATTTCATTTTATGATACTCTGTATTGATCATCTGATCTCACCTATATTTGTTTTCTTTTTCCCAGTAAACCTAAAGGACTTTGTGTAATTTTTAGGGATATGATAAAGGGATAATAATGTTATTAAAATGTATTTATGTTGTATCTCATGTTTTCAAGTGTAATGTATATATGTATCCAATATTATAAGACTACTAAAATGTTTGATCCTTTATGAAATCTTATAATTTATACCAATAATTTAATTTAGCTATAAAATCTAGGTTTCTAGAGTCTAATATGTTACACCATTCCCCATGAGTCACCAAACCCACTTATGGTAACTATAATTATTGATAACCCTCAAATTATGGCTTGGTCTGGAGACTAAATATGGATTAGTATACCTCTATCCCAATGTCACTGAATTCATTAGCCTACCAATTACACCGAGCACTTTACAAACCCTAACAACAACCACAAACAAACTAATACATAGATCACATTATGAAGGCCTGGTATGATACTCCCCACCATAGGATTATCCATATCATCATCCCATTGATTCAATAATACTAAAAAACCTACATACCATCGAGATTTTACTCACATGATACTTGTTCATCAAAACCTGAAAACCCCGACCCACAATCCCAAATTTTGAGTCTTACAACATCAAATTATCCCAAAACAATCCTCACATTATCTATCCAACCATTGGTTGATAATGTTAGAAAGTCACATGCTTTATCCCCTTGAGGTACACCATACATCACCTAAAAATCTGAACTAAATTCATCATATAATCTATAACCACTATCCAGTATTTCCAAGAACACTAATGTTATAACATGTTTTCCATATAGTTTAAAAAAATCATTTTCATTATCCCATCTAACCATAGTTGATAATTCCCTTTATCCATCACCTAATTATGGAATTCCACCACATGAAAGACTTTCTTTCGATGTTTGAACCATCACTATGGTCGCTACAACTTTACTAAATCAATCTATCCCATTCTGAATTTTCCCATGATTTACAAAATCATCCCATAATCCTCTAAAACCTAAAATAATTTATATAGTGACCCAAGCCACACACTCCCTACCATCCCTTAAAGAAATCATGACCAAGAATTCTGAAGGTTCACCACATTCCTACTCCAAGAGAATTTTCACCATGGAACTACCCATCATAGATGTTTCTTAATCAAACTTGGAATTACATTAGAACTAACAAAATTCATTATACATAGATGAGAAGTTAAAAACTTCATGTAAATCATTGAATACACCATTTATTACCCAAACCACCATCCATCTAAGGATCCAAGTTTCCTGAAGTCACTCACTTCCAAAATCTATCAAAATATCATAATATGATTTTTTGAACATGTTACATCGCCCAAATCCTAAATATATCCATTATTTGAATGGATTTCATAAAATTGAGCCATAATGATGATATCCAATCTTAATTTAAAAAAATCTATTTTCTAAAATGATGCAACAATCCAACCATAATCTACCCAATTCTATATGGTCAGTCTAACCCTCAAAAATCACCCATGGAACTTTTTTTTCTTATATAACCAAAGAAAATACTAACAAAAACAAACACTGAACTCCACCATGCTTGAATATCACTCCATCCCTACACAACCCATGACCCACCCAACCAATATTTTATCCTAATATTCTAGGACATATCAAACCATGCACCTATCATGGAAAGAAAAACTCTATCATTTGTCCCTCAGTGAATGAGGATAAACTAGACCACATTAGTTGAAAAAAATTAACCTCCTTAACTGGAATAACCCCCATACTTACCCATATATACCTATAATCACTCTATAGATATCCACACTACCATATTAAGGAAACATCACTTGAAAAATTTAACAAATCAAGGGTTCCTAGCTAACCAATACCTCCCAACCAAGCACAAACCATACTCGAGCACTCCTACTAGGAGTGTATCATAAGGCACCTCATACATAGAACTACCCACTATCTTGTTTTCATCAACCATAAGAATTTATGAAATTATAATATTAATAAAACACACAAAAATCACCACAACAGTCCTAATTAATTAAGATTCCACTAATAATATAATCGATAAATAACTGAATAAGTTATTATTGACTCTTTAATTATTCAAAACTTATTCTATACAATTATCAAAACATTTCTTTTTTCATAGTTTTATAAAACCATTTTCTACATTTTAAAATCACTATTAAACCATAATAATTCATGCACATGTATGGGTATACCCATGTTCCTACTATGATATATAAACTCATTCAATATTTCCACCACAGGACGAGAGTAAAGACATAAAAAAATTACTCAAAAACACCATACTTGAGTAAATTTCTCAATAATAATAGTGAAAATTGATGAAAAATATACCATACCATGTAACTTGGACTTTCCTCAAACATGGTTAGTTATGACCAATCATAAGGTCTGTCTCAAACACGAATGAATACTGCCTCTAACAATAATCCCCAAAAGTAAAACATCCAAAAACAATGATTTAATACCACCTTATAATTCCATGACTAAAATTGCTTGAATGTCACTATAGTGAGAGCCCCACATAACCTTGGTCATTCCTCCTAATACACCAATGCTACTGACTAGTGATGAGAGCCTATAAGTATCGTGGTAAGAAAATACTCTCAATACCATCACATTTAATAATGGGTAAATAATAAATAAACATATAACATTATATTATGAGAAAGGAATTATAGTTAATGGAAAACCATCAATAATAGATATTATTAACATTCAATAATAATAATACACCCAGGATATGCATAAAAATATATAACTAGAGTCTCCCACCAAGCCAACTAGTATAAGATAAATAGAAAAAAACTACAAGGGATACTCAATTAAAAACTAGAGGGCCCAAGAACTAGTCTCCCAACATCCATTTAGCTACTCTATCAAGATTACTCCTCTACGTGCCACCTTAAAGTGAAACATAAGGTCTGCACATGTACCAGGGTTCCTGTGTAGGGTGTGGGCATAAAACTCAATAGGGTCTCACAAAATTCTCTTTATATATTCCATTATATACAGTTTATAGATTTATGGTAAAAAATAGGAAACAATATAATATATAAGTAATCATGTCATCCACCATGATTCCTAACCTCACATGCTTCAACAATTGCCTATGGAGAAGTCATATCACTCCATAAACCCAAACCCAAACCTTGTATCTTAGGGAAGGGTCTTGTAACTGAGTCTTAAATTATACCCTATCACTAATTTTAGGGTCTTGTACCAAGTATTGGTCTTATATACAATCACATACTGCCACACTCTCACTCAAAGTTGAGGTCAGGTACCACATCCCAATCACTACCCTCCCACTCAGGGCAGGATCTCTTATATCATTTTGGCTGCCACACTCTCACTTATAATATTGTATTATATCACATCCCAAACAACACCCTCTCACTTAGGGTAATTTCCAATATCTCATACTAACCACTACCCTCTCACTAATCATAAGATCCCATTCTAAACCATGTATCAAACCACACATCACCCTGTTACCCAGGTTGGGGTCTCATTACTATTTCACAACATGGTTAGATCATAAATAATAATAAAAGTTGAATATAATATATAATCAAATAACCTATCCCACATCTAGCCACACACCGATATCCACCTATATCTTAGTTAGGAGGTAACACACATAGGTCTACATCACATGTCTTGACCAGCCTCGCTATCACAACATAACCCCCAAGTAATACATTGATACACCAACTACCTAATACCCTCATAGTTCATTCAATAACCCAATAGTGTCTCATGGAATCACATATAACCCTCTATTTTCACTATATCATGCCACTATTACTTAACCACACCCATAAATGTCTCATAGGATGATTATTCCCTTCTTAAAATTTCCAAAAAACTATAACAATGTGTGAAATAACCAAATCCACTCATTATACCCATGTAATACCCAATTTAACACTATTAAATCATCACATGAATTCCCACCTATTACCTATATCCATATCATACTCTCATCTTACTCCCTCAAGATCCACCTTCAGTAGTGATCTCATGCACCCTATTTATGATCATCAAGTATCACTAGGCTTCCCAAATATAGTGATTACACTCTTTCAAATCCCAGTGACATATAGATCCCAAGATCAACAACTCACTATGGATATTAGGTCCATTCCCAACATCTCAGTACTATCACTCATTGAGTCCCAAGATTCTAAGGGTATTTACATATCCTTTCCCAATAAATTTCCAAGACCTAACCCAAAGAGTTATCTTCCTCAAGGTCGAACCACTTAGAATCCCCTTCACTAACTCACCAAAGATCACCTCATTCCCAAAAAAACTCATCTCATGAGTCATGACCAATTTGAGGCCCTTTAATAAATTTTAGACATCACTACCCTTGGATACATATCCATGAGGAATCTAACAAATTCCCAACTTATGCATCGAACACTCAAGTCACTATTCATTGGCTTAACCTTAGCCTATCTCACAGATCTGGACCTACCCAGACCCTTTGTAGACTTCCCAAACCAAAACCCAATGCATACTCATGCAATGAACATGCATACACACATATGATTTAGTATCTGATTAACTAGTTACCTCTAAAATAGAGTTACCATCCTCATACCAATCTCTCAATCGCCATAAAATTTTGGACCAATCTCCATCATGATTCTAAGACCCATCTCACACCACATGGTATCATTAATTAATTATAAAAATATCTAACCAATTATTAAATTTAATTAAATGAGTCATAATCACTGAAAACTCACCAAGCATCCTTTTATGGATACAAAATTGAATAATGGTACAAAAATAAACCATGGAATACATTTTTCACACCTATGAAAAAAATTATTATCATACAATAATAAATCAGTTTCTATTTATGTTCCAATTTTGTGATAAACTTAGAAAAAATCATTGAACGATGTATTTTCAATGAAATATTCAGAAACATGTTAAATTCCTCATCCTTAGGTGACCTCAATCCATCGTATAAAAAATCCTCATCATATTGTTCATATTTCACTATGCCTTGAGTAAATTTGACATAATCCCTATCCTAGAGAAACCATAAATTTGAGATAATAAGAGGGAAGAAAAATGAAAGAAGGATGATGAAGAAATACCTTGGTTTGGCATGAAGAACAATCCTGATCTATCTCAAGTCCATTGGAGTAAAGAGGGATGAGGAGAGGTCAAGAGGGTGGCTTCCCTTATTAGTTCATCCAGCTAAGAAATGAAAAATCCGAGTGGGGGATAAATAAGGGGTCTGTAAAAGTCCCTTTTACCCCTCACTAAAAAAGGACAACTGAGTCTACCGAGTACCAAGTCAACCTTCACCTTGAACCTAGTGATCCACTAGCCATCTGATTCAACCAAACTAGCTGGTTAGTGGGGCTTTAGTCCTTATAAGTCCACTTACCAGGCCACTAATTACTTGGTGTCCCTCTATTAGGTACTCAATGTAAACTAATTTTTTAGCATCTAATTGAGACTTTGGTTTGGATTTGTTTCTAGTAGATGATGGATTTTTTATATTATATTTATTATCCATATATTTTTTTTAGGATGAATTAATTAGAAAAAGTATTCCATAAAGTGAAGTTGTGGATATTATAGATGTTTACCAGATTCAAAAGTGAAGATGTTCTTGAAGGTATCCATAAGGGAACCTGGTTCTCCAAAAGAGGAACTAAAGAAGGTTCAAATGTTTTCCCAAAAGACGAGTTTATTGATATGTTTGAGGTAAATTAAAATTATAGAAGTAATTTAGGGAGGATAATATATATTTTGGATCAATTATAGAATAATTCTATAAAAAAATTCATTGAGAATATTTTTGATGAATCAACTAAATATAATCCATAAAGGTCATTAAGACTAATACATTATAGTAACATCAAGAAGAGAATTAAAAATGAGAAAAAGTCCCAGAGTGTGCACTATGATGTGTAAGAGTAAACTAGGTACATATATAATTGTTATCCAACTATGAGGATAATATTTTTAAAAAAAAATTGGAAATGGTTCACCTTGTGTATATAAGAGTAACCAGGTATATACATAAAATTAATCCAGGCTAAACTCTCAAAAAAATAAAACGGCACAAGAAGTGCATTGTATATGTAAAGGTAATTGGTCCTACAATTTGGAGAAATGAATAATTCATGAAGAAGATACACTGAGATACTTAAGGGTCATTAACTCAATACATAAGATTCATTCAGTTTTGATTAGAATAAAATCTATAAAATTATTATATCACACTGAAATACATAAGATTGATTTTTAAGTGATATATAGGAGTTATTTCCAAAACACTGATAAATATATAAGGGTTATTACCATACAATTTTTGTTATCCCTATGATGTTAAATAACCTCATAGGGGGTGAATTATAGTATGAAATATTAAAAAAACCACCCCTTTGGATTTTGTTTCATCATTAAATAAAATTATATTCTCTCTCCTTTTCATAGAAAATAATAAATGGAAATTAAAACATGCATTAGATACAATAAGTTTTACTTGATTCACCATGACTAGGATACATCCATGGATCATACAAAGAAAATTTTACAATGTAACAAATCCACTAAATCATACTATTGTGATAATTTTTGGAGCAAAATCACTATCCATCCAAGTTTAAAACCATTTAAAATTTGAAATCTAACTATTTTCTCTATATCTACTAAAGTGAACACCCTACCCCTATAGTAGAAACTTTAGATGACTAGATCCAAGTTGATACACTCTTGAGTTTTCTTTATGCTCCAACTTAGTCAAAGAGATGAAAATAAACTTTATGCATGAATATTCTTCTTGGAGTGTGTAATCCTTGTGAAATACCCTATTGAAAAATCCTTGTGTGAGACCCTAGTTGAAACCCTTGCATGAGCTGCTAGGGAAAGACCATTCCATGAGACCCTGGTGTGAAACATGTCCATGCATCCCTAGTGTGAAACTATTATTTGATACCCCGGCATGTATCTCCCTTCACCTATGTGTAAAAATATGAGAACATAACTCCCTTGGACATACATGCAGTTGTGTGATCTCCTTCACTTTATAAAAAACTTATTTATGTGTTTCTTCTTATGTAAATTTTTTTATCACGTAATACCATTCACTTCATGTAAAATCATGACTTTATACTTTTCATTAGATCAAACCACTTAAGAAAATTACTCAACATATTAAGGAAATGTTAATGGGTATTTATAGGGATAAATTTACCACCTTATCCCCTCAAATTGCAGTCAGGCATCCGTTCCACCACATTATCCAACTTAGTCATGACCTTACACACTTCATGTGACCTCATCATAAGATACATTGGTCCTCATGCAGTATCATGATTTCATGTGACCGCAAGATGACTACTTCATTACTATCCAATATTCCTTCACATTCATTGCATGAATTCCTTTGAATCATGTGATCATGAGACTTCTAGTAATTGTTTGATTAAGAGAGATTGTGAGATACATCTTCCTTAGAAATCATTACTTTGATCACGTGATTAACTCATGTGGTCATGATATGTAATCACATGATTTACAGTGAATACAATAATTCTCCATCATTTTCAACTTTCTCCATATTACAAAATTTTCATAACTCCTTTATTCTCACATGATTCATGTGATTCAGGGTTTATGCACTCTATGTGATCATTTAGGACTTACATGCTCTGTATAATCCTTTGGTACTTACACGCTATGTATAATCCTTTGGTACTTACACACTCTGTATAATTCTTTTGAACACATGTGATCACAAGGTATTCCTTCATTCGTGTCATTACATGATCCTCTTACATTAATGTGGATAACATGAACTTTCTTTATTCACATGGATACTATGATCTTCCATCATCCACATAGATCACACGATATTCCTTCATTCATGTGAATAGTGTGATATTCTTTAGGAATTATGTTCCAATTATTCATTTTATCAAAATTCTCAGAAAACATAAACATATTTATGCCTCCTTTTAAAAAACAACATTTATCAAAATCTTCTAACCTTTTTACCAAAAACAATAACCTAGAAAAACCATCAAGGGGTATTTTTTACAAAAATCTTCCCCTTTGGTTTTTTCAAAAACACTTTAAAACTTCAAGAACCAACTTGTTGAAAATTCATGCACATGAGAAACCATTTTACATATGTAATCCAAGATTATGATCAAGGAATTCCTCAACATGTAATTTAATCCCACACGAGTCATGCTCAACGTGATAAATAATAACATCATGAAAATTTCATCAATGAATCAGTTAATTCTCAATATTTCCATTGGAAGCTGATACCAAAATATAAAACAGCCTAGCCATTAAGATCACTTCTCAACCCACATATATCAATAGCTAGAATTCTTAACCCGTCACTCCCTTTCATAATTCTTCTTCATTGATCGATTAGATTCGACATCATCACATTTAAAACTCTCTATGTCTTTATATTACCCTTATCATATTCTTCTTCTCCACATGACTTGATTAAGACATCATTTATCCCCCTTTTTTAACAAACAAAAAGTTACAAATTTTAGGTCTAAAATATGTTAAAGAATATATATCCAAAAATTGAGAAAACACAACAAACCTCAGGGAGAGGGGGTCATACATCCATATTGTTCAAGTATAGAGAGTTGAGAGAACTCTAAGATCCGGTCAATGTTATTTAACTACTTTTTTGCATAAGGCCTTTATCAAGATGTCTACAACTTAGTTCAGTAGGTACATACTCTAAGTTCAGAAACCCATGATCCACTTTATCCTTAATAAAGTGATATTTTACTTCATTATGATTCATCCTTGAGAGATGGAATTGATTTTTTTATAATATTTATAGAACTTTAATTATAAAAATATATTTTTCTTATATGATTCACTTTAACTCCCATATCTTCAGGTTACCACTTCATCCATAGTAATTATATGAAAGATTGAGTAGTCAAAATGTATTTCATTTATTTTGTGCTCAATGAAATTCAATCTTAATTCTTTATTAGTTAAGAAATATATATTCCACTATGATACAATGCAACACTTGATTTATAATTTCAATCATCTGCTATATTAGCCTAATATTCATCTATAAAACCCAATAAACCTTTCTATGATTTTTCATTGTATAGTAAACTGAAATCCATTGTTCCTTTTTTAACCTTTCATCATAGATTCCACTAAAATGATACCCTGATCTGATTCACCACATGACCTAAAGTGTGCCTCCTAGTATGCCAGAGGCTGCAGACTATAATTGGGGATCTAAGATGGAACTTTGAGGAGACTATACCATCATTTCAGAGTGCACAACCATGAATAAATAACCAAGAATCATAAACATAAAATTACATGGTAAGAATAAATAAAATGAAACAAAATAATACAGTGATAATATTAAATATAATAAAGGCCTAAATATCAATTCCACACATAAAACACCAATCGTCCACTAGAACAATAAAATATAAAATATAAACAATTGGAAAATAATTTTTTAGGATCTAAAACCAACTATAAACCATGTAACATACCCGGTCTCCAGTACCCTATCGAGTTTCTCTAGCTTGATCATTTGACTCAAAATAAGTAACTCTACTCAATCATGCAACCCTTGGTCTATACCTTATCCATCATGCATATGTGCTAAGGTATACATCCACACTAAAGTGTATGTATGGGGGGGTGAGAAATAAATTTCAATATGACACCCCCAATAGTAAACTAATAATCTATTGTCATAAGTTCATGATCATTAAAAATGCTTATCCTAGATAAAAAATGAATTATTTTTGGGAAAAAATCCTTCAAGGCATCATTACAACATTTTTGGGTTGCTTGTGTTTATTGACAATGTAGGCTTCCATGGTGAATTTTCAAGTTCCAAAGATGTTGTTAACAATCCATGTTGACAAAGAACCATGACAAAGGAATGGAAGATCTGGAGGCGGTACAAAAGAACAGATACAAGGTGGTGCCATTTTCCAGTGTTTGCCAAATTTTTGGGGATCAAAATTTGGAGTTTGGTGAGCATCGTGAAATATGGATTTCTTTGAATATTTCATCAAAATATGGAAAAGACATGAGTTTCGTGAAGATAGGATTCATGGATTGGATATTGAAAAGACAAGAAGAATGTTGACGGTGTTCTTCACGATTACGACAAGCTTCACGAACGACAGAGTTGAAGGGAAATGCGAGGGATATTCGCGGCAGCGGTGAAAATTAATTGATAGAACTCTCTACGATTAAAATGAGCTCTGTGATCCGAAAATTTCCGTGGTGCTTTCTGATTTTGAGAGAATTTCGGCAGGAATTTTGGAGCTTCGTGATTTGAGATGATGTGGCATTGACATTGCGCAGATGGTTTAAGGGTCGGTGGAATCGATTATAAATAAGACTCAACCCCATCAAGAGAAGAAGAGAGTTTTCCAAGAAAAATTTGTCACTCTTGACTTGCAAAGGTCGTTCACGAAGGCAGTGTGCTTCTTGAAAAGAAGATGCATCGCAACAAATAATCTAGCTCTGAAAAAGTTGTGTTCTCTACATTGGCTCAGTGAGCTTTGCGAAGGAAGTCACTCTGCAATGAATTGAGCTCTGCGATGACCTGAGCTCTACGATGGTGTGAGCTTCGTGAAAAAGTAGGAGTTTTTCTAAGGATTTTTTGAGCTTCGCGAAATTGGGAGCTTCGTGAAGTAGGGTGCTTTACGAAGGTTCTTCCCAAAGGTTGGTGCCCAGTGGTCAGGGGAAAAGGGGTATTCATCAGTGGATGAAATTTGGACTTCAATAGATCATCTACATAAATTAGAGGACACATTCATTAGTGGTAATGAAGAGACCTATAGGTCTATAAACTATGAGTAGATATTTTGAAGAAGTAGTGATCTCACTTCAGTTGAGAGAGCAGTGAGTTCTCAAATTGTGAGTGGTTGTAAACCAGGAGGGACTGTGAGTTTGCTTCAAACATGTTAACAACAGTGTGCTTATAGTGAAATTCGTACATCAGCACACTACTGGTGTATGATACTTGGATGTAGCCTAGTGAGGGTGATCCAAGTAAAAAATTGTTATGTCATGTGCATGCTTTAAGGTTTATTCATACTCTGCAATGTGAAGGAGAGAGAATAGGGTTTTGTCTAACAGCAAAACAAGATCAAAAGAGGCAGTTGTTTTAATCTGTCATACCCTGATTCACCCCCCCTCAGGGTATCTAGACTAGTGGACCTAACAAATATAAACAAATAAAACCATCATCGATCCTTAAGTACATAACTTTGATCAATCATACATACTTTAACCCTTATCAGGGTGTCTCTAAGAATGTCTCGATGATTGCGTGAACCAAGTAACATGCAGGTGCCACATCAATGGTACCCCTAAAAAACCTTACAACTTCACTCATTTTCTCTTACTTGATACCTAAAAACATCAATATCAGGTACTCATACCGTGTTAATGTACTACTAGTAACTAGAGCATCAGTCTGACATTTAACCCATGTATCACAACAATAGTTACTAGAATATCAGTCCATCACCTAAATCATACATCAAAATGATAGTTACTATAGAATAACTTCAATACCTAAACCATGGATGCAGAGTTTCAATCCAATATCTCATTTCAATTGGTATACCACTATTTCCTAGATCATCGATCTGGAACATTAACCCTAAAGTATACTATCAGTGTCTATAAACTCTTTCTGACACCCAATCCATATAGTGTACTACCCATTCCTAGATCATTAATCCAGCATCTAACCACATATAGGGAAATACATGTCTGAAAATATGAAAAATATTTATGTAACTCCACGTCCACGAATCTCATCCATATAAAAATAAAAAATATGCCTACAACCTCGATCTAACACCAAAACCATAAACAAACAATCTGTATAGATACACAACATCATATCCAAAATCCAAACCCATGGGCATGGAATGTCATGTACAACTTTCAAAATCTTATCTATGGAATACGATGTCATACATCTAGAACTATACCTATGGAGAATCATTTCCACTATCTAAACCTTGTACGTGGAGTGTCATGTCAAACATATAGAACCATACATGTGGGGAATCATGTCCAAATCTCTCAATGATGGAAGCCAATATCAGTAAATCAGGCTCCAAAACATGGTTAACCAACTATATCACAATACCCTCACAAGAATAAACCAAGTCTCAACCTGAACAAACAAGATAAAACATATCAAGTGTAGCATGAATTCCCATGACCACCATCAACACCTCAACCCCATCAGCCCATACATCAATTTGGGTCCCAAAGGGACACCTCAAACCATTACTTCCTAACACACATACCATCTTAGGTTCATTTTATCAATCAAACACCCACTTTTCCCTCTGAGTCCACACATAAGCAGTGGTATCCCACTTGGGATCCTCTAGTTTATAAAATAAGTGGGGTCATCCCTCATAGGATCCTTGGTTGAAAATTATCTATAAGGACAACATCCATATCTCAGGGGTCACACATCTCACAGATTCACAGGCCTAAAGGTGTTAAACCTCATAAGGGAGATGGAATAAATCCCATACCCTTTCCAAGCCATCGAAGGATGATCCAAACACCAAACCTATTTATCATCTTGAGTAACAACCTAGTCCCACTAACCAAGGATAGTCCCAATATAACACCAATCAAGGACTTCATGAAACCCATACCACATCCTCCAATAATTCCCATCACACTCACCTAGGTATCATTACATGTATCAATCTCAAGAGATTGTTGAATTCAATTATTGGAGGAAAACCTCTCTATCACAACTTAATTTCCCCTAATATGCTTCCAAAATATCTTTAGAACACCTCGAAGGGTTCCACCATCACATTCTACATATAAAAAAACTCTAAATGGACTCATATTATGTCCAATTTTTACTCCAATGAATAAGAACATGAAAAATCCTCAAAATAGTTTCAAGGGAGCAGTACATGACACATATACCCAAGTATAGGATGTGTTCTCTCAAATCCTTACATTGAAATGTACTTCAGCTGAAATTGGCATGTAAAACCCAATTACATGGCTTTTTAATCCTGTACACGTCATGTTCCCTACATAGGGTACCTTCCCATCACCACACATGGAATGGACATGTGTTTTTCCTAGGAGTGTACTCCCACATTTTATGTTTCTCACACGGAGTCTAGTTGTGTACCTTACATGGACAAGTGCCCTAAAATGGGTTGTATGGCCATGTACTCGAACATGAACTAAGTGAAACTACACAGAGTTTCTTCTAGAATACATGCCATGTATTTAACTTTATATCTTATTCTTCAAATAAGAATAACACATGGTGTGTTTTCTAAAAAATATATACCATGTAGTCGGGTTTTCCAAATGGGAAACCCCTACAAACTTCCTAAATCCCCTATCTTTCCCACTTATGTATAGATCAAACACAATGAGAGTTTTTAGTAATTTTATCAATGATCTAAAACATAAAAATATATAATCTATATGGATCAAGGCATAAAACTTAAAATTTTCCTACATCATGGTGAAAAAACTGATTCTTTGGGTTTAAATATTCTCCTAAAAGTCATTGCACCTCGATCTAGTATCGTTCACCACCGTGGATAAAGTCTGGTGGAATCTCCTTCTCCTTTACCTCTTGATTAGACAATTTCATGTAAGGAAGAATCCCTCTCCCATGGTTATTTTGTATAAAAATCCAAAATGGGGGTGGGGTGTTTAAAATAATTTAATTAATTAATTGAAATGCTCATTTAATATCAATCATCCCAATTCCTAGAACCTAAAGTGGGATTACACCTCGCCTAAGTAAAACCCACCATTTTAGACTCAATCGCAGAGTTAGAATCTCAATCCAATTCTTTTTTCAAGAGATATCACCACTTGAATCCAAACAAATAATTTAATATTTAATTAATTAAATATTAAATATTCCTTCTAAATTCAAATGACTCTAAATTCCATGAAACTTCTATAATGGGTTAAAAACCCTATTCTTAGACTAATAAAGTGGTCTTAAAATTATTCTAGATCATCGATTAGGGGAAATGACCCCTTTATCCATCGCGATCACTCGAAAAAAAATTATACTAAATTTAAAAATCCATAAAATCATGGGTATTTACAACCTCCACACTATATGACTTATCATCCTAGATAAGACTAAGTGGCATTCCAACCACATATCTCGACCCACCTCATTCATAATTTCATGCTCAAATCAATGTGTTCCAATCTTAGAGGATAATTGAGTTACTCTTAATAACTCTAATGATAAGGTGTAAAATCTATCAAAATTCAAGACACTTATTGATTCCATCATCCAACTACGAAGATAGTGCCTAATCACACCCATCCATCCAAATATTTCATAGTTTAAACTACAATTCATCATCATTATCATAGTGTTTCCCACCATATAAATTAATCTACATCAGTCGATTATGATCCATGATACTTTCCACTATCAAAGTTGCCTATCAAAATACTTGTTATGAACCATCCCCCTGGGCCCATGTCATGACTACCCCAAATCCTCCTCCCATAGGCTAGGGGATGACGACTAGCGCTGAGTAGAAATATCACGCAAATGGGTGGCATTTTCCTAAGAATCTGTATACACACACATGACTCCAAGCCACATAAGCTTTAAAGTGAAAACAATAAGTAAAGAAATGCATGCATACCACTACAACCCAAAAATATAGTACGAAAGAAAGTAAAGCAGTATAATACAACTGGGACCAAATACAAGATCACTAAAAGAAAGACCACTGCAAAGTCTGAACTCAAAACAAGGGTGTTAAAGCTGCTGTAGAAGGCTACTGAAAACACCTCAGCTCATCTGATCTCACAAGGCACCATCTGGTCCTAGTCCTACTCCACCTAGGAATCCAACAAAGCATCGGTTGTCTGCAAAAGACATGACACATGTGGGAAAATCCCGTACAGGGGTGAGTAAAACAATACTCAGTAGGGAACCCTAAAACACAAAGGAAAAGACCAAAAAGAAAACACCACTAAGAAGATATAGTAATATCCAACCAGGTATATTTCAACAACACATATAACAAGAACATATAGGTATACTCATAAATGGTTCCAAGATGCAACGTCTCATCCACTGCCACCCATATGGTTTTGATCGTAGCACACTCGATTCCGGGAGATCCCACTCCTCGAGCTATTTTAAAGAAAGAATGTATAAAAAGTCTACCAAAATTATATGAGAGAACATCTGGTATCAATACTTCATGATGTTTCCCTGAGACATCAGGTCTCACTAAGACAAGGAGTCTCGATATCACAGCCAATCTACAGTCACAAGATTCTATTCATGGCCCACTCATTCGGGGAGAACTTTCTCCTCAAGCTAAGAAGTTATCAGAGACCCTTCCTAAGATTTACCACTAATTTGGGCCCTTCCCAAAGAGAATATATTGAGAACTACCCAAAGTTCACTAGTCAGGTCAAACCACAAAGGAAAAAAATCAGATCTCGATACACAGATAGGGGGTACTGCACCCAGGGCTCACTGGGGGACATCCTGTCCCAAATGGAATTATAATCCTAGATAGGGGATGGGTTACTGTCTAAATATTGTTCACACCCATGCCACAAAACCTATATAAGGTACCACTAAGAGAAGTGAGAACCGAACAGTCCCCTCGGTGTGATCCCTGCTCCAGCACGCAAAGACACTGAGAAAACAAGGCTGATCCAAATCACTTCAGAACATGGGAAATTATATATATCAACAACAAGATCCAACATCTAACCTTCATAGAGAATCCCAAGGGTATGATCTCAATCTATACTATCACCCTCTATGAAGGGATTGGGATCTGGCATAGATCCCTCATAGAAAAGAAAAATAGAATGGCGTTGGACCCTAATGGCCCAACTAAGACCTCGCTAATCCATCTCAAAAGGACCACCCATCAAGAGGGTCCCAACGCTGCAAACAGATTGTCAAACAAACTTATGGTTTGAATGTTATGAGAATTTTAGTGAAAAGGGGTCAGTTGGGTCTGGGTCCGGTCTGACCCAATCAGGCCGATCCGACCCAATTCGTCCTAGGGTCCATCGAACCAACGATGGTCTGACCTAGACCACTATACCCAACCCACCTCAGCTGGGTTTGTACCACCAGATCTATCCTAGTATGCTCAAATGTGGGCCAGTTCGTCTGCCCTGGGCGCGGAGGCTTGCCAAGTCCCCTCCGTGTCACGCAGACAGCTCAGCCAACTGCTGACCGCGTTCTACCGGTCTACTGTGGCACCCACCACATCACCAAACCACCCTGACCACAAACCATATCACCAACCATAGCCAAGTCTCCTCCACGTGCTACCTCCGGCATCGGGGCCCCTATGGCCCCTTCTACGGGCTACCAGACGCGCTCTAGTGCTCCGATCTCCAATCCATAAGATGTTCCAGAATTCCCAGGTCTCCTTATTCATTGTCGTGGACTCAAATCCTTGTTACAAACCACTTCTTTGTAAAACACTCAAATAGAGGTATCTACCATGTTGCTTCAATCCATATGTCATCGTCATTGTTTCACCTACGTCGGTCACCACGAGCCTGGATCTTTTATTTGGGATCATTGTTCCAAGGAATGTGCACGCAACGATCATTCGCTCGTTATTCCATTAAGAACATGAAGAACGTTATTGGGGGAAGAAACACAAAAGATAAAACTGAGGAACAAACCTTGATCATTTATTGTTACGACCTTGATCTGCTCCTATTAGAAGGATCATGAAAATGAACTTAAGCAGAACAATTTTCCCCAAATTGAAACCTGCAAGTCGAACCCTCCTGCATGAACGATCGAACCGTGGGTCAACCTTTTCATGGGTTTATCCACATTTTTTTATGTTTAGGAATGGTGAAAGAAAATATTTAAATAACAACCCCTAGTTGGAGTTTGAATTGGTCGACATCGGAGTTTGACCATCATTGGCAATCCATTGAGTGATTTCACAATCCATCGTCTCATTGATCCTCGATCTTTATCATCGTTCTTCATTCACCAACAAGAAGGTTTCTCCTCCTTGCCTCAGAAAAAATATAAGGTTATGATGATAACCCTGGATTTTCTGAAAAGGTTCAATTAAAAGGAAATTGATGCTACATCACCAAGTTATGTCAATTTAAAATATTTTAATGATGTTCAGGTCTGAAAATTAACTTTCACGCTCAACCTGATACAGTCATGTTTAGGCTATATGTAAGGTAAAGTCGATGTTTTGGACGCAACAGTGCCCTTAGATTTCTTATTTGGGCACCCATTTAATAGTTATTCCACTTTTTCAGGAAAACCGCTCACACATGCTATTTAAAAACTTAACATTTTTAGACGAATTGTTTCAGGAACACTGGGCCTCAGAATCTCACACCATCTTAGTTCATGGTCTCATAATTTTGCCAAGAATTTACTAAAAATAGAACTATGGAAATCCGAGTGGTTACATTATCCCCACCTTAAGGCTTTATTTCCTCAAAAATCCAAACCAGGTTTACTAAAAAAAAGGTGAGAGCACCGAGCACAAATATGAACCTCCCATTCCCATGTGATCTTCTTAAGATCCCCGTGCTACCTCTGGATACGCACAGAGGGAAAAGATCATCCATGAAGGATCATCAATCTTCATTGGTTACACAATCCAAGACACTCCAACATCAATGTTAGCTCGTCCTAAATTATGACATGCAAAGAGTTATGAATGAATCTCCTCAGCCATGACACATGAAAGATGTTGTGTACCTAGTCCCACTATGGGGTAGATCCAAGTAGTAAGCTACCTCTATAACTCAATAAAGTACCTTAAAGAGGGACTATTAACCTCATAGATGGATTGACGCCCTAGAAAAAATCTCCATAACCCTCATTGAGGTGATACCCAAAGGAATACAAGGTCTCTTTCCTCGAACTCCAAAGGTCTCCTCCGTTTGCTAGCACAGAACTTCCTACGACCCTGTCTATTCTTCATCCGCTCGTAGATGACCTTCCCATTATCTTCAAATGCCTCCTTCAATCATTTTCACAACTGTGATTTAAATTAAGCATCACAATATTAAACAATCATTGATGAAACTCCATAGAGTTGAAATATCTCTTGCTCATAGAGGCATCCCAAGCCCTCTACTAAACCATGTTCCCGAGTAGTTAAGAATTGGGATAACTAGATGAGTCATTCAACGATTACAATGATGGTATCACGTCTCATAGACATACATTTTAAACCCATAATTAAGTCTATAGATATCCCTTCCCACTTCATTCCTAGTATCCTAAGAAAGAGAAGGAGAAACCCCTACCAAGAAAAGGGGCTTGACACAGGGAGTTGATAACCCATGAAACTGATTCAAAAAATCTTTCAGGCTTTTATATCAACAATTAATCCTAGCTTCAACCTATACCATCATCCCTGGTGTCCTCCTCGACACACACATGCATATTTCGGTGCATCTCTCTACTCTAGGCGTCCACTACTATAACCATGCATCTCCTAAAAAGAATTATGTGCTCAACACCTTTTAAATGTCAATAATGGGTATTCCCTATAGATAAATGAACACTTGAAGACTCACAAATGGTATCACAGAGCTTCAAATCCTTGACTCATTTAAGAGTGGATGGGTAACAACCAATGAATGGAGATAAGCTACTCTAACTCCATCCACTAAGGATAACCACAATGAGGCCAACCAATTCGATGCCTCATTTAGTAACTGCTAACGAGATTCCTACTGAGAGAATATGCTTCCACATTCATCTTCCTTAGAGTATAGAAACACTCTAAGTCGTAGTCCTGGAGGAACTCTAGTCATCACCTCTATCTCAATCCTCAGTCCTTCTAAGAGAATACATACTTGAGAATCTTTTGATCTAAGTAGACGATGAATCACCCACTCATCAGGTAGTATCGCCACACATTCAATGTGAAGACCACCACTGCTAACTCAAGATTATGGGTTGCACAATTTTTCACATCAAACTCCATCTCAACCTTCATGGGATTCACTAAAATACCAGTATCTGAGATAACCTGTCTTGGGAAAAGGGACCTTCCAAAACCATAACTAACACTTCAAGATATTCTCTTAAAGATAGTGCTCTCAGAGTGTTTACAAGACCATTATTTAGTGTCTCACGTGATCCTTCTAAGATGCTGAGTATACTACGATGTCATCAACGAAGATTACCTCGGGATGCCCAGGGTGAAACACTGGTATTACTAAGACCTTTCTCTACAAGTCCCCCATTTTCACCCCATATCATGATGCTCTTCAGGAGACATCCGATATACTGATGTAAATATCTTTTCCACCCAAGGGTGTAGACCAACGCAGAAGTATAACTCTAGATGGAGAGGTAAACCTAGAACCTCTTCAAGGAATACGTCCTTATACTATTTTACCACTAAGAAACTTGAGGAATCATAACATGAACTGTACTAAGGGTCGAACTAGCCAACTAGATTGAAATTGGCTACATCCTCCTCTTCCTGAGTCCATCAAGAGCTACAAGGATTTACCCCTTACTGATAGAGGAAAATATGGTTCTATCACTACAGACGAACCACACCCTTTTCCTAAAACAATCAATATGATCATGAACTATGGATTAGTCCATACCAAGAATGAAATCGTAAGGGATCAACACCACTACTAAGATATCCAAACCAAAACTCTCACCTCTAAGAGTCAGGTCACACTATCGACACCAGTGTGTGGTCATTGGGCATCCTTCAGTAGGAGTCTCTAAATTTGTGTATTAATTCAATGGTTTTAACCAAAACCTCTAGGTATCAAACAAGAAAAGTGGATGGAAAGTAAATCACTAGTATAAGTGACTATTAATAGTGAAACTAAGGTAGAAAGACAGAAATTGTACCTTGAATCATTCTTGGAGTCCTAAGTTCATAAGCCTCGATAGCCTACAACTGTCTCCTCCCCTTTCCTCTAGCTCCCGGAGCCTGGTATAGACCACCTGGATGTGGTGTTGGTAACACGTCAAAAATCCATCCACCTCCTACTGCTTCCCCAACTCTCCTACAATGTTCACTTCCATATGGATCTATCTAATCTTGATTACACCTATTCCTTGGTAGTTTTTCAACTACCTCTCTAACTACAACATGAACAGTGGGACAATCTCTCATGAGATTCCCCCTTTTACGACAAGAATAGCAAAGACTATCCTACTAGGAACTAGCATGTCTCTGTAACTTCTAACGAAACCTATGGTTCTGTGGATTACATTTCACTCTAGCTATCAGTAGGTCATAATGACCTTGAATCCTATATTATCACTGCCTTAGAAGCATGTGACATACATTATAACCTTGTGATTCATCATTTATAGCTAAAAGATCCATCCACGACTTAGTTTGTAAAACTGCATCCACTTAAACCACTAGTGCTGGGTCTGCTAACTGATCATCAGGAGAAACTGTCACCTGCAGACCATCCTGAAGAAAAACTGCTCTATGACTAGCTCTCATCAGGGAGGCCTCGTCGAGTATCGGGCCAAACTCTCAATCCTACTGCAGAAACATTGCTGGTTGGTGTTGTGAACACATCCTGATGAAAACAAGATATATAAAGGTTAAAAGATTATACCTAGTGAGATGAATCAATAAGTACATTGAAAACAAAACCCATTCTTATATGATGCATGTACCTTTATTTTTCCCTTCAACTAGTGTTTCCATGTATGAGTTGGAAATTAGGTTGCCAGAGTCCTGGTGTATGGATACGTCGACCGCCACACTAATACTGGAATCCCTAACCTAAAAGTTGAACTTGAAACACTTAACAATATTTCCCCAAACTAAACTCACAGACTCTTGGTCCCAATGTGTAACTAAACCTCCTCTAATAACACTATGTCACGAACCGTCCCCTAGGACCCATGTCATGACTACCCCAAGCCCAAATCCAATAGGACATGGGCTGGAAACTAGCACTGAGTAGGAATATGCCACAAATGAGAGGCATTTTCCTAAGAACCTATTCATACACACACACACATGACTACAAGAAACACAGTCTAGAAAATAAAAACACTAAGTAAAGAAAATGCATGCATACCACTACAACCAAACAATAGAGTATGACATTAAGTAAAACAGTAGAGTAAAACTAGGCCAGAATAAAATCCCACTAAAATAAAGACAACTATCAAGTTCAAGAAACAAAAAAGGGTACTAAAGCTGCCTTAGAAGGATGCTAGAAACACCTCAGCTCATCTGATCTCACAAGGAATCATCTGGTCCTAGTCCTGGTTCTTCTCTACCTAGGACTCCACCAAAGTATCAGTCATCTGCACAAGACATGAGGTGTGTGAGAAAAGCCCATGCACGAGGGAGTAAAATAATACTAATTAGGATACCCTGGAACACAAAGGAAAAGACCCCAAAGGAAACACCACTAATAAGATAGATTCAATTCAACATATGTTTATGTCAACAACACATATAACAAGAACATATAGGTATACTCATAAAGGATTCCAAGATGAAATGTATCATCCATTTCCAGCCATATGGTTCCGCTCATAGCATGCTCGATTCTGGGAGATCCCACTCCTCGAGATATCTGAAAGAAAGAATGTAGAACAAGTCTACCAAAAGTATCTGAGAGAAAATATTGTCTCGATATGTCACAGAGTTTCCCTGAGATGTTCGGTATCACCAAGATAAGGAGCCTCGATATCACAGCCAATCTGTAGTCACGAGATTATGGTTGAGGCACACTCATTCTGAGAGAACTCGCTCCTTGATCTTAAAATTTATCAAATACCCTTGCAAATAGGTCCAACTAATTTGGGCCCCACCCAAAGAAAAAACACTAAGAACAACTCAAATTACATTGGTTAGGTCAAACCACGAAGGAAAGAATCAGATATCGATACACAAATAGCGGGTCCTGCACACATGGCTCACTGGGGGACATCCTAGCCCTACTGGAAGATAGGGGATGGGTGCCCATGTAAATATTGGTCACACACATGCCACAAACTCTATATAAGGTACCATGAAGAGAAATGAGGACCGACTGATCCTCTCAGTGTGATCCCTACTCCAGCCTGCAGAGTCACTGAGAAAACCGGGTTGGGCCAACTCACTTTGGAACATGGGCCATTCTCTATGACAGTGATGGGAGCCTGCATCGAACCTTCATAGAGAATCCCAAGGTTAAAGTACCAATCTATACTATCACTATCTATGAAGGGATCATGATCCTACATTAATCCCTCATAGGAAAGACAAAGATAATGACACTAGCCCCTAATGGACCAAATAAAATCCCACTTAGTCTTCGAAAAAGGATGGTCTCATAGATAGGGTCCCAACACCGAAAAAATATCATCAAATGAACTTACAATTTGAAAGTTATGGGAGTTTTAGTGAAAGGGGTCTGATCTAACCTGGTCGGACTGAACTACTGGGCCCAGAATCCTCGCTCCAGCCCAAACCGCTTGGATGCGGTCCAGTTCATCTGCCCTGGATACTAAGACTTTCTACGTCCCCTCAGTGTCACACGGTCGGCTCGACTGACTATTGATCATGCACATGGTCTGCTGATTTCATGCCACCAGTCCAACGCAGTGCCCACCACATCGTTGGCCTGCTCTGCCGCGGCCTGCCCTAGCCACGACCCCCATTTCCACCTATTTCTAAGCCACCAAAAATGCTTCAGTGCTCCAATTTCTAATCTAAAAGACATTTTGGAATCCCCGGGTCACTATCTTCACTATCGTGGGATCGATTCCATGTTATGAACCACTTTTATAGAAAACTCTCGATTGGAGGTATCTCCTGTGTCACTTTGATCCGTCTGTCGCCATTACTATCACAGCTCTGCTAGGTCGTTACGAGACTGGATCTTTGATTTGGGATCATTACTCCAAGGAAAGTGCATGCAATGATCATCCGAACATTATTTCATGAACAACACTAAGAACATGGTTGGGGAAGAAATAAGAAATATAAAACCAAAGAATGAACCTTAGACACTGTTCGTTAAGGCCTTGATCTACTCTTGTTAGAAGGATCAAGAAAATAAACATAAGAAGAACAATTTCCCCTAAATTAAAACCTGCAAGTCGAACCCTCCTGCAAGAAGGATCGAACCACGGGTCAAGTTTTCCATGGGTTGATATGCATTCACCATTTAAATTCAAGAATGGGGAAAGACTATATTTAAATAAAGACCCCTACCTAGAGTTTGGATTGGTCGGTATTGGGGTTTGACCATCGTTGGTGATCCGTTGAGAGACATCACGATCTGTCATCTCGTTAATCCTCGATCTTCATCATCGTTCATTATTTTCCAATGGGAAGGTTTCTTCCCCTTGCCTCAGGAAAACTCTAGGGTTATGAAGATAACCCTGTATATCCTAACAAGGATCAATTAAAAGAAAATTTACGCAGTGTCACCACGTTACATCAGTTAAAAATATTTTTAATAAATATTTTAATGACATTCACATCTGAAAATTAACTTTATCTCTCAACTTGTACTAGTTGAGGTTAGGCCCTACCTAAGGTAAATTCAACGTTTTGGAAGCAATGGTGCCCTTAGATTTCTGATTTGGTTAACTTTATAAGAGTTATTCTACTTTTTCAGGAAAACTGCTCACACGTGCTATTTAAAAACACAACATTTTTCAACAGATTTTTTTGAGCACACTGGGCCTCAGAATTTCATTCCATCTCAACAACTTGTCTCATAATTTTCTCAAGAATTTTCTGAAAATATAATTGGGAAAATCCGAGTCATTACAACACATCCTTTTTTTCCACCAAACTACTTGATGTGGTTCCCACTGTATCATCAAACCTACCTGCACAAGGGTCACATCATTGTGACTAATCTAATACTTATCACGATAGAAGTATTTGTATTTTCAACTTGAAATTAAACACTAACTCCATAAATCATGATCAAATCAATGTCAAATCTTATAACTAGATGTTGTCGTCTCGCTCTCACCTGATATACAAAATGAAATATATACCATCACCCATTCCTAGATTCCAAGAACAACACCCACAATATTCTTCAATATCTAGTCCATATTGAGTAAGTAATTTATATATGGTCAATGGTGCACCTCCTAGTATAAGTCTCCACTAACACCACTCTATGAGTGGAACCTTTATAAAGTACCTTCGACAAACTAGGGGTAAATTTAGGTAACTAAGTGTATAGATAATTCTCTCCCAGCATACTCAAGATGATTTCATGATATGTGGAATGATCATCTATAGACTAAGGGCATGCTATGATTTCATCGACAAGTACCATCGTAAACCCATCCATTTATAATGTCACCTCTAATTGTAGAGACATATATAACTCATTCAATGGTCTTGGGCCTCCCTTATTGTATGGACCTCATCACACCCACTTCATTTCTAATACTAATCATGGTATCATACTTAACTCAATAAACCATGGTGTATACTCTCATAATGTCTGATCCACAATCTAAATGACATAGTGCATCAGCAGCACTCATGTCTCCAAGATCCAACTAACACTTAAATGTTATATTCTCTCACATAACCTAACAATAGAACCAGTTTATGACTATAGTGAGTCACATCTCACAAAAAATCAGCTCACAATACCTATCAACTAGCCATGCCTACCCCATATGTCAATATCACCAAAAAAAAGTAAATTAGTGCTTCTGAAACCAAATACAGCTCACTAAGACAAAACCTAAAACACCAAAATCATTTAAAAGTTCCACTAATTATATTTATTCTCTCATCATATTCTTAAATATGTATCCATATCTAACCAGGTCAGGCACACTACTGATCATGTACTTTGAAACCAAATACCCTCAAGAAACTCCTATACTCCAAATCTACCTCAAAACCACCCGAAAAAATCCACCTACATAACCATTACATAAGCTAGGAACCTAAATGAACCTTAATATCTTAAAACCAACCAAAAGTTTGAAGCACTATCACATAATTTCTTTTTCTAAAAAAAGGCATACAATATGCCTAAACCCCATGAAAGGATACACCCTTCATGCACAATTTTAAAAATTCTCAAACATCTATCCATGCCTCATGCACCTAAAATCACACACAAATCATCCAACCCCTCCCATGTGTCACCCTTGAATTCAAACAACACTTACTCCCTAAAATGGAGTCACATCAAAAGGGGTTACTAGGCTCTCTCATTTATCCCTATCAGCAAAGTCTCACAAAAATTCACTAGGTCTAACCACCTAGGTCTATGCTAACCCATAGAATGACACAACCTACAAGGCATCAAACATGCCACTTTCCCAACATTAACTAACATCAACATACAAAAACACCCAACTCTAGGGTTTCAAATATGAAAGATGTCACATGCCAAACCAATCGCCCGTATATAGGACACTTGTCCTCTTTGATCATTTGCACATTATGCAGCTCCCTAAAGGGTTATTACATGCAACTAAATCCAAAAAAACCTCCCAAAAGTGTCCAAAAATCATATAATTATACCATAATGACCCACCAAATTCATTTAACTTACTTCTCACAAGGAACAAATTAATGTACTCATTATTGAGTGTATCACCATATAGCCACATAACCTATCATCAGAAATAGATCCATTTGTAATTCTTTCCAATTTATCATAATGCCAAAAATTACTTATATAGTAAATTACCATATGATTAGTTTTTGACACTTTAAAAAACTGAAATTCTATCACCAAAAAATCATTCTAGTAGACCTATAACATGTGGATCCTATATACATACCGTGAGGAATGAGATGCATCTTTCCTCTACAGGAAAATATTCAAAGACAAAGTTTTGGACTCTTTACATCTGGCCATGATCTGTAAATCCCTCATAAATCGAAACATCCAAATCACACATGCATTACGTGAATTGAAAACAAAATACAACCATAACATCATAAATCATAATAAAAATTCCATCCCTAGTAACCTAGAATTCCTACTAAAATAGGTGTTCATGGCGCACCAGTTTTATATCCATCGCTGCTAACATCATATTTTTATTTTCAAATAAATTAAGGTCCAACCGAAGAAAATAAAAACCTGAAAAATAATAAAATAAGATAGAAAAGAATTAAGGGGTCCTAAAATAATGAAGTCTAAGTGAATCTGTATCCATGAAATTCACCCCTTTGACCAAAAGAGAACTAATTCTAGGAAAGTA
The DNA here is from genome assembly GCA_963277665.1 of Viscum album. Taxonomy (NCBI): domain Eukaryota; kingdom Viridiplantae; phylum Streptophyta; class Magnoliopsida; order Santalales; family Viscaceae; genus Viscum; species Viscum album. The sequence goes on along the minus strand of OY728134.1, from coordinate 570,549,933 downwards.
ATAGATCCTCTCACGGTGACCCGCATTTGAAGCAAGGAAGTGCACCACTTTGTTACCCTCCCTCCATGTGTGAATGAATTTTATATTATTGTTAATGAGACCGATACACCTTATAATAATATATGAAATCAACCAAGGAATGGTACCTGAATCGTGAAGAGAGATGTATAGGTTAATACAGTCCATTTCAACCTCTTCCAAATTGATATATTCATGTCTTAATTAAAGGATATGTATGAGCATTGCCATTAACTCTTCTTATATAGAGTCCCCAATTCCAAAAAAAAATCTATGAACACAAGAGTGACAGCCCCCCCCACTAGTATCATACCACACATCCTCCCCACATAATGCCCAAGATAAACGAGCTATCCATGTTGAGTTTTGAATCAAAGAGAAGAGATTTCCAGTGAGACCAACACCCATGTTTAATGTTCAGAGATGAGTGAGTGGAGGTCCTACTAGACATGATCAGTCTAAGCATAGGGGATTCATCCCAGTTTTTAACGAGGTGAGTCATATCAACCAGAAGGTTTCTAGTTCTAATAGTAATGTATTTTCCCATGCATGAGGTGCCGTCAACCCGAGAACTATTCCATACCTTACAGATGATCCAACAACCTATCAAGAAAACCAATTCTATAGATTTCCATTTCTACCCTAAGTTACAACTCCATGAAACCATAAATTCAGAAATTTTTATTCCTATTAATTTTGGGAGGATAAACTTGTGAAGTCCTCAAAATCTATCCACATTATATGATACCAATCCCCTTACAAGAACAAATTATTGGAGATCTCCTCCCATTGATCCCTATAGCACTAAAACCTGTACACAATTTAAATGCATGTACATTTTATATTATCATATTTTTGTCCATAATAGTTTTTGATATGCCATAAAATAATGTTATACTTTTTTGGAGTCTCCTTACACCAAAACACCTTACCCCACCTACCCCCAAGATCAGATTCCATCAACGCCCTCCTGAAATCCATCACCAATAATTCTTCTGATGAGGATCCTAAAAAAACACACTTGTCTAATTCATTATTAATCTTAATGATGTCAAATAATTACCATTGTTTCTTGTACAAAGTTTCATTGATGATGTTATGGTGCATGCATGCACTCCTGAAATTAATATTCGGAACTGGGAATCTAGGGAACCTGAGCATGGAACAAACTTAGTTGTGATGACAATAAGAAATATCCCCCCTTCACATAATCCATCAGGTATGGTTTTTAAGAGATGTGAGATGAGGGTGAATGATAGAGCATAGAGAGTAGGGGCCACCTCTTTCCTTGACCATGTCATTGCTGAAATTTATTTCTATAAACCTTCCCCATAGTGTCTGTTACTCAAGGACCTCCCATACCAGTTTCACATGGATACAATGAATCATGTTTGATAGATTATTCACATTGATGCCTCCCTCTTTTATAGTCCTAGCCATTCTACTCTAGGAGGCCCAATGGTTCATACCTTCCAAACAAGCATCCCATATAAAGAATTCCATAATGTTGTCATGTGAGATATGACTGCCTTGGAAGCCTCATTATCTAAGAGGAAATGGATTAAAATAGAGAAAAGAATGTTATTCACCAGAGTACTTATTCCATCAAATGATAGGTATATGTTGTTCCAATTAAAAATTCTCCCAGTAATATTATCAACAATTTGATAAAAGTGTTGTATTCAAGGCCTGCATGAAGAAAAGGATGCACCCAAGTAATCTATAGGGAAGGTTATCCCCTACATGTCAAGATCATTAATGAGTGAGAAAATCCTTCTATCCAAGCATCACTTAGAGATATAGAAGATTATTTTGGTTCAATTGATAATCTGTCCAATACATTTTCAATATCCTTCTAGGAATTTATTGAATCCCTAGACTGATCTATTACTAGAATTAGAAAAAATTATGGTATCATCATCAAACATAAGGTCGAAGATGGTACACAAGCACTGCCTACAACGGTAAGGTGTCACCTCCTCCCGTATAATAATCCTATTAATAAGGTGACTGAGGATATATTGAGAGATAATGAATATGGTATGTGATACGGGGTTTCCTTATCTTATCCCAAAGATAGATTTGAAAATCTGTAGTTTTCCCCTAAGAAGGATATTGAGATCAGAGTGAAGATGAAGCACCTGAACAAAAGATCAGTGGACTAGGAGGAGAATCCAATTTTTTCCAGCACCTTGATGATAAGATTCCACTCAACCTGGTCATAACATTGGTCCATATCCAAGTTTATTTTCATGTTTGACCCAAGTAAATTTTGGTTTATGTCACTAATCACTTCTTGATATAGAGAGATATATCCTTGATTAGTACTTATTTTAACAAACCCATGTTGTTCATCTGATATCCATCGAGGGAGATCTGTTGAGACTCTTCTACTTATCACCCCTTTAATCAATTTATATGGAAAATTTCACATGCATACTGGATGATAGTGTTGGAGAGATGAGGGTTCCCTGATCTTAGGAATCAACACAAGTGTGGTAACACATGCCACATGAGGGAGGAATCCCCCATAAATATGTATTTAACTTTATTAATCATATCCCATTTGATCAATTCCCATGAAGCCATGTAAACAGACCCTAGGAAACCATATGGTCCCAATACACTCTCCAGGTTGAGACCTCTCATTGCCTCATAAATATCCTCTTCCTCGGGTATGGTTTCAAAGAAACCATTATCCGAAGATGAAACCACTTGAGGAACCATGTATATAAGGTTATAAAATCCCCTTAGTTATCCAACTTTCATTCATGGGTTGGGACCTATAAGAATTGATTTAAAATGAGGCTCTTCTATACATTTGACCACGCCTATATCATCAGTTTAGGTACCATAATCCATCCTAATATTTTGTTTAATGACCAGCATCTTATCTATGATACAGGAATGAAATAATGTCATGTTTCAATCACCTTCGCAAATCCATTTAATCCTAAACTACTCACATTCCAATCTATCCTATATTAGAAGAAATTTGTCAAGAATAGTTCTTTAATAGATTTCTCATAGAACACAGTCTCATCCAAAGACCATAGTGCTTATTGTTGCTTCTATTAATAGAGGACCAATATCCCCAATTATCACGATGTGGTGAGTGCATCATGGAATAAGACAGATCATGGTATTTCATGGATGGGGTTCCACAACAAAATTTGAAGGCTCTAATACCAACTTTGATCCATGTCACATACCAAGTCTCCAGTACCCTGTTGAGATTCTCCATCCCAATCATCAGACTCCACATGGGAGACTTTATTCAATCATGAAACCTCGAGCCTTCACCTTATCTATTGTGAATATACGTTCAACCTAAAAGAATAAATAAGATCAATATACACATTGAGGTTCACATATAGGGGGTGAGAAATAAATATCTTTAGGACACACCCAATGGTGAACCAATAATATTTTTTCATAAGAACATGCTTATTCCATTTGCTCATCCAAGATGAAACAAACTAAAAAAGTAAAAATAAAACCACTATCGATCCCCATGTCCATGACTGGATCAATCATACCTACTTCAACCAACATCAGGGGGTCTCTAAGTGTGTCTTAATGATCATGCGTCTCAAGTAGCATGTTGGAACCACATCTATGGAATCCATAACCAAACCTCATGACTCCAATAATTATTTCATTATTGGTACCTAAAAGCATTAGTATTAGGTGCACATACTATTTTAAATTACTAATAGTACTTGGAGAATCAATCTGAATTCTAACCCATGTATCATAATAATAGTTCATGGAGCATCAGACAGACACCTAAACCATACATTTAAAAAATAGTGCTCAAATCATCAATCGTGCACCTAAACGATGAATGTAGAACATTAGTTTTCCATCACATTCAACCTAGAATACCATCATTTCCCAGAGAATGGTATGGAAATTAAACCATAAAGTATTATTTTAGTTTCTAGATCCAGATTCTAACACCAAATCCATATAGTATACTACCCATTCCTAGACCATTAGTCTAGAATATAACCCTATATTTAGAATTCCATGTTCTCTAATCTCAACCATATCTATGTAATTTTATATCTAGTAATATAATATATATCAAAAGAAGAAACATTCCTAGAACCTATGTTTAGTACCCAAACCACAGACAAACTATTAGTTTTGGTATACAACAACATATCCAAAATCCTAACACATGGGAATAGAATTTCATGCGAAAATTTCTAAACCTTGGATGTAGAACTCCATTCCATAAATCCAGAACCATACCTATGTAGAATCAAATAAACTCTCTAAAACTTTGATTTGGATAATTATTTTAGATATTTGGAACCATACATGTGAAACATCATGTCCAAATCTCTCAAAAATGGAAACTTATATCAATAAAATAGGCTCTAGAATGTGTCCAAATAATCATATCACAATAGCCCCATGGTTGTAAATGAAGTATCAACATGAAAATTTAAGAGAGAACATATAAATTGATGACCAAATAAACATTCCCTTAATCAACACATCATCCCCATCAGCCCATATATCGTTTTCAGTCCCACAGGGACACCTGAAACCATTACTACCCAACACACATACCCGCTCAGAGTAGGTATATAAATTGAGTACACACATGGCCCTATGATTCAACACATAATAAGAGTTATCCCTCTTAGTATCCTCATAAATATTAAGAAAGCAGAGGCATCCCTCTTGGGATCCTATTGGTTAGAACATAAGTAGGGTCACCCCTCTTGGGATCCATAGTTACAAATAATCTCTCAGGACAACTTTTATCTCTTTGGGGGTTAAAAATCCCATAACCTATTCTCTATAATATCATGTATTAAAAAGAATAAAGGGGGTAAACTTTACAAGGAAGATAGCCTCAAGCCCATCCCCTTTCCAAACCACCCTAGGTTGGTCTAAATACCCAACCTATCCATCACCTTGAGTCACAACCCAATCCCACTAAATAGGGATAGCAATAATATAACATAAATCAAGGACTCTATAAAACCCATAATATGTCTCAAAATCATTCCCATGAACCTCATCTGGGATGCATCCCATGTATCACTCTCAGAAGACAACTGAATTCAATTTTGGAGGAAAACCTTTTTTTCACAACTTACTCTCCCCCAAACCACTTCTGAGAAGTCCAAAAATCACCCTAAGGGTTCCACCATTGAATTATATAGTAAAAATAATCAAAATAGACTCCCCTTATGTCCAATTCTGATTTTATGGAATAAAGACATGAAAAAACATCAAAAGGGTTACAAGGGAGAAAAACACAATGTGTATACCTGAGTACAAGATGTGTACATTCAAATCCCCACCTAGGCATGTATTTTAGCCAGAATTAGAATGTAAACCCAAGTACATGGTATGTAAATCATATATATGGTGTTTACCCTACATGGGGTACCTTATCATGTAACACACATGGCATGTCTATGTGTTTTTCCAAGGCGTGTACTCCCACACATCATGCATCCAACATGGGGTCTGGTCATGTATCCTACACAGCCAAGTGTCCCTTCACAAGATATATAGACATGTACTCAACCACATGTTGAGATAAAATACATGTTTTTTCCTATAAACTACAAATAATATAGTCAACTGCATCTATTCTTCCTCAAATAGGAATAACACACAGTGTATGTTCTCTGATCTACCTACCCTGTAGTTGGGTTTTATGAATGGGAAACCCCTACAAAACTCATGAATCCCTAGTTTTCCCCTAGTTAAGTAAAAATAAGCACGCATGGGGTCATGATTATTTATAAAATATCTATAAAACATAAAAATATCTAATATATGGAAATCAAGGCATAAAACTCAAAATCATCCTACCTTATAGTGAAAACGCTAAAGCTTGAGATCCAAATCCACTCTCAGAAGTCATTACACCCTAATTAGATCTAATTATCCACCATGGAAAAAGCATGGCAGAACCTATTTCCCCCTTACCACTTATTTCAGACATTGATTGCAAGGAATAATCCCAATCCCGCTTTATGCAATGAATTGGAATCCAAAATGGGAGTGGGGTGTTTAAATTAAATTAATTAATTAATTAAATGCTCATTTAAAAACACGCATCCTATGTCCCGGAACCTGAAGTGGGTTTAAACATCACCTACGAAAAAACCCAAGTTCCATACTCAACCAAAAATTCAAAATCTCAATCCAATTATCCATTCAAGAGATATCACCACCCGAATCCAAACAAATAATTTAATATTTAATTAATTAAATATTAAATATTCTCCCTGAATTTTTGCGACTCATAATTCCAAAAACTTCTATCATATGGTAAACATCTTATTCCAAGACCAATGGAGTAGTCAAAAAATTATTTGAGATCTTCTATTAGTGAAAAATGACCATTTTACCCCTCATGATCACCCAAAATCAAAAATCCAAATTTCTACTCAAATTCAAAATCTAGAAAAACATAGGTTTTTACACCTTTGATATACCAAAGTATTCTTTTCTATATAAGTAAATGGATTCATTTTTTATTACTTTGATATTGTGACACTTTGAATATGGAAAAAATAATCATGCCATATCGCTCTAAATTACAATAGGCAGCCAATGGTCTTCCTGTATTCTATGAAATTGACTACTTTGCTGCCATAATCCCTTGACGATTCCATCTATGTAGAAACTATAATTATCATATACTTATAATTTTACATTATAAATATTCTTATAACCTCTTTATAATATTTTTATTGAGAAAAAAATTCCCCTTTCCGTCAATTAATTACTTGTAAACCAATAAAAAATGATTGGTCAACAATCATCAACATTTAGAACTTGTATTTCATGAATTTTTCAAACTATTTGTACTACACTTTTTTCGATCCACAAAAAATTATTTCATCAACATAAACTATAACCATAATATTTTGATTACTCTCATTATTTATATAGATATTGTAATCAACTTCGGAATGTTGGAAATTGATTTTCTTCGAATATTGATCAAGTCATGAATACTAGGATCTTGGTGTCTTCTTCAACCCATATAGTTCATTTTTCAACCAACAAACTCTATTATTATATTCATGAATGAGAAAAACATATGGATATTTAATATATGATTATTATTTAAGAACCTAATTTAGAAATGATGACATGACATCCATCAGGAAAACTTTAAATTTTCTTTTCATTATTATGGCCAAGAACAATTGAATTGTATTCAATCTTGTAAAAGGTGAATTTTTTTCATCAACATTGATTTCCTCTATCTGGGAGTATCCCTTACAAAACATTCATTATTTTATTTGAATATCTATGTCTCCTTAATTTAGCTTGTTATAAAAGACCTATTTAGTCATGAGGACGTTATTTTCTGTTAGCCTCAAAACAATCTCCCACATCTAATTCTTTTTTATTTAGTTAATCTCTCTATTAATTATGAAAATCCAATACTCATCTATTTTAGATTCTTCAAAACAATTTGGATCTACATGTAAAGATTTTTATTATATAGTCTCTATCATCATTATCTAAACTAGTGTTGTCTGATTATTTATTATATTTTTTTTCTATCAATTTCTACTTGGATCTTTAGATTCTGTAAAGATACAGGTGTAACTTAATTCTTCTCATCATCTGAATCTTCTTCTGAATCTTCCTCAGGTACATGAATTACCCATGATCTACTCATCTCTTGACCATTATCTTCCAAATAATGTTCAATGATTTTCTAAATATTCATCTCATTTTCCACCAAAACAATATCATTTCCCTCCAAATTTTTTCCCATCCTCTTATTGAATCATTTATATGATTTAATTTTTTACTGAGTAGCCAAGAAATATCCCCTCATCTCCAAACGATTAAAATTTCCTATGTTTCTACTTATTGATAATGCAATACTTACTTCTGAATACTTGAAAGTACTTCAGTGTCAGATTATTTTCATACCATATTTTGTATAGAGTCCTCTATTTATTGGACACAAAAAAGATCTATTAGAAATATAGATTTTTTTTAACACTTCTTATTTTAAAAACTTATTTGGAATTACATTATCAATATACAGCATTCTAGCCATGTTTCTTATAATCTAGGTTCTTCTTTCAACCACCCCATTTTGATGATTATTTCTTATTATTGAGACTTGGTTCCTTATCCCATGCTTCTCAGGTTAATCCTCCACCTGGATATGTATGAACTCCATTCCATTATTAGTTTAGAACTTCTAGAATTTTTGACAAATCATATTTTCAACTCCCCTCCCATATTCTTTTTTACAACTGATCACCTTAGACTTGTGGGTGATAATTCAAAATCACGCCATTCTAATAAAATCATCAATTAAAAGGACATAATATCTCTTCCCACTAATAAATATTGGTTAAATAGATCCACAAACATCAATATGCACCAGTTCAAGCACTTTTATTGACCTTATCTCTTTCTATAGATATGTTTTATGATTGAACTTTCCTTATTGGAAAGAATCACACGTATGAGTATGATCTCATGATAATTTTGGGAGGTCTCAAGAATCATCAAATTTCACTAGATCTTCCAAGGATGTTTGGATCACATGACAAAAATGTTTATTCCACAAACTTTTTTATTATTCCTTTAACAAAAATCATATATATTTTTCACCACTCATAAGGTAAAGATTCTCCTTCACGTGATTTCCCTGAAAAAAACTGCTCCATATTTTCCATTTATGATACAATTCTTAATAAATCTTACAAGATGACCTGAGTCACACAGTTTACTAACATTTATCAAGTTGTGACTAAGACCATTAACAACCAAGAAATAAACATGTCTCATATCTTTTCCCAAAACATATATTTTACCGAGCCAATAATCTTTAGGCCATAATCATTTCCAAATTTAACAAAATCTTTCTTATCATACCTGATGGCCATTACCATATCCTTATTTCTCATCATATGTGATGTGAATCCACTATCAATGATTCATATTTTAGTTTTATTGGAATCTTTAAAATAAATCTATGAAACCACTACCTACTCAACACATTTTATTTTGATCCATATCATTGACTTAATACTTGTTTTTGTTTGGTATTATTTATATTCCTTGAAGTATAATATACCAAATTTTAATTACAAATATGAAAATTTATTTTTATTTCTCAGTTATTTCAATGATCCCTTGTTCTGCTATGTACAACCACTTTGGGTCTTCTTTAGCACATTCATTCTCATTTTTAATGATATATATATATACATGTTTCTGAATCCTCCACACCAAAAAATGAGCATCAAAATCATTCTTTGAATATCGAACCCTATTCTATTTCCTTTGTTTCTCTTGTATCCTTAAATAACTATTGGATTTGGAACATACATTTTTATAATTTCTCATCTTTAAAAAACAATAACACCTAATACAAGGTGTATTCCTATGAGTATTTATTATATCACTAGTCATCCCTTGGGTTCTCTAAATCTTATAATTCTGATTTATACCCAAATCAATGTTCAATATCAGAGTGGGTTCTTATGGTTCAGAACCAATCATCAATGATTTCTATTTGTGATCAAGATTCATAAAAATTGTGTCATTCTGATGTGTAATTTTCTTCTCCTAGAAATCCTTTAACTATTCTATTGGATCTCTATACTCAAATTTATATTTTTATATCACTATTTTAACCATATTTCCTGATATTATACTTGGGGTCAAAATTCTCTCCTAATATTCTACTGTTGTTTATAGGATAATAACTTCCTCATCAAGTTATTTAATAAATTTGACTTAATATTTTACCTTGTTAGTAAAACTATTGATAAAACTGGTCTGTTATTCAACTTTGAGATTGTATTAAATGTATTTATATTATTTTTATATATTTTCATATTTAGTAGTTTCAATTTTAACCTATAAAATATACTTCTCTTCTTCCTACTATTGCATATAGATTTTGGAATCATGAACTGTTATGTTGGATTTATTTTTTTTGATCTCCAAATATAAATATATTCAATAGTAGCTTCTAATATAACCTAAAGGTCAAAACTTCCTTTGAATTATCCTTTATCATCATCGATTTCTTCCCTATTATAATAATTACCTATAACTACTACCATAGTGTATTCTCTATGATGTGTATAGTCTTCTATTTCTTCTACCTTATATTTTTCTAAACAATCATTTTCTTGTAAATGAAAATTATTCTTTTTGAATAAATTTCACTTATTATTTTCCATACCATTCACTCTGGTTGAATACTTATTCATGGGAATTTCATCACTATCCAAATCATTATATTGTTACTTCTTGGGAAACTTTACTGTAAGATGTCTAACATTCCCATAATGAAATCATGTAAAAGGAAGTTTCCATTTAAAATTTCCTTTTCCCCTTTATATATTTGAGGAGGGTAATTATACAACCTCATCTTCTTCTCCATCTCCCTAGCCATCTTCTATGTTTAGGTTCTTCTTGTCCTTTAATTCCACCTCATTGGAATTCACTTTTTCCATAGCTTCATTATCATCATTTCTCAATTCATATACAATAAGAGTACTATAAAAACTGTCCAACATAAAATTCTTTAGATATTTATCTTATAATATAGAGACTTTTATATTGAATAGTAGTTCCTATATTCTCAAGATACACTTGATAAAATTTTCATCATTGAGAATCTCCTTGAGACCTCACATGTCTTCCTCCACCACATTCACCTGATCAAAGAATGCATCAATAGACTCATTAGGGTCTATACTTGGGTTGTCATACTTATTCCATAAAACCTTAAATTTATATTCTCAGAATTTTAAATCACCATCATAGATTTTCATAATCCTTTCCCACATGGAATGAACATAATTGGATGAAATAAACATAATGTAAATTATATTAGATAAATCTCCCCCTAAAGCATTGATTCCTATAGCATCAACATTCAGTTCTCTTTGTTCTTCTTCTAATAAATCTCTATTATCCATAATTTCCAAAATACCATGAATTGAAGTTGTAAAAAAATCTATACATAATGATCATAATTAGTTTTGTATCTGATTCTTCCATAGCGAAAAATTGATTCCATCAAATATTGAAATCCTTTTATGATTAAAAACTTTCATTTTTTCTGTGGAGAGAGAAAATCTAACATTAAATTTTTCTATAATTCTAATTATTATCCCTACTAGGTTATATTTCATGATATAGGAGGTTATTTAAGGTATGATAGATCAAAACAATTATCCCTTTTGATATTGTTTCATCATTAAAAAAACTTCTCTTCTCTCTAATTACCATATAAAAGAAAAAATGGAAAATAAATCATACCTAGAACACAATAAATTTTACTTGGTTTACCCTCACTGGAATGTGTCCAAGGATCATAAAAATAAAATGTGTTGATGTACCAAATCCACTAAATCACGCTATTGTTATATGATCCGATGAAGACTCACTATCCCTCCATGTTTACAATAATTCACAATTTGAAATATCCTTACTCTATCTATCTGATAAAATGAACACAATACTCCTCCATTAGAAAACTTTCACAATTAGTTCTGAGTTGATTCAAACTTTAGGGTATCTATACACTCACGTTTCATCAAATATATGAAAATAACATCCAAACATGACTCTTCTTCTTAGAGAGGTTAACCCTTGTGCAAAACCCTTACATGAAACCCTTGCATGAGAACCAGGTATGAAACTATTTTATGATACCCTGGTGCAAAACCCTTGTGTGAGACCCTAGAGTGAAACCCTTCATTAAGACATTGGTTCAAAACCCTTATATGGGGCCTTGGTGTGAAACCCTTTAATTAAACCTTGGAACATATCTCCCTTCACCTATGTTTCAAACTTTGAGTGCATAACTCCATTTCACATATGTGTAATGGCATGATATCCTACACTCTATGTGAAAATCATTTTATAGTTCTTCTTACATGACATATTTTATCATGTAAATTCCTTCACATCATGTGAAATCCATGCTTTATATTTTTCTTAAGATCAAAGAACTTAAGAAAAATCCTTAACTTATTAGGAATATATTAAAGAGTATTTATAGGTACAAATACACAACTTTATCTCAATAAATCACAGTAACCCATTAATTCCACCACCTTAATCTACTCAGTTGTATACTTATGAGTTTTATGTGACCTTATTTTGAGATCCATTGGTACTCATACAGTCACATGATTTCGAGTGTCCACAAGAAAACTTCATTATTTACAGCCAAATTTCATGCTCTTCACATGAATTCCTTAAACTCACATAATCATGAGACTTACATTCGTCACTTGATTCAGAGCAATAGTGAGAGATGTATAACTTGGATATCATTACTTTGATCACGTGGTTCACTCATGTAGTTGTGAGATATAATCACATGATTTCAAGTGACCATGAGACTTCTAAATCATTTCCATATTTTTCTATTTTACTCTATTTTTGTGACTCCTTCACACTCATGTTCTCTACATGGATCAATGGGGATTATGTGCTATGAATTATCCTTTAGGAATTATCAACATTACATGATATTTTTTTACTAAACCCTCCACATGATCCTTTCCAACATATATGATCATGAAAGTTCCTTCATTCATGTCATCACATGATCCTCATACATTTTTGTAGATAGTATGATCTTACTTCATTCACATTTATAGCCCGATATTCTTTGGGACTTATGTTACAAGTCTTATTTTTAGCTAAATTCTCCAAAAACACAAACAACTTTATACATTCTTTTGACAAACAACCTTCGTCAACAACTTCCAACTTTGTTAACAAACACAACAACCCAAAAACACCATATAGGGGTATTTTTTCCAATATTTTTAGGTGGTGAATTAGTAATCCATATATTAAAATTTCCTTATAAATCATAAAATTTTATGGATAAAGTATCCACGCATGAGTTTTCTACATCATATTCGAAAAGAAAGAATAGTTAATGATCACACCATGATTTTTGGGGAAATTTAATGTGAGTTGCGATGAATATTTTGTGAATATTTTTAATGACAAAGAATCATCCCACAAAGTAGGATATTGTGCAGTGATCAAACCTTGGAATTGAAAAGTAAATCATGTTGATAATTATGTAGAGTTTCTATATTCAAATATGGAAAAAATATCTTATGTGTTTTTTAGTGATTTTGTTAATCAAAATAGATAATGAGGAAATATAATGTCACATTTTGAAGGAAAATTTCATTATATGGGGGTTCCCATAGAGGTAGTAACTTGGACTCATGAAGAAATGGCTCATGTTTCAATGATAGTTCACACAGTATAAAGAAGATGATCAAACAAGATTCTTTATTTCAATTATATTATATTCTTGAAAAAAACATGAATATTAAATAGATGAGATTGACTCAAGTTTTCAATAAATTTACTGAATAAATCTACCAATCATATTCATAAAGAATTTAGGATCTTTGAGGTGGAAAATATAGAGAATTTATCTTGAATTAGAGAAAATTAAATTATATAAATTTGAAAATTATAAAGATATCTATCATAAATAAGGAAGCTTTTAAATGTACCGGGACACATAGTGGAAGTCGGTGGGCTGGGGATTTAAAATTTTTCCACTGGAGATTGACATAAAATTTTCATTTCCAGTAAATCATAGCCCAATAAGACCCAAGGATCACGCATGAAGAAATTTAAGCATAAAAATTAAGCCATAAATAACTGGTTTGATCTAATAGCACACTTGAAATATACTTTTTTCCTATGATTGTTTCTCAAAGGATCCAAATGTGAATCCCTATAGATCATCCACACATGCTTCAAAAATTTATGGTAGTGTCAATTGTTTAATTTCAGGTGCTAGTGTAGTGATCCAATAATGCCTTCGGCATTCCAATGGTCACCACATCAATGCACCTTTGATGTATGAGGGAGAGATCAGTCCAATCACTTGGATTGAGAGATTATCTCTATATAAATCATGATAGGAGCGAGAATATATCAACATATCCCCATGAATAGTCACATGTAAGAGATTATATCCTCCTATATATAATGTGCTATGAAATTTCTAGAAAATGGCTCACCGGCCCTATAATATGTAACACACTATATTAACAGTATATAATGACTACTGTGTTGAGTTATAAATATCATTTATATTTTTATCACTTTATTGTAATAAAATAAGTATATTACGTGATAAAACGTGAGCCATTATCTCAACTCGTCGTTCTCATAAATATTAAATGAGCTTTGAATATTTTAAACTAATATTAGTTCATCTAATATTTTCCATGAATTTACTTCAAAACATGTAAATACATTTAATAAATAAATTCAATCCCAATTATTCTTAACATTAATAATATGAATTTATTTATTTATTTATTTGGTGATCATACATCCTTGAAAAAATATCAGCCCCAGTGGTGGGGCCCACCATGTCCTATATATCTATTCACCATAATAGGGTTGTGAAAGCATGGTAGATTGTTGCATATCGACCGGTCAAGGTTCCAATGCTCTGCTAATGTGTATAGCAACACTTTGGTCGAATCCTCGACGATGATACTTTTTAATAGTCGATTGTTTTTAGTTGATTGTATTCTTATTGGGGGGTTTGTTTGCAGATATTATGAAATAATTTATGGATGATGCTTGATTTAACAAATTGATAAATACTTGGGTAAGTTCATCAATAGTTATTTATGCTTGTGATATCCATGATCCTTTCTTTTTATTGCATTAAATTAACACCCATTCCACAAGTTGATGTTGATTAGAATTCCTAAGTGTTAAGGCTTTAATCCAAGCCTTAACATAACTAGGATTCTAATCTCAATCAGTAATTGATTGTGGTAGTGTATTTATGGTTCTAATAATCCTTGGAATCCATATGTGAGACACAATATGTCATTAATCCATGACATGTTAAGTCCAACATATACAATGTTAATTCAAAGAATACTCATCGAGAAAAAGATCTTAATCGCTTAACATCCCTAAATTATAAGTCACCCTAATGAAAGATTTACTCAGACATTGAAATGATTAGTAATCTGGTTATAATATTATGATGATAAATTAAGAAGATAAGAAAAATAAAGGGATAAGAAAAGAGTGGTGCATCGAACAGACACACAAACGATGAAAAACGAACTTTAGATCGAATGAGAAAGAAAAAGAAGGGAAGAGGATTCAACTATATTTAATATATTTTAAGAACATAAATATTAAACTACATAAGGTGTATGAGAATAAGAGATATTGAATAAGAAACTTTCATTAAAATAGAATTACAAAAAAAGACTTACAAGATTATAATAATGAAGAACAAAAAAGTAAAAGGAAACAAAGAGAGGAGGACAGGTATCTCAAGTGAAAAATTGAGTTTGTAAGGTCCTCCCAATCCCTTTTCAAGGATTTGGTCGTGCCAATATGTTCTATTCTCTTCTGAAATGCCAACCCCTTTGAAGGAGAGGAGGGGTATGTATTTATAGCCCAAGGAAGTGGACTGTTTGCATTACCAATCTGTCCCTCTACTTTCATTGCCAATATGTCTATTCAGATTGAAAAATATAGAGATATAATCTTATTAAAAGTTTTCTATAATAATTTTTTTCTATGTCTCTCAAAAGTTGGAGTCATTTGGACTTATGGAGCCAAAGTTATGGCGGTTTTAGTAAACAAAGTTAAATTGTCCATTTCAATCCATACTTTTTAAAAGTCCAAAATGTGAATGGATTTATAAATAGGAATATGCCTTCAAATACGAACACTTTCTTCAACAAAGTTGGCCATATTTATCTCCTATTTCACACTGAAAAATATCATATTTATTTGATTATTACATCATGAGATATGTCATGAATACTGTACTGATTTTAATTCCCATCCAGAATGGTGGGCTGAGTATAAATGAATCAGTTGGGGCCCTTTTATTTGGATTTGGGCCTTGAAATGTTTATCCAAGACTCCTTATATTGTCCCTAGAGTGTTTGAGGATAATTAATGAATTATCACTTCTGGATGGAGCCCATTAATTCAATATTCATGGATGGTCCAGTTTCTTCATAGATTTTGTGGTCCTTCTTGTGTGGTCCATATTACCCTTCAAATGAAAGAATTGTACCAAGATTCATTATAATGAAATGTTTTATATTGAATTAGTAATCCTAAAAAACAAGAATCACACAATTTGGATCAGTAGGGTGATAAATATAAATAAAATAGTAAACTGACTCAATTGGATTACTTCTAAAAACGCTCAAAATTTATATTTAGTATTAAAAAATTAATATTTCACAAAAATTATGTACAATTCATATAAAATCAGTAAATGGAGTATATAAAAATTTATTAAAATATTAATAACATAAACTCCCACACTTAGTCTTGTGCATGTCACAATGTACAACAAATATAAAAAACATAACAAAATCATTTTCACTCACCAAAAAATATTAAAATTTTGTTTTCCCCAATTAGGGGAGGTTTAGATAATTTCACTCATCTATATTGAATTCCACCACAATTTGTTACAGAAACAATGTTCCAAAAATAATTCATTTTGTCGTGCTCAAATTTAGAAATGGAAAATGGTGGCACACGAAACCTACTCCTCTCAAGATGATAAAATTAATCTATGGAGCTTTACTCATTCACCAACCGAAAGTGAAAATATTAGAGTTTTTAAGAGCTCTCATCTTACAATCCTGATCCAAAGTGCTCAAAAATAAAGAGGTATTTTTAGGGTTTTTTTGGATATGGGACGGTAGGAAGATGATATCTAAAATATAAGAAAAAGGGGTAAAACATCAGCATGGGTAAAACAATGCACAATTTGTTTTTGAAATGAAACATGAAAGGAAATGTAAACACATATCTACAAGGGAACGATTGTGTCAAGAAATACATAAGATAGGAAGAAAATTTTAAGGGGATGATAAGATGAAATATTTACAAAACACAAAACTTCTCCCAATGACATAAGTGTTCTTTTTTTTCTTTTCATTTCTACTTTTTTTTGAAAGTTGAACTTGAAAAAGATATCACACTCATATCCTATCCTATGATTGATCTCCTTATGACACTAATTTTAATATTTATAACAAGATCAATGGTTTAGAAAGAGTGATTTTTGACCTACCCAAGACACAACACATTTTTTTTAACACTTGTCAGTAAAATTTACAAAATTACATAAATTTAAGTACATTACATGACCAAAAACTCACTGAATGACAACCTCTCCCCACACTAAAATGTATTCTTTCCTTCAAGTATATGATAACTCATTGAAAATAAATAAAAGGGAACCCAAAAAAATGAAATCCATTACACCCACACTTAAATTTAAATATATAATTCAATGTAAATCCATGTAGATATTGGGTGGGAAAATTTATTGGGATTGTAATGTGGCTATCAAAGAAAAGGTTTTCATAGGATCGAAGGGGCTTTAAAAAGGAGGATTAATGTAAGGGAAATGGGAGTTTATTTGTCTATTGTGATTCTCACGTGGTTCAGAAAATGACTCTATCATATTAATGCACACCAAAGTAGGAAATTCAGATCGAAGGTCCACAAAATCAAGAATTGAAATGGGGGTGAAAAACACACATTTTTAAAATATGTCCATATGTGACCTTGGTATGAAAGAAAATGGTGTTCCTCACGGGTGGGGAAAATCAGTTTCCAAATAAAAAAATGAGCATTAAATTTGTTTTGGTTTTAACACAATATTCTTTATCAAAATATATGATGAAAACATTATATTTTTGAGATCAAACCATTTCTTTTGACTCCCCAAAATGGTTGGACAAAATGTAAAAACTGGATGGTGAGTAAGTATGACTCGTTTGTATTTTTTCATTTATTTTTATTTTTTTAGTTTTTTTAGTGTTTTTAAATTACACACCCACACAAAAGAGAAAGAGTAAATAAAAAATAAAAAAAATGTGATGAGGAAAGTGATAAAAAACAAAATTAGAATGAGGTAGGAAGAATAATAAAGAGTGAGAGAATAGAAGTTAAAGGAAAATAGGTTCCCCCAAGTTTGGATTTGGTAGGTTTCCATCTCCATTCAGAGGTGGGTTAGTGGAAGTTGACGTGCATCATGTTAGATATTACCTGAAAAAGAAAAATCATTATTCATCCAATGAAAAACTAAAAAGAAATTTAAATTTCATAAAATTAAAATAAATCATGGGTTTTCTCCAAATAAGTGGTGCATTTATTTGTCTACAGCTGGACAGTTGCAGTGGACTACCCATAGTCTGATGGTGGCCAGCATATTTTCTCAAGTCTAATGTGATTCCAAAAAAACTTCTCCTTTGGGATACCTAATTGTTCATTGGATAATTTCTTCCCATCCTTGTTGATGTGTTTTCAATTCAATGGGGGTGGAAGGAGAATATTTTTATCCTCTCTTTGGTCTTTAACTTGAGGAATGATGTTATCCAAAAAGTGCTGGTTTTCTATGCTTGGAAATTCAGGAAGATGTCTCAATTCTGATGGTTCATTTATGTAAGGTTCAGATAACAAAAAACTAGAATATGAGATACCAAATGTTTTTGACTCATTTATTTCATCACTTACTGATGTAGAGTAATGAGGATCAGTGGAGTCATAATACTAAATAAATTTTTCAATATCCTTTATATCAATGTTCTTTTCCAAAGAATAGTCAATTTCAACATCACCAATGATCATTTTTTTAATTAGGGAAAAAATATCACATACATCACTACCATTGGGACAATATAAACACATTGGTTTGGGGTTCACCACACATATAACATAATTTTCATAATCATAGATAGGAAATAATGAATGTTGGATAATCTGATTTGAATAAAAAAATGAACATGCTAGTTCATTTTCCCCATTACCATCCAAGTTGGAGCAGTGGATGTTAGAGGTGAGATGGGATTCCAAATATTTTTCTATATTCTTTAGATCAATGGAGTTTGCATTTGTAATTTCAACATAAAATTCTCCATTTATGACTTGGTTAATCATGGTGCAGAATTCACAAGATCCTTCATCAGTATAATAGGAAGAACGTGATGGATTGGGATTCAATGCACTCTCAGAGAAACTTTTAGAAGCATGGATAGAGAATACATATTGATTCTCTAATGGGTATCACATGGATTAAAAAATACTAAACATGACCAGTTGGTCACCAAATTCCATGGATAAGATGCCAGCATGGACATCAATTTTGGTTTTAGATGTCATTAGGAATGGTCTTACTAGAATTAGGGGAGATCGAGAAGAGTTCATCTCACCTTCCATGTCAAGGGCATATAAATCAATGGGGAAGATAAGATCATTGAATCAGACAAGAACATCCTCAATTATTCCCTCAGGACTAGTTGTGCTTCTATTAGCTAACTGGATAACAACACTCGTTGGATGTAAGGGACCTAGACCATGGTTTGAGAAGATGGATTTGGGAATGACATTAATTGAGGCTCCTAGGTCTATGTGTGCATCATCAAATTTGGAACTTCCAATTTGGCATGGAACCGTAAAGTTCCTTAGATCTTTGCACTTTATAGGAATTGACTACTGGGAGAAAACATTTTCGAAGGTCCTAAGTTGCCTCTTGTTGGTGCATAATTCCTTAAGAAACATGGCATACTTAGGGATTTGTTTTTTGGAATATAAGTGGGGAATGTTTTTACTTCAACATGTCTAAACATGTCAAGAATTTCAGGATCAGGTTCAAAGGACTTATTTGGCTTAGAAATGGATTGAGAAAAAGCAATTAGGTTCCAAAGTAGAATGGAAGGAGGTGAGGGAATGGGTTCAGATTCCTTTTTCAAGTTTCGTTTTCTTTTTCTTTTTCTAGGTCAACATTCAAATGGTGGTTAGAGGACTTATCTCGAGGCATAGCAATTTGCATTCCCAGTCTAAGTGAAATTAAACTTACAATACCCTTGGGGTTGGTTAATGGTTAAGATGGTAGTTTGGAAGAATTGGATGGTTTTTGTGGACTGATGTGAGATTCAAATTGACTGATTTGGGTTTCAATGTTTTTACGGCTAGAATGAGTGAAAGAGGCAAGATATTCAACTGCACTTTCCCATAGTTGCTTGGAAGAAGAGACTTGTCCAGGATTGAGATTGCCTTGATTTTGGTTCTTGGGAAAGAAATTTTATTGGTTTGGGAATTGAGAAGGATCACTAGGATAGTGGAATCCAGGAGGAGGAAGAGGAGGATTGATCCTTTGAGGTTGAGGAACAAAAGGGTAAGGTTGTTGAAGTTACCAACACCTTGAACATATTCAAATTGGTTTGGGTTTTGATGAGGGTATTAAGGGGGATGAGAAATGAGATTACCATACCTCAGGCCTTGGTTATAGGAAGAATAGAAGGGATCAGAGTGAGGTTGGTTGAAGTTTCTAACAAACTGTCCTGATAGTTGAGGGTTGGTGTTCTACTGAGCATAGGCTGTCTTGAGCTCCATTGGTATAGATGAATCAGATGGATCATCTTGAAGTTGTGGGAAATTGTCTATTGGATGATCTGGTGTGTTGCAGATTCTATAGTTTTTGAGAGGTCTAAGAAACATTTATTGTGGAGAAGATGAGATTGGGGCTTTGGAAACCATATCTATTTGTCACACAAGACCTGTAAGTTCACTCATCCACTCAGTCATCTTATTCGGATCTATGGATTGATTCTCTTGGAATTTTTTTACTTGATCATGTGATCGAGTATGGAATTATTGGGTGTTTTCAACAATGTTTCTTATGAAATCTCTTATAGCTACAAGAGTTTTATCAACAAGAGAACCACCACTTGTGTCATCAATGAGGGTTCTCTCCATTGCTAATAACCCCTCATAGAAGTACTGGATCAAGAGTTGGTTAGGGATTTGGTGGTATGGGTAGGCTGCAATAAGATTTTTGAACCTCTCCTAGTACCCATGGATTGATTTATTTGGTAATTTATAGATACCACTTATTTTCTTTCGGGTAGAAGTAGTACGAGAAGCAGGAAATAATTTTTCTAAGAAAAGTTACTTCATGTCATTCCATGTAGTTATGGAACCAGGAGGGAGGTTATAAATCCATGACTTGGAATATTTAGATGAGGAAAAAAGAGAATGCTCAAAGTTTAATTTGTTCCTCATAAACCCCTTAAGGCTTCATGGTAGAGCACACAACTTTGAACTCTTTAAGGTGGAGATGTGGATCCTCACTTTCTAGCCCGTGGAAATGAGGGAGAAGATGAATCAAACCTGATTTGAGTTAAAAGTCAGACTCTATGTTTGGATATTGAATACCAAGAGGTTGGTAATTCATATCATGGGAAACAAGTTCTTTAAGGGTTTATTCGCTAGGATTGGACATATCTAATTCAATTGGTTGTACAAGGAAAGGTTCTTGAATGAGTTGATTATCTCTTATGTTCCTCCTAAGTTGGAGAAGTGTTTGCTCAATTTCAGGGTCAAAAAAATCTGATGGATTGTTTTAGAGGCTATGGGGAATTCAGAGAGATATTGGAGGAAAGGGTAAGATGTGGTTTTCTTTGTGTTTTTTAGTTTATGATTTTTATAAGAAGGCGGGTTTTTCTTTGTGTTTTTTTTCAATTTTTTTCAATTTTGTTTTTTTGGGTTTTTTTACAATAACAAGAAAATAATGACTACATAAAGCACCATCCCTAGAAAATATGCCATTTAAAAGTGTTTCCTATTATTTCCTATCGACCGGTTAAGGTTTCAGTGCTCTGCTAATGTGTATAGCAGCACTCGGGTCAAATCCTCGACGATGATACTTTTATTAGGTGATTATTTTTAATTGACTTTATTCTGATTGGAGGGTTTTTTTACAGAGCTTATGAAATAATTTATGGATGATGTTTGATTTAACAAATTGATAAATATTGTGGTAATTTCATCAATATGTAGTTAAGCTTGTGATATCCTTGAGCCTTTCTTTGTATTGCATTAAATTAACACCCATGCCACAAGTTGACGTTGATTGGAATTCCTAAGTGTTAAGGATTTAATCCAATCCTTAACTTAACTATGATTCTAATATAAATCAATACTTGATTGTGGTAGTTTATTTATGGTTCCATTAATCCATGTAATCTATATGTTAAAGAAAATATGTCATTAATCCATTACATGTTAAGTCCAACATAGACAATGTTAATTCAAAGAATACTCATAAAGCAGAAGCTCTTAATCAATTAACATCCCTAAATTATAACTCATCCCAATTAGAGATTTACTCATCCATTTAAATGATTAGTAATCTGGTTTTAATGATTATGATTATAAATTAATAATATAAGAAAAATAAAGGGATAAGAAAAGAGTGGTGCGTCGCACACACACACAAATGATGATGATAATTAAAAATGAACTTTAGAGTGAATGGGAAAGAAAAACAAGGGAAGTGGATTCAAATATATTTAAACTATTTTAAGAACATAAATATTAAACTACAGAAGGTGGATGAGAATAAGATATATTGAGGAATAAACTTTCCTTAAAACATAATTACAAAAAAAATACATACAAGATTATAATAGTGAAGAACAGAAAAGTAAAATGAAACAAAGAGAGGAGGAAGGGTATCTCAAGTGAAAAATTGAGTATGGAAAGTCCTAAAAATACCTTATAAAGGATTTGGTTGTGAAAATATATTCTCCTCTCTTTTGAAATGACAACCCCTTTGAAGGAGAGGAGGTGGATGTATTTATAGCCCAAGGAAGTGGGCTGTTTGCATTACCAATCTGTCCCTCCACCTGTATCGCCAATTTGGCTATTCAGACATCCGAATCTCAAGATATTCTCTTATTCAAAGTTGTAGATAATAATTTTTTCTAGACTCTCTAAAACATTGGAGTCATTTGGACTAATGGAGCCAAAGTTATGGTGGTTTGATTAAACAAAGTTAAATTGTCCATTTCAATCCATGATTTTGAAAAGGATGAAATGTGAAAGAGTTTATCAATTAGAATATTCCTTAAAATACAAATACTTTATTCAAAAAAGTTGGCCACAAATATGTCCTAGTTCACATTGAAAAATATCAGCTTTAGTTGATGATTAAATCATGAGATATGTCATGCATACTGTACTGCTTTTAATTCCCGCCTAGAATGGTGGGTTGAGTTTAAATGAATCAGTTGGGCCCCTTGTCTTTAGATTTGGGACTTGAAATATTTATCCAAGAATACTTATATTTTCCCCCACACATTTTAGTAGAATTAATGAATTTTAACTTCTGGACTGAGTCTAGTAATTCAATCTTCATGGATGGTCAAGTTTCTTCACAGATTTTGTGGGCCTTCTTGTGTGGTACCTGTGTCCCTTCAAATGGAAGAATTGGCCAAAGTTTCATTGTAATGAAATGTTTTATATTGAATTAGGAATCCTAAAAATAAAGAATAACACAATTTGGATTAGTAGGGTGATAATTATAAATAAAATAGTAAACTGACTCAATTGGACTACTTCTAAAAATGCTCAAAAAATATATTTAGTATTAAAACATTAATATTTCACCCAAATTATGAACATTTCATATAAAATATGTAAAGGGGGTATATAAAAAGTTATGAAAATATTGATAACATCTGTATGATTCTTCAATACGCTATTGTGTTTGACCCTCTAGGCCCTTATCTCTTTAGTAATGAATTGTATTCATAGATCAAGAGTAGAGTCTAGCAACCTATAAAGTCCCCTAAAGAGATAAGGAGTAGTAATAGTAATGAAAAACAACCTATGAACACAAATTGTGTAATATAATCACTTTATATTTATATATCTCATAAAGTAGGATGGATTCTTGTGTCATCATTTTTTTCTTTCTTTATTATTTTTTGATCTAACTGGAAAAATTTACCTTCGACTGTTGTGGGCATGGATTTATAAAGGTACTACCATCCTGATCATCCTTGCCTGAGATATATTACTTCCTCAACTAAGTAGTGTCAAATTATATCTTTATCATTCAACCAATGTCATAACACCAATGACACACCAAACACAAGCAACCACACTATGATTTCATTATCATGGTTTTTCCCAGCATCAAAGTACATGATCAAACGTGACACACTGATAATGATCTCAAGTTAGAAGATCAATACATATGTCTGTATATAAGAACCACTGATGAAACCTGAAATATATGGTGTTTCTCTTGGAGGTTATATCCCATGATCTCAACTACTAGAGTTCACCAAGTGAGAACTTCATGATAATAAGTCTCAATTCTTATGATCTCCCATCACCTAATAGTCAAAAATATATGGTTTCCAATCAGTATAATGTATCCAAACCATCTGAAATATGTTTAATATTAATGTTATATTATCTCAAGGTTCTAATTATAGCATGGAATATTCTATAACCTTTTAATATGGAAAATAATCTATGGACTTTACCATTTAAATATTGAAATTAAAAATTTCAACACTATAATTGTAAGAATACATCATGCATATCTAACTGTATACATGAAATGGTAATAAAAAGTACTGATAAAATTGGGTTTAGGGAACCCACTTTTACAAAACTCCCACTTTCACTAAGTCCTAATTTCTAACCATCCTTGTTAGAACTCATATTATTAAGATCATATTTCTACTGATTCACTACTTTAGTATCTCGGGCTACCACATCTCTACTGTGTGGATATTCTGCTATCTGTGACCTTGCCTCCTTGAGTAAATCTTCTCAAGAGATGTTATCCCAAAGTATAACCCTTTTTTTCACTTTCAAAACTTGAAATATTTTCTGGTAAGAGTATCATAATTTACATAATAATAATAATTTACTTACTAGGTACGATTCTAAGAACAAGAACAAATCGTTGTATTTAATAACTGCTTTCTAGCTACCTCAAAGCCTACAAGATAATCAGTATTTGTAGACATGACTACCACTGGCTTGAATGATCTTGAATTTCTTATTACCTTATCCTAACTATTATATTATATCACACTAGTCTAAGGAAGACTATTTTATGTCCTTTTTTTACAAGTATCCTTTCCTCTCCACATACCAGGTATATATTTTTTGTATATGCTCAAGTAAAATTGGATAGTTCTGACTGCTTCTCTTTCAATTCTCTTGGTTATAACTGATATTTTTTTCTTTAAAGTATATCATGGAAATATAATATCTTGTACATATCATGGAATATATGATTGATCCATCACAGAAGCATATGTAATTTAACTCATCACTTTAATCTCCTCTCATGTACCATACCTGTCATCTAAGATATATTTATTCCATATGAAATTGGTAAAAATTCTATCTCAAATTGTTCCTAATTGTAGATTAGGTCTAGAAAACCATTAAATCTACCTCATTAGAACTTTTTCCCAAGAACTTAGGCTTCTACTTTAATTCAATCACTGGATATTAACTTTCATCCTAGTATTAACTAAATATATGACCATTAACTATTTTTCATTTGTTACCAAACATATTTCACTTGGAAAAAATGGCAATCCCACTAACCATTGGTCTATACATGGAAAAGATTCATTATAAATGAATATTATATGATATTTTTACTTTCTTATGAAACTAAATTTCAGTAAGTTACACCCCTTATTAGCATTTTATGATGTCACCATACCTTTTTGGTTGTATCATATAGACACCTTCCATGATTGGTGGTCTTGAAATCCAATGGTCAATAAAAGATTATAGAAAATTAGATATGACAAGTAAAATTTTAATGAATTTTGGCATAATGACTTAGTATAACCAGTCAATCCTTATAGGAACCACACTTTGTAATGAACCAATTTTTTTGAATAATATTTGTTTCCTGAGAAAATGTGTGTGTCATATTATATTATACGCAATAAAACAATGTCTCTTTAATAATAAAGTAAATATAAAGGGATATTTTACCATCTGGTTTTGACCATTATATGATTGTTGGTTAATATAAAAATTGGGAACAATACTCCTAATAATAATTTTTAATGTTATCATTAGAGTTCATTTGTAAAATTTTGGAAAAAGAAAATTGATATAGAAAGAAGAGTCGAAGGCCTCAACTAGTAGAGTCATTCCATTTGAATGTGATATATCAAAACATGGGAGGGAGGAATCATCATTTTATTTTTACCTTGAAAAATCCCAATATGAGCTTCAACATGAGAGGCTTGAATGAAATCTCATTTATGAGAAGTTCAAGTTAGTGGATATTACCACTCGGTTGATGTTAGTCGCGACACCCCATGAATCTACCACCATTGAAAACCATACTCTTAGGGAATATGAAGGTGTAATAAGGGGTTATTTTTTGATTCCCTATTTACTTAATGTGTAATTACATTTTATAAATAAAGTTTTTATTCCATAATTTTTGTTTTAAGAATAGTTTT
Organism: Viscum album; assembly: GCA_963277665.1. NCBI lineage: Eukaryota > Viridiplantae > Streptophyta > Magnoliopsida > Santalales > Viscaceae > Viscum > Viscum album. Next base: position 570,523,555 of record OY728134.1, on the reverse strand, counting down.
ACTTAATAAAATTGTGATGAAATTTGATAAATTGATTTTTCAGATGGAGATTGTACTTTTCAGAAAAGAAATAAATATTACAATAAACTAAGTTATTATGAATCATGTTTATTTTAATGAAATAGTATGATTAAAACACTCTTATTTAAAAATAAATGATAATTCTTTTTCAAGTGTTTGAAATTTTACTATGCATTCTCAATCTTCTATTATTTTTAATAAATAAATATTTTTATACATAAAAGTTAAAATTATAATATTTATAGAATTATTATGATAAAATAAATATTATTTTATAAATCATCATGTCAAAAAAATTTAGGATCAATTTATGTGAAATTTCTAAAATGCTATATTTTTTCATGAATAGTAAAAATGTAGTTTTTATTTTCCAATACATTAATGACATCATCATTTTGTTATAACAATGTAATAAATAATTAACCAAAATACAAGAACTGTAATATTTTATTTTATTAATATTGTTTTTTTAATATATTTTAATAAATTTCTAAATATATAATTTACATTCCAAATACTATAATGGAAACATTAACTTTAAAAAAGTTATTTTGTGAAAAATTTAATTTTCCTTTCCAAAATAAGATATATAAAATAATGGTCAACTATTTTAAATTAAAATAACATAAAAGGTTTCCCAAGTGTCCAATACCATGGAAAAATACCATGATTAATCCCATGGTTTTTCATTTACTAATACCTAGGTGTCCAAGGCCTTTATTTGGAAACTAATAAAAAAATCCTCCACTTTTTCAATAAATATAGACTCATTTATCTATTTCCTTTCACCCCCAATTTATCCTACATTAATATATGATAGTTTTACCTACTAAGTATTCATAAAAATGTGTTATAAATCCCCTAAGGTCTCAATCCTCAAGTTTTAGGAGTTACTATTCAAGGTAAGGGAAATCTCCACTTTTCTTTTTTATTCAAGCTTCCTCTTTATGTGGTATGTCTTTCAAATTTACAAAAAAATTCTTCTGTATAATTTATTTTATCTATTTAATATATTAAAAATATTTTATTCATGTGAGAACCTTTTCTCCTCTATTTTTTACCCTCTTATAAAACCATGTTTTATACCCGTTATGTTGTCGATTTTTCTTCTCAAAATTTCTCTCTTCTCCTCAAGAAATTACCTTTTATTTTCTTTATGTGAATACACAAACCTCATTATTTTCCATGATTATTCACAATATTTCTAAACTATTTAATTTATTTTGGTATTTACATACATAAAATCATCATTCTCTTTTTGTGGGTTATAAATTACATAAAGATCTGGCCTTTAAGAACTTTTTATAAAAACACCATGATTTTTGTAGGAAACTCATTTATTTTATTCATCATGGGTTATTTAGAAATTTTTTTATTATAATATATGTGTAGTAAATTAATTAATACATACGAAGGGTGTGCCATGGTAGTTCTCCAATTAATTGGGTAAGGAATTTAATCTCAGGAGATGACATGTTTTACAATACCTTGGAGAATAACCTTGGTAATGTTTATGACACCTCAATGAAAAACCTTGAGGATTTTATTATGAATGTATCATTTAAAGGTTTTAGATACATTTAAATGTTACATTTCATGTTCTTATTATTATGATATTCCTCTTGATCATTCCCTTATTATAATTCTCATGTTCCTATCGATAATTCTCGATATCAAAAGTAAACTCTTTCCCTTACTTTACCTTACTGAGAATTATGATCACCCTTTACTTTGATGTATGTACTCAGGTTATGAGATGCAGTAATTTTACTTAGGAAGAAACTATGATTAATCCTTTTAATTTTATTAAAATAATGTTTTATGTTTTCATGTATTATGTACCTTGTTTTCAATAAACTATACTTGAAAAGATCCTATATTTTGTAGAATGTAACGAAAGGTTTATGTAATAAAAAGGCAGGATGTCATAGTTTATATCAAATTATGGTTTAGTTTATTTGTGGAAATTATGATTTTAAAACTTTAGGAAGAACCTTAGGGATAATATAAAATATATGAAAACATCTTGATATTTTGGTAAAGTATGAATTGAGTGGATTTTGAGAAAATAAATCCATGTATAGATACGAACAAGTGGATGTGGCTCTGGAAATAATGTGTCTAGGGGTAAAAAATAAAAAAAATCTTTGAGATAGACTCGAATGGAAATTGGTGCATGAAAATAGGTCTTGCTACACTCCAATTTTGACACTCCTCGGGGATATGTTTGGTTAATCACATGATTTTTATAAACCATTATGAAGGATTTATAGAAAATGTAATTATTGGTAATGAATAACATATTTAAGAATTTTTTTAAGACATAAAATTCCTATATAAATTATAATATTCTTAAAATACACATGTTTCTCACTATGTTTTATTCTTTTAGAAAATGGTGGGAAATAGGAGGAACCACATAAATGGCGAGCACAACAGACTATGAACTGATTTCCATCCAATAGAAGTTTAAAAGGAAAAATTCATGAGAATAATGAATTAGTTGGATCGATTTATGAGAAAAAAAACTTGAATAAAGCTGAGATACCAGATTCATATCGAAGGTAAAAAATTCCCATTGAGTCCTTTATGCATCAACAACCACTTTATTTCAATGGATCTACTAACCTATTGATTACTGAATAATGGATAAGCTCTTTAGAAAATATCTTTTTTGTACTCTATTGTTATGAGAAAGAGAAAGACACCTTGGATATGTACCAATTATAGGGAGAAGCGGATTAGAGGTGGAAAATAATTTAAAACCTGAATCCAATAAGGGAGATTGAAGATATAGCGTGGGAAGAGTTCAAGGAAACCTTTTTCAAAAAATATTACACTCAATCGATGTGAATGAAAATAGAGAAGGAATTCCTAAAACTAAATCATAAAGAGAATAAATATGTGGGAATCTATGAGATGAAATTTACATGTATTTCTCACTACACCTCTATCTTTTTCATAGAACCCAATGGAAATGTTGATAGATTATTTAGTGGACTAAGACCACATCTATAGAAGAATCTTTCCTATCTATAAAATGAAAACTATGAGGAGATAGTGTGAAGTTCTATGAAGGTTGAACTAGAGTTTAGAGATATGCAGTTGTACCATATATTAAATGAAAAGAAGAGATATTTAGAGCTAAACCTGAGGAGGAACTTTGATCACAAAAGAGAAGGAAAACAAATGAAACTTCTCACATGCAAAAAATGTGGAAAGAAACATTTGGGGAATTGCTAGCTCCGGAGTGGGAAATGTTACAAGTGTGGAATAGATGACCATATTTCTCTAAACTATCATAGTGAGGTGAAGCCTAAAGTTCTCAACACCAATGAAAAAGGGAATATGGTGTAGTCCCAACCTAAATTCCAATGCTTTAAATGTGGACAACTTGGGACCTTTAAAAATCAGTATCCAAATACTAAGATATTGGAGTTGAATCACCATCAACCTCAACATAGGCTAAGGGAGCAAGGTTGTAATTTTTCTATCATTAATAATGAAGTTTAAGCTCCAAATGATGTGGTGGTAGGTACTATCATTTTTATCTCAAAGCTAACAAGTACTTTGTTTGATTCTGGTTCTACACATTACTTTATTTCCACAAAGTTTGAAAATAATATAGAATAAATCCTTGAATTTCTAGAAGTAGAGTTATTATTCAAGACTTATGGAGGGATTATCCATGCATCAGTAGTGTGTAGAAACTTTATTATTAAATTTGGAGAGAACAATCTCATACAAAATCTAGAATTCATTCCAATAACGACCCAAATTTTTATGAATAAAATTACCCTTTTTGATTTAATTAAATGTCTTATAGATATAGAAAAGGCGTGATTTTTTATTATTATATCCAATTGGATTTAAATTACTATTAATTATCTTTACCACTGATAATATAGTCTCAGAATAGTGATCACTTGACTAGTATAAATATAGGGTTTTAATCAATCCTTTTGGAACATGCAATTGAACTGATGGCCTCAACCAGTAGGATTGTACCCTATGAAACCCATCTATAAGAGATTTTGAGAGATATATAATTTTGTGTATTTTACCTAGAAAAATCCCAAGATAAGATCCAACAAATTAATCATGATCAAAACCGTTTACGAGAGAAGTTCAAGCTCATCAAGATCACGACCCAAACCATGTTCACCGAACAACCCCATAAAATCTTTACTATGATGCACCTTACTCTTAGGAAATATGCTGGTGTGAAGGATGAATATGTTTCAAGACCCTATCAATATGAATATTTACATTATTTTTTAATGAATATTATTGTTTCTTTGTAAATTATTTTTGAAGAACAAATAGTATTTTTGGTTAATATTAAAATTCAATTAAGAAATTTATTTTGATGAATTAATGGATTTTTAAAATTTATAATATTTTAATAAAATATTATTATTCAATTTCTATTTTTAAAATATAAATGATCATATAATTTTTCATAAAGTCAAATGTAATTTTTATTAGGGTTTGAAAACTGTTATTAACAAAACCCCAACATTTTCAATAAATATCAATTCCTATTTTAAATTTAAAAATTCAAATATTTAGAAAATTATTCAGATAAAATGAATATCATTTTTGGAATCGGGATATCGAAATTATCAAACGGTGATTTTTTTTTAATTTTTTGAGATAATAAGATTTTTGCATAAAAATTAAATATCATATAAATATATGGTGTGTTTTATAACATCATAATATCCTAATAGTGATGTAATAAATATTATAAAATGTATAATTTTCTAAATATATTATTTTAATTTAAAATAAGTTTATTTTATAAAGGCTTAGTGAATCCTCCAAGATTTAGAAAATATTTTAATATTTTAAAATCATTTATTTGGAAGTGTGAATCACCTCCACATAATCAAGGGAAATATTTTATTTTAATAGGACCTTGGCCTTATAAAATAATTTAAACCAATCCCATTTTGAATAAACCATGGGAGAAAAAATGGGATGGTTTGTGGTTTTGAATATTTTATCATGTAGTGTCCAAAACCAAAACAATAATGAAATCCCACCTCCTTTCCTATATAAACCCACCCAAGCTCCCATTTCTCTTCACTCATACTACTTTAAGATCATCTACAATATGACCTCTACTCTATATATTCCTTCAAAGGAGACCCCAATCTCCCTAGAAGCCTATCCAAATCCTTTGGAGTCACACATCTACGTAAGGGGTCCTAATATTCCTCTCCTTTTAATTCAGTAATATTAATTGAAATTAGTCTTTATAATTTCAACTGGTTATATTTTAATTCATTTAATACGATTATATTACTGTAAAATTGATGTTAAATTAAAAATATACTACTTATCATTTTGCATTTTTACATTAATCTAAGTAGTTACAATGTTGAAATTCCATAAGGGATTCTCTCTCTCCTATTTTTATCAAGCACTTCATTTATGATTTGCCCTTTTTATTTACAATTTCTTAATTGAAGATACATTATTACCCAACGCCTTTAATTTACATTTTATGTTTAAATAATGGTATCCCTTTTCACTCTCATTTATTCCTCTTATGAACCCTTATGTACACTTATTACTATATCGAAATTCTATAAGGAATCTTCTACCCTCTTTTTTTATCAAGCATTCCTTTTATGTTATGTCTTATAATTTTCTTTTTTCCTTCATTGGGATATGTTTTTAAATATAACTCATACTATATATTTAATGTATAAATTATGATATACCCCTCTCTCATCACCAGATTTTATGAATTTCTATATGACGTCGTTATGATGCCGTAATTGCACCCCAATTTTCCATGCCAAAATCACCGTGTAGTGAATACCATACCCATTAATCTATCAAGGGTATTCACCTTTATAGACAAATACTAATTTACTAGGGACTTACATTTATGTATTACAAATTATCAAATCTTGGAATAAATTATGATGTTGAATGAATCCATGTTATATGATCTATGTGGTACACTTAAACATTAGAATGAAATGGTTATGAAGGGTGCACCCTGATAGCGCTCTAATTCATTGGGTAACGGTTAGTATCATGATACTTTATGTTGGGATAGGGGATTTACCTAATTTAGTTCTGGGATTTTCCACCATGGGGTCTTGACAGATTTATCCTTGATTTATTTATGATGCAGTGTTTTATGTTATTACCACATTTTCCATGTTATGATTATCATGCTATATCATACCTTATTATTCATGTTTCTTTATGACTCATTGAAATTCCTTGTATAAAATGTGTTATTATCCTCATGTTATCCCAAGTTTATTCCTTTAATGGGATTTTTACCTCACCCCTTTCTTATATATGTCCTCAGGTTATCCCATGCAGTGTTGAGTACGAAGGAACATTTTATTTATGTTAAATAAGTTTTCAATAAAAAGGTTTCATTTAATGTTTTAAGTTGTTATGTAATGTCGCTAATTTCCTAAAGAAACTAGACCTATTGATATTATGAGTGTTATTTAGTGAAAATTTATATAATAAATCATGAATAAAAATTTAATAAAGAGACGATTTGTTATAGTTGGTATTAGGGGATAAGTTTAGTTATTTTTGGGATTAGGATTAGAAAAATGTAGTGAAAACCCTTAAGGATAAGAATAAGTGTAAGAAAACATTCCAATATATTGGTGAGTATATATAAAGAGTTTATAAAGAAAATATATCCATGTATTTATACTACAAGTGGATGTAGATATAGAATAGATGTTCCTAGGAGTAACAAATTCGACAAGGTCTTCCAGGAATAACTCTAGGTAACATGGTACATGAAAACGGGCCTTAATGTGCACCTGGTTTTCAAAACCTATAGGATATGCTTTGGTAAATTCATAAGATCATTAAAACTATTATTATGGGAACAAAATTCCCATAAGAATATGTGTTGGGAAGTAGATCATGGATAACATGGACTGAATCCTAGAAACTCATAAGTTAAGGAGATAAATGTAATTTATCCCTTTAATGTAATTGGATTCCCCCTTTATGTGTTTAAATATTTAATATACCCATCCCTAATTTTTCTTTTATTCTATCCAATGGCTAGAAATAGGAGGAAACATGATAACAACTGATGCGAAGGGAAGTGTCAGGATTGCCCTAATGAGGCGTCCAACCTGATGGGAGTGGGAATCACAAACTTTGTCACATTATTCTCTCATTTAACTTAGGTTCAAAATATAAACCTAGACCAATAATAGTACAACCCCCCCCCACAAGATATAGAAACCCATAGTCTAGAGCTTCATGCGATAAAGGCCTACTACTTTCAATGGATCATTCAATCCAATAATCATGGAGAAATAGATCCATTAAATTAAAAAGATCTTCTCCATACTTCAATGTTATGAATGAGAGATAGTTCTTCTAACTGTTTATCACATGGAGGGTGAAGCTGATCAGTGGTGGACATTGATCAAGAATACGAATCCTGAGGAAGATATCAATGTAATGGAGTGTAAGGAATTTCGGAAAATGTTTTTTGATAAATATTTTCCCCGCACCCTCCATCTTAAGATGGAATGAGATTTACTTGCACTAAAAAAGGATAATGAATCTATTGTGGTGTATGAGGAAAAATTAAAAATGCTTTCATGATACACCTATGGTTTTTTCATTACCCCCGAATTCAAGGTTGAACACTTCTTTGGTGGACTAAAGCCAAGTCTATGAAAAGCCATGGAAATCTGTGACTTTGATTACTAAAAGAAAATTGTCTGATGTGACCTATAAGTCAAGATGGAGATCAATGAATCTAAAATTTATCATGGGGATAAGAAATAGAAAGTGGATTTTAATTCTAGCAGTCTTCTGGATAAATCCAATGGTTCAAGGAAATAACAACACCCCCCTTGTCAAAGGTGTGGAAAAAATCACCCTAGAAATTGCCTAATGGGAATAAGAAAATGCTTTAGGTGTGGAAGAGAAGGGAATATGGAAAATGATTTCTGATAGAAGAAACCCACCAATGTGACAGAGGAAAGGAATTCTCTAGTCAACCCTCAACGCATTTTTCAGTGCTTCAATTGTAAGGAACCATGACACTTTGCGAACTAGTGCACTAAGCCAAGGGTTTTTGGGGGAAAAACAACCTCAAAGGCAGCAAGGGAGATATCTTTCCATCACCACCGCTGAGGTGGATCCCAAACATAATGTGGTGATAGATATTCTAGTTATCCATTCAATAATATAGAATATTTTTTGATTATGGTTCTACGCATTCATTTATATCAAGAAAGTTTAGTAGAACTATTCAAACACCACCACAATGCATGGAAGAAGAGATGTTGGTGAAAATAGAAAATGGGGAAATTATTGAATCCAATGTATATAACTCCTCATCTATCATAATTTCTAGAACGAAATTCTCAATGAACCTTTTCATACTTCCCTTGGTGGAATTTGATTAAATTCTAGGCATGAATTGAATTCCCCTATATAGATCCAATATAAATTTCTGCAAGAGGGAAATTAATCTCCAAATGGTGAATCAACCCCTGATTCTATACAAGTGCAAGGAGGAGGATGAATCTTATTTAGCACCATCATCTCAAGCATGGATATTACTTCCCTATAAGAAATTATATATAGCTCAAATAATTTAGTCAAAGGAAATGATCAACCTTGAAGACATGCCTATTGTGAGGGAATATGATGACATGTTTCTTGAGGAATTCCATGGTCTTCCTCCTAGATGAGAGGTCTAATTTTTGATTGAACTTATACCTGGGTTATCGCCAATATCCAAGACTCTATATAGAATGAATATTGTGGAACTTGAGGAGATAAAGAAATAATAATAGGATAATCTAGATAAAGGTATTATAGACTCAAGTACTTCATCATGGGGTGCACCAGTCCTCTTTGTTAAGAAGAAGGATGGGTCAATGCATCATTTCATTGATTATCATGAGGTTAACAAGATCATGATAAATAAAAAGTATCTTTTCCCAAGAATTGATGACTTGTTTGATCATATATGTGGAGCCCAATACTTCTCCAAGGTGTATCTACGGTCATTATATTACCACGTAAGGGTAAAGAAAGAGGATATACCCAAGACTGATTTTGGTACAAGGTACATTATGAGTTCATAGTAATGCAAGTTGGACTCACTAATGCCCCAGAAATATTCATGGAATTAATGAATGATTCTTTAGATATTACCTCAACAAATTTGTGATAGTCTTTATAGATGATATTCTAATATACTCCAAAACCAAGGAGGATATTGAGGATCATCTGATCACTATGTTAAAGACCTTGTGAAAGGAGAAACTTGATGAAAAGTATACCAAGTGTCTGTTTTTGTTGAATGAAGACACTTTATTGGGTATATAATCACAAGAAATGAGATATCTATAGACCCTTTGAAAATAGAATCAATTGAGGGATGGATGATGCAAATATCTTTGAAAGATATTCATATTTTTCTTGGGTTAGCTGTATAATACCGCCGATTTGTGAGACATTTATCACGATTGTCAAACTCTCTTACCAAGATAAATAGGAAGGGAGTAAAATTTTCATGGAATAATGAATGTGAATAAAGTTTCATGGAGTTGAAAAGGAGGCTTATCACCACCTCTATGCTCACACTACCCACAAGAGGGGAGACTTTTGTAATTTTCAACGATGCTTCAAATAAGGGATTGATATGTGTGTTGATAAAAAATGACAAAGTCATTACCTATGCCTCAAAAAAGTTTAAAATTCATGAGAAAAAACATCACATCCATGATCTGGAGTTGGCAGCTATGATATTTTTGTTGAAAATATGGTGGCATTATCTATTTGGGAAGAATTTTGAAATATATATAGATCACAAAAGTCTCAAATGCATATTCACATAGAAATAGATAAATATGTGCCAATGAAGACGGTTAAAGCTCGTTAAGGATTATGACTGCTCAATCTAATACCATCTTGGGAAAGAAAACAAGGCGGAAGATGATCTAAGTAGAAAGGACCCAACAATTCTATCCTTGATGATAATTGAGAAGGATTATATCTTCTTAGATTTGAAGAATATTGACATGGGAATCATAAATAAAGGAACATCATTAATCTTTTTACAAATTATTTCTCAACTATTTCTTTTGGAAAAGTTAATGTATGATATAAAAGATTATATAGGAATCCACAAGATAGTGGAAACTACCATAAAAGGTAAATCCTCAGAGTTCAATGTTAATAAAGAAGGAATTGTGAGATTTGGGTCAAGACTATATGCTCCATCAAATCCTAATTTAAAGAAAGACCTTTCAGATGAATCACATAGTTATAATTTCTCCACTCACCCAGGAAACACAAACATGTATCAAGATCTTTGAGATAACTATTGGTGGTATAACATAAAGAAGGAGATCGTAGAATATACATTAAAGTGTCTGGTATGTCAGTAAGTGAAGAATGAAAGGTAGTAGTCTAAGGGGATGGCACAACCATTACCCATACCAATATGGAAATGGGAAAACATCACCATGGACTTTCTCACCAAAATTCAAAATACATATAAGGGAAACAATGCTATCTAGGTTGTTGGTGATCATCTTATAAAGGATACACACTTCATTTTTATTTGAGAGGATTTTTCACTGGATCAACTGGCATAGATATACATTAGAGAAGTGGTAAGTCTTCATGGAGTACCACTATCTATTGTGTTCGTTAGAGATACAATATTCACCTATATGTTTTGGAAAAGTCTTCATCATGCTCTAAACATTTATCTGAACTTTAGTATGGCTTATCATCCTCAAATTGATGGCCAATCTGAGTGGACTATCCAAAAATGAGGAGATGTTGAGATATTTATCAATGGAATTTAAATGCATATGGTACAAACATATTCCATTGATGGAGTTCTCTTACAACAATAGTTTCCACTAGATCATCCAAATTCCCCCCTATAAAGCCCTTTATGGGAAGAGAAGAAAAATACTGACATGTTGGGATGGAGTTTGGGAACAAAAACTTCTAGGTCCTGAAATAGTCGATGAAATGGTGGATAATGTTAAGACCATCCAGCAGTACATCAAAGCTGCTCAGATTTGATAAAAGAGCTATACTGACAATCATCGACAAGACCTAGAGTTTGATGTTAGAGACATGGTATTCCTCTGCATATCTACATGGAATAGAGTGATGATATTTGGGAAGAAGGGAAAGCTTATTCCAAGGTACATCAACCCTTTTGATATCTTTGATCACATCAGAGTAGTGGCATATCGACTAGCACTCCCACCAAACTTGTCTCAATTACATGATTTATTCCACGTATTCCTCTTAAGAAAGTACATACCAGGCCCATCACATGTACTCAATCTAGATGTGGTACCATTGGAGAATGGACTTTCCTATTAAGAACAACCACTTAAGATCTTAGATCATAGATAAAAAGTTCTACGGAATAAGAAAATTTCCCTCATCAACAGTGTTGTGGGTAAAACACAAGTTTGAAGAAGCAATGTGGGAACTAAAGGGGTAATGAAGCAGAGTTACCCTCATCTATTTTAGTATGGGAAAAGGAAATTTCTATGGATAAATTTCTAAAGGAGGAAGATTGTAATGACCTGTATCATCCTATATCAGTGTCAAAAGCCAATACCACCCAATCAATAAGAGTAGTAGGGGTGCCTTAGTACTCTACTCTAATAGTGCCACTTCCCCAATGGTATCAACTAGGTCACCATCTTGAACCCCATCAAACCCATTCAGATTGTGGTGGTGCCAAGCCTAGCATTGCCGATCTCGCACCATCTCCTTTGCGGGTACAGGATTCGAACCTGCAGTCGTTCAGGTCATGAGCCTGAGGAGTCTAGCCAATTCCTCCAACCCGCTTCTGTCGCTCTATTGTCATTGAAATGGTGCCCATTGATTTGCCAAACACCTTGGTGATTCGAGGTATCATCATTGTCATCTACCCCCCAAGGAGCTACCTCACCAGGACCTTTAGAATCATTTTGTGACATTCCTCCCTCACACAAGGGAGCCAATATTAATGGCTTTACCTTGATTTCTTGAGATGCCCAATCATAGCACTTCCAAAGTAAGCCGAAGCGGACCAATGTAGGGTTCGTATTCCGGCGGTACCTGGAGGTTTCTACAGGTAATATAAGAGCGTGAGGAGCCGAGTATATGGATTCTTAGCTACATTAGTGTAACACTTCAACCATTGAAGCCATTGTTTCATCCAATTACGGAGAACACTCCAAGATCTCCATTTCCAGTTCAGAGAGCAATCCCCATCTACTGCATCTAAATATATGAATAATATTCCCCTTTTTGATTAAATTAAATGTCTTATGGATATAGAAAACACATGCACTTATTTTGTTTTATTATATCCAATTGGATTTAAATGACTATTAAGTATCTTTACTATTGAAAATATTATTGTTTAACAGTGATAATATGACTAGTATAAATATAAGGTTTTAATAAATCCTTTTGGCACAGACAAAGGAAGTGATGGCCTCAACCAGTAGGATTATACCCTATGAATACCATCTTTTAGAGCTTCCAAGGTAGATAGAATTTATGGGATTTTACCTATACTAAGCCAAAGCTGATATCTAAAAACTTAATCATGAGTGAAACCATTTACGAGAGGAGTTAAAGCTCATTGAGATCATGACCCAAACCATGTTCACCGAATGACCCCATGAAAGCCCCACCATCACACACCTTACTCTTAGGAAATATGCTGGTGTAATATATGGGATATTTAACAAGAACCTATCAATAGTAATAATTAAATTATTTTTTAATGAATATTATTGTTACTTTGTAAATGATTTTAAAGCACAAATAGTATTTTTGGTTAATATTGAAATTCAATTAAGAAATCTATTTTGATGAATTACTGGATTTTTGACATAAATAATATTTTTAAAAAATATTATTATTAAATTAATTATTTTAAATATAAATGATCTATAATTTTTTATGAAGTCAAATATAATTTTTATTAGGGTTCAAAAATTATTATTGAAAAAAACCCATCATTTACAATAAACGATAGTTTTTATTTTAAAAGTAAAAATTCACATATTTAGAAAATTACTCATAAAAATGAATATAATTTTTGGAATTAGGACATCGAAATTATCCAATGGTTAATTTTTCATAATTTTCCAAGACAGTCAAATTTTTTCATAAAAATTAAATACCCTATAAATATGCAGTGTATTTTATAAAATCATAATAGCAAAATAGTGTTTTAATAAAAACTATAAAATGTATAATTGTCCAAATATATTCTTTTAATTTAAAATAATGTGATTTTAATTTTATTTTATTGATTTTATAAAGCCTTAGTGAATCCTCCAAGACTTATAAAATATTTTAATATTTTAAAATCATTTCTTTGGAAGTGTGACTCACCTCCACATAAGAAAGGGAAATATTTTATTATCTTTGGCCCTTGGACTTATAAAATAATATAAACCACTTACCTTTGGAATAAATCATGTGAAAAAACCATGGTATGGTTTTTGGTTTTGAATATTTTAGTATGTAGTGTCCAAAACCAAAATAATAAAGAAGCCCCCTCTCATTTTCTCTATAAACTCACCCAAGCTCCCATTTTTCTTCACTAAAACCCTTTTAATATTGTAATTACTATTCCCTATACTCCATATAGTCCTCTCAAGGGACCCTCAAGCTCCCAAGAAGCCTCTCCTAATCCTTTAGAGTCACACATCCAAGTAAGGGATCCCCACCATCCTCTCCTTCTTTTAATTCAAGAATCCTCCTTGAAATTAGTCTTTATAATTTCAATTGGTTATACTGTAATTAATTTACTCTGATTCTATTACTATAAAATTGATGTTATTTTAATTATATATTACTTATACTCTCTCATTTTTACATTTATCTAAGCCGTTACTATGCCGAAATTCCATAAGGGATTCTCTCTCTCCTCTTTTATCAAGCACTTCATTTATGATATTCCCTTTTGATTTCCATTTACTTAAGTTGGGATACATTCTTACATATACCCCTTACATTTCATTTTATATTTAAATTATGGGATTTCTTTTAACTCTAATTTATTCCTCTTATGAACCCTTATGTACACCCATTACTATGCTGAAATTTTGTAAGGAATCTTCCACCCTCTTTTTTTATCAATCATTACTTTTATGTTATGTCTTCTAATTTACTTTTTTCATATGTTATGATATGTTGTTAAATATCCATATTAATTTAAATTTCACGTCTAAATTATTATAGACCCCTTTATCTCTCATAAACCCATTTTATGAATTTCTATATGACGTCGTTATGCTGCCGAAATTCCACCATGATTTTCCATGCCAAAATCATCATGTAGTAAATATCATACACAATTCTCTATCAAGGGTATTCAACTTTATACACATATAATTATTTATCGGGGACTTACATTTATGTATTACACATTCTTAGATCTTGGAATAAATTATTATGTTGAATGAATCTATTATTTTGATCTATGTGTCACACTTAAACATTAGAATGAAATGATTACAAAGGGTGATTCCTGAGAGTTCTCTAATGCATGGGGGTAATGGTTAGTATCATGATACGCCATGTTGGGACAGAGGATTTAACTTATTATTTTATGTTACTTTTTCCATCATTAGGTCTTTATGGATTTATCCTTGATCTATTTATGATACGGTGATTTAAGTTGTTGCCACATTTTCCATGTTATGATTATCATGCTATATCATGCCTTATTATTTAAGTTTCTTTATGCCACAGTGACATGCCTTGTCTAAAGTTTATTTTTATCCCCATGTTATTCCATGTTTATTCCCTTAATGGGCTTTATAACTCACCACTTTCATATGTATGTCCTCAGGTTATCCCATGCATTGTTGAGTACGAAGGAACATTTTGGGTATGTTAAAGAAGTTTTCAATAAAGATGTTGATTTTAATGTTTTACGTTGTTATGTAATGTAGCTAATTTCAAAAAGAAACTTGAACTATTGATATTATTAGTTGTATTAAGTGAAATTTTATTTATTAAATCATGATTAAAAATGAAATAAAGAGTATGGTTATTATAATTCCCATGCTATAATTAAACACTATACTAGGGATAGACTGGCTCTCAAAGTATAATACTAAGATCAATTCCAGAAGCAAGGAAATCACAGTAGTCTTGAATGTAAAACCTATAGTTATATTAAAAGGAGAGATATCTTAAACTGAGTTTTTTATAGAATCCCCTCCCATAGCCTACTTTATGGAAATGATCGGTGAATATCAAGAAGGAAGGAAAAGTATTTGAATTGAAAATGTACCCATAATTTAGGAATACATTGATGTATTTCTTATTGAGTTACCTAAACCTACCCTATAAAGAGAGGTGGAGTTTTCCATTGAACTCATGCCTGGATCGAAGCTGATATCAAAGACCCTATGCATAATGGGAAACATGGAGCTGTAGGAATTAAAGAAACAACTCTAAGATCTTTTGGATAAGGGGTTTATCCGTACAGGCTTGTATCCTTTTGGGGAAAATGTTCTCCTTTTGAAGAATAAGGATGTATCAATGAAGCTATGTATTGATTATAGAGAACATAATGGGATCACATTGAAAACCAAGTACCCTCATCTAAGGATTTATGATTTATTTGACCAAATTCACGGGGCTCAATTATTCTCCAAGATTGATCTTCGATCAGGCTATCATCAATTGAGGGTGAATAAAGAAGATATTCCAAAACTAACTTACAATAAAGATATAGTAATTATGATTTTTTTTTTATTCCCTTACCCTTAACTAATTTTCCATTTATATATATAGATTTGATGAATAGAGCCTTTAAGGATTACCTTGATAACTTTTTGGTAGTTTTTATTAATGATTTTTGAATATATTTTAAACATTATGAGGATCATGAGGATCATCTAAGGGTTATATTGTAAAATATGAGGAAGGATAGGCTATTTGGAATGTTTATAAAATGTGAATTTTGGTTACAAAAACTTTCTTTCTTGAAACACATTGTAACCAATTAATGAATATCAATTAAACCTATGAAGAAAAAGGTTGTGGAAGAGTGGACTTATCCTAAAATAGTAACTGAGATTCATAGTTTCCTTGGTTTATCAAGATATTATAGGAAGTTTGTGTAAAAAAATTCATGAATTTATAATACACTAACCAAGTTAACTCGAAAAGGGTATATGATCATCTAGATAAAGGAGTGTGAATAAAGTTTACAAGAGTTGAAAAAGAGATTGGTTACTGAACCTTCGTTAACTCTACCCTCTATTAGAGAAATATTCATTTTTTTAGAAATGAATCTCTGAAAGGGCTTGGATTTTTCCTCATAAAAAATGATATGGCAATTTCTTATGTATCTCTACAGTTGAATCCTCATGATCAGAATTATCCTACACATTACCTAGAGCTAGTTATAGTTGTTTTTTATTTAAAGATATGGTGGCACTGTCTTTATGGGTAGAAATGTGTTATATATACATACCACTAAATTTTGAATTATATTTTCATGAAAATGAATTGAACATGAGATAGAAGATATGGTTTCAAATTCTTTAAGACTATGATTGTTTAATTCATTTTTCACTCATAAAGATCAGAAAAAGTTGCTAATTCATTAAGTAGGAAATACCCTATTGTACTAGAAATTATGAGGATTCGAGGAGATCCTTTGATTAAAGACCTAGTAAAACTTTAAAAGGGAATATTAAGGTAAGGGAAATCATCAACCCTATCCCAAATGATTTCTCATCCATTGTTACTAGAGAAGATCAAGAAATAACAAATAGAACATACTTTGTTATAGAAGAAGATAGAGTTTGTAAAGAATTTGATGTTTCCTGAGTTCAATATTGATCAGGAAGGTGTACTGAAATTTCATACAAGACTATGTGTTCCATATTTTCCATAAATAAAGAAGGGGATGATGGATAAATATCAAATATCTACTTTCTATATACATCCTGGAAGCATGAAAATATATAGATACCTCCGTGATCATTATTGGTGGGATAACATGAAAAGGGAGGTTGTTGACTACACTACAAGGTTCCTGGTGTGTCAAAAAGTGAAGGTAGAGCAATAACTTCCTAAAGGGGTATTATAACCACTATGAATACCAACATGGAAGTGGGACAATATCACTATGGTCTTTTTCACTGTTCTCCCAATAACATCCGAATGAAAAAATGTGATATGGGTTATATTGAATTATCTCACCAAGAATTCTTATTTTATCTTTATTCAAGAATATTTATCTCATTTCAAAATTTCCATGATATACATGAAGGAATTGGTAGGGATGTATGGGGTACCACTATCTATTGTATCTAATCATGATCCAAGTTTCAAATCAAAATTTTAGAGAATTTTTCAACATGATCTAAATACCGAATTGAATTTTAGTATGGCCTATCACCCAAAAATTGATGGCCAATCTAAAAGGACTATTCAGATACTTTAGGACATTTTGATAACATGATCAATGGAATTTAAAGGTGGATGGGATCAACACAACTCATTAGTTTATTTCTCATACAAAAATATCTTCCATTAAAGTATTCAAATAGCACCCTATGAAGCTCTATAGGGGAAGCGATGTTGAACTCCAACTTGTTGGGATAAAGTTTTTGAGAGAAATCTTCTTGGACCTGATATTGTGGAAGAGATGATAGAAAAGGTTCATGTTATCCAACAACACATTTAGGATACTCAGAGTTGGTAGAAGAGATATGCTGACAACCATAAAAGGGACTTGGATTTTTCTATTGGTGAAAAAGTGTTCCTTCAAATATCACCTTAGAAGAGAGCCATGCAATTTGGGAAGAAATAGAATCTTATCCCTAAGTGCATTGGACCCTATAAATCCTTGATCTCATAGGAGTAGTGGCCTATCATCCAGACCTACCACCAAATCTAGATCAACTTTATGATATATTCCATGTATCACTATTGAGTAAGTACATACTAGACCCTTCACATGTACTGAATCCAAAGGAGGTACAACTAGAACATGACCACTCTTATAAGGAGCATCCAGTGGAGATCTTGGATCTTAGATACAAGGTTATATGTAAAAATACTAGCCACATCATAAAAGAGTTGTGGAGGAACCATAAATATGAATAAGAGACATGGGAACCAGAGGAGATAATGAATGATAAGTACCCACACCCCTTCTCAATAGAGAACAATTTGAAATTTTGGGTATGAAATTTCTTAAGGGGGAAGAACATAACAACCCAAACTTTTTGAATAATTTTTGTTTCATGAGAAAATGTGCGCGTTATATTATATTATACACAACAAAACCATATCTCTTTAATAATGACGTAAATATAAAGGGAAATGTTATCATCTGTTTTCAACTGTTATAAGATCATCGGTTAATTTGATCATTGGGAACTATACTCTTGATAATAATTTTAACATTATCATAATTTTTTATAAGTAAAATTTTGACAAAGGAAAATTGATATAGAAAAAAGAGTCAATGGAATCAACTAGTAGAGTAGTTATATTTGAAGACCATCTATCAAAACTTGGGAGGGAGGTATCACCATTGGGCTTCACCCTTGAACAATCCCAATATGAGTTTAAAAAATTGATGCTGGAACAAAATTTCCTTTGGGTGAAGTTCAAGTTAGTGGATATTAACACTCGATCAATGTTAGCTGAGGAACCCTGTGAAACTACCACCATTTAACACCTTACTCTTATGGTGTATTTGTGTGTAATAATAGGTTATGTGTCAAGGCCCTAGTTACTTAATGTAAAATTACATTGTATAAATGAAGTTTTTATTCCATAATTTCCATTTTAAGAATAGTTTTACTTAATAAAATTAAGATGGAATTTAATGAATTTATTTTTTGGATAGAGATTACACTTTTTAGAAAAGAAATAAATATTATAATAAAATAATTTATTATGAATAATTTTTTAAATTAAATAGTATGATTAAAACACTCTTATTTAAAAATAAATGATAAAATAATTTTATTTTTTTCAAGTGACGGAAAATTTACTATACATTTTCAATCTGCTATTGTTTTTAATAAGGTTTTTTATTTTTAAAAGTAAAAATTATCAATTTTAGAGATTTATTAGGATAAAATAAATATAATTTTTTAAATAATAATGTCAAAATTAGGTTATTTTGAATTTATGATAATTTTCTAAAATACTTTATTTTTTCATGAATAGTAAAAAAAATTGAGTTTTTCGGTATGTTAATGACATCATAATTATGTCATAATTATTTAATAACTAATTAAACACATTGAAGAAATTAAAATATGTTATTATATTAATATAAATTATGTTTATATATTTTAATCAATTTACAAATATATAATTTTCTTTCCAAATTCTAAAATAGAAACTTAAACTTTAAAAATGTTTTTTTGTGAAAACCTTAATTTTCCTTGAAAAATAAGTAATATAAAATTATGTTCAGCTATTTTGGATTAAAATAACATGAATGGTGCTCCGAGTTTCCAATAACATGGAAAAATACCATGTTCAAGCTCGTGGTTTTTATTTACCGCTACCTAGGTGCTCAAGGCTTTTATTTGGAAATTAATAAACAAATATTCCACTTTTGCTATAAATACCCACCCATTTTTTCATTTCCTTTCACTGCCAAATAATCTTCAATTAATATTTGATATTTTTACCTCCCAATAATTCTTCCCAATGTTTCATTAGTCCACCAAGGTCCCAATCCTTAAGTTTTAAAAGCTACTCTTTAAGGTAAGGAAAATATCCACTTCTATTTTCCAATCAAGTTTTGTCTTTGTGTGGCATGTATTTCAAATTTCCAAACTTATTTTATCCATTTAATGTATTAATATTATTTTATGAATTACATAACCTTTTCTGATCTCTCTTTATCCCTTTTCTAAAATGATCTTTTATACCCATTATGGTGTCTATTTTACTTCTCAAAATTTCTCTCTTCTCCTCAAGAAATTCCCTTTTATTTTCTTTATGTTAATACCCAAACCAATTTTCTTAAGAGGGGTATTAAAAATATGTAAAAATGATTTATTTTATTCTATTATTGATATATATAAAACCCTTTTTCCCTTTTCATGGGTTATAAATTTCATAAAGATCTTATTTTTATGTACTTTTTTAAAAAACACCATAATTTTTGTATGAAACAAATTTATTTTATTCTATATGGGTTATTTATGAAATGTTTTATTATGATATATGTGGATAGAATTAATTAATTCATATTAATGGGTCACCCTGATAGTGCTCCAATGCATTGGTTAAAGAATATAATCTATAGAGATGATATGTTTTACTATACCTTAGTGAATAACCTTAATGATTTTTTGACATATTAGTAACAAACCTTGGTGATATGATTATGAATAGCTCATTTAAAATTTATAGCCACATTTAAACATTATTATTCATTTTATTATTATTATTATATTCCTCTTTTTGATTCACTTATGATAATCCTCATGTTCTTATTGATATATCTCAATATCACATTTAAATTTTTTCCCTTTCTTTCCCTTACTGGGTCTTATTATCACCATTTCCTTTGATGTATGTACCTAGGTTATGAGATGTAGTAATTTTTCTTAGTATGAACCTATGATGAATCATTTCAATTTTATTATTATAATGTTTTAAGTTTTCATGTATTATGTACCTTCTTTCCAAGAATCCAAACTTTAAAAGATCCTCTATTTTTACAATGTAATGAAAAATTTATGTAAGAAAAAGGTGGGATGCCATATGCTTGTACCATTCACGTATAATCTCACTTGAATAGCTACCATAGTATTGAAAATAATAATCCCCTTTTACTTTGATATAAGGAATCCATTATTTAATTTTAATTTATCTTTTCAGTTTTAGCTAATTTTCATATATTACCTACTTGTAGGAATTATTATTATCAATGAATAATTTATCACCAACCATAATAAATATAAAACAATCACTATGTTTTTATCCTTCCGACGCATTATGTGTCTCTATAAAATTCTCTTTCCACTATTTTTTTGTAACTTGTTCATATGCTAACTACTTCTGTATCTCTAGCATTAACAAAACCCAAGTCAATATTACTCCCACATCTCAAGTAAATATGTGCACCCTTTTATAGAAATATAGTCTATATCTTGAATATATCATTATATCATAGGGATTTATGTAATATTCTAATAAACGTTTATGATAATTACTATAGATTCACATTGTGTTTTCCTTGATGTATGTTTGTTTATATCCTCAACAACCTCTTTGCATCTAAACACATGTTCTTATAAAATAATGGATTTCCATCATAATAAAACTAATATGATAATTTTTTTTCAATATAGTTGGTATATGGTTATGGGACAATGCTTTTATTTGTGCTATATGTCTCAACATGTGTAATTATCTACAATGCATATATGTGTCAAAATTAATGCTCCTTTTACTTACATCATGACTCTAACGTATATAAAGAAATTTGTGTTTTGGAATTTATCCATGATACATTATATTGATCAATTTTAACATGTAAGACTTAATTATAAATACTACTTATTAACATTATATCCTTGATATGTAAAAAGTAATGTTTATTTATGAATTACTCCACACTACATTATATTGATCAATTAATGCTTCATCTAGATATTCTTTGGCATAATAGCCCAAAGAATATTATATCTTTTGACCATGTATATACCATAATTCAGTTTCACATTCCTTAATAAATACTTCAAGTAATATAATGAAGTATAGGAATATACATCTTTCATCCCCTTGTAATAGTTCACTCTATCTTATTGAATTAATTCTGAATGCTTTTTGGTTTTACTTTATTTTTAAAGGTTTCTTTGTCCAAAAATTAAGTACATAAGTGTGTTGATAATACCTAAGGTCTTTAAATACATAGATTCTAAATCCATATTGGGTATATCCTTTGCAACTACTTACTTTTTATAGAAAATTTATTATCTTTCCACAACTGGGTATATAAGTATTACATTTTATATTCAATAGGTATTGCCAATGATTATGTATCATTGAACTATTACTTGAGTATTCATCACCACCAACAATATTCCTTCCAAAACTAAAACAATGTATCCTTGTGTCCAATGGAAATATGAGATAAATTTTTTGGAAGTACTCAATAAAAATTTCTACTAGAATCATTATACATGGAAATTAGAAGTTGTGTGCTTCTCACCACTAACCTTGGATCCACCCTTTCTCAGCTGCTTGGAGAATACACCTTACTTTTAGTAATTTTTTGATACTTACTTAGTTACTTTATTCAAATACATATGTTATTGTAATATATTATTTAATACCAAATACGTATGATATAAAAATTAGTTAATGAATATACACTAAAGAAGAAGAGAGTACTTTCTTCTACTATTCAGTTCATTAAATTTAAACTTCTATAGATTTATTTCTTAAGATGAAAAAAAAATAACCTTATATTTAATATCTCTTCATTGAAGGACATTGAAAATGTGTCTTTTTGTGTGATTATTGAAATGGAACTTTTTTTCTTTGTATTTAAACTTTTTCTCTATAAGAAATAAAGACAACTCTTTCGTTAAATTTCTTATTTACATGGAGAACCTAACTTTAAAAGGTAATGAATCTTTTTATCTGCATTGTTTTTTTTAATTATAAAAAAAACTGGAGTAAATAGGAGAAAATGATATGAGAAAGGGATCCATTGAAAGATCATGAACCATATTTAAATTTACACATATCCAGTGTAATCATCATATATTCATATCTACATGTCTCTTTCTCCTCATAAGCGTTTAGGATATGAGACACCATGTGAAATCATCCACATCCTAGTGTTTTATCCATAAAAAACATCAGATGTTGATGATATAATTATAAAAAAACAATCATATGCGTAATACACGAGTCTCCTATAATAATTTTTGAACACCCTGCCTTCATGTGGTGTCTTAAAAGGTTTTGGGGATACTAGCACCATGAATTTCTAATATCGTAGTATTTTACGCAAGCATATATACTACTCTTGAAAACTCATGATAGTGTAGACATTTAATTTTTCTATTAGATATCATAGTATTTCTTATGGTATAACATTCCATTTTCTATAAAAATAAATTCTAATAGGTTAGTAGTTTTTTCTTGATTACCATTTTAGACATTATTGCTTAATTAATTAAATCATTAAATTTATCCTACTGTTTTATCGAATTATAAGAACCCTATGCGCTAGAATTAGAATAATCTATCGCTTGAGTATTCTAGTGGAAATTATCCTTGAACCTCCCAACATATTCTAAAAGCTATGGTTATTCCACTACTCATAGAGTTCAAGGTAGGTGTTTGACTAACCAACAACATAAATCACGGTCCCTTGATCTGTTGAGTAAAGTATAAATGCATTGGAATAGTAACATTGACTCCCTCAAATTTTTACCTCTAAAGTGATATAAATTTAGTTATGGATAATACTTAACTACCAACTTAAGTTATTCCAACCGCTCGTTTTCATAAGAACGCCCAGTAGTATGAGGCATCCTCAACTATGGCCAACCGAGCACCCTGAACACCTGATTTTGTTCAAATTAAAATGATGGAATATGTTTAAAAATTAATATTTCTTTGATGAATTTATAATTAAATTATGAAATTAAATCATTTTCTATCTCATAAGAACATATTATGTGATCGCACTCATAATTTTCCATGAAATAAATAGAAAATCACCATCGCATCACATGCTCATTTTACCTATTAATTCTTGTTTATTTATCTCTATGACTATGCTTAATACTACACATAGATAAAACAATAATACATGAATAAATAATATGATTATTTTTTTCATGAGTTAATATTAATAGTTGATCCATTGAGTGAATAATGGAATAACCTAGACCCTATGGGTAACTCCTTGAGTCGTGTTACTTGCGACTTGAGTTTTAGTGATCACCCATCCAATACATCAAACTCTTTTCAAGTGTGTCACCATTACTCAGTGTGAAGTACTTCACTACTAGTTTATGTCATTATACAATATACTCACATGTAGGTGAGGGGGTCTCAAGAATGCATAATTCAAATAAAAACTTTTATCTCAGTGTGAAGTCCCTTATACATATAATGGCACAGACTACTCATAGATCGTAATTTATTAAACTAATAATTACATAAAGTGATTATAATAATTAAATAAATAAATATACACCAGACATGCATTGGTCGGTCTATGGATCATGATCAATCAATAGGCATTATACTCGTGCATTTAAATTGAATGTATAACTAAAATTAAACTTGCATTAAATTATTTTTAGGGAAATTTTATTGAATTATAAAATTAACTCTTATTTTTTTATTTAATATTTACATTATTCTTTCCCAAAATTAATTTAATTTTAATGAAAAAAATAAATAAATAAATTAATTTAATTTTACACCTAAATTAAATTAATTTATCCTAGAAAAATTAAATTAAATATCAACCCAAAATTTAATATTTAGTTAATTTAATTTTATAACAAAATAAAATTATTTAATTTAATTAATATTGATTATATAAAATATACCCGGATATTGAAACCCCATGTAGGGTCCTTGAGAGTCATGTTGACCTCGTGTAGGCCCATATCAGGTCATGCAGACCTTGTGCAGGGGTGTTCTAAGTTGGGTCGGCCTGTCTAGACCTATTCTAGATCGGGCTGACCTACCCTGACCTATTTTAGGGAAAATTAGGTTTATAAAAAGTGGTGGTAGGGGTTACCTCAACTGGAAAGTGGCTTTCGGGGGAACGATATTGACTGGGACATGACCAGGGTTGGTCCACGCGACAACAACTGTGACTTCAAGATCACAGTGGTCAGCCAGGGAGGTCGGTCGAGACCTCATGACAATGGTGACCATGGGGAAATGCGAGCCAAAGGTGGAACAAGAGGTGTGAGGGTCGAAACCATCCGACTTGGTAGATCTGTACAAGGGAGGTGATAACGGTTCTTGGTCGGAAAACACCCAAGGGAGTCCAGTGTTGTGTGGAATTGGGATCCTCTAGATGAGGGAGGTTAGTGTGGAGGAGCATGGTAGCAGGCTTCGAGATGGAGGTGGTGGCGCTCGGGGTTGGGTATGAGTTCATCAGTTAGGATTTCAGGGAAATGTTGGGGCTTTAGGTGAAGGTTTCCCACTGAGAGAAACAAATATGGTGAGTAGATTCTACCAGCATGATATGGGTTACAACCTAGTGTGAGGTGCATTGATGGATGTTTGGGTGGTTGTTCGACTCGCTAAAGGGAAAGTTTCGCGAGATCTGTTTCCTTGGCACTCCAAAAGAGGGGAAGTTTTCCATGTGGTCCTACAACAATGGTGGCTATCTATCACAGAAGGTAGACATCAAGAGGTAGGCACATAGAAGAGGGACAATGGTCGGTTGTGCTTTTCTGGTGTCCAGGAGAGGTGGCTAGAGGGGTCGTTCGCCAGTTTTTGGCTAAGCCTCGATGGGGAGGATCTTAGAGGAGGGCGGTCGATGTAGGCTACTGAACCAGTAGGAGGGAGAGATATGGGTACCTTATTTTGGATTCTTCCTGGATTTTTTTTCAAAATTTTTCCTCCCACCCTTTTGAAATCAAAATTATTCTCATATATATATATTTTTTTAAAATAATTATTGGTTGTGTTTATTTATTTTTATTTTTTCTAGTTTATTGAAAAACTGCCACCAAAATAGGCTGAAGAAAATTTGTAACCCGCATCCCCTTTTAACCCATTTTCAAAAAAATGTTACTCATGCTTAGTTTTTCAAAAAACCTTCCATAGGCCGGTGGAAATCTTGTATTACTAGAATACACTATTCTAGTAGATGATAACTTTTTCAGAAAAATGTGTTCATCTAAAAACATTTTTGATGGGCACATCTCTTAGGTTAAAATAAAATGTTTATTAAAATTATATGATCTTTAAAATTAACCCATAAAAATAATTTTAATCTATATTTAATCCATCATATGGATACAACATGGCCATCTGATCTCATATTGAACCATCGTCTACGATGTTAAGATCAGAACGATGCACTGTATCAAATTTAATGCAATTTTTTTCTTCGATTAAAATTTGCATGCATTTATATGATAATAATTAAAGGTATTAGGGCACATAGTGAAATCCAGTGCGATGAGGAATTAAAATTTTTCTACCAATGATTGATGTGACATCATCATCACTTGTGAAGCACAACCCCGGTAAGGCCCAAGGATCACGCATGAAGAAATCTAATCCCAAAAATTAAACCATAAATACCATGTTCAATCCAAATCCATTCTTGACATATTTTTGTCACTCGTGATTTCTGATCAAAGTATCCAAAGTATGATCCCTCTATATAATCCACAAATGATTCAAAAATCTCTAGGATCATCAATCGTTGAATTTTGGTTGCTAGCATGAAGAACTGGCAACTCCTTCAACCTTCCAATGATCATTACATCGATGCACATTTGATACATGAGGGAGAGATCAATCTGATCAACTAGATCAAGAGCTTATCTCTCTAGAAAGAAGGATAGGGGAGATAATCTCTCAAGAGCTCTCCATGAATAGTCATAGGTGAGAGCTTCTCTCCTCCTATATATAATGTGTTTTGAAATTACCTGAAAAATGCTCCTCGACCCCTGAATATATAACACACTATATAAATGATATATGATGACCACTTTTTTGAGACATAAATATTATTGATATTTTTATCACTCTATTATAATATAATAAATATATTATGCAATAAAACCCTATCCATTATTTCAATTCTTTATTTCCACAAATATTAAATGTACCTTGAATATTTTGAACTAATATTCATTTATATAATATTTTCCATGTATTTAATTTATAATTTTAAATAAATTTAAAAAATAAAATAAATTCAAATTATTATTAACTTTAATAATATGAATTTATTTATTACTTTGGTGATCATACTTACTTGTAAAAATCTTGGGCCATAATGGTGGGTCCACCATGTCCTATATAACTATTCACTATAATAAAGAAGATTATTGAATGTGTTATTGTGTGTGACCCTTGAGACCCTTGTCTCGATAGTAATGAATAGTATTAATTGAACAAGATTGAAGTCTAACAACCCATCAGGACCCCTAAGTAGATAAGTAGTCATAGAAACAACAACTAACCTTATAACATGCATTATGTAATATAATCTATTTGTCTTTAGATATCTCATAAAGAAGGACACATGCTTGTTTCATTGTCCTTTTCTTGATTTATTACTTGTTGATATAACTGGATGGATTTAACTTCAACTACCATGGACGTGGATTTATAAATGTACTACCATCCTAATAAACCTATCCCGAGATATATTACTTCCTTAACTCAGAAGTGAAAAATTCTATATTGATCAATAAACCAATTCCATACCACCAATGAAGCACCCAACACAAGCTACCTCACCACAATTTCATTGTCATGTTTTTTTTCTTTTCAAAAAAGGGCATGATCAAATTTCACACACTAAAAATGACCTCAATTCATGAGACCAATACACATTTATATAGATAGGAAAAACCAATGACCCTCGAAACATGTGGCATTCTGATTAGAAGGTATGTCCTTATGATCTCAACTACTAAAGATCATCGAGTTAGAACTTCATGAGAATAAGTCTCAATTATTATGATCCCCCAGCACTTGATAGTCAAGAATATACTGTTCCTAGTTGGTATGATGTATCCATACCATAGGATATATGTTTATGATTAATTTCACAACATCTTGAGGTTCTCATTATAGATTGGGATCAACTATAAACTTTTGATACAAAAAATAATCTATGTAAATTACCACTTAAATACTAGATGTAGAAATTTATACACTATAATGGTAAGAATACATCATGATATCTAAATATATATGTAAAATAGTAGTCATAAGTACTAATAAATTTGGGTGTATGTAATCCACTTTTAAAATAGTTTGTTGCTATGAAAAGTACAGAATATTGTTATATCTATTTAAAAAGAAATTTAAGAGTGTCATCAACATATCTATTCATAACATAAGAAGAGAAGATTATTAATTTTATATAAAAAATAGGGGAACATTGACACATTCAATCCTGTAAAATGTATTTCAAAATGAATAAGAATGGAGTGGATTCTAGATTTCTGTTGTAAATAAGTAAATATGGAATTTTTACTCCCTGTAGATTCTTCCAAAGAAGGTGGAGGAGGATTTCCCAAACATCTAATCAAAATGGGATACTGATGATAAGGGTAATATTTATAGAAATCCTATGAAAAAGTAGTAAGGGTTGATTAAAGAGAACCATTTATATCTTGTGAAACAATTACAGTGGTGATACTACTTGCATTGGCCTATATGGAAATAGATTTTTTTAATTCTTAAAGTAGTGATTAGAGAGGGGAATTAAATTTAGTGAACCTCATAATAAGAGTAACCCCAACCCTAAAATTTTCATATACTAAACCCACTATAAAATAGTGATCATAGTGGATTCTTGGGTATCAGCACAATGTTGATTACATGCTCCTTGGATTAACCCACTACAGGTGAACCAAATAAAATTCATGTTTATTGTGTTCATTTCTTATTTATATTTTTCAAAGAATAAATGGGGGAAATTTTGTTAACAAATTAATAATAAAACCTTGTAAAGGTGGGGCTAAGTGAAATAACCATCGAATCATCACTGAAATAAGACCTTAAGTGTGGGCCTACTAATAATAAGGTCAGGATTATCTAAGTCAGTGATTGTTAATGGTAAAACTATTGAAATTGGAAAACTTTTATACATGATTTACCCTACCTCTCAAGGTATCATTCACTAAGTCTCTTGTTGTCATAACAAGTGATATCATATTATAAGTTCCTTTTTTTGAATTTTTGTTTCTATAAAATTGATCTGATTAGATTTTTGAGTGAATTTTAATTAAACCCTTACAATTCGTTGATTCCATGAAAAATGGAAATTATTTTAATAAGAAATATAAATCCAAGGGAATTTAATATAAAGGAATAGTTTTCATTAATAGTTTTGTTTAGTTAAATGATTATAATAGATTTTAAAATAAAGGTATAACTGAATCTGATTATGAATATATTAATTCATTCAATGATACTATAAGAATAACTGAGAAGAAGAATATACCATTTTATATAAGATATATTGATGATGATATATCGATAAGTCTTAATTTGGAAGGTTTCCACTTATCATAGGATCTAGATTAGTAGTAAAAAGAATAAATCTAAAAATTTATGGAGTAAAATAAGTCTCAAAAGATTCAAGTTGGAGTACAAAATATTGGGGTTGAAAAATTAAAAAACCTAAATAAAATACTAGTTGAATTGGATATGGTTCTAAGGGAAATGAATGAATCCTTAGAAAATTAATTAAATTTTATTTATTCTAAAGTTTATAAGATTAAATATGGTTTTAGGGGGAGTCACTTGACCATAAAGAAATTAAAAACTATAATTCTAAGAAGAATAAACTTGTTTCACACTTATAAAAATTGGTCGAGGAGCTAAAATGGTTCAATCAAGAGAAGAAAGTCCTTAAAGATTCCATTTCTTATATGAAAGCTAAGATAAAATAGTAAATTTATATATGGGATAAACATTCCAAAGTATTGAAAGATAAGATGTCTAATGGGAGGACACTCAAGGAATAAATGAATGATAATCTTCAGAAAAAATGAAAAATGACCCAATGGAAGAAGAGTTAATATCAATTAATAAGAAGGTGGAATAATTAATTTCTAAGGGTAAGATAATTCTGGAAGTTTATTTACACTTGTTTCTTGATTATACTTTAGAATATTATAGTGAGAGGGAAAAAATATTCCATATTAAAGTAGAAGCATGAAATAATTGTTATGTCATAAATTCCATGTTCCATGGAGAAACCTAGACTTTGAAAATGATAAAAAACCTCTAAAGCATTAAAAAATAGAACCTTGGGAGTTCCTAATAAAATTGAAAACAATAGAAGTACTAGGAATACATTCAAGAAGTAAGGATAAGTGAATGAGTTATAAAGGAATATATGGAGACATGTTCTTTTATAGTGGAATACATGGACATATTCCAAAAATATCTATGAGGATTTGGAATATATTTATTACTTTGAAGTTTATAAATAATTTTTAAAAATGATTTACCAACTGTAAAAATAAAGTCATGGATTTAATTCTAATAATTACCACCATGATAACCATGTCTCTAATGGATATCTTAATGGAATTTTAGTTGGAAACAAAGGTGAAAATAAATATGAATTAAATGATAAATCTATTATTTTTCGTAATATATTTTAGGGGATAACTATAAATGATATCTATTATGAAAGTAATTTAAATAAGGGTTATGATGTTATTAATATTTTCATTACTTATTATATAATCCCTTTACTGATTTTATATTAAATGTGCATAATTTGTGTGAAATATTAAATGTAATTTTATAGCATTATTTGAATCCATCCAGATTTAAGTCTATTTAATCTTTTAATAATAACTCTCACCTTAATTATCCAAATTTCACGATTCTTTTTTTGGGTTCCTTAATAAAATTAAAACATTTCATTAGATGGAATCAGGGGACACTTATTTCATTTAAGAGTTATATGGTTTACACAAGAAGACCCAAATAATATGTGAAGAAACTGGACCGACCATGATGATTGAGTTATTAGTCTAAATCCCGAAGCCCAAATTTTATTAAAATCCACCATATGTTCTTGATTATCCAAATGAATCATGGATAATAATTTCAGGGCCCAAATCCAAAAAAGGGACCAAATGAAGCTTTGAAGTCCAGCCCACCATTCTATTTAGGAAATGAAATCAGCACACCAAAATTGACTTTTCTCATGATCTATTCATCAAATCAAGCTGATATTTTTCAGTGTGAAATAGGAGAAATATAAGGCCCACTTTTTTGAAGAAATAATTTGGATTTGAAGGAATCTTCCTATTGATAAACCCATTCACATTTTGGCCATTTAAAAAATCTGGATTGAAATGGACAGATTAACATTGTTTAATAAAACGGCCATAACTTTGGATCCATAAGTCCAAATTCCTCAAAATTTTGAGATTATTACAAGGAGATATCTCTATATTCAGTTTTATATATTTCAAAATCATTGATCCAATTAGATGGGTAGTTTTGGAATGAAAACAGTCCACCACCATGGTCTATAAATTCATCATCTCCTCTCCTTTCAAAAGGGTTGGCATTTCAGCACTTAAGGAGGAGGTTTAGCATAACTAGATCCTTTTCAAGGGACTGTGAGGAATTTACTTGATCTTGTTTCAACAAGAGATACCTATCCTCCACTTTTATTTTCATTCTACTTTTCATTTTTTTTCAATTGTATTTGTGTAATCTATTTTCAATTTCATTTTAATTTTAATGCAAGTTTCTTCTTCATATTTTGTTTTAATCATCTACTATATGTTCTTAAATATTAATACTCTTAAAATAGTTTAAAACATGTTTAATACCCTTCCCTTATTTAACTTTCTCATTCAATATAAAGTTCATTTTTTAAATCTCATCATTGTTCGTGTGTGTGTGATCGACGCAAAACTATTTTCTTATCCCTTTCTTTTTATTATTTTTATAATTCATAATCATAAATATAATGAACCAGATTACTATTAATCTTAATGTTTGAGTAAATTTATCATTGGGTGGAGTTATAATTTAGTTATGTTAAGTGATTGAGAAATTTTTCTCGACGAATATTCTTTTAATTAACATTGTGTATGTTGGACTTAACATGTCATGGATTAATGACATGTTTGGTTTAATGAGTGGTTTCCATGAATTATTGGAACCATAAATACACTACCATAAACAAGATATGATTAATATTAGAACCCCAAGTTATGTTAAGGCTTTCATTAAAGCCTTAACACTTTGGATTTCTGATAAATTTCAACTTGTGACATGGGTGTTAATTTAATACAATATAAAGCAACTCTCAAGGATATCACAAGATTAACTATCAAATGATGAACTCACACCAATATTTATTAAATTGATAAATCAATCAATCATTTCAATTAAGCTCTGAATAAACCCCCAATCAAAATACAATCAACTAAAAACAAATCGACTATTAAAATGTATCATCATCGATGATTAGACCTGAGTGCTGCTATACAAATTAGAAAATCATCGAATCCTTGAACGGTCAATAAATGAAAATCAGTCACACTTTTAAATGACGTCGTTTCTGGGGATGGTGAAATTAATTAGTCATTAGTTTTTGGTTATTGTAAAAAAACAAAAAAATAGAATTTTAAAAAAAAATTGAAAAAAAAAACACAAAGAAAAATCTAACTTCTCTTAAAAATCATAAACCGAAAGAACACAAAGAAAAACTTGCCTTCCTCTTTCTTCCAAAATCTATCTGAATTCCCTATATCCTCCCAAAAAATTCCTCATATTTTTTGACCCTAAAATTGAGAAAAAACTTTTCCAACTTAACAGGAACCTTAGGGATAATCAAATAATTCAAGAACCAGTCCTTGTCTAACCAATTGAATTAAATATGGCCAATCCTAGGGAACAAACACTTAACAGACATTCTTCCCCTTATATTAATTACCAACTCATTGGTATTCAATATCCAAACATAGAGGCTGACTTCAAAATCAAATCACATTTGATTCATCTTCTTCCTCATTTCCATGGGCCAGCCAGTGAGGATCCACATCTCCACCTTAAAGAGTTCCAAGTGGTGTGCTCTACCATGAATCCTCAAGGGGGTTCTGAGGAACAAATCATGCTTTGAGAATTCCATTTTTCCTTAGCTAACTCGGCCAAGTCATGGCTCTACTACCTTCTTCCTGGTTCCATAAACTCAGGGATTGACATGAAATTCCATTTATTAGAGTAATTATTTCCTGCTTCTCGTACTGCTTTCATCTGAAAGGAAATAAGTTGTATCAGTCAATTCCCAAATTAATCACTCCATGAATATTGGGAAAGGTTCAAACAACTTGTTGAAACCTTCCCATACCACCAAATCCTTGACCAATGCTTGATACAATACTTATATGAGGGATTATTAGCTATGGAGAGAAACCTCATTGATACCGCAAGTGGCAGTGCTCTTATTGATAAAACTCCTACAGCTGCAAGAGATCTCATAAGCAACATGGCTTCAAACACCCAACAATTCCATACTCGAGCACATGATCAAGTCAAACAATCTCAAGATAATCACATGATAGAGCCCAAAAAGATTACCAAGTGGATGAGTTAACTTATAGGTCTTGTGTGACAACTAGCTGTGGCATCCAGAGCCCCAACCTCATCTTCTCCACAATATCTATTACCTAGACCTGTCAAGAATTGTGGAATCTGTAGCTCCCCATATCATCCAACTGACATGTGTCTACAACTTCAAGAGGATCCCTCTAATTTATCTGAACTAATGGAGATCAATGTAGCATATGCTCATAGGAACACCAACCATCAACAATTAGGTCAGTTCATTAAAAACTTCAACCAACCCCATTATGTTCCCTTCTCTTCTTCCTTCAACCAAGTATCGAGGTATGGTAATCCCATTTCTCATCCATCTCAATTCCTTCCTCAATACCCAAACCAATTCCAATATGGTCAAGGTGTTGGTAACTTCTATCAACCTTATCCTTTTATTCCTCATCCTCAAAGGATAAATACTCCTCTTCCCCATCCTAGATTCCACTATCCTAGTGAGCCTTCCCAATTCCAAAACCAATATAATTGCTTTCCCAAGAACCAAAATCAAGGTAATCCTAATCCAGGACAAGCCTCTTCTTCCAAGAAACCATGGGAAAGCGTTGTAGAAGACCTTTCCTCCTTTACTCGTTCTAGCCTCAATAACATTGAAACCCAAATTGGTCAACTTTCTTCCAACCTAAGCCAGTAACAAAAATAAAACTCTTCCCAACACCCAACTCAATCATTACCCAACCCCAAGGGTAATGTAAGTGCAATTGCACTTATATTGGGAAAGAAAATTTCTATGCCTCAAGATAAGTCCTCAAACTCCCCTTTAAATTTTTACATAGAAAATGAAAAGAAAAAGAAACTTGAAAAGGAATCTGAATCCATTCCCTCACCTTTTTATATTCAACTTAGGAATCCAATTCCTTTTCCTTAAACTGTTTCTAAACCAAGGAAGTCCTTTGAACCCAATCCTGAAATGGTCGACATGTTTAGACGTGTTGAAGTAAACATTCCTATATTAGATGCCATAAAATATCACTAAGTATGCCAAGTTTATTAAGGAATTGTGCACCCACAAGAGGCAACTTAGGACCTTGGAAAATGTTTCCACCCAGCAGTCTATTCCCATAAAGTGAAAAGATCTAGGGACCTTTATGGTTCCATGCCGAATTGGAAGTTCCAACTTTGATGATGCACTCATAGACCTAGGAGCCTCAATTAATGTCATGCCCAAATCCATATTCTCCAACCTTGGTTTAGGTCCCTTACATCCAATGGGTGTTTTCAGTCAATTGTCCAATCGAATCACTGCTAGTCCTGAGGGTATAATCGAGGATGTCCTTGTCCGTGTGAATGATCTTATCTTCCCTGCTGATTTCTATGTACTTGACATAGGTGATACAAATTCTTTCAAATCTCCTCTGATTCTAGGAAGACCTTTCCTTATCTTATCTAAAACCAAAATTGATGTCCATGCTAGAATCTTATCCATAGAATTTGGTGACCAACTGGTCAAGTTCAATATTTTTCAATCCATGTGATACCCATCAGAGAATCAATCTATATTCCCTATCTATGCTTTCCAAAGTCTCTCTAAGAGTGTATTGAATCCCAATCCATCATGTTCTTCCTGATTTACTGATCAATGAGTTTTTGAATATTTCATCCTCATTAACCATGTCATAAATAGAGTAGCTGATGTTGACATTACAAATGTAAACTCCATTGATCTAAAGGATCATGAAAACTATTTCTAATCCCAACTCACCTATAGCCTCCACTACTCCAATTTGGATGGTAATGGGGAAAATGGACAAGCATGTTCATTTTTGATTCAAATATGATTATGAAACATTCATAATTTCCTATCCATGATTCTGATAATTATGTTATTTGTGAGGTGAACCCTAAACCAATGTGTTTATATTGTACTGATGGTAGTGATGTTTGTGGTATTTGTTCCCTAATTAATAAAGTGATTCTTAGCGATGTTAAAATTGACCATTAATTTGAGAAAAACATTGATATAAAGGATATTGAAAATTTTATTCAGTCTTGTGACTCCATTGATTCTCATTACTATACATTAGTAAGTGATGAAATAGATATGTCAAAAACAATTGGGATCTCATACTCTGGTTTCATGTTATCGGAAACTTACATAAATGAACCATCCGAATTTAGAAATATTCCTATGTTTCCAAGCATAGAATAAAATTAATTTATGGATAAAATCATTCATCGCATTGAATAACAAAGGGAGGATACTCATATTCTCTTTCCACCCCCATTTATTTGTAAGCGAAACAACAAGGAAGGGATGAAATTATCTAATGAATCATCAGGCCTCCCAAAGGAGATGTTTTTATAGAATCCCACTGGAGTTGAGAAAATATGGTGTCCACCATCAAACTATGGGTAGTTCATTGCAATTGTCCAGCTGTAGACAAAATAAATGCAGTTCTTCTTGAAAGGAAACCCATTTTTTCCTTTACTTTTATGAAATTTTAATTTCTCTTTAGTTTTTCATTATATGAATAGTGATTTTTCTTTTTCAGGTAACACCTCACATGGGGAACATCAACTTCCACTAACCCACCACTGGATGGAGATGGCGACCCACAAAATCCAAACTAGGGGGAACCTCTTTCCTTTTAACTCTCTCTCTCTCTCTTACTCTCTCCCTTTTTCTTCTTCCTCCTCTCTCTTTCATTTTTTACCACTTTCTTCATCAAACCTTTTTTTTCTATTTCTCTTTTGTGCGGGTGTTTATTTTAAAAAACTTAAAAACTAAAAAAACTAAAAAAATATATGAAAAAAAGAGTCATACTTACTCACCATCCAGTTTTGAAATTTTGTCCAACCATTTTGGGGATTCAAAAGACAAGTTTTCATCTCAAAATTTTTGTATTTTCATCATAATTTTGGATAAAGAATATTGTTTCAAAACCAAAAAATTTTGAATGCTCAATTTTTTATTTGGAAAATGATTTTCCCCAATCATGAGGACCCAATTAGCTTTCATCCCAAGGCCACCTATGGCCATATTCTCAAAATGTGTGTTTTCACCCCTGATTGTGAGTTTTGAGTTTGTGGACCTTCAAGCAGAATTTCCTACTTTGGTTTTCATTAATATGATAGAGGCATTTTCTGAACCACATGAGAATCACAATAGCCAAATAGCCTCCTATTTCCCTTACATTAATCCTCCTTTTGAAAGTCCTTTAGAGCCTATGAAAACCTTTTCATTGATATACACATTACATTCACAATACCTTATCCCACTTAATATCTACATGGATTTACATTGCATTATTTATTGAAATTTAGGTGTGGGGGGATGGATTTCATTTTTTGGGTGCCCATTTATTGATTTTCAATGAGTTATCATATTCTTGAGGGAAATCATCCATTTTAGTGTGGGGGAGAGGTTGTAATTTAGTGAGTTTTGTAAAATTTAATGTACTTTCATTTATGTAATTTTGTAAATGTTATTGACAAGTGTTCAAAAAAATCAAAAAAAATCAAAAAAATCAAAAAACAAAGAACAATAAAGGGTTTTGTCTTGGGTAGGTCGAAAATCACTCTTCCTAAACCTTTTATCTTGTTATAAATATTACAATTAGTGTCTTTAGGAGATAAATAATGGTGTGGGATATTAGGGTGAGATCCTTTTCAAGTTCACCTTTCAAAAAATTCAAAAAAAAAGAAAAAAAAGAAAAAAAAGAAAACTTATGTCATTGGGAGAAGTTTTGTGTTTTTGTAAATATTTCATCTTTTCAACCCTTCAAATTTTATTCCTCTCTTGTTTATTTCTTCAAACAATCATTCCCTTGTAAATATGTGTTTTCATTTCCTTCCGTGTTTCATTTCAAAAACATTGTGCATTGTTTTACCCATGTTGGTGTTTTACCCCTCTTCTCCTCTATCTTGAACATTATATTACTACCATCCCATAGCCACAGAAAAACAGATTCAAAATACCTATTGATTCTTGTAAATTTTTTGATATGGAATAGAATATTATATCGGTTTCAAACTCTGAGATTTCCACTTTTGGTTGGTGAATGAGTGAAGCTCCAAAAAATAATTTTATCATCTTGAGAAGAGTGAGTTTTGTGTGCCGCCATTTTCCATTTATAAATTTGAGCATGAAAAAATAAATTGTTTTTGGAACATTGTTTTTGTAACAAATTGTGGTGTAATTCAATTTGGATGAGTGAATTGGTCTAAACCTCCACTAAGTGGGGGGAAATTTTAATATTTGTTGGTGAGTAAAAATGATTTTATTATGTTTTTATATTTATTTCACATAAGTACATGAACAAGACTAATTGTAGAGGATTTTATGTTATTAATATTTTTATTACTTATTATATACTCCCTTTATTGATTTTATATGAAAAGTGCATAATTTGTGTAAAATGTTAATGTTTAAATATTAAATATAATTTTAGAGCACTCTTTGAAGTCATCCAGATTCAATTCTATTTAATGTTTTAATAATAAATCTCACCCTACTTACCCAAATTTTATGATTCTTATTTTTTAGGGTTACTTACTCAAATTCCAATATTTCATTAGAAGGAATCAGTGGACAATTCCATCATTTAAATGGTCATATGGTCTACAGAAGAAGACCCAAAGAATCTGTGAAGAAACTGGACCATGCATGATGATTGAGTTACTGGTCTAAATCCTGAAGCCCAAATTTTATAAAACTACACCATATGTTCTTTATTACCCAAATGAATCATAGATAAAAATTTTAGGTCCCAAATATAAAAACAAGGGTCCCAAATGAAGCTTTAAAGTCCAGACCACCATTCTGTCCGGGAAATGAAATCAACACACCAAAATTGACTTTTCTTGTGATCAAGTCATCAAATCAAGCTGATATTTTTCATTGTGAAATCAGAGATATATATAGATAACTTTTTTGAATAAATAATTAATATTTTAAGGAATATTTATTTTGATAAACCCATTCACATTTTATCCATCGAAAAAGTATGGATTGAAATGGATAGATTAAGATTGTTTAATAAAATGATCATAACTTTGTCTCCATAAGTCCAAATGCCTCCAAATTTTGAGATTAGTCAGAAAACAATATTATATAAACATTTAAGAAGGACATATATCGAGATTTAGCTTTCTATATGTCCAAACCGTCGATCCAATTGGATTGGTAGTTTTGGAATACAAACACTCCACCACCTTGGGCTATAAATACATTCCCTCCTCTCCTTTCAAAAGGGTTGGCCTTTCAGCACTTAAGGAGGAGGTTTGGAATGATTAAAGCCTTGAAAAGGGCCTAGGATGAATTGAATTGATCTTGTTTCAAGAAGAGATACCTCTCCTCCACTTTTATTTTCATTCTCCTTTTCCTTTGTTTTCAATTGTATTTATGTAAGCTGTTTTCAATTTCATTTAAATTTTAATTAAAGTTTATTCTTCATATTCTGTTTTAATCATCCACTCTATGTTATTAAATATTAAAACTATTAAAATAGTTTAAAAAATTTTCAATTCCCTTCACTTATTCCTCTTTCTCATTCAATCTAATGTTCTTTTTTAAATCTCATCATCATTCATGTGTGTGTGTTCGACACACAACTCTTTTTTTATCCATTTATTTTCCTTATTTTTATAAATCATCATCATAAATATAATAAACCAGATTAGTAATAATCATAATGGTTGAGAAAATATCTCATTGGGTGAGTTATAATTTAGGTATGTTATGTGATTGATAACTTTTTCTTGATGAATATTCTTTGAATTATAATTGTGCATGTTGGACTTAACATGTCATGGGTTAATGACATTTTTGTTTAACGAGTGGTTTTCATGGATTATTGGAACCATAAATATACTAACATAAAGATGATATGATTAATATTATAACCCAACGTTAATTTAATGCTTGGATTAAAGCCTTAGCACTTGGTATTTCCAATCAATGTCAATTTATGACATGGGTGTTAATTTTAATGCAATATAAAGCAAGGCTCAAGGATATCACAAGATTAACTACCTAATGATGAAATCAACACAATATTTACTAAATTGATAAATCAATCAATAATTTCAATTAACCTCTAAAAAAACCCCAATTAAAATACAATCAACTAAAAACAAATTGACTATTAAAAAGTTTCATTGCTGAGGATTCAACCCGAGTGATGATATACACATTAGCAGAGCATCGAAACCTTGAACGATCTATAGGCAACAATCGGTTGTGCTTTCAGGTTATAAATATACTTTTGAATGGAAAATTACTTGGAAAGATAAGAAAAAGTTTTGTAAAAGATAAATAGGTTCACATTATGACAAATATCATGTGAAATAAGTATCCCAAGGCATGATACATTTTGATAAATATAAAAATTATTGTAAGGGAAAATAACGAATCAAGAAAATTTGAATAAGAAACTTCCAAAAATTGATGTGTATAGAGATTCTTGATGAAATAAAAACATAAGGATAAAAGGTATGAGTTTTGGGCCTTGAATAAAATATAAATTCTAGAGAAGTTTAAAATAAGTTGGATTATATCAAAATTAATTCAAAACTAAATATGGATTCCAAACTAAAGGATAAAGGAAAAGATGTGGTCCATAATGACTCGCTATCTTCCTCAACTCAAGGAAAGTGGAGGTTCCCATATCCCCAAGTATTTAAATTCTATTAACTTTTATTGAAGTTATTAAAGTTTTTGGGGAGATATGATCTACATGGAGGTTGCATCAGTAGGTGGAAATGATGTTGTGAAAAGATCTGACATTCCAATTAATGAATGGAGTAGTGAAAGTGAATCTTACTAAATCTATAATTACAAGAACAATGATGAAAAAATAAGCGTCAGTGAAATTATAATTGGTGTCACAAGTTATATCAAGGTTTAATTTAGATTTTGGTCTCAAAAAAACCTATTATCAATTTTTATTATACCCTTAATAGAGAAGAGAAATATTTTTTATGAAAATGAAACTAAAAATAATAATTATCATGGGTTATTTGTTTTAATCTAATATGTGATATAATCTAAGTGTTGTCTGGATAATAAAGGTAAATATAGATGATTAAATTTGAATCTTAATATTTTTTCAGTGTTGGTTTACAAAGCTAATAGAGTTAGTGGAAGTGAAAATATGAATGTTAATAGGTGGTATACTCATTAAAGAGGTAAACACACTTGGTGGATGAAAGAATAAATCAGTTTATTATAGAAATATATTTCTATTTTTTTTAAAATTGGTATCAAATTAGTTTCTAGTGATGATTACCAATGAATAAGTCTAATATAAATCACACTATTTTTTATTCATGGTTTATTAAATAATTTTTTTTGTAAAATTATGATTTAGATCACAAGAGTAGATCCTTTTTAGAATCTTGGAATTGTGACTACTTAATACTAATGTAAGAAACTTAAGTGAAATGGATAGAAATGATATTACTAGATTAATATCTAGGTTCCTAAAATGTGTTATAACTCATCAGGAATAGAGGTTTTCCAATATGTCATTTTTAAGTGGTAATATCACTCAATAAAAATCCTTGAGTATGAAGCCACAATTAAAGGATTTTCTTAAACTTGAATGTAAAATCTAGAATTGTTTTTAACAAGTGTAATAATTTATTAACAATTGGTTGATAAGTGAATAAAAAGATGGATATA
Source organism: Viscum album (assembly GCA_963277665.1). Lineage (NCBI taxonomy): Eukaryota > Viridiplantae > Streptophyta > Magnoliopsida > Santalales > Viscaceae > Viscum > Viscum album. The sequence continues at coordinate 570,482,541 of OY728134.1, read as the reverse complement.
AACGAGTTTTAAAGTGTATCCAAAATGGTGGGGAGAATATTTTTTGATGACTATACATGAAAAAAGTAATTTTAGTTTTATAAGTTGTGTATTTGATAACTCTTGTATAATTGGAAATTGTTATTGTTTATTATTTTCAACATCCTAACAAATAGCATATTGAAAAGTGTCATAAAGAGTTATCCCCAATAATCTTATAATATTTATCAAAGTAAGTATATCTTGTGTTGTTTGACATAAATAAAAAAAGGGGAAAATTATATTCAAGATCACTGGTAAGACCCTTTTCCCCCAAGGTTAAGTATTTTTCAAAGATTCTATATTTTTACATTTGGGATACAATTTACACTCTGGATTTGATGTCAAAGGTGGAGTATGAAGAATCATGAATCCATGAAGCTACCCATTCCATGAAAAAGAAGTAAGGGGCAGTAAGAAACACTACTTATTCCTAGTATTAATCATCATGAAACTATAATAATAAATGATTTTGGAATCATGGTAGTGTTTTTTATAAATTCAAAGGGGGGGTTGTTAGCATCCAACCATGTTTTGATGTTTGATGTTGTTAGATTTTTGGTCAATGAGTGATGGATTTTTTGTGTTGGATTTATTATCAACACAAGTTTATTTTCAGTGATTGAGGTATTCTAGAAATTAATCTAAAAATTTAAGCTATGGATATTACAAAATTAATTCAAAATTGGAAGTGAAGAAGTTCTATAAGGTATCTAGAAGGGAAGATAGTGATCTAAAAGATGAACTGATAAAGGTTCTGAAGTCATCCCAAAAGATAATTTTTTTTATTTTCCAAAAGTAAATTAAAAGTTAAAAATTAATTTTGGAATTTTGAGATATATCTTGGATTATTTATATTATAATTCTATAAATATTTTGTGTTGATTTGATTTATAAGAAATCAAATAATTCTAATTCATAAAGGTTATCAAGACCAATATTTTAGAGTAACCTATAGAGGAGTGTTGTAAACCTTCCAAATCCATATAGTGTACATTTTGGTACATAAGAGTAAACCAATATTATGCATAATACTTAGTATGTAGTGAGGATAAGATTTGGAAAATTCATGGAAAAGGTTCACCCTGTGCGCATAAGAGTAAACATACTTATACCTAAAAGTAATTTAGGTTGAACTCTCAAATAAATGAAAAGGGTATAAGTTTTTCCAGGTATATGAAAAGGTAATCACTATTTTTATAAGAGTAAATAAAAAAGTTCTGAAGGATATAAACTGAGATATATAAGAATCCTCATCCTGATATGTAAGATTAATTCAGTGTTGAGAAGAGAAAAATCTAGAAAAGTTTTGAATCACACTGAAATACATAAGAGTAGTTCTGAGGTGATACATAAAATTCTATAAAATCCAAATTTTTGATATTTTTGAAATCCACTTTGTGGTTATGTGGTAACGACACACCAACTAAGATCCACACCAATATTAAATTCCATCAGATGAACAAACCAAAATCCAAAATTCAAAATCAAAATTTGAAATCAAATAGATATAGAGGTGTGAGTTTACCATCATGACATCGATCCAAGTGTCTCATTCAATGTTATAGATCCATATTATCACTGATTTATCTTGATCCACATGTAAACTCAACTAATATTATATGACTCACTGGAATATGTGAAAACCCCATTGATTAACATCACAATAAATTCAAATGGATATACCATGAACATCATGGCATCATCGCTAAGTCGTCAAATGAACACTCCAATAGTGACTCCACCAAAACACTATAGTCAAAACCAAAATAGAAATTAACCACCAGTATTCCATCAAATATTAAACTGGAAAAATTCTATATCAAGTATGAAACACCATGAGACAAATTCATTGGACCATTTCATACTCATTATGCCACCTCTATTATCATCAACCCATTAATCGTCATCAACACCATATATAGACAAAATGAAAATAACACTAGACCAAAGCATTCCAAATCAAAATTATAAAGAAAAAATATATCCACATAGGCCAACACCTTCACCATACCGAAGAACCAAAATATCATGAAGATAGAATAAAAGGAATGAGGCCACTCAAAATATCACCAACATAGGAAAACAAAACAAAGAGACCAGTCATGGGTCATGATCCACAAACACTGAAAATGGATCAACCATCAGAACCCAAATTCCATGAAGATACCAATACACTTGAAAAATATGGGGTTGTATCATGTTAATTAGAAAAAAAGTGTTGGAAGAACTACTAAAGGCTTATACATAGAACCACAACTATAGAAGACTACTAAGAAAAGAAACTGAAATTTTTATCCCCCAAACCTATTCAGCATCCCAAAATACTGAAAATAACCTTCATGATAGACCATGAATGTGTTTTGGTATATAAGTAATGGAAAAAAGAGAATATAGGAATCGAGGTCCATGGCACGACGGTCCCAACAAATAAAAATAGAAAAGAGTGGAAGGAAAACCATCAGTGAAGTAAGGGGAAATATCTAGAACCAATGAATGAGGAACTTCATAATAGAGGAAAGGGAAGGGGAGGATGTGGAAAGGGGATATGATATTGTAGGGAGTGCACATGTCCCAACTATTGAAATGTCACCAAAGAAAATCCCTAAACCAGGAGAGGCGAGAAGCAGATGTAGCTTAGAGGCTCCGTGTTATTGATACATATGAGTCATATACACTACAATGGGAACTATATAAGGTTTATGAACTTACTCTTTGTGGTGGTTAATATACCAAATAGAAATTATTATTTCTCTATCATTAATAAAATATGATCGATAAAGCATCCAAGCATGGGTATTATGATGCCACATCATATTTGAAAAGAAAGAAGAGTTAAAGATCACCCAATTATTTGTGTGGAAAATAAATATGAGATATGTTGTTGAATTTGTGAAACTTATTATTGACTAAGAATATTCCAATGAATCAGGATATATCATAGTGATAAAACCAAGGAATTAAAAAAGGATATCAGGTTGATAATTATGTGGAGTTTCCATATTCAAGTATAGAAAAACATCTCACTTCTTTTTTGATGATTTCATTAAACTAAGGAGATAATAAAGAAAATTAATGGCATTTTATGAAGGATAATTGCACACTATGGAGGTTCCCATAGAGACAGATTCTTTCCCTCATGGTTTCAAAATAGAGAAATGGTTAATACTATAATGATAGTTTGCACACAATGAAGAAGATGATTCAACATGTTTCATTATTTCATATATTCTATATTCTTGGAATAAAATATGAATATTGAATTAGAGGGTTTGAATTGAGTTTTGAAGATGTTTTTATATGAATCTACAGTACATATTCATGAATAATTAAAGATACTTATGGATGGAAAGGAGGAAATTTTATATTGAAATATAGAAAAGGATATTATGAAAAGTCATGAATTATGAAGATATATATCTACATAAATAAGTTAATATATTACTATGTAAAAATAGATAATATTGTAATATCTTATTAAAAATAAAAAAGAGAGTTCAATTGACATATTTGTTCATAACAAAAGAAGATAAGAAGATTTTTATTGTGTAGAAATGATAGGAATATTGACATATCTAACACTATTAAATGTATTTATGAAGTAATAAGAGAAGATTGGATTATAGATTTATGCTAGAAAGAAGTAAATAAAAAATTGGCACTCCCTAAATATTATTTCAAATAAGGAGGAGGATGAGTTCCATTATATATCATGGTATTGTGATGTTTCTAATTATGATAATATCCACTATAATCCTATGAAGAAATGTATGGGGAAGATAAAATTTCACCATCTACATCTAGTGAAACAATAAAAATAGTGATACTATTTACAATTTTCATCATGATAAAGGATTTATTCATTTATTTTAGAAGTCATAAAATAGGTATTGAATTAAGGGAGTGAACCTTGTATGGCGAGTAACCCCAAAACTAGGAATATGCTTTTCAAACCCCCCCCCCCACCACCACCACCATCAAATAGTGAGTTTAGTGTATTTTGGTGCATTGGAACATTTTCAATTTGATTCTCCTTAGATTAGCCCAGTGTAGGTGAACCATGTAAAATTCATGTGTCTTGTGTGCATTGTTTATTTATATTTTATAATACATAGCTTAGGGAAAGTGGGTTAAACAATTAATAATAAAATATTTAAAAGGAAAGTCCAAGTGAAATTTCCATTGAATCATCCCTGAAAGAAGAAAATAAGTGTGACTATACTTAAAATTAAGTTAATATCATATTGGGTGGTGAAATTTAAAGAAAAAATGTTTTAATTGTAAAATTTTCATACCCTGATTCACCCCACCTCTCAAAGCATCTTTCACGAAAGTCACTTATGGGCCTAAGAAGTAGTATCAAAGTATATGTGATACTTTTTGGGTAAGTTTTATGTATTTAAATTGGTTATTTTATATTAATCATTTAAATTGAGGGTTCTTGAGATTTTGGAGGTTATTGGGTGATTCTTGTGGTAGATCTGAATTTTTCAGGGGTATTGTGTTGTGGTGAGGCTATTGGGGAAGGAATTTCACTGTGGTTGGGGTTACTAGTCAGGGATTATTAGGGGGTCCAAATAAATACCAACTCCTACATATCTATACCCTTAATACCATAATACAGAGGGATAAAGTAAAGTGTACCTGATGGGAACACCATGTTGTAGCTGAAAAGGATGTGTCATAAGGGGTGTACTGGGATTGGGCCCATGCCCTGGCCCCATAGAGGTTCCCCATGGAATAGAATCGATACTGCACCATGGTGTATTGGGGTTCAAAAATACCAAAATACACCCTATGGATCTTCTATATGGAATAACTTCTAGGCTGTTCTATAGAGGAACCTAGTGAGGTAGCTCCATGCCGCAAGCCAAGGGTTTCGTTGTAAGCTGCTGTCCACCTAGAAAAAAAAAGAATTTACAATAGTTTACTTATCGGTATTTAACACCTATTTTCTCCCTATTTTTTCATCGTAGGAGATCTATTCACGGGTATATTTTTCTTATTTTCTATATTGATTATTCTTCTTGGATTTAAGTGAAAATATAAGGCAATCTCATAGTTTCTCTTGGTTTTCTTCACTTTTACTCCTTCAAATCTCTTTTAATTCCTTATTTATTGGGTATTGGAACCCATGGTGTCCAAACCTAGGGTTAAGGGTGATTTACTAATGGATATTATTATTTTTATAGGTTTTTGGGGATCCCTTATACTCATGGCATGTCATTTTTGAGGAAGGTGATGATTTTAACTCTAATGTGAAGGTATGTGTCTATACTTAATGGGACTTTTCCATAGAATGAAATTATTTAATGGTTTTTATTTGGTTTAAATTGGATAATTATGTTTTTTAAAATTCATGATAGGTTATTGTGTGATGATTTAGTGTGCATATTGGTTTATTTTAGAATAAATGCAGTTTCAAAGTAATCGTTCAAATGAAAACAAATTTGTACCTTAAAGGTGTTTGAAGGAATGTTTATATTAGGATATATTTTTAATATTCCCATACTAATAGGAGGTGAATAGGTGTGGAGTAAATTTTATCCAATTTTACTTTCATCCCTTAATTATATATTCACTTATTCAATTATTGGATCACTCTCTCTTTATCTCTCATTTGGTTGATATGTAGATATAGAATAGGAAATAAACACAAGAAAACATTGGGGTTTGTTCATGAGTTTCACCTCCATAAGGATGAATATATCCCTGATGACACATTTTTATTATCCCACATACACAAATTCTTTCTTATTATAAAATAATTCGAAGGTAAGGGAATGACCATGAACATGTTCCCCTGACATCGACTAGGTAAAAATAAAGTGAGGGATTATTGTTCATTCATATAAGGGAATAGGATTATAATTCCTTGAAGAAAGATATAAAGTTTTGCCTCAAGTACCTCATTGACTATATGAATTATATTCCTCCCTCACTCATAGTATTTATATGGTTTCCCCAACATTCTTCATACTTCTATAGTAGGATAATGTTGGCTATCTTCCTTTGAACTTTGTCTTATAATATAATTAGAAGTAACACATATAAACTCTTTATTATTAATATTTCTACAAAATGTGATGGTTATTGGATGGATATCTTAGATGCTTCAACATTGATGTGATCTATAGTAGGTTCATCTGAATCATATCTTCTTTTCTTCATGTTATTATTTAGTTCATAGTAATAGCACCAGTACACCTTCTTCTTCACTTTGATACACATTATTTGCAATAGTTTTTTATATCATTTATTCTCTTTATTTATCTTTTTGGATTTTATAATGTGAATTTGTTACAGTAAATAACCACAAAATATTTTCTTCATCTTGAATATATATATATATATATATATATATATATATATATATAATAGTTTCAGAGGTATTAGAACTTTCTCATAGTTAAACTCCCTCAAATCTTGGTCTTCAATTCATAGAATCATTGAGTAATGGTATCATTAAAATATTTTTATAAATATGGATGAAGACTTAGATTATTTTCTTAATGAAATATTCAAATTATTTTGGGATTATTATCTATTTAAATATTCCATGTAATCTATAGATTTCATTTTTATTGATATTTCCATGTAATCATAGTGACATGGATCATGTACCACATAACATGGAACTCTCTCAGCATCATATTTATCTCCCTTGGTTGGTTTTATCTTCATATCATCTTCAATGAGGATCATGTGTTTGATCATGATTTATGATCCATGAATAACATCTCATATGAAATATCTAAGTTATTTCTTTCTTTTATTTCCTTAGAATATAAATTCTAGAATATCAGCATGAAAAAAAATTAATTATCTTTTGGTGACTTATGTAACCCCACATTCTCCAAAAATAACTAAATTTACTTATGAAACTTAATTATTTTATGTCTATGTAACTTATCTTATGGACCCCTTAAATATATAATGAATGTAAGATAAACCCATTTTCCAAATATATCTTACTAATAATTATTCTCATGTGGGTGAATTATCTTATGTGGCTCCCCATAGGATATTTTATTTTTTCAATTTTTGAATCCAACACAATAAATCCATATTTTATTCAAATAAATTAAAACCATATTGAAATAAATTATTTTAATTCACAAATGATCTTGAAACCTTCAAAAAAATATTTAAAAAACATCAAAGGTTTCTTTATGATTTCTTTCAAGCACAAAATAACTTGGATGAAATCTCTTTTGATTTAACTCATCCATCTTACATCCAGGATATCTCTTAGCAGTATAACCAGTAAATTTGAAATTTGTACATGATAAAAAGTATCACCTTTAAATAAACTTTTCTAAGTGAATGAATATCCTTGAATCACATGGTTTCACTTCCTTAAACTTATAAAACAACTTCAATAGATTACGCAGATCAGTACCGAGAAACTTCCTTATCAATCTTTTCCATATGAATAATGGAAACACCTCAACTGAAATTCATACTAATTATAAGTTTTCAAGATCCATAAAATTATGATATCTATCAATCCACTTATTCATTGACACACATTAACAAAAAATACAAAACCAATACAAATTGGTTTTAATAATATCCCTCTTTGTATTTTTTGTCTATACTACTTTTAGAAAATGATATGTCAATGCATGGTATCATTTCATTCTTCTCTCCCATTTTATCATTTTATCTTATCCCTATTAATGATAATAAATATAATTTATTCCTAAATATAGAATGGTATCAATTTATTCGTAGAAATGTCTTATCAATATTTCCACTCTAGGACTATTGGATCCATACTTAGTGTAGAAAACAAAAGGGTTAAGATATAAATAATAAAATTTTATATTTATTAACTAAATATGATACCAACAACTACCTTTTTCAATTATCTTACTTGGGGGTTGTTCACATGCATCAAGGATGATACTACTTGTTGATATAAATTTTTTCAAATATTCTCAATCATTTTTCAAAATTTCATTTTTCAATGATCAAATTTAAAGCACCTTTTAGAAATAAAAATTTTCTAAATTATCAACCTTGTTATCTTATTAAAAAAAAATTCCCCAAAAGGATTCACTTAATATTAATATCACTAAGAGTGATATCATCATAAAATAAGATATAAAATTTGAGTTATTGAGATAATAACAAATATATATACATTTATTATTTCTTTATCAAGGTAGATTCACTTTTTAAAATAATATTTAAGATATATATCATGTACTTCATTCCTTCCAAGATGGGTATTTTTAAATTTGGAAAAGTTATTCCGGTTTACTTTATTTTTTAATTTTCCCATTTGAGATCTATTATCACATTCAATTACATGCATGGTTATAAAAAAATACCAAAAAACTATAAGGGAATAAGGTGAAACCTGGCTCATCAGTAAGAGAAACAATGCTGAAAATCTCTTCTCAACCATCAAACTCTTGTCTTTTCATCTCCAATTTTGATATATTTCTACATAAAATCATTTATATATTTCTAATTAGTCTTTATTTTCATGGGTAATTTTTTTTCTTCTTATGTAGGTTATTTTTTTGATATGATCCATCCAGGAATATAAATCACTTGGTGACTTCCACATATTATTCATGATTTCTTCTTAATCTGGTGTAATTATTATACAATTGTATAAGTTGTGTAAAACTAGCTTTCACCTCCCACACTTATCTTCATGATATCAAAATATATAATATTTTACAATATTTCATGAAATCCACTTTCTCCATCATGTGAAATATTTTTATTTACTTTGTCTCTTTCCTACTCTTTATTTTTCCTTTTGTCTCTCTATTTCTAGGTTAGTTATCGAAATAATAAATAAATATGTTGTAATGTGGACTACCATCTTGGTTGTTCTATATGGAAACTCAGGAATGTACTCCTCCATATCCATCCTCCTATTTCTTTCTTAGATTTATTATTTCCTTTGTTTCTTAGTATTTATTCCATAAAATCTATATTTCATGGATTGTTTTCAAATATCTGTTGTATGTCCACTCTTTCCACAAAATAAGAATCATCTCTCATTTGGTAGGACATACTTCATGTACTTCTTGGATTTTATTTGAACAAAATTTTCCTTCTTATTATCCTTAGATAACTTAATAGCCTTATTACTTGACTTATTGGGATTATTCATTTCAATGATTTTATCTTGTAAATTTCTTAAGAAATTCATTAATTTTTTCATGTCCTATGGTATTTTATTCTGAGTTTTTTTGGTTGCATGGTTGAATGATTTATACCTTCATACCTCTTTACTATGACCAATTAGATTGTAAATACTACAAAAATTTATTAATATTTTGAAACTTGATTGAGTTATATAGATTTATGTCCCTACTCTATGAGTTTTTTTTCATCTCAGATTTTCTCCCCCTTGATATGAGATTCCATTGAACTTGAGTGTTTGGACTATTATGCCAATAATCTAAAGATTTGTTCCCAAGAATTCCATAGTAAAATAAATAGCTAACAAATATTATTTCCCTTTTTTGAACCATAGTCTAGACAAATTTTAATGATTTCTATTTTTGATATTTTTCTACCTCCACATAGGATTGTTTTGGAGAAAATATCCTCATACACATTCTTACATACACCATAGTTTCATGGTGGGTCTCTCAACATTTTTTCTCCAAATTTGTATAGATTTTGATTTCAAATCGATATAGTGCGTCAAAACATATTTAGTAAAAAAATATTTACAATGGTGGATGGTAAATTATCCTTTTTGGATTTTATATATTTATTAGTACATGATCTCATGATGTTACTTCACTAGAGAGTGGTATTTTATCATAAGAATCATCCTTTTTTTGTTTATCAGTAGCTTTATTTTCAACTTGTTGTGAAGGCATGGATTGGACTACTTCCAAATTCATCAATTTAATTAAAATTTTCATGTATTTAATATAAAGGATTCATCTCTCATCCTCCAATAATTTTAGTATGTATTCAAAAATATTTATTGACTCTTAAAATTGATCTTAATACATTTTTTTCCTCTTACAATAGATTATTATTCTATTTAATCTCATTATATTTAATATACATCGGAGTATCTTTGAAAACAGTTTCTTATTTTAATTAATGGATCTTCACATCAAGATCTTTATTAACTTATTATATTTCATGAAATATAGTAATCCATTCATTTAAAAAACAATAGTATATTTATTTGAGATCTTAATTTATTATATTTAAGGATTTAACCAATTTATATAGCTTTATTCACATAACTATCCATTGTTCCAAATCATTTTCTATGTTTTCAATCTTATCTTTAAGCTGGTTCTTTTATTATAAATTATTTTGATGGTGCCAAAAATGAATGTGACTACTTCAATGATAAATTTCTATAGAGTATTCATTAAATAAGAACATAAATCATTATATAATTTATCACATAATTTTAAATAAATTTTATCTTTACCACTTTTTCTTGGTTATGTAATAGGAGGATTTTGATTAGAAACATTTTTTACCCATAATTCTTATGATGGTGATAAAAAACATGGGGCAGAATAGTTTTCCCTTGCTTTGGTAGTTTATTTAACCACCAAATATTCCTCTTCCATGCCTAATTTCTCTTCATCAGGATTTATTTAGGGGTAAAAATTTTTATCTTTACCTCTAATTAGTAGAGTTTATTTATTCTCTCCCTTCATAAATGAATCCTTTCTCAATTTCTTTCCTTCCCTTTTCTTCATATTCTCCAGTGTCATGGAAAGAATATTTTCCATAATTACTTTGATAAGGAATTAACTAGATTATTCAAATCTATACATTAAATATCATTTAAATAGAGAAATTAAATTCTTAAAAAACATCAAATAAGATAATACAACAGAGGTGTGATCCACTTTGACACTATTTTAGGATCACTTTGAGATATGTCACACTAAGAAAGTGGTGAATTGGTGTGGAGTGAATTTTAATCAAATTTTACTTTTATCTCTTAATTAATTGTTCACTTATTCAGTGATCAAATATATCTCTCTTTTTATCTCCTTTATTCAGTATAAAAATATATAATAGAAATGGAACATAAGTGAACATTAGTGTTTATTAATGAGATTTGTCTCCCTAATGATGGTTATATCCCTGGTAAAACATGGTTATTATCCCATGTGTAACATATCCTTATCATTATCAAATAAATACCATGAAAGGGTATAATATTGAACCTATTTTCTTAACGTCAACCAGGAATAAAGAAAGTGAGGGTTTTTATCCCTTCAAACAAGAGAATTTTTTTATCCCTTCATACAAGAGAATGGGTTTGTACCTCTTTGAACCATGATCACCAGTGTTGTATTGAGTCACTCATGGACTATATGAATTATCTTTTTCCCTCACTCGTGGTCGTAATATGGTTAGGTTAACATTCTTCAAAGTTCAACAAAAAGATGTTATAGGTTTTCATCCTCAGAACATCGGTTTAGAATATAATCAACAATCGCACATCCAAACTATTTATTCTCCAGAATAATATTGTATGTGATGGAAATAGGTTTTATATATTAGATAATTATCATGGATGTTATCTATAGAACGTTTAGATGTATTCTCTCTTATTTTACTATTCTTCATTTCATAGGAATAGTGCTAGGAAACCTTCTTATTCTTCTTGATACACAAAATTTGCAATAGTTTATTGTGTCAGTTATTATCACTATTTATATTTTGACTTGTATAATATGCATTGGTTATAGTGATTAACCCCAAAATAATTTCTTCAACCTATATATATATATATAATAGTTTTATAATCATATAATATTTCACATATTCAGACACCCTAAAATATCAGTCTTCAATTCACATAATGATCGAGTCAAGCCCTCATTAAAATATTCTAGTAAATATGGTAGAAGACTCAGCTTATTTCATTAACAAAATATTTGAATTATCATGGGATTATTTTGTATTTAAATCTTATATGAAATATATTTCTTTGAGTTTTATTGATATTTCCATGTAATCATAGTGATCTGGATATTATAGCATACAACATGAAACTCTCACAACATCAACTTCTCCTCCCTTGGATGGATCTATGATCATCTCATATTGAATCATGATCGTAATGTATGATCCATATATGAAATAATACAATCATCATCGGAGTTATTTATTCATTTTATTTTCTTATAATTTGAATTTTGGAATTGTAGCATTCACATAAAATAAATTACCTTAGGGTTTCCTACATAACTAAATTATCTTATGAAGGCCCTCATAACCCAAAATCTCTACTTTTAATTATCCAACGCACAATTTTTATCGCATAGCTGAATTTTATTACACGTATCCCTATAGGATATTTTCCCTTATCAATTTTTGACTCCAGTATAGTACATCCATATTTTCTTAAAATAAATTTTTAACATATTTAAACCAATTATAGGAATTCTAAAATAATCTTACAACCGTTTAAAACACTTCAAACAAACATCAATAGAATCTTTATTATGTATTTAAAGCTCAAAATATGTCATATGGAATCTCTATTTTTTAACTCATCTATCTTCCATTTAGAAAATTTGTCAACAGTATAACCGAAAACTCTCTAAGCTATGCATAGAATGTATAATCACCTTGAAAGAAATTTTTTAAGTGAATAAATCTCTTTAACTCACATGAAAACACTTTATTTATCTTATGAAAATATTTTAATATAATTTTCATATTAGTTTCTAGAAACTTTCCCATAAATTTTTACATATGAATAATAGTAGTACCTCAAATTATTCTCACACTAATTCTATATCTTCAATATATATCACCTAATGATATTATTCAACACACATATTCCTTAACGCACATAGAAAGAAATAAAACACAAATAAAAAGTGGTTTCAACAGTATCAAAGGAATTCTTGACTCCAAAAATGATTTCAAATATGGTTTTGGTTGTCATTGTAATTTCAAAGGAGGTTTAAAAGAGGAACATGTTTTTTGATTGAGGTTCACTTTAATTTTGGGTGTGGGATTATGTAAAGTTTGTATATTGTTAATGGAATTTGAGTGTGATATATATGGGTTTGTTATTGGTTTCACACTGGTGACCCTTTTAAATACCTTTGAATTTCAAGGAAATTTTTTTTCTTAAATTCTTTGGGATCTTACGAGTATGCAGTTTCTGACTGCACCTAATTCTGAGTCCCGGTGTGCCTGGAATAATTTTCCGAAGTTTAGCTCGGGTATGTTCAGTGAACGAACGAGTGGGTTTTTATATCTTTTGAACCGGTGGTTAGAATTGAAATCCGAGGGCACCGATGAACTCGTAGTGCTAGTAATTGTTTAGGGGGACCTTTACCATAATTGCGTTTTCACAGAAGGGGAAGTTAAATTTTGTAAATTAAATGATAATTGAATAAAATTGTGGAACAATTTTATTTTTATATCCAAGGTGGTTTTATCCTACATGGGGGAGTTAGAGTGGGACCCACTAGCACCTAACTACCCATGTGAGAGTAAATTTGAGGTGGGGACCAAACGATCCCCAACCCTTCACATTCCCTAAAACTCCTTAAACCCCCTCTTAATTTTTGTAAACTCCTCATTACTTATGAAACCATTACACATTCTCTCTCTCTCCCTCTTAACTCTTGCCAACACACTTTAATAAATTAATTAAACCACTTAAATTAATTAATTATGTGTTTTGAAATTTAAATTTTTTAATCCATGGCATGATTAAATAAAATAAGGATAAGCCGTTTTTATTTTTGGTTGGATTGTTGTGTTGGGAATTTGGGGAGAGAGATCTTGAGTTTCGAAGGATGCTTCATCTCCTTTGATGAAGAACGCCAACTCTCCGACGAAGAACATTAACTCGGTGACCCTGGATTCTACATCCCCTTATTCCTCTGTGACAATGTAGGAGACATCGACACGAGATCTCGCCAAAGACATCTCACCTTATAATCTTCTCTCCATGAAAAAAGGGGAGACGCCACTTCCTCCTCGGGTGCACTCTATCGTCGCTTACGGAACCTCACCCCACGACGCCGTCTTCCTCGATGCCCAATGTTCGATATCTTTTGTTGAGGTAGGGGTTATTTTTTGTTCAAGTCATTATCATCATTCTTTGTTGCTTAAGATTTGGCCGCATGATATCGTCGTAACAGGAGGAGATCAGACCGCACAAACATGGCTGATTCTCCTCCCCTATACTTTGTTAATCTTCGTTAATGTTGGAGGCGGAGGCGCGAGGTGCCGTTTCAATGTGTGGTGATCGGCAGGGAACCGCAACCATGCAAGGCCGCGATGAAGGTGGCGCGGTGTCGTCGCACCGCGCAGAGACGTAGAGGGTCGCGGCCGGAGTGGGCCGCGGCAGTGGTGTGCGGCGCTGTCGCGCTGTGCCAGAGAGACCGAGGAAGGCCGCGGCTAGAGCGGGTCTTGGAGGAAGGTTGGGGCGCCGTCGCGCCGCGCCGGTGAGATGAGTCATGGCCTAAGGCCACGACGGACCAGCAGGGGTGGCCGGCCGAGCCGGTCGCCGACGTCTCCAGGAGGCGGGACCCCTTATGGGTCCCATAGAAGCTCACAAACTGGACGGCCTTAATGGATGGACGTTACCTAGAAACCGGGGGGTGTAACCCCCCCCCCCAACCAGCTGCTAGGGCGGACCCCACTGGGTCCACCGTTTCCAAAAACAGGGGGTCGCACCCCATTTGCGTCCCGCTCGGCCAACGGTCGAGCCGCGGCCGGCTTCCGAGCCGGGCCGCACGGGCCGGGCCAACCGCAGGCCACGCGGGCCAGGCCACTCCAGCCGTGCTGGACCAAGAACTGAGTCGGGTTTACCCAGTTTGTGCCGACCCAGGCGGTGTTGGGCCAGGTCGGACTGGGCCTAGACCCCCTCTTTTCGGAACGTTTTGGTTAAAAGGATATATCTTGAGCTACGGACCTCCGATCAATGCACCGTCAGTTGCGTAGAATTCCTTGAAATGATAAGGTCATTTATCTATATTAAACTCGAGGTTTCGGCGAATTTTAGGTACGTCCTGGTTGGTTCGAACCCGAAACCAACTGGGCCCCTAGGACGGAAAAGCCAATAAATCTCATATCGGGCATCTGATTGACGTGTCATCTGTCACATTGAGTTCCTAATGATGAGATGGAACACTGGGATACATCAAATCTAGATTTTGTGATAGTTGATGTATCAAACCCTTGGCTCGTGGAGCGGACCCTCCCGGAATCGAACGTGCTGTGTGCGGGAACCCTATAGCTGGCTGAGACTGTAACGATAATGATGAATGTACTTGAATCCTACGTGGGTTCGGCAGGGCGGACGACTTTGCTTGGATCCTATGTGGGTTAGGAAGCGAGGACGAATGTACTTGGATCCTACGTGGGTTCGGCAGCGAAGACGACTGTACTTAGAACCTACGTGAGTTCGGCAGCGACGACTTTTGTACTTGGATCCTACGTGGGTTCGGCATGGGAGATGATTCAGAGGCTACATCTATCATCTCCACCCCTCTTCTTGAGTAGTATACATGTGTGAGTTGAGTCTTGATTTTCAGTCACTATCATCGATGTGTTTGACTTGCTTTCCTGAGTGGACTGTGTTGTGCTTTCCTTGTGGACTGGGTTATACTTGGGATCGTGAGTTGGAGCCGAACTGGAATTGATGACTTAGGTATATGTATGGGAATATACCTAAGTATAGTTGGTTGATACTTTGTGTTGTATCTTTCCTTTGTGGTTTATCCTTTGTGCATTCTGGGAGACCTTTAGGGGTCTTGGGGTCTCTACTGAGTATCGTATACTCACCTTGTACGGTTTATGCCTGCACTACGTTATGTTGGATGCAGACGATAGACAGCACTGATCGAGGTTGAGTCTTGTGGAGCGGGACGGTACCTGAAGGTGGACCACTTGGCGGGACTTATATGGAGCGGACGGCCGAACCCGAGGAGCTGAGGTGATCATTTGTACCCACCCTTCAGGCGGGATATCTGGAGGACGACTCAGTGGTTGCTGGTTTACTTTACTGTAGTTGTTCTTTCTTTTCTATTGTAATGTACTTTCAGTTGGGTTTGTATTATGGCTCATTTACTTTCCAGCACTTACTTTTTTACTCAGTTTACTTAGTGTTTACTTCAGATTTCATACACTTTTGTGTTTCTTTACTTATAAAGAGGCAATGCCTTCCCTTTTATCAGGATCTACGCCTTTGGTGCAAGTCGCTAGCCCCTGGCCTATGGAGGGCGGGCTTGGGGTAGTCATGACACGGGCCCCGAGGATGGGTCATGACAAATTGGTATCAAAGGATTCGGTTCTACCACAGAACTCAAGACTATGATAATTTCTTCTCTGTGAAGCAATAATGTTTAGAGTATTGAGTGTGGTTATCGGTCCATGGAGTCCAGTGTTGGTGCGGCAGCTGACGTATCCATACACCAGGACCCTGAATTCTGATTTCCAACTCAGTGCACGAAAACATTGAGTGCATGTATTTTTTAAAAGTTTTCTTAGTGATTACTTTGTGTCAGCTCACCAGGTATATTGTATTAACCATGGTGCACCTGTTTCTTTTCAGGATGGCCCCACGACGGCAGCCAGCTAGGGTTCCCAATTACGTGCGAGATGGCAGCCCACCGAGAGACGATGCCTCGGTGCAGGGCCCCATTACAACAGAGGCACCAACGGTACCTCTACCTGCTGGGCCACCGATACCACCAACCCCAGTAGTGGAGAGTGCACGCCGCCTGAGTGCGCTGCTTGAGTTTCAGTGATAGAGGCCGCCCAGGTTCCACGGATAGATGGACCCTCAGGCAGCCAAGGATTGGGTGGAGGCTATCGTCCGTGTCTTCATATTAGTAGGGACACCAGCTGACCTTATGGTGATCCTTGCGGCAAGTCTCCTGCACACAGCAGTAGGTAGATGGTGGAGCCTGCTGCTCCAGGTGCACGACGAAGCATCACTACTTTGGACGGACTTCAAGAGCCTCTTCTGCTCGGAGTTTGTTCCAGCCACCCTTCGTGCGGTGCACATACAGGAGTTACTACACCTGCGGTAGGGAAGCATGACAGTATCCCAGTACTCAGTGAGATTTATCGACCTCTCGTGCTACTTCACGTATGTGGTACGATACCCATTCTTATGGGCCTACACCTTCGAGTAGGGACTAAGCCATGAGATCAGGGCTTCGATGGTCTCCCTCAGTATTCTGACGTAGGCAGGAGTACTGGAACGATCCCTTCTTGTGGAGAGCTTCCTTCCTGAGCCGATGTCAGTAGCGAGGCCTACTGCAGGGCGACACATAGCGGAGTCTTCTGCAGCCAGCAGTAGACAAATTTCGCAGAGGTCCAAGTGGACCAGTCCATCAGGTGGGCGACCCCAGGATTCTGGTTCGAATGTGTGGGGCACACGTAGCGGAGCCAGTAATACGAAAGGAAGGCAGTGCTATGCATGCGGCGGCCAGGGCCACATGGCTAGTGACTGCCCGACTCTCCATACAGAGGAGCAGTATACAGTAGAGGGACCTCCCAGGCAGAGGCAGAGGTTCAACCATGGCAGTCCGCAGGGAGCAGGCGGATGAGGCAGAGGAGCTGGCCGAGCAGCAGGTGGTGGACGACGCTTCTAGGCTCTACCACCACCACCACCACCAGGAGGGCTACCCCGACCACAGGGAGCTGGAAGACAGGGGCAGGCTCAGCTCCAGGCAGTCGAGGCCTACGACCATGGAGCACCTGAGATGATTTGAGGTACTATATGTGCCTACTCCACCCTTTCTGTAGTTCTTATAGACACATGAGTGAGTCATTCTTTTATTGTTGCTGCCCTTGTTCGGAGCTCAGAGATTCCAACGGAGCTGTTGGCTCGATCCTTATGGCTAGAGACTCCTACGGGAGCAGACTCGACGATTATGCACTGGTGCCGGCAGTGTGAGCTTGCTCTTGGAGGCGAGAGCTTTGGCTGGGATCTTTTTGTAGTGCCATCGAGACCTTATGATGTCATCCTGGGTATGGACTAGTTGTCTACAGTCCATGCTCAGATTGACTGCATTAGGAGCAAAGTGTGGTGTGTCCGCACAGATGGGAGAAGGTTCACCTTCACCGGCAAGAAGGGATCCTTTGCAGCGTAGTATGGACTTACACAGAGGAGAGGGCAGTCGATCACCCATAAGTTGGCTAGTCTCATCCTAGGAGTAGTTGATGTGCGGAGTCCAAGTTTTCCTGTGGTGGTGGATCAGTATACAGACGCTTTTCCTGATGACATTCCAGGACTACCTCCTCGCAGAGAGGTAGACTTCTATATTGGCATATACCCCGGGACAACACCGATATCTACTCCAACATATCAGATTTCTCCCGCTGAGCTTCGTGAGCTGCGAGTACAGATGGAGGACTTCCAGGGCAAGGGATTCATCTGACCCAGTGTTTCACCCTGGGCATCTCCGATTTTATTTTCCAAGAAGGTGGATGGGAGATTTCGACTATGCTTCAACTACCGTCGCCTGAATCAGGTGACCGTAAAGAACAAGTATCCACTCCCGAGGATTGACGGCCTATTTGATCAGCTCAAGGGAGCACAATGGTTCTCGAAGATAGACCTCAGGTCAGGCTATCATCAGCTCAGAGTTCGAGATGAAGATGTGTAGAAGACGGCCTTCAGGTGTCGGTATGGCCACTATGAGTTCTTTGTTATGCCTTTCGGTGTAACCAACGCACTATTAGTGTTCATGAGTCTCATGAAGATGATCTTACAGCCTTACCTCGATCGATTTGCCGTAGCCTTTGTCAACGACATATTGATTTACTCGACTACTGAGGAGGAGCACGCTTACCACTTTCGGGTTGTACTAGACACACTCTGAGAGAAACAGTTTTATGGTAAACTCTCAAAGTGTTCGTTCTAGATTCGAGAGGTCAACTTCTTAGGGCACATCATCTCTGAGGCAGGAGTTGTGGTGGATCCTGCGAAGATCAAGGCAGTTCTTTCTTGGGAGCCACCCAGGAGTGTGACGGAGGGGCGGAGTTTCCTAGGTCTGGGTGGGTACTATCGGAGATTTGTGCCAGACTTCTTTAGAGTTGCAGCACCGATTTTAGAATTGACTAAGTGGGGGAAACCCTTAGTGAGGTCAGATAGAGGTTAGTGGAGCTTCCAAGAGCTGAGACAGAGATTGACCAGTGTGCCCATCTTGGGGTTACCAGAGGAGGGCTTAGGGTACGTAGTTTACTGTGATGCATCAGGGGCTGGACTCGGGTGTGTCCTGATGCTGGAGCGGGTAAGGATCGCCTATGGTTCACGATAGTTGAGGAAGCACAAGCAGAACTACGCTACCCATGACCTGGAGTTAACAGTAGTGGTCTTCGCCTTGAAGATGTGGTGGCACTATCTGATTAGCGAGCGCTTTACAATATACACTGACCACCAGAGTCTTAGGTACATCTTCTCGCAGAATGATCTAAACCTGAGATAGCGGTGATGGATTGAGTTCCTCTAGGACTATGAATTTGAGATTGTCTATACTCCTGGGAAGGGGAATGTAGTAGATGATTCTCTCAGCAGGAGATCAGGCATTCAGCTACTTGGAGAGGCGACAGAGAATCTATTCGCGTTGTAGATATCCTTCGTGGATAGAGATGGATCAGCCTTTCTACAATCACTCACAGTCGCTCCTCCACTACTTCAGCGGATCGGAGAGGCAAATAGTGGGGATGTTGACTATGAGACGCGACGTGCACAGATAACCACACGACAGGCACCTGATGGATTTTCTGTAGGAGGAGAGAACATCATCTTTTTCAAGGGACTTACCATGGTACCAGTTTCATTATAGGAGGAGGTGCTGAGGGAGTTTCACACTTCCCCTTTGGCGGTAAATCCGGGAGTTGTGAAGATGTACTAGGATCTCAGACGACAGCAATGGTGGCCAGGTTTGAAGAAGGTTCTGGAAGAGTTCGTTTCACGATGCCTCACCTGTCAGCAGGTGAAGGTGGAGCACCAGGTACCGGGAAGTTTGGTACAACCCTTAGAGGTTCCGGAGTGGAAGTGGGACAGGATATATATGGATTTTGTGACAGGGCTTCCACGTACTTCAAGAGGACAGAACTCCATCTGTGTGATTGTCGACTGACTCCCCAAGTCGGCCCACTTCCTACCTATCAGAGAGTAGGGCTCAATGGAGATCTTGGGATGCCTCTACATTCATGAGATCGTATGGATTCATGGTGTGAAATCGTATATCGTCTCCGATCGAGATGCTAGCTTTACTTTCTGGCTTTGGAAGGGGTTGCAGGAGGCCTTTGGGACGCAGCTATGCCTGAGCACCATCTTTCATCCTCAGACGGATGGCCAGATGGAGAGAACTGATCAGACACTCGAGGACATGCTCCGTGAATGTTTCCTTGACTTTGGTCACAACTGGAAGGATCACCTACCCTTGGTGGAGTTTGTATACAACAACAGCTACCACTCCACCATCGGGATGACACCATAAGAGGCATTGTACGGCCGACCATGCAGATCACCTATGTGCTGGACTGACCCTGGGGAGTAAGCACTCATAGGACCAGAGATGGTTCATGCTATGACAGAGAAGGTGCAGATCATCCAGGAGTGGATGAGGACTACACAGATCAGACAAAATTCCTATGCTGATAGAAGGCAGAGACCACTGGAGTTCGAGGATGGTGACCACGTTTTCTTATGGGTATCACCCTGATGTGGATTACAGATATTTTTCCGGGGTGGCAAGTTATCTTTGTGCTTCATCGGACCATTCCAGGTTCTCAATAGGGTAGGCGAGGTGGATTATCGCCTAACCCTTCCACCTCAGTTGCACTGGGTGCATGACGTCTTCCAAGTATCTTAGCTGAGGAGATACGTGCACGACACGACGCATATCACTGATCATGGGGAGATGGACATCGATGACGGGGCGACATTTGTGGAGGTCCGGGTGGAGATCTAAGATCGACAGGAGTGGGTCCTATGTGGACGGTCGATTCCTCTGGTGCGCATTCGTTGTCACCACGGGAACCTCCAGGAGATCACATGGGAGTGGGAGGCTCAGATGCGTGCATAGTACCCTCTTTAGTTTCCCTAGTTTATGATGTAACTTTACCGGGACGTAAATCCCTGAGCTGGGAGTAATGTAAAGACCCATAAATTTCAAGGAAATTTTTTTCTTAAATTCTTTGAGATTTTACGAGTACGTAGTTTCTAACGGCACATAATTCTGAGGCCAGATGTGCCCTGAATAATTTTCTGAAGTTTAGATCGGGTAGGTTCAATGAACAAACGAGCAGGTTTTTCTATCTTTTGAACTGGTGCTCGCAATTGAAATCTGAGGGCACTGATGAACTCGCAGCACTGGTAATTGCTTAGGGGGACCTTTACCGTAATTGTGTTTTCATGGGAGGGGAAGTTAAATTTTGTGGATTAAATGAGAAGTGAATAAAATTGTGGAACAATTTTATTTTTATATCTAAGGTGGTTTTATCCAACATAGGGGAGTTAGAGTGGTACCCACTAGCACCTAACTACCCATTTGAGGTTAAATGTGAGTTGGGGACCACAGGAGCCCCAACCCTTCACATTCCCTAAAACTCCTTAAACCCCCTCTTAATTTTTGTAAACTCAACATTACTTGTGAAACCTTTCCACCTTCTCTCTCTCCCTCTTAACTCTTGCAAACACACATTAATCAATTAATTGAACCACTTCAATTAATTAATTAGGTGTTTTGAAATTTAAATTTTTGAATGCATGGAATGATTAAATAAAATAAGGAGAAGACTTATTTTATTTTTGGTTGGCTTGTTGTGTTGGGATTTTGGGGAGAGAGCTCTTGAGTTTCGAAGGACGCTTCATCTCCTTTGTTGAAGAATGCCAACTCTCCGACGAAGAACATCAACTCGGCGACCCTGGATTCTCCATCCCCTTCTTCCTCTATGACAAGGGAGGAGACACCAATGCGGGATCTCGCCAATGACATCTCTCCTTATAATCTTCTCTCCATGACAAAAGGGGAGATGTTTATTCCTCCTCGGGCACACTCTGTCGTCGCTAACGGAACCTCACCCCGCGACGCTGTCTTCCGTGATGCCTGACATTCGATATCTTTTGTTGAGGTATGGGTTATTTTTTGTTCAAGTGTTTATCATCGTTATTCATTGCTTAAGGTTTGGCCACATGATATCATCATAACGGGAGGAGATCGGACCTCACAAATAGAGCCGATTCTCCTCCCCTCTACTTTGTTAATCTTCATTAATTTTGGAGGCAGAGGTGGGCGGTGCCGTTGCACAGTGCGGTGATCGGCAGGGAACTGCGGCCATGCAAAGCCACGGCGAAGGCGCCGTGGTGCCGTTGCACCGCGCCGAGATGTAGAGGGCCACTGCCTGAGCGGGTCGTGGCGCCGTCGAACGACACCGGTGAGACGAGCCGCGACCTAAGGCCACGGTGGACCAACAGGGGTGGCCGGCTGAGCCGGTCGCCGGCGTCTCCAGGTGGCGGGACCCGTTCTGGGTCCCGAGGTAGTTCACAAACCGGCCGGCCTTAATGGCCAGCTGTTACCCAGAAACCAAGGGGGGTGTAGCCCCCCGACCAGCTTCTAGGTCGGACCCCACTGGGTCCGCCATTTCCAAAAACAAGGCGTTGTGCCCCCTTTCCGTCCCGCTCGGCCAGCGGCCGAGCCGCGGCCGGCTTCCGAGTTGGGCCGCAGGCCTCACGGACCGGGCTAACCGCAGGTCACGTGGGCCAGACCGTCCGCGTCCATCCATGCCGGACCCGGACCCGAGTTGGTTCAACCCATTTCTGGCCGACCCAGGGGGTGTTGGGCCCGGTTGGACCGGGCCCAGACCCCCTATTTTCGGAACCTTTTGGTTAAACGTATATATCTTGAGGTACGAACCTCCAATCGACACACCGTCAGTTGCGTATGATTCCTTGGAACGAGATGGTCATTTCAGTATATTACACTCGAGGTTTCGGCGAATTTTGGGTATGGCCGGGTTGGTTCGAACCCGAAACCAACCAAGCCCTTGGGACGGAAAAACCAATAACTCTCAGACCATGTGTCTGATTGACGTTCTGTCTATCGCATTGAGTTCTTAATGACAAGACAGAACTCCGTAATACATCAACACTAGATTTCATGACAGTTGATGTATCAACCCCTTGGCTCATGGAGAAGAAACTCCCGGAATCAAGCGTGCTGTGTGCGGGAACCCTAGAGCTGGTTGCGACTACGATGATGATGACGACTGTACTTGGATCCTACATGGGTTCGGTAGTGAGGAAGACTGTACTTGGATCCTACGTGGATTCGGTAGCGAGGATGACTATACTTGGATCCTATGTGGGTTTGGCAGTGATGACGACTGTACTTGGATCCTACGTGGGTTCGGCAGCGATGACTTCTATACTTGGATCCTACATGGGTTCGGCATGGGAGATGATTCAGAGGCTACATCTATCATCTCCACCCCTCTTCGTGAGTAGTATACCTATGTGAGATGAGTATTGACTTTCGGTCATTATCATCGATGTGTTTGACTTGATTTCCTGAGTGGACTGGGTTGTGCTTTCCTGTGTGGACTGGGTTGTACTTGGGCTCGTGAGTTGGAGCCGAACTGGAATTGATGACTTAGGTATATGTATGGGAATATACCTAAGTATAGTTGGTTGATACTTTGTGTTGTATCTTTCCTTTTTGGTTTATCCTTTGTGAATTCTGGGAGACCTTTAGGGGTCTCGGGGTCCCTACTGAGTATCGTATACTCACCCCTGTATGGGCTATGCCCGCATTACATTGTATTGGATGCAGATGACAGACAACACTAATCGAGGGGTAGTCTTGTAGAGAGGGACGATACTTGGAGGTGGACCACTTGGCGGGATGTACACAGAGTAGACGGACAAACCCGAGGAGCTGAGGAGATCATTTTTAACCACCCTTCAGGTGGTATATCCAGAGGATGACTCAGTGGTTGCTGGTTTACTTTACTAAAGTTGTTCTTTCTTTTCTGTTGTACTGTACTTTCAGTTGGGTTTGTATTCTGGCCCATTTACTTTCCAGCACTTACTTTTGTACTCAGTTTACTTAGTGTTTACTTCAGCTTGCATACTCTGTTGTGTTTCTTTACTTATAAAAAATCAATGGCTTCCCTTTTATTGGGATCTACGCCTTTGGTGCTAGTCTCCAGCCCCTGGACTATGGAAGGAGGGCTTGGGGTAGTCAGGGCACAGGCCTCGAGGAAGGGTCATGACAACCCTAGGTATGCAGGAAAGTAGATGGAAGTTTTCCTAGATTTATGCATGATGCTAGGCAGGTTTTGTTTCTGGTGACCTTGAGAGGCATGAGTTCTATTTCTCTATTAGTATTACATAAGTTGTATAGTGTTCCACGAGTGAGTCCTAATTCATTTTTTACCTATATGCTATATCTCCCCCATGTTTCTTAGGTTATGTTTGTGATGACAGATGAATGGTTTTCAAATGGGATGTGATATTTATTATTTCTTTTTTATTGGTCTTAATACTATTTATACTATGATGGACCTATATTTTATTGATGATTATTCTACATGAGTTTTTTTTGGATAATGGATTTTTTTAAAATAAAACCAAAGGATTTGATAATACCATTTTTAAATGAAATATGGATTTCAATTATTATTTTCAAACTTGGACTAATGGTTTTTATGAATAAAATAATTTTATAGATTCATGGTGGAATATTATTAAGATCTAATCCTTAAACCTTATATATTCCTTTAGGCATATGTAGACTTTTTTTCATAGGATACAGGTAGAGAAAGGAGTGTCATGTGTTTGGTGACTCCTCTTCATGATCGTATTCATTACCGAGTTTCTTTTTGGTGGTGACTAATAGAAAAATGGAGGTTTGGCTCATGTGGAGTGTTCTAGGATCCTTAATGGTTTTTGGTAAGTACATATTGTCTTCTATAGATTTAATTTATTTCATGTGGTTTGTATTGTCTTATGGGATGTTTCTTATCTCTTTATTATTATTTTATATGTGATGTTGGTTATTATTATTTTATTCTTGTCGTGTATTGATTATGAGTTATGGTTTACTATTACTATTTCTATTATTCTCTATTTTTTTCATATAATGAAACTATTTATTTTATTGATGTGGATGTCCAAATTATGAATGGATCATATCAAATTCTTCGTGGAATTCATAAATTGGTTTATTTGGATTGTGAGGGTGAAACCATTCCCAAATATTATCTTTTGATTCCCTAGCACTAGTTTATAGCCAAGGGTTATTGAGAATACACCTTGGTCCTTTTATTAGGAAAACCTATGTGGCATGGCAGGTTGACCCAGGCTAGTTCATCATAAAATGGTTTTCAATCCCCATCTTGTTATTTGGGGTGGATAATGGTATAAATAATGATAGGATTTTCATATATCAAGAGGTGGATTATGAGTGTGTGCCTTATCACCACATCTTGTGATGAAACTTGAGTTACTAGGGGATGTTGGGATTTTAGTATTTATTTTGATTTATATTTTTGAGTTTCTCACATGCATATGAGTTTGAAATGGTTATATGATAATCATTATTGGAGATTTATGAGTTTTTTTAATAATTTTAAAGTCAGGGGGAGGAAATATGGAAGGGTCCAAGGCTGTATGGTTAGCCCGTATAGTTTGGAAAATATTTTAGATCCTCTGAAGGTGGATAAATAACCCTTCTATAGACTATTTCAAGGTTAGTGCATGGTCTTAAAAACTATGTAGCTAAACCATCCAAATCACTATAACACTCCCAAAAGATTTATTTTGGTTCCCATGCCTTCCAAGTAAGAATATAATGGTTTTTACCATTCAATTTAGGTTGTATGAGAGAGTTTTTAATATGGAATTAATGGTGTTGATATTGTTTTGAATTATTTTTGGGATATGTTGATGATTCATAAATGGTTATGTTTGGTGGTTTACATTGAGTCTTGTTTGAGTATGGGTTGTGAGTATTATTATCTTTTGTTGTGTGGAGGATCTAATGGCAATTTTTGTTTTGATAACAAGTTTTATAAAGTATTTTGGACTTTAAAATTGAACTTTTTTGGATGACTATGAAATATATTTTTATTAGAAATAATGTTTTAAATATATGAGTTGGTTGCAAAAGTATTTTGATGTTGGAGTTACAATTTTAAAGGGTTGTAAATTTTTATAATAGAACTCCTGAGGTGATTTGAAAAAAGTAATTTTTTAGGTTGGTTCAATCCAATATAAGGCCTTATAGCCTATTTTTAAAGGGTTTTTGATTTCTAAGAAGTTTTTTAATCCTAATTGAATTTTTTAGAGACATTGTTTTATTGGTTTCAATAAGATTTTGATTTTCTTGATTTTTTTTAAAAAATGGTTAACCTTCTAAATGTGTTTAAATCCATAAATGATTCCATAGAGTTGGTGTATCTTTTATTTTTAAAGGGAGGTAACATTGTCCAATTTTGGAAAGATCATGTGGTGTATTTTTTTAGTTTTATAAATGGGGAAATTCGTTTCAGTGATATTTTTTTTAAAAGGATAGCCTATGTGAGATAGAAAATTGCACAAAAAAACTAAATTTTGACCCTCTTGGAGAGAATCTATCTTAAAAAAAGGTTGAAAGTTGAGATTTTTTTTTCATATATGATGGATTGAATAATCCAAATTCATTTAGTGTTTCTAAATATGATTAGTATATTTTAAAAATTATATTTAAGATAAATTTGATGTTGAAATCGTGGAAAAGTTTTGAAATGTAAGTTGTCAAAAATTTGAGTTTTTGAAATGAATTTAACTTGGGGATATATTATTTTTAGTTTTTTCTTAAGTCATTATGTAATTTTTTGATTTGGGAAATGAGATTTTATATTTGAAGTCATCCTCCCAAGAAGGAATTAATGAAATGTGATGAATCTATTTTTAGGAATAATCCTTCGAGTAACTCCACTCCTTGAGTGGGAGTGGTCCATTCATTTTTTACTCTTTCTAGACTCAAAATTGAGTTAGGGAATAAAAGTTAATGTGATATTCGAACTTATAAAATGTATTTATGAATCTAAATTTATATTCCTTTCTTCATATTTAGAGTTTTATTGAGGTGATATGATGATGATAAGAGATAAGGAAAACCTATAATTATCTTAGTACACCTGAATCTTAATGGTTATAAGACCTTTGTGGGCTTGATGAGTAGTTGAGTCAGGATTTGTAGCAGGTCACTGTCCTGACTCGCCTTCATGATAACATGTTTTGAGAACCTATTAAGGTAGGTTTGTTTCGATGGTGGTGATCTGGTGGGATAAACCATCAAACAATTAATCCACTCATCGATGTGAGTAGTTGGTGGAGGATTGTTTTGATTATTTCTCAGGAATTGGTATTCCTCACTCTTGAGTAAACTGTTAGTCATGTTTTTTGGATCGATTATTTGGTGGTGGTATTCACTGAACCCTGGGATGTAAGTTTTTTCTTCGGGGTATTATTGTATCCTATAAAGAAATTATTCTATGATTTGGTCTTGGATTAGTGTGGTACCTACATTTAATGAATCATAGTGGGTGGGTTTGGTATAACTCTCAATTGGTGCATTATTTTAGGATTCTTGATCACTCTTAGTGAGTGTTTGTTTTATCTGGTTATAATTTGTTCTTATGCACTGAGTGATATCTTGTGTCCATGTTTAATAATTTTAGGGATTCTTCATTATCATTCAAATTGATTGGAATGTATCAAGGAACCATGATCGGTATAATTTAGGTCTTTTTCCTTGAGTTTTACTTTTCTTTTGAAGAAGTCATAAGTCGATTTTGGATTAGTAGTTGTATCATTTTGGGGTAATTATGGAGATGTGTTCTTCTTGAATGATTCTTTATTTAGAGGTTTCACTCTTTTATTACTCATTTTTAAGAGAATTATAAATGGTGGGGAGACCTTGGTTAATTAATCTTAGTCTCACATTGATACCCTCTTCTTGGAACAAGGCTTCTACATATCTTTCCTTGGAGATAGGTGTTATAGGGAGTGGGGATATTTTAAATAAAACTTGGTGTTTTACTCTTATATTGATGGTTTTTCTATATAAGTCAACTAAATTCATGAATGATCATTCCAATCATGAATGATTGGTTTTGGTCAATTTTGGGGAAAATATCTAATGTTGGGTTTGACCTCACCCAAGAAAAACTACAAAACACTGATGAAAATGAATCACTTGAAACCTTTGTGGGTGGACATGTTAACTCCCTTATTTTGGTCGGATTTAGGGTTAACCCTTCTAGTTAAGACCAAGTTTCATTCAAGATATGATTGGTGACACTTGGTAGATTTAAGATGATTGTAAATTTCCTTAGAACAATAATTTTTTTCTAGTTTTCTCATCATTGTTCTTAGGGTTTTAATTGTTGATTAGATACCCATATTAGTAAATGATACAATTGGGACCCTATTGTTTGGGTTATCTGGATTGGTTGATGTTGGGTTTTGTTGGACCTTTGGGTTGTGAAGTTCCTTGGGGAGTGGGTTTTCTAGTTGGACTTCCTGCCATAGTTGAGTAGGAGAATTAGGAATCAGAACATGATATCCACACTATTGTATGGTCATGTTATTGATTTTGAATTTTCAGACCAATGATTCATAGTATTTAGATCTATTATTCTATGTTATATAGTGATGGGGTTGGGATTACCTCATGTTTTGGGTAGCGATAGACCTGGTGAGAGAGAACGGTGATCCTACAAACTCTTAATTAAGGGTCATTATGGATTTTCTAGGGGAATAAAGTGAAATAATGAGGAGAATTATAACAACCATTGGGTAACTAGTATATATTTAAATTGGTTAGTATAGTTTTATCATTTAAATTGTGGGTTCTTGAGTTTTTGGATATTCTTATTTGATTCTTGATGAAAATCTATATTTTTAGAGGACCTCGCATCACATCCCTAAAGTACATACCATAGTGAGTCTTTTGATGGAGGAGGTGTGTGGTGGATATGGGTATTGTATCATTGATTCCTAGGGGGTCCAAAAACACTAATATATATCAAATTCAGACCTTCCATGTTATAATCCATAGGGATACTCCGTAGGGTTCCCGAGTGGAACACCACATCGTAGACCAAAAGGTTGTGTGGTAATGAGGTGTGTTGGGATTGGGCCAATGGATCTACCCCATGGAGGTGTCGCACGACATAATACCATGCCTAAATTGTGGAGTACTGGGGGTTTAAAATCCCAAGAACTTTCATTTGGATATTCTCCCTGATGCAGCCCCTAAGCTACACCGTAGAGGGGCCTAGTGAGGCATCTCCACACTGCAAATCAAGGGTTGTGTCATGAGCTACTTTCAACCTAAAAAAATTTAAATTTACAATAGTTACCCTATTGGGATTTAACCCCTCTAAAGCCTATTTTTACTCCATTTGTGTGTTTTAGGAGTTCCAATCATGGATCCCTTATTCCTCCTTTCTCCGTTGATGATTTTTATTAGATTCAAGTGAAAATATAAGGTAATATCATGGTTTATCTTGGTTTTCTCCTATATTATTCATTAAAATCCCTTGTTATTTCATTTAATTTGGGTTTTGTAACACTAGGTGGCCATAAGGGCTGAACCTAGGGTTAGTGGTGATCACCTAATGAAATTTCTTATCATTCAAGGTTTGTGGGGATCCCTTCTACCCATTTATTGTGGTTTCTAATGAAGGTGATGGTTTTAAATTTAATTAATAGGTAGGTTTCTATACTTAATGGTACTTTACCATGGAATACCATTAGTTTATAGTTTTTAAATAGTTTTAATTAGTTAATTATTATCTTTATGATTTATTTAGAGCTTATTTTTATTATTATTTAGTATGGTTATTAGTTTATTTTAGAATAAATAGAGTTTCAAAGTGGGTTTTAAAATGAAAATAAACTTGTGACTCAAAGTTTTCTAATGGAACGTTTCAAAGGAATTCTTGACTCAAAAAAAAAATTATTTCAAGGATGTTTTTGGTTGTAAATGTAATTTCAATGGGGTTTTTAAAGAGTAAAATTTTTTATTGAGGTTTACATTGATTTTGTTTGTGGGTTTATGTGAAATTTATTACTTGTTAATGGAAATTTAGTGTGATGTGTGTGGATTGGTTATTGGTTGAACAAGGGTGGGCTTAGGTATATAGGTGAGTGGAAAGGTACTTCCCTATATTTAGGTACGATACTAGCTAGGGGGTTGTTTTAAGTGACCTTGAGAGGCTTAGGTTATAATTCTTTTGTAGGATCACATATATTGGCTATTATTTCGTAAGTGAGGCCTAGTTCCATAGAAATATATAGTTCAGATCTCCCCATGTTTTGTGTGTTATGTTTGTGATGAAATTAAGATTGTTTTTAGTTGGGATATGTTATTTATTATGGTGTATTTATTAAGATTGATATTATTTATAATGTGATAACCATCTTGTTCATTGATGATTGTTCTATGTGAGTTATAATTTTTAAATAAAACTAAAGGATTTTATAAAAAAAAATTAAAATGAAAAATGGATTTCAGTTATTGGTTTAAAATTTGAACTAATGGTTTTCATGGCTAGATTCATTATAAATATTCATGGTGGTATCATACTAGGATCTAGGTTTCACAACCTGCATATTCCATTGGGCATATACAGACTTGTTTTATAGGATATTGGATGATTAAGGAGTTCCATGTGTATGTTAACACCTCTTGATGATCACTATCCTTCTTGAGTATGTTTCTATTGGTGTAAAACTATCACATGATGGTTGGTATCATGTGGGTCATTATGGTATCCATGGTGGTTTTGGGTTTTACTTATCAACATCTATACAATTAGTTATTTTCTTTTGGTTTTTCTTGACTCGTAGGATATTGGTTATCATTTGATTATTATTTTATAAGTGATGTTGGTTATTGTTTTGTTTATTCTTTTGGTGTATTTTTTCTAAGTTATGGTTTAATGTTATTACTGTGACTATAATATGTTTTTATTACTATATAATGAAGCTATTTATTCTGATTTCATGGATGTTTGACTTATGCATTGGTAAATATAGAATCTCAGTGGAATTTGGGAATTGGTTTATTTGGATTATGTGGGTGAAAATATTCCCCAATGGTATATTTTGATACCCTTGCACTGGTTTCTATCTGGTGGAAATTGAGAACCCACCTCAAACCTTGTGGTGGGTGGAACTGGGTGATGTTTCAAGACAACCCGAGCTGATTCATTTCAATATAGGTTCCTTTTTTTATTTATTTTTATGTAAAATCAATATGATTGGTTTTTGGAGTAAGTTCTAATTTATCCCTTAAATTATTTTGTTTCAATGGAAAATGGAAATAATCTAAATAAGGACTATAACTCCAAGGGAATTCATATAATGGCATAGTTTTTGTTAAGAGTGTGGCTTAGATAAATGATTTCACCATCTTTTAAAAAAAGGTATAATTGGTCTTGATTATAAATATATTTATGTATTCAATGATTCTATAGTATTATAGGAGGATCCTAATATCCCAAGTGATATTGATCTACTAATAATAAGATATCTATAATTCCAAAGGTGGAAGTCTTTTACTTATCTGATGAGCTAAATTATAAGTATAAAGAATAAATCTCAAAGTTGAGAGGAAAATAAGAATCAAAATATTTCAGATGGAGTATTAAATATTAATGTTTAAAAAAAATACTAAAAAAATGACTTTTTGAAGTGGATAATGATTTATGGGAAAAGAATGACTCTCAATCCATGGAATTAGAGTATATGTCTTCCAAAGTGAAAAATCTTAAAGACAGTTCTAGGAATAAGTTCCTTGACTATAAATAAGATCAAAACCTAAAGGCCATTGAGCATGAACTTTATACACACCTATCAGAATTGTCCGAGAAGGTATAAAGTTTCAAGAAAGAGAATGTAATCCTTATATATTACATTGCCTAAAAGAAAACTATGATAAAAGAGAAAAGTGACATGATGGATAAACATTCCAATGAATTAGAAGATAGGATGTCTCATAAGATGATACTTAGGGAAGATATGAATGATTAGTTTCAGATAAAAGTTAAAAGATCTAGAAACTATAATAAGTGTTAATCTCAATCAATAAGGAAGCAGGAAAAATCAATTTCTAAGGGTAATCCAATTATAAAAGATTTTTTACACTTGTTATTTGATTATACTTTGGTAGTTGATAGGGAGATGAATAATAAGTATTCTATATCAAAGGAGATGTGTGAAAGAGTTATTATGTGACAACGACCATGATCTATGGGAAAACCCATCCCTATCCATGATGAAACCCCTCTAAAGAATTAGAAAAATAGAATCATGAGCATTTTCAAGTAAATGGAAAATTTTAGAATTACTAGTAACACATTCAAGAATATCCCCATAATAATCAAAGATAAGATAATAAATTCCAAATGAATGTATGGAGACATGTTATTTTTTTATGAAATGCATGGAAATATTTCATGCTTTTTCTATGTGGTGTTTGAAGATATCTAACTATAAAAAAGGTATGGATACATGTTGTTTTCATTATTTTAAATTTATATAGAGTTTACAAAATTTAGTTACCAAATAAAGCAACAAAGGTATAGATTTAATTATAATAATTACAATCATGATAACCATGTCTATAATAGATATCTAAATATATTTTTATCTATAAAGAAAGGTGATATATATCCTGAATTAAATAATAAATATATTATTTGGAAAAAATATTTCAAGGGTAGGTTGTATAAGATCATCATGTATAAATTAGTTTTAAGAATATTTCAAAATATGTTGCTAAATATAAAATGTATTTGAAAGACAAAAGAATGGTTTGAAAAAGATAAATTGGTTAATATACTATCTCATGTGAAAATTTATCCTAAGGAAAGGTTCATGTTGAAAAATCTAATAATTATTCCAGGGGAAAACAAGATAACAAGATGGTTTTGAGAAAAAAGTCAAAAAATTGATTTGTAAAGTGATTCTCGATAAAATGAATGCACAAGGAATAAATGTTTGTGTTTTATAACTTAAAGAAAAGAACAACCAAAAAGAATTTGAAAACAAGTATAATTATATCAAAACTAATTAAAATATAAATATTGAATCCAAGGATAAATGAAAAAATGGTGGTATATAGTGAATCACCATCTTCCTCAACTTGAGGAAAGTGGAGGTTCCCCTCTACCCATATATTTATATAATATTAATTATTTTTGAAGTGTTTTAGGTTTAAGGGGATATACGATTCGTAGGGAGGTTTCATCAAGAGTTTAAAATGGTGTTGTGATAAGTTTCGAACATCTAATTGATTATTGGATCATGGAAAGTGATATCATAGTGAATCTATAATTATAATAACATTTTTCTATAAGAAGCATCAGAGAAATTTTAATTTATGTAATTTTTTTTTCATGGTTCAATTAAGGTTTTTGTGACAAAAACACTTAATAAATTGTTATTATAACTTGAAGATTAAATACAATAAATTTTGATGAAAAATAAACAATAAAGATAACCATCAAGATTTATTTATTTTAATCTAACATTTGATATCAACTGAATATTTTTAGGATATCAAAGGATGTTATAGATGAATAAATTTATTGTCGAATATTATTTTTCAAGTACAATGATGAGGTGAGAAAGTTATGGGATGTGTATATGAATATCCATAGGTAGTGTCCCTATCAAAGAAGGAAATACACCCAATGGATGAAAAAGGTAATTTTTTTCAAATAGAAATATATTTATATTTATTTTAATGATTGGTATCGAAATAGTTTCAAGAGATGATATTCAAATAATAATTATTTTATGAATTATACACTTTTTAATCCATGTTTAATTCACTATTTTATTTGTAGAAATGTGATTGATATCAAAGGAGGAGACCCTTGTTTGAACATGGAATTATGAATAATTATAATTAATAGAAGTAAGTGAAGTGAAATTGACATCAACGATGTAATTTACTTAATATCTTGTTTTTTATACCAAGTTATGGATTAGTGGGATTAGTGGTTTTATTGATAACTCATTACTAAGTGGTAAAATCACTCACTAAAAATAATTTATTATTTAATCAAAATTGGATGAATTTTTTTAGCATGAAAGTAAAATATAAAATTGTGTTTATAAGTGGTGTATTTTGTTAATAAGTGGTTAACAAATTAAGAGATAAAAATAATAGAGTTTTTAATTGTATCACAAAGGGTAGAATATTTATTTATGATTCCCCCCCCCCCCAAAAGTAGTGTTATTCTTACAAGTGTTATTTTTGAACTCATTATATAATTGAAAATTAGTATCATTTTTGGTTTTCAACATCCTAAAAATGGAATATTGAAAAGAGGCATTATGTTTTTACCCCCAAAATATTAAAAGTGGTATCAAATGAAGTGTATCTTGTTTTTTAAAATCAATAAGGTATGGTAATAGGTATATTGAATTTGACTTGTACGACCCTTATTTCCCAAGTTAAAGGATTTTTTAAAGAATCTACATTTATCCTTTTGGAGGATGATTTTTCATTGGATTTGATATCAAATGGGGAGTAGGAAGCATCATGATTCCATGAATATTCTCATCCCTAAAAAGGGGTGTAAAGTGGAGTAGGAAGAATTACATGGTCCTCATAAGTGTTGGGCCCAAGGTGTGTTTTGGTTGTATTTGTTTTCAATAGTTGATATATGTTTTAAAATGAGAAAAGGATAATTTTATGGATTCTAGATCCAGGATATTGTATTAAATAATTGGGATAATACCATTGGTGTGATTCATTGAATATGATTTATCATATTAGGATTTCTGTTAAATGTTGCAAGAAATCGTATTGAGTCTATAATGAATGTGTTAATGAGGCTCAGGAAGGAAAAGATGTTGATGAGGCTCAGGAAGAAGAATGTGTTAATGAGGCTTAGGAAGGAGAAGGTGTTGTTTAGTCTTAGGAGGAAAAATATGTTGTTGTGAATTATGAAGAAAAATATATTGATGAAACTCAGGAATAAAAATTTGTTACTGAGCCTAAGGAAGAAAAGGATGTTACTAATGAATTTTTACTTAATAAATCGTAATGAAGAATCTGTAATGAGGAAATCATATTGAAAAATTTGTACTGAAGAAATCTTACTAAGGAAATCATACTGAAGAATTTGTACTGAAGAATTCATATTGAAGAATTTTACTTTATGAAATTAAACTAAAGAATTCATACTAAATAAATCATGCTAAATAATTCATACTTAAGAAATCATATAGAGGAAATCGTACTGAAGAATTCATACTGAATAGTTCTTACTGAAGAATTCATACTGATGAAATCATACTGAAAATTTTATATTGAATAAATCATACTAAATAAATTGTACTAAAGAAATCATACTGAACAAATATTACTGGTATTTCATAATAAAAAAATCATAATAGGATTTACTAATGAAAAAATCATACTTGGAAATCATAATAGAAAATTAGAATTTGACTGAAGTTTGTAAAGAAGTCTAAAGAATTGAAAAAAATCAAAGGGATATATGAAAATCAAGGATATTTGAAGATTAAAAAAGGAATTGAATGATTCAAAGTGATATCCAAAAAACAAGGAGATTTATATATTAAAAAAGTAATTAAATTATTCAAAAATAGATACAAGATTTAAGTAGAATATAAAGATATTCTAAATTTGGTTAAGCAGGAAAGGTTTTAAGAACCCCATATAAACCTCTTTTGAGGTATTTATAAAAGTATAGACTGAGTTCATTTGTAAATATCTATGAAATATTCAAGTGATAAAACTTAAGAATTTGTGGAATAGTTATTGAGTCCCTAACCAAACTTTGTGTTTCAGTTTGAAGCTGAGGAAGATCGTCAGTTTGACATTAAATATGTTCATCTGAAAGAGACCCATCTGACAAAGTTCCATAAGAATAAGTCCATAGGAGTGAGGCCATAGAAAAAACATCCATCATATATAGGATCATTGGACTATGTTCCATTGTTCATAGAATTGTGAGCTACTGATTAAGTTTCTACTCAATTTAATAAGGAAGAGCAGAAGGAGAATCAGACTGAATTGACTATTGGACAAAGACCATCATATTGAGTTTTATGGACTGGGAAGATTGGATTGAAACTACTGAGGAAGATTTCCAAATTTATTTTTTGGAATAAGATTCAAGACTAATAAATTCATTTGTGAATTTTTAAGGTTCTTAAAGTTTGTACATAGGTAAAGTTTGATTCAACTTACATTTAGAGAAAGTGAAGAATTTCTTAAGTTGATCATAAAAGAAGAAGAAATGTAAATCTTGTAACAATGGATACTCACCAGTTTCTAAAACAGGTTTTTTATGTGAAGTGGATACTAGAAAGGATAGTTGGCAGGTATAACCAAATATAGTAAGAAATTAACTATTAGTATTATAGAATTTTTTTTTCTTGTGCCTTTATATTCCGAAAATAATATAGTCAAAAATCCATGTTGGTGGGACTATCAAACATGTAAAGGAGTAGAGTATTTTTTATAAACCTTGTAAATATAGTTTTTTTCCTTCTCTTTATATTTTTTCATAGAAAAGGTGAGTTTGTGAGTTATATTTTAGTGTAATTTAACTTTAACAAGTTTTATAGGTTAGTAAAGTTTTTGTTAAAAAGTTCAGAAACTTTCTTATAAAAGAAAAAAAGAACCACTAAATCACCCACCCACTCTCAGAGGTCTTGATCCTACTTGGGAATGATAATTGGTATCAGAGTAGGTTACCTCTAAAAGATCCTTCTCGGGAATAGATAATTTTAATTTCATGAATTATAATGGGATTACTATTCTCAATTGAAATAATTATCATATTTAGAAAGGTAGAATGATTCCATATCTTATGTACCTTGGGTATGATGTTTTTGAAGTTACTAGAGAATGATTTCCTCCTTGTATTGAGAATACTCCTCTTACTATTGCAGATAAGATAAATCTTGAGAATAATAGAAGAGCGAAAAATACTTTACTATCATCACTTACTAAAATTGAGTTTCTTATAGTAAAGGGTGTTGGAACTGCCAAATGTATTTGGGATAAGTTAAAAAACATTTACGAAGGCAATACAAAGGTAAATAAGAAAATTTTACAACTTTAGAGGATAAAGTATGAGCATCTGAAAATGGATGATCTTGAACCTATTGGTTACTTCTTTATGAAGGTAAATGATATTATTAGCACCATAAGATGTCTAGGTGAGATTGGAAGAGTCAACTATTGTTGAAAAGATATCGAGGATTATTTCTGATAAGTTTGATACCAAAGTTTCATCTTTGGAAGATAAATA
This sequence comes from Viscum album, assembly GCA_963277665.1. Classification (NCBI taxonomy): domain Eukaryota; kingdom Viridiplantae; phylum Streptophyta; class Magnoliopsida; order Santalales; family Viscaceae; genus Viscum; species Viscum album. Next base: position 570,445,200 of record OY728134.1, on the reverse strand, counting down.
TCCTAAAACCTTATACTTAGATGATCTATATAGTATTCTCATTACTTATGAAATGGGAAGAGAGAATGTTATAGAAAAGAAAGAAAAGTTTAATTGGGAAATGTCCTTCAAGTATTTGATAAAATGGAAAAAAAAGATAAGGAAATTAAAAAATAATCAAGTTATTCATAAGTAGAGGAAGAACATAAATAATTCAATATAATTATTTAACTTCTTTCAAAGAGATATAATAAGGAAAAATGGAAAAGTAAAACTCTCAAATGTTGGAATTGTGATAGGAAATGACATTTCGTATAGAATTGTCCTAAGAATAAAATTTAATAATATGAGTTTGAACATGATGACGAGAAAGATCAGAGACAAAAGTGGAAGAAATATAAATAAATATTTCTTTATGAAAAAAGAAGAAAAGTTATCTGAGTAGAATAAATAAGAATGATTCCTCATCTGATGATGAATATAATCATCTACTCAACTTTATTGATAGAGTTAGAAATGGAATTGATTCTTCAAGAAGTGATGATAGTGATGAATAGATGATGGAAATTGAATGGATTATTAAAAAGAATTTGGAGAATGCACATGAAAAAAATACTCAACTCAAGAAATAAAGAGGTTGAAGAAATATTTTGAAGGTATAACTTCTGAGAATGAGGATCTTGAAATAAAACTAAAAATTTATGAATAAAATTCATTTGGAAATGAGAATATTAACAATATTGAATCTACACTTTTTAAAAGAAAGTAAAAAGGAAAATTTGATGGTAGCTAAATATGAAAAAATCACAGATGTTCTGAAACGTAAGTTGGATAAGAAAGAAGAATAGTTCTTAGAAACACAATCAATGCTTCTTAAAATAAAAAGTCAGATAAGAAAGATGATAGAAAACTTCACTGAGGTAGGTGATGTTAAAGGTGAAACTTCTAAAGAAGGTGAAAATAAAGGTTTTCAAAAGTAGGTTTTTGATAAATAATCTTTCATCAAGAAAGATAGGAATTCCTTTGTAATGTATACTCTCAATAAAATTGGTCCATGGTTTGTGGAGAGACAACAACAATAAAAAGTTCCAAGAAATTTTATTATTAGTCCAAAAAATCAAGATTCAAAGGACATTATTAGTGTTGTGGAGTTTTTGAAGACAGATCTAATCCATGATGGTATAACATGTCTCTTCCAAGAAATGGGAATGAATCAAGGGGAATATATAATGAGAAAATAAAATCAAATTTTCTTAAATTAATAATGGATCTAAGAATTTAAATTCAAAATATGTTGAAATTTCACTGTGTTAAGAATAATGAGTATGTTGAGAAAGTTGAAAAAAGTAATAATAATGAGTCTAAAAAGAAGAAGTGCTTAGTTATTTGTATAGAACAAATTTACATGTCTAGGATGTAAGAATAAACAAAAAAACCAAATGAATAAAACGGAAATAAAAAGGTTTCTAATGATGTCATTTTTTTGATAAAAAGATATCAATAGATTGTGGTTTGAAAATTCATAAAAGATGCAAGAGATGTGATCAATAAGGGAATGTTACTAAAAGTTTTTTGACAATCACGTTAGAATAAGAGGAAGGAATGAAAGATTTTTTACAAAATCACTATAATAAAATGGTTCCAAAAAATGGAAAAGAAGTTGAAATCCTTATCATAAGGGTCTACAGATGAAGAGAGACTTGTTATTAAATATGATAACGATGAAAGAAAGGAATAAAATAAATCTAATGAAATATCCAAGTATAAGAAGAAAAAGTGAATATTGAGAGAAGAGTACCAGTTAAAACATTGATTTTGAGAATCTAGGAGGTTCATCCTTATTCCTAAAACATTTGTGCATTTGTACTAACTTACCAGGAATTAAGTGAGTTGAAGTAAGGAAGCTGATGGTGAGTCACTTACTATCACTGAAAAAAAAGTAATGAGGTTACAAAATATGAGTTTTTGAAAGTTTTGTTTTTACACCTGAACTTTATGATATGCATGTTGAGACGGGTACAAGTTACTTTTATCTTAAATAAATCCCTTTCAATAATTTCCCCAATCATGAGAATGTTCAATGAAACATGAAAAGGTATTACGTGTAAGTTGTGTAATGGAAAAAATTGTTAACCTTGATTTTACACTCTTATTTTCTTCATCAGTTTCTCCCATTTAGACTTAGAGTTGTTTAGTGAAAGGCACTTTTATAGGAAAATCATGTGATACTTATGTTATTCTAAAGAAGAGTTTCGTGTTTTTTAGATAAAAAGTTCCAAACATTTGAAGTGAGACAATTTTTCAATAAGGGAGGAAACTTTTCATGACGACCCCTTTGAATTTTATTGTCAATAAGTGGGAGATAATATATTAAGGGGGGAGAAAAGAAACTGGAGATAGATAAGGAATAGGGGGAGCAAGAAAAGAAGACATGGAGAATAAAAAGTGTGAAAAGAAGAAAATATCACTTATTGTTTTGAAGTGGATAAATGTAGGTATTGAAGTGAGTATTGACAACAAACACAGAGGGGGAGATTGTTGGACCCAATGTGTGTTTTGGTTGTATTTTTTTTTCAATAGTTGATATATGTTTGAAGAGAAGAAAATGATAAGTTTCTAGTTTCTAGATCTAGGAAATCGTATTGAGGAATTTGGATCATCACATCAGCGTGAGTTGTTGAATATGATTTTTTGTATTGGGATTTCTGTTGAAAGATGATGGAAATCATATTGAGTCTCAAATTAATATGTTAATCATAATGATAACCTGATGGGAGTCTACCTAAACTTGATGTTAAATCTGAATATGCTTTGTTTTTTTATTTCTCATAAATCATAAGTAAGTTGTGGAACTTATGCTATAAGATTTATGAAGAAAAGAGATAAGGAAGGTAAATATGTAAATGAGGCTTAGGAAGGAAAAGATGTTGATGAGTCCTAGGAAGGAAAAGATATTTTGAAGGCTTAAGAAGCAAAATATGTTGATTTGAATTTGGAAGGAAAATATGTTAAGGAGGCTTAGGAAGAAAAATATTTTGTTGAGGCTCTGGAAGAAAAATATGTTTTCAAGCCTAAAAAATTAAAATGTGTTACAAAAGAATTTTTACTGAAGAAATTGTACTGAATAATTCCTTATGAAGAAATCATATTGAAGAATTCATACAAAGGAAAACATACTGAGGAAATCGTAATAAAGAATTCATACTGAAGAATTCATACTAAAGAATTCATACTGAAGAAATCATACTAAAGAATTCATACTGAAGAAATCATACTGAATAATTCATACAAAAGAAATTTTACTAAGGAAATGATACTGGAGAATTTTTATTGAATAATTCATACTAAATAATTCATATTGATGAAATCATACTAAATAATTCATACTAAAGAAATCGTACTGAAGAAATCGTACTGAACAAATCTTATTGGGATTTTATAATGAAATTTTTTTATTGGGATTTATAAATGAAAATATAATATTGGGAAATAGAAATGGAAAATAAGAGTCTTACAGAATTTTATTAAGTAGTCTGAAGTATTTAAAAAATAAAAAAATAGATCCAAAAATCCAGGAGATTTTAAGATTCGAAAAGGAATTGAATGAGTCAAATATAGATATGGAAATCAAAGAGATTTGAATATTTGAAAAGGAATTCATTGAGTCAGAAAGAGATTCAACATTTAAAGATAATTAAATGATTTGGGAAATTTGGTTAAGTAGGAATGGTTTTGAGAACCCTACCTAAATAAATTTTGAGATCTATATAAAAGGAGAGTTTTGATTTCATTTGTAAATATCTATGAACTATTCAAGAGATCAAGCTCCAGAATTTGTGGAATAGGTACTGAGTACCCCACCAAACTTTTTGTTTTAGTTTGAAGCTAAGGAAGATCATCATATTAATGTTTAATACAATCATCTAAGAAAGATCCATCTGACAAACTTCCACTGGAACAAGTCCATCAAATTGAGACCATTGTAATTTCATCCATCATATCGAGGTTCATCGAACCAAGTTTCATCAGATTTAGAATTTTTAGCAACCAATTGAGTTTCTACTCAATTGGAGAAGGAAGAGAAGAAGGAGAATCAGATTGGACTGACCATCAGACAAAGACCATCATATTGAGATTTCCTAAATGGGAAGATCAGACAGACACTGCTGAGGAATATTTCCAGAATAAGGTTATGGAAGAAGTTACAAGACCAATAAATTACTTTATGAATTTTTGAACTTATTTATGGTTTTACATAGGTAAAGTTTTAGTCACATTACTTTTATAGAATGTGAATACATTATTAAGTGGATCAGAAAAGAAGAAGAAAATTGAATCTTGTAACTCTAGATACACACCAGTTGTTGAAAATTCATGTTTTTGGGAAGTGGATACTGGAAATGATAGTTGGGGGTATAACTAACTATATAAAGATATTTTCTACTGATATTGTAGAAGTTTTTTTTCTTGTGACTTTGTTTTCTAGAAATAATATAGTGAATGAATCCATTTTGGTGGGACTATCCAACATGGTAAGGAGTATGTCTTTGTATCGAACCTTGTAAATATTGTGTAATTCCTTCTCTTTATATTTTTTTCCTATAAAGGTGAGGTTTTGAGTTATATTTGAGTGGATCATAAATCTATTAAGTTTCAGAGGTTAAGGAAGTTTTTATTAAGAAGTTAAGAAACTTTCTTATAAAAGAAAAAGGAACCACTAATTCACCCCCTCCTAGTGGTCTTGATCCTACTTGGAAATAAAAATTAGTATTAGGGCAGGTTACCTCTGAAAGATATATCTTAGGAATAGATAATTTCAAATTTTTTAACTATAAGGGGATTCCTGTTTTTAATGTAAAGAACTACCTTATCTGAAAATATAGAATTCTTCCCTATCTTATGTCCCTTGGGTATGATGTTTTGGAAGTTACTACAAAATTATTTCCTCCTCATATTGATAATAATACTTTTACTGCTACTGATAATAGAAAACTAGATAATTATGGAAGAGAGAGAAATTCATTGCTCTCGTCACTTATTTAGAGTGTGTTTCTTATAGTAAAGGGAGTTGGAACTGTAAAAGGTATTTGGGATAAGTTGAAAAACAATTATGAAGGCAATACAAAGGTGATGAAGGAAAAGTTACAAATTTTCTGGATGAAGTAAGAAGATTTGAAAATGGATGATCATGAATCTGTTCGTGACTTGTTTGTAAGGTTAGGTGATATTTTTAGCAAAATAATATGTATGGGTGATAAATTGGAAGACCCAAATATTGTTTAAAAGATATTGAGAATTCTTCCAGATAAATTTGATATCAAAGTTTCATCTTTAGAAGATAGAGATCCTGAAACCTTATCTTTTGATGATATACATAGTATTATTGTTAATTATGAAATTAGAAGAGATAATTTATAGAAAATAAATAAAAGGATGATCGGGAAATTTTTTTCAAGTATTTGATAAAAGGAAAAAAAGATAAGGAAATTAAAGAAGAATAAATTGATTCAAAATCATAGGTAGAAGTTGAAGATTTAAATAAAAATATTTCTCTCCTTTAAAAGAGATACAATAAGGGAAAATCAAAAAATAAAACTCCTAAATGTTGGAATTGTGAAGGCAAATGACATTTTGTACAAAATTTTCCTAGGATGAAATTTAAAGAATATTATTTAAAAGAAGATAATGATAAGTCTTAAAAACAAAATTGGAAGAAACATAAAGAAATATTTCCTTATAACAAAAAGAAGTAAAGTTATCTAAGCATAAGAAATAATAATTATTACTCATTTGATGATGAATCTCATAATCAACTCAACTTTATTTCTCAAGTTAAAAATGGAAGTGATTTTTTAGGAAGTGATGATAATGATGAAGAGATGATGGAAATGGAATGGATTCTTAAAAATAATTTGAATAATGCACATGAAAAAAAATACTCAACTCAAGAAATAAATAAGGAAGTTTAAGAAAGATGTTGAATACACAACTTTTTAGAATGGGTAGCTTGAAAGAAAACTGAAAAGTTATGAATAAAATTCATCTGAAAATGAGGATCTCAACAACATAGAATCTACACTTGTTGAAGAAAGTAAACATAAAATGTTAAAGGTAGCTGAATCTAAAAAAATCATAGATGTTCTAAAGAGTAATTAGGCTAAGAAATAAGGGCGTGTTACTAAAGGTAGTTTTATTATCCTGTCAGAATAAGAGGAAGGAATGAAATATTTGTTAAAAACTTATAATAAAAAAAGGTTCCAAAAAGTGAAAAAAAATTGTAATCCTTTTCAGAAGGGTCTATAGATGAATAGAGACTTGTTATAAAATCTAATAAGGATGAATAGAAGGAATAAAATACATCCAATGTAAAATACAATAGGAAGAAGAAAAATTCAAGGCTGAGAGAATAATATCGGTCCAAACTTTTCTTTTGAGAATCTATTAGGTTTCTCCTAATTCTTAAAACATTTATGTATTTTTACTAACTTCCAGGGAATTGAAGGATTTGAATTAAATAATTTGATAATGATTCTCTTATTGTTCTTTCAAAATAAATTAATTAGGTTACAAAATATGAGTTTTTAAAAGTTTTGTTTTTACACCTAAACTTTCTGATTTGTTTTTTTGAGATGGGTTCAGGTTACTTTTATCTTAAATAAATTTCTTTCAAGAATTTTTCCAATCCTAAGAATGTTAAAAGAAAAATGAAAAGGTATTACATTTAAGTTTTGTAATGTAAAACATTGATAACCTTGATTATACACTCTATTTTTATACATTGGGATTTCCCATGTAGAATTAGAGTTTTTTAGTTAAAGTCACTTTGTTAATAAACTCAGGTGATACTTATGTTTTTTCATAAGAAGAGTTTCAATTTGTTGAGATAAAAAGTTCCAAGATTTTGAAATGAGACAATTTTTTAATATGGGAGGAAACATGTCATGATGACCCCTTTGGATTTTATTTTCAACAAGGGGGAAGAATATATTAAGGGGAGGATAAAAGAAACTATGTAGAGATAAGGAATATGGGGAGAAAGAAAAGAAGACATGGATAAGATAAAGTTAGAAAAGAAAAAAATATCACTTATTATTTTTACGTGGTTAAAATAAGGTATTGATTCGAGTATTAACAACAAAAAAGGGGATATTGTTAGACCCAAGGTGTGTTTTGTTTGTATTTGTTGTTAATAGTTGATATATTTTTAATATTGAGAAAATGCGAAGTTTCTAGTTTATGGATCCATGAAATCATATTGAGGAATTGGGATCATCCCATTGGTATGAGTCATAAATATCATTTATCATATTGAGATTACTACTGAAAGATATCAGAAATTGTATTGTTTCTAGAATGAATGTTTTAATAGTAATGAAACCTGATCAAATTTTTCTTGGCTTGGATGATAAATCTAACAATGATTTGGTGTTTTGTATTTCTCATAAATCTTAAGTATGTTGTGAAAATTTGGATACCATATTTAAAAAGAAAAATTATAAGGAAGGAAAAGGTGTTGATGAGGCTCATAAAGAAAAATATGTTGATGAGGCTCAGGAAGGAAAATATTCTACTGAGGCTCTGGAAGAAAAATATGTGGTTATAGCTTAGGAAGAAAAAGATTATGATGAGTCTTAAGAAGAAAAATATGTTGCTAAGGCTCCGGAAGAAAAAGATGATACTAGAACTAAGGAATAAAAATATCTTACTAAATAATTAATACTGAAGAAATCATACTGAAGAATTCATATTGAAGAAATCATACTGAATAATTCATACTGAATAAAATTTATTGAGGAAATCATACAGAGGAATTCATACTGAAGAATTTATATTAAAGAAAATGTACTGAAGAATTCATACAGAATAAATCATACAGAAGAAATCATACTAAGGAAATAATTCTGAATAATTTATACTGAGGAATTCATACCGAAGAATTTATACTGAAGAATTTGTACTAATGAAATCATAGTGAAAAAATCATACTGAATAATTCGTATTAAAGAAACCACACTGAAGAAATCATACTAAAAAAATCATACTCGGATTTCATAATGAAAACAATCATACCAGTATTTCTTAATAAAAAAATGATACTCAGAAATCATTATGGAAAATCAGAATCAAACTAAATTTTGTAGAGTAGCTTGAAGCATTGAAAAAAGTCATAGGGGGATCCAAAAATCAAGAATAATTAAATATTTTAAAATTAATTTAATGATTCAAAGAGAGATCTTAAAAATCAAGGAGATTTAAAAATTAAAAAAATAATTGAATGAGTGAAAAAGAGTTTTGAGATTTAAGGAGAATTAAAAGATTCAAGAAATTTGGTTGGGAGGGAAAGGTTTTAATAACCCCACCTAAACCACTTTTTAGTTCTCTATAAAAGGAGAGACTGAGTTAATTTGTAAATATCTCTGAACTATTCAAGTTATCGAGCTTCATAATTTCTTGAATAGGTATTAAGTACTCAACCAAACTTTGTGTTTTAGGTTGAAGTTGAGGAAGATCATCATATTAATGTTAAACTCAATCATCTGAGAAAGATCCATCTGAATTATTTCCATAAGAACAAGTCCATCAGAGTGAAGCCATGAGAATGAAATCCATCATATCCAGGTTCTTCAGAACAAGTTCCATCGGACACATAATTGTGAGCTACTGATTGAGTGTCTACTAAATTTAAGAAGGAAGAACATAATGATAATCATACTGGACTGATCATCGGATAGAGACCATCGTATTAAGGTTTTCAAACTGGTAAGATTAGACTGACTCTATTGAGGAAGATTTTTTGACTGAGGTTCTGGAAAAAATTTCATTATGAACAAATTCCTTTGTGAATTGTTGAAGTTCTTGTAGGTTGTATTCAAGTAAAGTTTGATTCATCTTACTTGTGGAGAAAGTTAATACTTTCTAAAGTGGATTAGAAAATCATAATAAAAGTGAATCTTGTAATTGTGGATACACACGAGTTTATGAAAATGTTTTTTTTGGAAGTGGATACTAGAAAGGATAGTTGGGGCTATAACCAACTATAGTAAGAATGTTTCTACTAGGATTGTATAATTTTTTTTCTTATACCATTGTTTTTTGAAAATAAGATAGTGAAAGAATCCATGTTGGTAGGACTATTCAACATGGAAAGGAGTTGGTCTTTGTACCAAACCTTGTAAATATCATGTGCGTCCTTATATTTATATTTGTTTCATATTAAAGTTGAGGTTGTGATTTATATTTGGATAAATCATAACTCTAAAAAATTTTAGAGGTTAAGAAAGTTTTTGTTAAGGAGTTAAGAAACTTTCTTACTAAAGAAAAAGGAACCACTAATTCACCCCCCTAGTGGTCTTCATACTATTGGGGAACAATAATAGGAAGCATCATGATAATTTGACATAAAGGGATTTTGTATTTATGACAGTGTTAACAAAAAATAAAAATGTGGAGATTGTAAGAATATAATTTATTTATTTTTTGCGGTATTTCATAAAAAAGGTAATGGATTTATTATGTTGGATTTATTATCAAAAAAAATTGGCTTTGGGTTTTGGAGTTATTATAGAAATTATTATAGAAAGTAAATCTATGGATATTTTGGAAGTTTAAGTGGATAAAATATTGAAGGTATTCAGAAGATAAGATGGTGCTATGAAAGGGAAACTGAGGAAGTTCTAGAATAACTCTTATAAGAATAGGATACTGATGTTTTGGAAGTAAATATAAAGTCTATAAGTGATTTTATAATACTAATATATATTTTGGATTAATTTTGGCATAATTTTTGAAAAATATAGTGTTGATAAAACTTTTGAGATGTCTACTATGTCCATTTGATAAATACCATCAAGATCAATATATAATATTATCCTCTGGGGGATTTTTGGAAATATGGAAAAGTCTCAGAGTGTGTATTGTGGTATGTAAGAGTAACCCAAGCTTGTACATAAGACTCATACTGCAATGAGGATAAGATTTGTAAAAATTTTAGAAAAATGTTTACTCTATGTACATAAGTGTAACTAAAATTATATGTAAAAGTAATTTAGGATGAACTATCTGAGAAATGAAAAATTCATTATAAGTTTTAGGTATAAGTAAATGTAACTAGTATTGTGTTCTAGATAAATGAAAAGGTCCCGATTAAGATATATTGAGATACATAAGGTCCATCAACAAGATAAAAATTATTTATTCAATGTTAAGAACAAAAAAATCTGGAAAAGTGTTGGATCACACCAGAATACAAAAGTGTAATTCTAAGGTGATATATAAGAGTCATCTCAACAACATTGGGGAATATGTATGGGCATTCCCTTATTATTTGAGGTGTAGAATCATCCATAAAAAATATATATTATCCTATTAATTGTAAAATATTATTAATATAATATCCAAGAGTTGTTATTATCATGCCACATCATATTTGAAAAAGTAAGAAGAGTCAAAGGTGATGTAATGATTTTTGTGGAAATTAAATATGAGATATAGTATAGATTTTTTGAATCTTTTTGTTCAATAATAATAATCCCATGAATCAAATTATCTTGAAATTATTGTATTGAGTAATTAAAAATAAAATCATGTTGATAGTTATCTAGACTTCCTATATTAAAATATGAAATAATATTCCACATATTTTTGGGTGATTTCATTAAACTAAGGAGATATAAAGGAAAGAGAATGACCCACTGTGAAGGATAATGCCTGTAACGCCCCGAACCTAATTACCTATAGTGGGTGCATTATTACATAACATTGGCATGATCACAAGAAAGATCAAATCTCGAAAGACCGATTGGTTTAGTAGCCTTGGAAACACTAGATATATTCATAAGTTTTACATTACATCATAAAATGAAAAACTACTACAACAACATAATGTTTCCACAGTCCACACTATAATCCCCTCATAATATCCCTGCAGGTCATTCATAACTTACATCTTCACATCCTGGGAAAAATAAAGCATAGAAAAGGGGTGAGCTCAAATGCCCAATAAGGATAACAATATAGCGGAACATTCAAAAATAAGAATAAACATTTAAGGCAATGAATTACTAAAACAAAAGCCTTTTAAACTTGAACTTCAACATAGTATGGAAAAAGTAAAATGAAATAATTCCATTTACTTGTTCACATGGATATTCTACTAATCGAATAATCACATGCAATATCAATAACCACTTTCATAATGTTGGAATGCATAATACTAAACTTTAATTTCTTTGTCAAGGCCTCGTCCCAAGACCTTGGGGCTAACTGTAACCGGAACCCAACCCGGAGTGCCTCTAATAACCGGACACCAACCCGGAGTACCTCTAATAACCGGACACCAGCCCGGGGTGCCTCTAATAACCGGAGACCAAACCGGAGGGCTTACTTTTACCAGCCCTAACCTGGAGGGCTTACTTTTACCAGTCCCCAACCTGGAGGGCTTACTTCAACTAGTCCCCAACCTGGAACATACTTGTCCAACACATTCATATGAAGTAAAGGTTGAAATATAACATAAAAATTCTTATTGGAACTAGCATATGAAATGTCAATACTTTACTCATAAACCATGAATGACACATCTACAGTCAAACATATCACAAAAATTCTTTACAATATGGAAGTTTTATATCATAATAAATCAACTTCAAATAATCTTAAAATCCATCAAAGGATGTTGACATAGAGGAAAATGTTTTTTTAAAAAATTATTGAGAGAAATATCCCTTTTTCATGAAAACATTTTAATGTTACACAATTTAGAAAGTAAGGCATTTAAATACATTTTTGGATCAAATTGTCCCATACCACTTTGAAACTTTTGAATGGAATTAACACTTTTAAAACATTCATTTTCATATAAATAAATCCTTACAAACCATTTTGAAAACGTGGACATAAATGGGGATGATTTAGAAGAATAAATATTTAAAACATTTAAAATGATGTTTTAGTAAAAGTTCCCTTAGAAATAATCCCTTTGAAAACTATTTTATGAAATATGGACATGGATAGTAAATATGTCCCTGTAGATACTTACGTAAAGACAACCTCGGATATTAAAGAGATTGTGAAGTAAACCCTTATCAATTTGGTAACTTATGAAACATACAACCCATGAAAGAGGTATCATACAATGAAAATGTAAATACACATAAGGTAAAGTGTATTACACAAAGAATACAATTATGGGCAGTACATACACCACACAAAAGATAATAGTGGAAATATGGCATGAATCTCACGGAAATAAAGAGTGAGATGAAAACCCCTTACCATGTTAATCAACTGATTCGTGTGGCCAAAAGTTAATAAACACCAAATTATTTACAGAATAACATGAATATAAAGATAATCATGATAATATATATCAAATTCTAGTACACAATACACCACTTTCAATAATTTAGTGGCGAATAATGGAAATCTCACAGAATTGAATGTGAGATAAGAAAATCCCTTACCTTGTACTTTTCCTTTGTTGGGGTAGGTTAACCTCCTGTATAATGGTGAAATAATTGTTATTAAATTATACAAGAATCATATACATTAATATGATATCATATATGATCTTTTAACATTGCTTTATTAATAATATCTTAGTATTATCGTCGTTTCGGGAGATAATCGATTCGTTCTTCTTAAATGTTTGGTTACGTAAGACATGTTTGTAATGGATAGATTATATCTTATTCATAATAAGAATGATATTAACATTATTTTTAACCCTAAAATGAGAATAAGACTTGAATGGATACGATGGGGAATGAATCTCATCGCGTTCGTGGAGACGGTAGTCCGTACGTACGCACGAACGCTACTTCCATTTAATTTTTATTTTAAAAGAATCAAATCCAAATGATACATAGGTATATTACTATTCTAGTATAATATAATATTTTATATATGTTACTTAAGTTCATTAACACCATCCTTTATACGTTCCATGTGTGGTATGAACGAGTCATATCATTTTAAGGGGGCGGTAGTCCGCACTTCCTCAAATGAAATCATCGTTTGTATATACAACATGAAACAAATAATTATATGAAATAAAATGGAATTACAGAAGCTTATATATAAAATATATATCATTAATATCATATTTAATTACAGTTCCATCATAATGGACACCATGAGAGGCGGTAAGATGTATTTGAACAATCATCGTTTCGTGAGGCATTAGTTTGCCATCCATAGAAACATTATGTTCATCATCCATTAGATGGAGTTGTGTGTATGTGTAGTTTGAATCCTTCTTATAACAACATCCTAGTATATTGTGGATACTGGTGTTGTTACAAAATAAAGGAAATAAAAAGAGTTTGGGGGTTGGAGAAGCAAAATAAATGAAAATAATTTAAGAGAAATCGTTACCTTTAATTTAGGTAACTCACTTTGGTTGGAACCAAAGGACTTCTTTAAATGCTTTATGCCTAAGGGGAAGCTTCAAGGAGGAGGAGAGGGATGTGGGGAGCTTATTTGGGTGGGGTTTGGACGAGCCAAGTGGCTTGAGAGGTGTGAGGAATGAGTAGAAGTGGTCTCCTTTTATAAGGGAGAGGAGGGGCTCTTTAGGAAAGAGTGAAAGTATTACTTTATAATATAATTATATTCGGTTTATAATGGTCCAAAAATCATTGAGGTCGAAGATAAGATGACTAATTTTCTAAATAACATCAACCAATAAGAATTGGACAGGTTTTAGATAATATTTTAATCATTAAAAGCTTATTTATTTAAATGATTTATTAATGAGGTAAACATTGCATCATTATTGCGTCATTAATAATTTTACTTATTTGATGTCTAAAAATTATAAATAAAATATCATTATGTAGGCAATCTTTTTAGATTTATAATGAATATTTATAATCGAAAATCCAACATGTATAACCCTATGTAAAAATTGTTCTTCTAAAAGATGTAAGCTTATGCCATTTTTATTTTTATTTTAACTTTATTAATATAAAGTGTCCCTACCACATACAAGTGGATCCAAGGGGTCCCCAAATTGACCCAAGGATGCTCATGGTCGGGTATGTGTCCACCAATAAGGTTAGGACACGTTTTAGGTTAATTTTGTATTATTATAATATTATATTTTAACCCTTATTTACCGGATTTACCCTTAACCATGGTAAATAAAATATTTACCACAGTAATTATTCAAAATGTCTAAAAATAAAGGTTACCTATTTACACAATTTGGACATCCTGATTCCAAATATGGAATCCATTTTTCTAAATTCAAAACACAGAAGTGGCAGAAATTAATTTAAAATTAATTCCCGCTGTCAAAACAAAAAGCGTGTTTTTAAGAGGTAATAACTATCAAAAGATTGACACTTGTTTATGTTTGGTTTAATTGTAAAATTATGTACAATGACCAACATTATATTAAATGGTAAAAATATATTCTAAATATACTTTAAAACTACTAAAATTCATAATTTTTCACTATTAATTATTTTGATTAAAAAAGTTGTTTTTAATTAAAATTTAGTAATTTTCACTATTCATCAAAATATGAAAGTTATCCGAAAAGTACCAAAATTTCACCTTAGGCTAAATTCGATATTCCGAATCCAAAAATGAAGTCCATTTTAAAATATAAAATATATATAATTTCAAAATTTAGGTATTACTATTCATAACGGCTAGTTTGATTGGTTGTGGCGTGTGTTAAAACTCAAGGTTGCGTACAACACACGCTACTATTTTATTCAAAGGAAAGCGTACCGTGGAAGCTTGGGATATTTCATTTTAAATTTTTTTGATGTCCCAATTTATTCAGATAGTTTAAAATATTTTATTTAAAAAGGTTTCACTATTAAAGTTGATAAAAGTGCAATACTGAAAATGAATCTGTTCTTGCATTATGACTAAGAAACTCATAATTGGGATTCTAAAATTATAAGGATTATATAAAGTTCAAAATGTTGTTAATACTATTCATGACCTCTTTTAATGGATTTTTTTTGTACGTCATGGTGTGATTGAACTCGGTGTTGCGTGTAGTGCAAGTTATTGAATTATTTTTAAGAAATAACACACTATGAAATCCTGGGGTGTTACATTCTCCCCTCCTTCAATAAATTGCGTCCTCGCAATTTGAAATTGTTCTTCGAAAATAAAAGGTTGAAAGTAGAAAATATATTCGTGGGAAAACCCACATTGAAAATTGGGTTACTAAAATTTAGTCTTAATATAAGGAAAAGAGAAATGAAAGGGTCACCACCAAATTATGATCTCGATTAGGAGAACATTGATGGAAATTAGAGACATATGATTGGAGGAAAAACGTAAATATTTATAGGTAGTGATTGAGGTCATCAATCACAAACAAGTATAAAATTGAGGTCCTTAAACTCATCAATCTATGATGATTTGAAATACCATCGGTTCAACAAAACATAGGGTATTGGGATAACACATTTTTGACGTTTCAAAATATCTTAGTTGAAATCCCACATCGAAAACTGAATTAATGAGGCCTCTATTTAAAATAAAGAGTGGAAAGTATGAAGATTACCGAAAATAACATATACTAGGGTTCCATGTAGGAAAATATGGATATGGAGGAGAAATCTAACCATCAATTATCTGATGGAGAGTGGTAGAGAACATGGCTATGAAAAGGTCAACAATCCCAAAGCCATAAATTAGTGATGATTTAAGGTACCATCTAGGACAACATTTTTGTTCTAAGTTCCTTTCATTAATGTTGAGGAATTTATTTATGAGATTGGCTAAGATCATAAGGAGATATACTTACATTATAATTAGAGTTTTATCCATTAATAAATTTCTACCACAAACTCATCTTTCATTCTAAAAGATAATAGAACGTAAAAAAAATTTCTATTTATACTATTTGTACAGGGTTCCAAAATAAATGAATTTATAATTCATCTACCAAATCTTTTTTAAAAAAACTACATTATTTAATCCAGGACATCTCATGGGCCAGTGGTAGGTGATACACCCTTGTCGCCCTTCGGTTGCGGGTTCAAGTCTCACAGCCTTGCCGGACGCGACGGGTTGCCGCCCGACCTCCGGGTTGTCCTTTTATGGTAATCCAAAATAATCCAAACTAGAACTATCCAAAATACTTCTGTCCAAACTCACAGTCCAACATTTATAAGGAAGGTAAACATAATATAGATCCTTTTTACCCCGTAATAGCATATGAATACCTTCATCTTGTATTCTTTTAATACACTGAAACATCTTGAATTACCATATTCCTTATTGATTACATTCATGCTCCCTTATTCCATATAGAATGTTGGATATACTTCATCAATCCAAAAATTTTTTAAACCCCAAAAAAATGATGGAATATACAAATCATTAATCAGTTTCAAGGTAGTCAAGAATATCCAATATAATTTATCCAAATCAATCATGTATTATTCTAAAATCACTAACTCGGTATCAGAACCATATTATGGTTTATCTTTCTCTCAACCATATATTTTCCAAAAATTTATCCTGCTATTGAGTCACTTTTCTTTATTCCACACAATCTCAAGTCCTTAATGAAATAGTACTGCAGTACAATCCTTATATACTCCATAATTATTATAACAAGTACATTGTTGATACAACACTCAATTGAAATAATCAATATAAGAACTCTAATCATTCATCTTCATCTGTGGTAGTATCATAACTTGATTATTATCCAATAGCATCATTTGCGGCATAGTCTGATGACTGGGACATAGGTTCGCGTAGTGTCCAAACTCCTTGAAAATGAAGCACTGTACATTTGAAACCATTTTCTTACCCTTGCAGTCACGTACTTTGTGCCCTTTTCCTCCACACTTATAACAAACTCCCATTCCTTTCAGGAAAGTTCCAGGGTGATTATTTCCACAGTTACCACATATGGGAAAATTCTTCTTTTCCCTCTTCCATTTATCCATATTTCTCTCTTCCATCCTTTTCTTCTCTTGCTTCCCTTCAAAGCCATAGGACTCAGTAAACTCTTTACTTATCTTATCAACACATGATATTATTTCTTCATATGATGATAATACATGGGAGACTATTTCTCTTATAAATTCTAGCTTAAGACCATGAAAGATATGATGCTTCCTTCTCTTTGGATCATGTGCATTTCTGGAGTTCTCATTCCTTCTACTGGGCGCCATTTCTAAACAATGGAATACACTAGATCAGTTTATGAATCAAAATACATAATCCCATACTTATAAAACACTTAACATAAATTGAACTATTTATGGATATAATCCATAATCATAAACATGTCTCATTTGAGGATGTATATACTCATAAACCCTTCATAATGGTTTGTAAAGAAAATGAGAATTATCCTAAGCATATCCCCCGGGAGTGTCGTAACCAAGAGTGCAGCAAGGCCCGTTGTCGTGCACCAGTTCCCGTTCGAGTCTAGCTCAAAGCAGTGTTTTCGGGTTTTACCCCTAGGTACATCTATGCCAGAGCCGCCTCTACCTGCTCGTATCCAGACAGGGATGTATTGCTCGGAAAACTCACAAAATCTCTACAATACCAAAATTCTAGGAAGTTCTTCTATACTAATCCTCAAAGTTCATCTTAGGTCTATGTGCTCTAATCAGAGTTTATCTAAATCTAGCTTCCAAGGTTTGTACTAAACTTCCTCTGATACCAACTGTAACGCCCCGACCCTAATTACCTATAGTGGGTGCATTATTACATAACATTGGCATGATCACAAGAAAGATCAAATCTCGAAAGACCGATTGGTTTAGTAGCCTTGGAAACACTAGATATATTCATAAGTTTTACATTACATCATAAAATGAAAAACTACTACAACAACATAATGTTTCCACAGTCCACACTATAATCACCTCATAATATCCCTGCAGGTCATTCATAACTTACATCTTCACATCCTGGGAAAAATAAAGCATAGAAAAGGGGTGAGCTCAAATGCCCAGTAAGGATAACAATATAGCGGAACATTCAAAAATAAGCATAAACATTTAAGGCAATGAATTACTAAAACAAAAGCCTTTTAAACTTGAACTTCAACATAGTATGGAAAAAGTAAAATGAAATAATGCCATTTACTTGTTCACATGGATATTCTACTAATCGAATAATCACATGCAATATCAATAACCACTTTCATAATGTTGGAATGCATAATGCTAAACTTTAATTTCTTTGTCAAGGCCTCGTCCCAAGACCTTGGGGCTAACTGTAACCGGAACCCAACCCGGAGTGCCTCTAATAACCGGACACCAACCCGGAGTGCCTCTAATAACCGGACACCAACCCGGGGTTCCTCTAATAACCGGAGACCAAACCGGAGGGCTTACTTTTACCAGTCCCTAACCTGGAGGGCTTACTTTTACCAGTCCCCAACCTGGAGGGCTTACTTCAACTAGTCCCCAACCTGGAACATACTTGTCCAACACATTCATATGAAGTAAAGATTGAAATATAACATAAAAATTCTTATTGGAACTAGCATACGAAATGTCAATACTTTACTCATAAACCATGAATGACACATCTACAGTCAAACATATCACAAAAATTCTTTACAATATGGAAGTTTTATATCATAATAAATCAACTTCAAATAATCTTAAAATCCATCAAAGGATGTTGACATAGATGAAAATGTTTTTTTAAAAAATTATTGAGAGAAATATCCCTTTTTCATGAAAACATTTTAATGTTACACAATTTAGAAAGTAAGGCATTTAAATACATTTTTGGATCAAAGTGTCCCATACCACTTTGAAACTTTTGAATGGAATTAACACTTTTAAAACATTCATTTTCATATAAATAAATCCTTACAAACCATTTTGAAAACGTGGACATAAATGGGGATGATTTAGAAGAATAAATATTTAAAACATTTAAAATGATGTTTTAGTAAAAGTTCCCTTAGAAATAATCCCTTTGAAAACTCTTTTATGAAATATGGACATGGATAGTAAATATGTCCCTGTAGATACTTACGTAAAGACAACCTCGGATATTAAAGAGATTGTGAAGTAAACCCTTATCAATTTGGTAACTTATGAAACATACAACCCATGAAAGAGGTATCATACAATGAAAATGTAAATACACATAAGGTAAAGTGTATTACACAAAGAATACAATTATGGGCAGTACATACACCACACAAAAGATAATAGTGGAAATATGGCATGAATCTCACGGAAATAAAGAGTGAGATGAAAACCCCTTACCATGTTAATCAACTGAGTCGTATGGACAAAAGTTAATAACCACCAAATTATTTACAGAATAACATGAATATAAAGATAATCATGATAATATATATCAAATTCTAGTACACAATACACCACTTTCAATAATTTAGTGGCGAATAATGGAAATCTCACGGAATTGAATGTGAGATAAGAAAATCTATTACCTTGTACTTTTCCTTTGTTGGGGTAGGTTAACCTCCTGTATAATGGTGAAATAATTGTTATTAAATTATACAAGAATCATATACATTAATATGATATCATATATGATCTTTTAACATTGCTTTATTAATAATATCTTAGTATTATCGTCGTTTCGGGAGATAATCGATTCGTTCTTCTTAAATGTTTGGTTACGTAAGACATGTTTGTAATGGATAGATTATATCTTATTCATAATAAGAATGATATTAACATTATTTTTAACCCTAAAATGAGAATAATACTTGAATGGATACGATGGGGAATGAATCTCATCGCGTTCGTGGAGACGGTAGTCCGTACGTACGCACGAACGCTACTTCCATTTAATTTTTATTTTAAAAGAATCGAATCCAAATGATACATAGGTATATTACTATTCCAGTATAATATAATATTTTATATATGTTACTTAAGTTCATTAACACCATCCTTTATACGTTCCATGTGTGGTATGAACGAGTCATATCATTTTAAGGGGGCGGTAGTCCACACTTCCTCAAATGAAATCATCGTTTGTATATACAACATGAAACGAATAATTATATGAAATAAAATGGAATTACAGAAGATTATATATAAAATATATATCATTAATATCATATTTAATTACAGTTCCATCATAATGGCCACCATGAGAGGCGGTAAGATGTATTTGAACAATCATCGTTTCGTGAGGCGTTAGTTTGCCATCCACAGAAACATTATGTTCATCATCCATTAGATGGATTTGTGTGTATGTGTAGTTTGAATACTTCTTATTACAACATCCTAGTATATTTTGGATACTGGTGTTGTTACAAAAGAAAGGAAATAAAAAGAGTTTGGGGGTTGGAGAAGCAAAATAAATGAAAATAATTTAAGAGAAATCGTTACCTTTAATTTAGGTAACTCACTTTGGTTGGAACCAAAGGACTTCTTGAAATGCTTTATGCCTAAGGGGAAGCTTCAAGGATGAGGAGAGGGATGTGGGGAGCTTATTTTGGCAGGGTTTGGACGAGCCAAGTGGCTTGAGAGGTGTGAGGAATGAGTAGAAGTGGTCTCCTTTTATAAGGGAGAGGAGGGGCTCTTTAGGAAAGAGTGAAAGTATTACTTTATAATATAATTATATTCGGTTTATAATGGTCCAAAAATCATTGAGGTCGAAGATAAGATGACTCATTTTCTAAATAACATCAACCAATAAGAATTGGACAGGTTGTAGATAATATTTTAATCATTAAAAGCTTATTTATTTAAATGATTTATTAATGAGGTAAACATTGAATCATTATTGTGTCATTAATAATTTAACTTATTTGATGTCTAAAAATTATAAATAAAATATCATTATGTAGGAACTCTTTTTAGATTTCTAATGAATATTTATAATTGAAAATCCAACATGTATAACCCTATGTAAAAATTGTTCTTCTAAAAGATGTAAGCTTATGCCATTTTTATTTTTATTTTAACTTTATTAATATAATGTGTCCCTACCACATACAAGTGGATCCAAGGGGTCCCCAAATTGACCCAAGGATGATCATGGTCGGGTATGTGTCCACCAATAAGGTTAGGACACGTTTTAGGTTAATTTTGTATTATTATAATATTATTTTTTAACCCTTATTTACCGGATTTACCCTTAACCATGGTAAATAAAATATTTACCACAGTAATTATTCAAAATGTCTAAAAATAAAAGTTACCTATTTACACAATTTGGACATCCCGATTCCAAATATGGAATCCATTTTTCTAAATTCAAACCACAGAAGTGGCAGAAATTAATTTAAAATTAATTCCCGCTGTCAAAACAAAAAGCGTGTTTTTAAGAGGTAATAACTATCAAAAGATTGACACTTGTTTATGTTTGGTTTAATTGTAAAATTATGTACAATGACCAACATTATATTAAATGGTAAAAATATATTCTAAATATACTTTAAAACTACTAAAATTCATAATTTATCACTATTAATTATTTTGATTAAAAAAGTTGTTTTTAATTAAAATTTAGTAATTTTCACTATTCATCAAAATATGAAAGTTATCCGAAAAGTACCAAAATTTCACCTTAGGCTAAATTCGATATTCCGAATCCAAAAATGAAGTCCATTTTAAAATATAAAATATATATAATTTCAAAATTTAGGTATTACTATTCATAACGGCTAGTTTGATTGGTTGTGGCGTGTGTTAAAACTCAAGGTTGCGTACAACACACGCTACTATTTTATTCAAAGGAAAGCATACCGTGGAAGCTTGGGATGTTTCATTTTAAATTTTTTTGATGTCCCAATTTATTCAGATAGTTTAAAATATTTTATTTAAAAAGGTTTCACTATTAAAGTTGATAAAAGTGCAATACTGAAAATGAATCTGTTCTTGCATTATGACTAAGAAACTCATAATAGGGATTCTAAAATTATAAGGATTATATAAAGTTCAAAATGTTGTTAATACTATTCATGACCTCTTTTAATGGCTTTTTTTTGTACGTCATGGTGTGATTGAACTCGGTGTTGCATGTAGTGCAAGTTATTGAATTATTTTTAAGAAATAACACACTATGAAATCCTGGGGTGTTATAATTCCATTCCATGAAGGATCCCATAGAGACAAAAGATTGGAATCGTGGTTTTATAAAGAGTAGTCGTTTATTTCATAATGTTAATTCAAAAACCATAAAAAAGATGATTCAGCAGGTATCCTTATTTAAAATATCCTATATTCTTGGAATAAAATTTGAAAATTAAATGGATTGGTTTGACTTGAGTTATAAATAAGTTTATTATAAGGATATTCTCATAATAATCATGATGGATAGAATATTATTAAGGAGTGAAGCATTGATAATTTCTATTTAGTTGGATAAAATTAAACTTTTTAAAGTTGAGAAATATGAAGATATTTATCCCCATAAATAAGGTAGTTTGCTGTTGGGAAAAATATAGAATATTGTAATATATCTTTAAAATGAAAAAATATAGTTTCATTATCATATCTATGTAGAACAAAAAAATATAATAGTATTTTGGTTTTGTATTAAAGAGATTTACATTGACATATCCAAAATATTTAAAGGTATTCCAAAAGGAAAAGGTGAATAGAGGATTCTAAATTTATACTAGAAAGAAGTAAAGATAGAATTTTCAATCCATGAATATTAATTTAAATAAGGAGGGGGGGTTCGTGAAATCTCGTGAAAAGGTGATGTTATTGATCATGTTAATATTTACAGAAAGACTATAAATAAGTGATACGGGGAGATCAAATAGAACCACCGATATCCAGAGTAACAACAATAGTGGTGATACTATTTTCACTAGCCTACAAGTCATATGAGTTTTTATTTTCTTATAATAATGTGTAGAGAGGGAGGAAGTTAAGTGAGAGAAATTTGGGGAGAGAACCTAAGCCTAGGAGTGACCTAACCCAAAAGCACCACCAAAAAGTGAGTTGTGTATAATTTGGTGTATAAACACATTTTCAATTGAATGCTCCTTGGATTAGCCCAGTGTGGGTGAACCAAGTAAAATTGTTGTGTCTTGTGTGAATTATTGATTTATATTTCCAAATAGATAACTTTTTTAGAGTGGGTTGATCAATTTATATTCAAATTTGGTAAAATTAGGGAATAACTTAAGTGTTACCCTACTAAAAATGATTTCATGATCATCTAGGTACATGAAAGTTTAAGGGAAAAAGTGTTTTAATTAGAGAAATTTCATACCCTAATTCACACCCCTTCCCCTCTTAGGGTATCTCTCACTAAAATTCTTTGTTGTCCTAGAAAGCGGTATCAGTGAATAAGTTATTTTTATTGAATTTTTTTCTCTAAAATTTTAATAATTTGTTTTTAGAATAAGTTTTAATTTATCCATTTAATTTTTTTGGGTTCTATATAAGATAGAAATAATTTTAAGAATAATCAAAACATTAATGGAATTACATACAATATAATAGTTTTATACATGTGTGTGTTTCAGATAAAAAAATTAATTATCTTATGAAAGAAATATGTAATTGTTTCTAATTTTTAACCCATTAATAAATTCAATTGTGCTACAATATTAGCTAATGACACTAACATACCAAGTGATATTGTAACTAATAATGATTTTTATATCATGAATTCTAAAGGTGGAATTTATCCGCTTATAAAAAAAGCTGGATCAGCAATAGTAAGAAGAATTATCAAAGCTGGGATAGGAAAATAAGACTCAAAAGATTTATATTTGAATACAAGATATTGAGAATGAAAATTTAAAATCTAAAAAAATAATATTTTAAGTGGAAACTAATTTAATTTATAAGAATCAATCATAGTCCAAAGAATTGGATGATATTCTTTTTAAAGTGTGGAATCTTAAATATGGTTCCTAGGAGAATGGCCTTGGTTCTAAAGAAGTTTAAAAATTGAATGCTAAGAATAATGAACTTGGTTTACACCTATCAGAATCAATCTAGGAGGCATAGAGGTTGAAGAAATTGAAGGTAATCCTTAAAGATTCCATTTCTTATATGAACACTAATATAAAAGTTAAAATTGAAATATTGTAAAAAATTTAACATTCATTGAAATAGGATATGTCTAATGGGAGGACACTCAAATAATATATGAAGGTTTAGATGGTGATAAAAAATAAAAAAAATATCCATCTAAATAAAGAAGAGTTTAAATCAGTCAAGAATAAATCTGAACAATAATGTTCCAAGGGTAAGCCAATTATAAAATACACTTTATATTTTTTGTTTGATTATCCTTTAGTAGGTGATAATGAGATAAAGAAAAATTATTCCATGTCATAGGAGAAGTATAAAATAATTTTATTACATAAAGTCCATGTTCTAGGGGAAAACTCATCCTTGGACAAGATGAAACCCCTTTGAAACCTAATAAAAAGTGAACCATGTGTATTCCCAATAAAAGGGAAAATTATGGAAGTACTGTAAATAGACTCAAGAATATCCCTATAAAAATAAGAAAATGATAATGAGATCCAAAGGATGGTATGGAAACATGTTATTTTTTTATTTAATGCTTGGACATATTTTCATTATTTACTATGCAGTGTCATAATATATTTATTTTTGAGAATTCAATAGAGATAATGAAAAAAGGAGTTACCAAATATAGAAATAAGGGAATGGATTTAATTCAAATAATTACCACCATGTTAATCATGTATTTAATGGAGATATTATGATAATTTTAGATAGAATGAAATGTGAAAACATTTATTTATTCAATGATAAATCTATTCTTTTTAGAAATTGATTTCTGAGGCTAGTTTTATAAGATTTATGTGTTGACATTAGTTTTAAGAAGGGTTAAATTTTTTTAAAAAATAGAAAATTAATTGTAAAGACAAGAAGAAGTTTTGGAAAAATATAAATAAGTTCAAAGATGAAAAAGATCCTGTGAAAAAATTTTACCAAGTCAAGGTATGTGTTGATAAATCTAAGGATTATTTCATAAATAAACAAGTAATAAAGAAGTTTTGGAGAAAAAAAATCTAAAAAGTTATGTGTTATGAAATTATTGATGGAAGTAAAAAAAAAGGAGTAAATTTATGTGTTTTGGTAATTGAAGAAATTAACAATTGTAAAGTTGAAAATAATTTTAATTATATAAAAATAACATAGATATAAATACGGATTCTAAATTGAATGATAAATGAAAATCAGTGGTCCATAGTGACTCACCATCATCATCAACTTGAGGGAAGTGGAAGTTCCCCACTCCCAATGTCTTTCAATGATATTAACTATTATTTAAGTTATTTATGTTTTTTGGAGAGATAAAATTCTTATATAGGTGACATAAAGTCGTGAAAATGATATTTTTAAAAGATATGAATTTCCAATTGACGATTCAAGTAGTGAAATTTATAGCTTTATAAATTATGAATTAAAAGAAAATTAGTGCAACAAGAATAATAAAATTAATTAAAATTGGTATCACAAGTTGTATCAAGGTTTAATGAAGGTGTAGGAGTTGAAAACACTTATTATTAATTGGTATCAGACCTTGAATTTGGAAGAGAATAAAGTTTTATAGAAAGAAAGAAACAAATGTAATAATTGTAATTAATTTGAATTAATCTAACATGTGATATAAAATGAATATTTTTAGTATATCAAAGGAGGTTTCAGATGAATAAAATTCATTTTGAATATTATTTTTTCTTTTCAATGATGAAATTGGGTTAATTAAGAGAGTTTGGATATGAAGATCTAGAAGTGGTATCCTTATAAATTAAGGAAATACACTTAGTGGATGAAAGAAGAAATATTTTTCTAACATAAATATATTTATATTTTTTAACTAATGATATATAATTGGTTTATAGAGTTGATATTCAAACCATAATTTAGGTATGACTTACACACTTTTAAATATATGTTTTATTCAATGATGTTTTTCTTAAAGTGTGATTAATATCACAAGAGGATATCCTTGGTAGAATTTTGGCATTATCACTGCTTATAACTAATGAAATTATGTGAATTTCAATGGATAACAATGATGTTATTGGCGTAATCACATATTTTTTACACTGAGTTCTGATTTAGTAGGATTGTGGGTTTTTTGATACATCATTGCTAAGTGGGAATATCACTCGCTAAAATCCTTGAGTATGAAGACATAATTGAAGGAGTTACTTGAGATTGAAATTATAATATATAATTATGTTTAACAAGTTTTATCTATTGTCAAAAAGTTTTTAATAAGTGAAGAAAGAGTCAGAAATATAGAATTTTTGAATTTTATCATGAAGGGGGTATATTTATTAATGTTGACCCATGAAAATAGTGGTTTTGATCTTACAAGTTGTATCATTTGGGTATTCCTTGTATAATTGAAAATTGGTATCATTTTTTGGTTTCAAAATCCTAAAAAATGGAATCTTTACAAGTGGTATCAATTGTTATCCCCAATAATCCTACGAGAAGTATTATTGAAATTGGATCTTGTGTTTTTTTAGAATAAAGAAGGAAGGTTGATAGTGATATAGAATTTGACTAGTAAGACCCTTTTCTTACTTAATAAATAAATTTTAAAAGATTATATATCTACCCTTTTAGAGTAAAAATTTTTCTTTGGATTTGATATCAAATGGGGTAGGAATAATCATGAATCCATGAATCTACTCATCCTGCAAAAGGTGGTAAGCGGGTAAGAAGAACTGCTTGTTCTGAAGGTATTTGGGCACACAACGGAAGAAAATGGGAAGGGAAATTAAAATTTTTCATCATTTATCAATATAACTATGTCATATTTAGTAATGTAAATCCCAATATGAAGGTTTATGACCTCAAATGAACGAATTAATCATTAAAAGTAAACAAAATATTTAACTCATTTGATTTGAATATGTTTTTGATAACTGCTTATTGCTAGTGACAAATTCTAAAAAGAACTAAATGTGAATCCCACTAAATCATCCATGTGAACTTTGAAAATATATGGTAGAATTTATCATCAAAATTCAGGTGCTAGTGTGGAGATCTGACGATACCTTTGACATCCTGATGATCACCACAATTTTAATCCTTCAATTCGTAAAGAATAACTTGGATTGATCATTTGGACCAGTTTTTAATCTCTTTAGGATATGGGATAGGGGATATAAGATCTCTCAAGATCATTAAATGAATAATACCCCAAAATTATAGTTTCCACCCACTTATATAGTGAGGTACTAAATACACAAAAATGGATCCCTGGCCTCTGGAAATGTATTACTTACTAAATAATAAATAAATAACATGTTATGACTTACTAAACATGTAATAAAAAAAATTTATATCTTTATCATTTATTTATAATATAATAAAATATATCACATGATAAAATATAACCGTTAACTCAACTCATCATTTCTTAAAATATTTAACAAACCCTTAATATTAAAATAATATTCATTCATTAAATATTTTTTTCCACATATTCACTTTAATACTTGAAAATAAATTGAATAAATAAATTCAACTCAAATTATTCTATACTATAATAATAATGAATTTATTTATTCCTTGGTGATTGTATATTCTCGAACATCTCTACGATCCCATTCTAAACTCTTATTCATTAGATTAAACCAGAATTTTGAACACATTTTGTGTGTGACCCTCTAGGTACTTATCTCAATAGAAGTTAATATTATTCATAGACCATAAGAGAATTTTAGAAAACAATATATTCCACTAATGAGATAAGGAAAATTCATATTAATGACAACATTTATTTTGAACACATTCCATGTAATATAATCTCTTTAACTCACGATATCTCATAAATCGGGACATACACTTTTTTCATTATTCATTATTTGTTTATTTTTCATTGAACAAACTAAAAAAACATACCTTTATATACCATGGACATGGATTTAGTAAAGGTAACAATATAATGATCAATTGGTCCATAGATATCACTTTCTTTTAGAAGTAATAAATTCGGTCTTGATTATAAAATCAATTTCGTACTGCCAATGATGCACCAAACTCAATATACCTTGCCATGAAATAAATGTAATAGATTTTCCTTACATAAAATTATGTAATCAAATAGTATACGCTGATAATAATCCCAATTTATGAGACCATTACAATCTTTCACAGATAGGAACTCCCAATGAAAATTAGAACATGTTTGTTCCTATTGGCGGGTTAATCCTCAGGGTCTCATCAACTCATGATCACCAAGTGTGAACTTCTTGATAAGAAGTGTCAATGCTTATGATCCCCCAACACCTGAAGGGAAAACATCATCTGTGTCCAATCATTATGATGTAACTATACCATAGTACATATATTAAATATTAATGACATAGTTTCTTGATGTTCCCATCATAGCTTGGGAACTTCTATAACCTTTTGATATGAAAACTAACATATTTACTTTACCATATAAATAATGGATGTATAAATATAAACACTATTATTGTAAGTATACATCATGCATAACTCACTGTATACATGATATGATAATTGAAAAGTACATTTCAAGTTGGGTCTCGGGTATCTTATTTTACAACACTCTGACTTTCACTAGATCCAACTTAATAACTATCCTTATTATCTCTCACATGATAATATCTTGATTTGTATAAGTTATGGATTTAGTAATTGATCCTTCCATATCTCTACTTCATGGATAACAAAATATTTATGACTTCACCTCCTTGAGTAATACTCCTCAAGAGATGATATCCCTGATTATATTCCTTTTTTTCCTCTGTCTAACTTGACATCATAGCTAGTACAAATACTATAATTTTCATAATTTATATTATGATAAAACTTTACTTACTATATGAGATAAAAAATAGAACAAATCATTGTTTATTTTACACTTATTCTTTAGCTAAATTAGAATCCACAACACACTCAGTATTTATAGATATGGATACCACTTGAATGATCTTCTATTTTTCATTACCTTATCCTAACTATGATGTTAGATCATATTTATCTAAAGGAAGACTGGTTTGTATCCCCTTATAACTAGTGTCCCTTCTTATACATGTACTATGAACATACCTCTTATATTATCTCATGTACAATTAGATAATTATTACTGCTTCCCATGTAGTTCTCTGGGATTATACTGATATTTTCCAACCATAAAGTATATGTTATAAATATCATATCTAGTAAATAGAAATGGATATCTGATTTATCCATCATTAGTGCTTAGGGAATTATACTAACCACATTAATCATCTCCTATGTCTCATACATGTCTTCTTGGAGAAGTTTTTTCCATGTGAGATTGGTAATAATTCTCTCTCAAATTGTTCCAACTTGTATTGTTCAATACCTTTTCAGCATATATAATTTGACTTGGTCTAATCAACCCATTATATCTACCTTCTATTATATTATTCCATAAAAGTTAGGTTTATATTTTAAGTAAATATTTGGAGAGTTAATTTTATTTTGGTATTAACTTACTATATGATCAATGGTTAATTTTTATATGTTATCAAATATATTTTACTTGGAAAATAGTGACAATCCCACTAACCACTTGAAAAAACATGGAAAAAATTTCATTCAAAATGAATATTCTAGGAGGTTGTTTCTTACTTCAATCCAAAACTTGATTTTAATAACTTTGACCACTTATTAGTATTCTATGGGGTCACTAAATATTTCTAGTTGTATCATATAGATACTTTCCAAGAAAGGTGGTCTTGATATCTAATTCCAAATAAAATTACCGTGTAATGTTTCTATGATAAGTATAATTATAATAGATTTAGGAAGGATGACTTGGTACGACCAATAAAGCCTTATTCGTACAACTCTTGTACCACCCATGTAATGTTTCACTTAAATACCACCATAGTATCAATATTTGAAACATTAAAAATACTATCCACATGTACTTTGATGCATGGAATCCATTATTGAATTTTAATTGAACTTTTCAATATTATCTTTTTTCCATTTAGTGCTTAATATTAGGATTTATTATTCAAAATTAATATTGTATTACCAACCATGGTGAATGCAAAACAATTCTTATGGTTTATACTTCCAACATTATATGCATTACTAAAATATTTCTTTTCCACAATATCTTTTAGAACTTATTCTTATGACAACTATTTTTTCATGTTTATCATTGACTAAATCCAAGTTAATCTTTATTCTGATATCTCAAATAGAGGTGGAAACCCATTTTATTGAAATATATTCTATAAATTGACTATAAATTTTCTATCTTAGGTATTTCTATAATATCCATATATACCTTTAGGATAATTACTTCAGATTCACATTATGTTTTTCTTGATGAAAGTTTGTTTATATCCTTAACGAATACTTTGCATCTAAACACATGTTATTATGATGAGATGGATTTATATCATATTATAACTCAAATTATATCCATTTTTTATAATAGTTTGCATATTTTTATGGGATAAAAACTCTATTTTCAAATTATTTCTTGAAAAATAATGGAAGTATCTAAAATACAAATAAGTCCTAAATTTGATGCTCATTTTTCTTACATCATGGAACTGATGTGTATAATGAAATGGAAATTTGGGAATTACTCGACACTAAATTTTAATGAAAATTTATTTAAAGTTCGGAACATCTTAAATCCTAATTAGTAACATCATTATTTTGATATGTATAAGGAAATGTGAGTTTAGGAATAAATCCACTCTACATTTCTTGATCGATAAATTCTTGGCCAAGATATTCTTCGAAACATAGGCCTAAAGCTACTTATATCTTATAACCATGAAAATTATATAATTTACATTTACAATACATAATTATATTAAATTATTCTTATAAAGTATATGAATCTACCTCTATTATGACCTTGTAAATTTTTTTGCTATCTATATGAACAAATTCTGAAATCTTTGTGGCCTACTTTTATTTCTAGTGGTTTCTTTGTCCAAAGATAGATAAGTTAATATGTAAATAATACATAAGGTTTTTAAATACAAATAATCTAAATACTATAATGGGTATATCCTTGAAAATTAATTTTAGTTTTACTAGATAAAGAATTATCTTTTCATAACTAGGTATAACCGAGTCTTACATTTTATATTCATCAATTATTGCCAATGATTCGAGCATTAATGAACTATTATTTATGTATTAGATACTACAAAAAAATTAATCCCTTCATGGAATAATTTCTCCTCATTTACAATGGACATGTGAGATAAATGTTTTGGTAATACTTAACAAAATTTCAACTAGAACCATTAAACATGAAAATTTGATGTTGTGTAATTCTCACCGTTGACATAGGAATAAACCTTTCTCAACATCTTGGATAATTAACCTTAATTCATGTAATGTTTCTTTTCTTACATGGATAATATATTTAAATACACATATATGATATGAATATTATATTTAATACCCAATAAGTATGATAGATTCATCATATAAAACTATGAATACACACTAAGTGGAAACCTCCACTTGTTTATAATTATATTAATTACATTTAATATTCAACAGATGTATCTCATGGAATGTTAAGAAAATAAAAAAATTTATGATGATTTACCGTGGTTCTTTAAAGGACTATGTAAAGGTGGATTTGGTATCACACTTTTCATTGTCATTTTCCCCTTGTATTTCAACTTATTCACCATAAGAACTAAATATTAATATTAAGTTCTTATCAACTTGTTGAACCTTACCAAAAATTTAATGATAATTTTTCTCCACAAAATTCATTTTTTTAATCCCAAAAGAAATTGGATTAAATTGAGAAAAAATATTTAAGAAAATGATGTATTGAAATATCATGACTAGTCTTTCAATTTACACATGTTCTGTATAATCTTTACCTATTTCATATCTCGCTTATCTTTATCCATATAGACTTCATGAAGATGAGAAAAAATGTGATATAATCCATGTCCTAGTATTATTTCTATAACCCAATGGAAATTTATGTTAGTATTATGTTGTAAACAATAAATTCATCATACATGAGTCTCCTGTAAGCTTTCTTTTCACCCTACTTCCTGAGGTGGTTCAACAGGTAGTGAGGACTCCAATACATAGAATTTATTTTCATATCATAGTACTTTGTTCAAGAACATATACTAAACCTGGAAACTCATTCTAGTTATAACATGTACTTTTTCAATTCTGCATCACTGTGAACTTTTGGTATTACAATCCATTTTCTAAAAAAAATCAATTTCGTACTTTATATTGATTAGATATTACTGATTAATTAAATAATAATATTTATCATACTATTTTATTGAGCCCTTGTATCCCTCGCTATTAGATTCATAATACTCAGTCACTTGAGTATTCTAGTGGTAAGGATCCCTAAAACCTCTCCTCATAGTCCAACCTATGGTTATTCCACTATTTAGAGAGTCTTAAGCTAATTTTTTTACTCGATAAATGCATTAACTTGAGGCTCATTTAACTATCAAGTTAATTCCCAACTTATAGAAATTATATAATTAATTTACTCAACTATTTTCCTCTAAATTGGAAAAAAAATATATCTTTGAATAATTCTTTGATGCCATATTTAGGTAATTCAACCCATTTCTCTCATAAAAACTCCCAAGTAGTATGAGGCACCATAAACTATAGATGAATAGCACCACAAACACCTGGTTTTGTTCAAATTCAAATGATGGAAATCATTACGAATTAATATTACATTGAGGGTATTTATTATTTCTAAATGATTGGATTTTTTTTTATTTTATATAGTTGTATTTAGTGATCGCATCCACATATTGAAAATGAATTAAAAAGAAAACATTTGTTGCGTATCTATCTATTTTAATCTATTCATTTTTTTACTATTTTATGTGTTTGCACTCACTTTCATACTCAAAAAATAATAATAAATGATGTATAAATTAAATAAATGAAATGTATGAGTATGAGTTTTTATTACTTTTTGATCCGTTCAGCATAAATAGAAAAACTAAGGCCCTAATGGTAAAATGCTTGAGTCATGTCTTACTTTTATCATAGCTCACAATTCATTCTAATGTATCCTTGTCTCATATGGAAATTTGACTCATCTCTGCATGGTCCAAGTCATAATTTATCATCATCATAATATATAAATACCTGCATGCAGGGGAGGGGGTATCAAGAAGTGTCAATACACATGTAATATAACTCTCTTAAATACGTAGAACCTTATATATATAATTAGGAAGAGTGGAAATTAAAAAATTATCTCTTTAATTAATTAATTACTACAAATATCAATCACATGTAATTGTTAATTAATTAATAAAACTAAGACATAAATTTATCATTTTAAACTCATTATTAGTCAACACATAGATTAAATACGTAAAAAATCAAATTTTTGATAAATTTATGTCAAGGATAATTAAATGAATTCAAATAATTGATTTTTATTTTTATTTTTATTCAAATAATTTATGTCGCTTAGTATCATTTTATTCCAAAAATTCTAACTAAATTTATAGAATTGTTTTATTTTATTTTATTTATATTCACGGGACCTTGGGTAGCCTTATTGGGTCAGGAAGGTTGGGAATGGCCCAACCTAGAACATTCTAAGTTGGGATGACCCTGCTGGACCACTGGGTCAGCTAGAAGTGCTACCCTACATGGCTAGTAGTTTTTGGTAGGTAGGGATGTCATGTGATGAGAGAGGCGAATATGACTTCGGGAACCCAACATGGGAGGAGGTTGAGCCATAGGAGGTTTGTTGAGAATCACTGGTCGATAGGATAATGAGGGGGTGTAATGGGAGGAAGTGGTGCTCAGTTAACTAAGTGGCATGATGGGAGTCGACTGAGTCACGTGACGGGAGGCAGCAGAAATGGGGTAGCTGAGTGATGCGACAGGAGGTAGTCAGAGCAGTGGTGGTGTAGTGACATGATGTGAGGGGGTGGTGGAGGCTAGAGATGGTCCAAGCCGATCTAGTAGTGGGGCTGAGGAAAAGTCAAAAAACTGGGTGGTGGGACCCCTCCCCCATTTTTTTGATGTCTCATTGATAGCCACACCCAAATTCAAAAGAAATTTTTTTATTTTGTAAATACCCAATGTCACATCCCCATTCATCACTCCCATTTTTATAATTTTTTGTTTTATTTCATTGGGTTTTAATGCCTCAATCCATAGGCGTTTGTTTTTTCACATATCCATGGAATAAAATCCCTTCTCAAAAACACTTTCTGACCACCGTAATTTGGTCAGAATAATGGGCTTCAACAGAATATTCTACTAAAAATTAAACATACACATATATTTATCAATATATATATATATATATATATATTCTTAAAATTTATACCTGAAAAAATTGGTGAAAATAAAATTTTTGATCTTCATATGATCATATCTTGGCCATCCAATATTAGATTGGATCATTGTCTATGGTGATGGGACTATAATGACGCATTCTTCAAATTTAAATTAATTTTAATTTTAATTTTCTTAAACCATCACATGATTTTCTCTAATTCCAATTGATGGTACTGGGGTGAACATATGATAAGATGGGCTGAGAAATTATTATTTTTTACCATAAATCGATTTAACTACATTGTCTCTAGTAGTGTATAGCCTAATACAAAGGCTAAGGATATCACCTGAAGGAATTAAGTACAAAAATTAAAACTAAAAATTTACCTTCATCAATTTCAAAATGTGTTCAAAAACTGCTCATCTTCAGTGACTATTGCTTTAAGGAACCTAATCCAAATCCCTCAAGATCATGCATGTATGCTTAGAAAGTCTATGGGAGAATCGATCATCAGAATCTGGTTGCTAATACAGAGATCTAACAATGCCTTTGAAGTCCTAGTGATCACCACACCATTGATCCTTCGATCCATGAAGAATAACATAGATTGATCGCATGGATTAGATGTTCCCTTATCTAGGATGTAGGAAGGAGAGGGGAGTTCTCAAAATCATGCAGTGAATAGTATCAAAAATGAGAGCCTCCTCAAACTTATATAATGAGGTACTAAATACATAAAAATTGAATGTTTTTGGCATAATGAAATCACCGATGTGGGAAATAAATCAAGAAGGTTTTACCAATTTGGTATATCATTCTCAATATTTAACAATATGTGTGTGTCATGATTTATGAAAATTTACCACTGAATATTTACATAGATAAACTTGGAACCCTATAGAGGATCTTTTCAAGTAAACTTTATATTTAATTTATTTAAGATCAGAAGAAATGGTTACCTTGACTTAGGAACTTTTTCCAATGATGATGTTGATCTTCCAAAAAACCCTTCTCATATTACCTTCATTGCATTTAGAGGATCCAAGTGTAGAATCTCTCTAGTGGAAATCCACATGTGCTCATTTGATCTACAAGTTGTTCCATTTTATTTTTTGGTAGTAGCATAGAGAATTATTTATTTTTCATTATTCGTGTTGATCACTTGTAGTTTCTTAGATCTTAAAGGAATCTCTATAATATTTATTGTTCTTGAGAGAAAGAGAGGAAGATGAATGGAGAGGGAATTTTGTTGTGTGAAATGATTCTCAAATCTCTATTAACCCTATACAATAGACATAATCATCTATTTATAGAGCTAGGTTTTATGTTAAAATATTATTTAATTTCTTATTATCCCTTAAATAATATTATAATTTTTATCAAACCCCATGCCTCATAATATTATTATTATAATTATTATTTTATAGCATTCACTAACTCACGCAATGATAAATATTATTACAAGATTGAAAATAAATATTCATCACTAGATGCAATCTTTTCCCTCTCAAACTTCTCAGAATTTATCGAATACCAAAATAGATATTTAATTAAATATTTAATTCATCAATAATTGTTTATGACCGATAAAACATGAATAAAATTATTCCTGAGTCTTGAGATTAATAATTATTCGATTAATTAAATTCAAATAGAATTTAATCGAGATCAATAGAAAAACATAGTTTGTGACCCTCTAGGATTATTTCTCATTGGAATTAGTCATGTTTGCCTAATGTCCTAGATTACTGTCTAGAAATGGGTCAAGTCACGTAAAAGAAATAAATTAATGTCACAACATTGACATCCACATACTAATTCTCATTGTGTAATATATTCCCTTTGTCACAATATCACATCAAGAAAGTTACACATCTATATCATCAAAAAATATGCTTGATACATTTTTCTTTAACTATATGAAATTAAAGTGTCATTTCACCATGGACATGGAATTTATTATGATGGTTTCATTACAATAAAAGGTCCAAGATATCAACTTTCATAAAGATGGAAGGGACAAATCATTCCTCTACTTATTCATTAATAACACTGTAATAACCCAAACTTTAATTAATGAAAACTCTTCTTGATCTAATTAAATGTATTATTATGGTTATATAAAATGTGAACTTAATTGGTTTTAGGTTATGAATTCTAAACATTGCTAATATAGTCGTTGAATAGTGATCACATGATTAGTATAAGTATAGGGCTTTAACAAATCGAATTTACTCAGACAAAGGAAGTGATAGCCTCATCCAGTAGACTTACCCCATATGAAGCCCATTTTTCAGAGCTTAGAATGGAGGTGGAATAAATGGGATTCTCTCTTAACCAATACCAAGCTGATCTTGAACATGTTAAGCTTGAGCGGAACTGACTATGGGAGAAGTGGACGTTAATAGAGATTACCACATGAGCGATGTTATCTGAGCCACACAAAAAGTCTTTCACCATTTCACACCTTACCCTTCGATCTTATGCAGGTGTTATAAGGGGTCGTGTAACAAGACCATAGCACTATGAATATTATATTATTTTTGTATAAATAATGTGCATTCATTTTATTATTGTTACTTTGTAAAAAGTTTATAAAGCACAAATATTATTTTTAGTTAATATTCAACTAAGAAATCTATTTTGATGAATTAATGGATTTTCTAATTAAATAATATTCTAATAAAATAATGTTAATAAATTAATTTTTATTAAATATAAATGATCGTACACTTTTTATGAATACAATTGTAATTTTTATTAAAGTTTGAAAGCTGTTTTTGTCAAAACCCATGATTTTTTTATAAATGTCGATTTTAATTTTAAAAGTAAAAAATTCACATATTTATAAAATTATTTAGATAAAATTAATATTATTTTTTTAATTAGGATGTCGAAATTATCCAATGGTGAACTTTTCATAAATTTCGGATACGGTCGAATTTTTGGGTAAAAATTAAATACCGTTTAAATATATAATGTGTTTTATGACATCATAATGGCCCAACAGTGATGTAATGAAATACTATAATAATTAATATCGGCCAATATATGTTTTAAAATTAAAATAATGTGATTTTATAATTGTTTTATTTATTTTACAAAGCATTAGGGTACCCTCCAAGACTTATAAAACATTTTGTCTTTTTAAATTGTTTTCCTTGAGAGTGTGACTCACCTCCACATAAGAAAACCTATTATTTTAATAAGGTAGGACATTGGCCTCCTAAAATATTATTTTCCACTCCCCATTGTAAAAATCCATGGGCAAAAACCATGGTATGGTTTGTGGTTTTGATTAATTTAATGTGTGGTGTCCCAAACCTAAATAATAAAGAATTCCCTCTACATTTTGATGGGTCGGAAAAAAAAACGAGGAAGAGATGGCAAGAGGGGGGTGAATTTCCTTTTAAAAAATGATTAACAAATTAAAATCAAAGTGAAAGAATGCAGCGGAAATAAAAGAGGCAAGACACGCAATTGATAACGGAGTTCGGCCAAAACCCGGCCTACGTCTCCGCTCCCAACTCAACCGTTGAGAGATTCCTACCGCTTGCTTTTAAATGGTTTTATCAAGAAACCCACTAGGCTTTGAGGTAGCACTAGGACCTATTACAGCTTGCTTTTTGTGGTTTAGCAAGAACCCACTTGCTTTTAATGGTTTAGCAAGAACCCACTAGCCTTTTTAACGGGTGAAGGCTAGCTCACCGAAAACACAAGCCTTTTAACAGGAAAGGCTTGAAGAAACCTCTTCACACCTTAATGGTGGTGTGAAACCCAAAAGAGAGAGGGGATGAGAAAAGTTTGGGGTTTGTAGGCACAAACCCAATTTTAAGCTCAAAATAAATAAAACACTAAAAACCGTATTGGAGGAAGACTTGGGCGCCAATTGGATGATGGAGTTGATGTAGCGTGCTCTCCCAAGCTTCTTGAGGTGCTCCTTGGATTGGGAATTGGATTGGAGCACTTGAGGATCCTTGAAGGTGGAGCGCCGGAGGTTCGCCAAAGGTGCAACAATGTGTCCGGACGCTTGGTAAATGATCCGATTAGGTTCCGGGGCTTCCTTGGCCTTTATTTATAGGCATGGAACCCATTGGGGGACTTCGGAGCCGTTGGAGAAGTCCTGGGAGCCGTTGGAGGCCAAAAAATGGTTGACTGGTCAAACCTAACGGCTAGTTTGACTGGGCTACTGGCTGGCCGGTGCAGGGCCACCGGCTGACCGGTGCCTTGGCAGAGGAGAAGCATATTGGTCCAGACTCCACCGGCCGACCGGTGCCAGAGCCACCGGCTGGCCGGTGGCAAGACAGTAGCAAACACTATTGACTGGATGCCACCGGCTGGCCGGTGACAGAGCCACCGGCTGACCGGTGGAGCCTGGCAGTGGGCAATGCCTCTGCCAGGTCCACCGGCTGGTCGGTGCTATCACACCGGTTGGCCGGTGGACTGAATTTCAGTCCACTGCTTGTCCATTCTTGGGCCAATCCTTTGGCAATCTCTTGCCTATCATCCACAACACTTAAAACACAATATTAGATAAAAAGAAAGGTGATTTTGATCATGAAAATCAAACAACGAGGGGAACGAGATGTACAACAATCTCCCCCTATTTTGATGATCACAATCACCAAAACAATTAAAGTAAAGAACTGAAATTGAAAGGAAATGCAAGGAATGATGAAAAGGATTCTCCCCCAATCAATCAAGAAATTTCTCCCCCTTTGTGATTATCAAAATAGAATGGGGCATAAAACTTGATTGAGGGAATACTTTGAAAAAAAAGATATAGATTTTTAAACCAATTGAAATTTTTGAAATTTGAATTGAAAGTTTTGAATCAAAAAATTCGAATTGAATATTTTGAAATGAAAATTTTGATACCAAGTGTTGAAATTGAAAGTTGGAATCGAAAATTTTGAAATTGAAATCAAAAGGGCTTAAACGAACCTAACTCCCCCTAAATAAAAACAATGAATCACCGGGGAGAGAGATTTTGAAAAGAGACAATTTTAGGCCCGGTGAGACTCGCAAGAAGGGATTTTTCAATCCAAACTTGTCTCATAGCGGGTCTTCTCCTATAAAACTCATCGGAATAGAAAATAGATTTGGGTTGGCCGTACCGGGCATTTTTACAATTACACTCATAAATGAGATGCCCGGTTTTCTTGCAATAGTTACAAAATTTGAAACTAGAGCTCCCCCTTACAAAAACAGTGGGTGCATGGGAGGAGGAGGCTTGGTTGGTATAGCCAAGTCCATTGGTGGTTCTAGATACTCGTTGAGAACCTAATAATTTGGACAAGTTTTGTTCACCTTGGGTGAACTTGGCTAGGGTCTCCCTTAGGTCTTTGATGGTTGATTCCATAGAATCAACATTTGGGAAATTTTGGATTTTAAGGGTGAGTTCCTCCTTCTCTTTGAGAAGTTGTTCTTTTTCGGAGGAAAGTTTTTTGAAAGACTTTTTTAAAGCAACAAATTTTGATGAAAGTTTATGAAAACCATTTTCTAATTGATCTCTAGCATGTGAGAGTTCTTCATAGGATAGATGATTTAAAGAATTTGAATTTGAAGAACAAGAGGAGGAGGAGTCGGAAGATGTTACCTCATGTTTTGCCATTAGGCAATTATTACCATTGTCGCTTGAGGAGAAAGAAGAGAAGGAGGAGCTATCACTCCAAGTTTTCTTTAAAGCCTTCTTCTTCTTCTTCTTGGCCCTTTTCTTGTGAAGTGGGCAAGTGGGTATGGATTTTGCCTCGGGTTCTTGCTTTTGAGCGGGTTCTTGCTTTTGAGCCATGCTAGTACCTTAATGGGTTAGCTCTAAACATTTCCAAATATCATGTGAAGATTTGCAAGAAGAAATATGATCAAAAACATTTCTATCTAACCCGCAATGAAGAGCATTCATGGCTTTGCCATCAAGCTCGAAATTTGCAATGTCGGCGGGGGTCCATTGAGATTCATCTTTACTAGAGAGAGTATAACCATGCATGACAATTTTAAAAATAGGATAGCTAATGCTTTTAAGAAATGTGGTCATGCGGGTTTTCCAAAAGGTATAATCGGCTCCATCAAAGAATGGAGCACGATCCAAAGAATGTCCTTCGGAGGATTGAGAGGAAGAAGCGGTAGAAGCCATCAAAAAAAAATAGGATCTTTAATTTGAAACCGGGTTAGGGAATTATTCAAAAACGTCCTCTGATACCAATTGATGGGTCGGAAAAAAAAACGAGGAAGAGATGGCAAGAGGGGGGTGAATTGCCTTTTAAAAAATGATTAACAAATTAAAATCAAAGTGAAAGAATGCAGCGGAAATAAAAGAGGCAAGACACGCAATTGATAACGGAGTTCGGCCAAAACCCGGCCTACGTCTCCGCTCCCAACTCAACCGTTGAGAGATTCCTACCGCTTGCTTTTCAATGGTTTTAGCAAGAAACCCACTAGGCTTTGAGGTAGCACTAGGACCTATTACAGCTTGCTTTTTGTGGTTTAGCAAGAACCCACTTGCTTTTAATGGTTTAGCAAGAACCCACTAGCCTTTTTAACGGGTGAAGGCTAGCTCACCGAAAACACAAGCCTTTTAATAGGAAAGGCTTGAAGAAACCTCTTCACACCTTAATGGTGGTGTGAAACCCAAAAGAGAGAGGGGATGAGAAAAGTTTGGGGTTTGTAGGCACAAACCCAATTTTAAGCTCAAAATAAATAAAACACTAAAAACCGTATTGGAGGAAGACTTGGGCGCCAATTGGATGATGGAGTTGATGTAGCGTGCTCTCCCAAGCTTCTTGAGGTGCTCCTTGGATTGGGAATTGGATTGGAGCACTTGAGGATCCTTGAAGGTGGAGCGCCGGAGGTTCGCCAAAGGTGCAACAATGTGTCAGGGCGCTTGGTAAATGATCTGATTAGGTTCCGGGGCTTCCTTGGCCTTTATTTATAGGCATGGAACCCATTGGGGGCCTTCGGAGCCGTTGGAGAAGTCCTCGGAGCCGTTGGAGGCCAAAAGATGGTTGACTGGTCAAACCTAATGGCTAGTTTGACTGGGCTACCGGCTGGCAGGTGCAGGGCCACCGGCTGACCGGTGCCTTGGCAGAGGAGAAGCATATTGGTCCAGACTCCACCGGCCGACCGGTGCCAGAGCCACCGGCTGGCCGGTGGCAAGACAGTAGCAAACACTATTGACTGGATGCCACCGGCTGGCCGGTGACAGAGCCACCGGCTGACCGGTGGAGCCTGGTAGTGGGCAATGCCTCTGCCAGGTCCACCGGCTGGCCGGTGCTATCACACCGGTTGGCCGGTGGACTGAATTTCAGTCCACTGCTTGTCCATTCTTGGGCCAATCCTTTGGCAATCTCTTGCCTATCATCCACAACACTTAAAACACAATATTAGATAAAAAGAAAGGTGATTGTGATCATGAAAATCAAACAACGAGGGGAACGAGATGTACAACACATTCCAATATAAACCCACCCAAGATCCCACTTCCTCTTCACTCAAACACTTTGGAGTTCGTCCAACATCTTCTCTCCTCTCTCTAGAATCCTTCCAAGGTGCCCCAAGATCCCGATAAGCCTCTATCAAGCCTCTCCCAAGCTTTTGGGATCACACTTCCAAGTAAAGGATTTCTTCCTTTCTCATTTTCGTCCAATTTTCTTTAAGTTGTTATCCCCTTTTGTTTTCAATTAAAAATGTTGGGGTATGATTTCACACCTCCCCCATGATTTCATTTTTATGTTTTGATTATTGGAGACCACTTTTTCTCTCATTGGTGCCTCCCATGTACACCCGTTACCA
Source organism: Viscum album (assembly GCA_963277665.1). Taxonomy (NCBI): domain Eukaryota; kingdom Viridiplantae; phylum Streptophyta; class Magnoliopsida; order Santalales; family Viscaceae; genus Viscum; species Viscum album. The sequence continues at coordinate 570,403,230 of OY728134.1, read as the reverse complement.
TGTCGAAATTCCGTGAGCGATTTCTCTCTCCTCATTTACATCTAAGTAATTCTTTTGTATTATGCAACTAAATTCCATTATGTTTTCTGGAAATTGTATCTATATGACCCCATTAATTTCCATTTCATATAAATATTATGATACACCAGTTTCTCTCTCATCAAACATTTTTTATGAGTTCTTATTTCACGTCGTTATGCTGCTGAAATTGCACAACGATTTTCCAAGCCAATGTCATTGTGTGGTGAATACCATGCCCATTTCTATATCAAGGGTATTCACCTTTATGAACATTTAATTATTGACTATAAATCTTCATGTATATATTCCACATCTATTAATCGTGTAATAAATGATGATGATTGATTCCATGTCGTATGATCCATGTGGCACACTTATGCATGGAATGAAATGATTAAGAAGGGTGAACCCTAATAGAACTCCAATGCATTGGGTAAAGTATAGTATCATGATACATCATGTACAATGAGTATTGACTCATGATAATTCAAGTGAAACTAGGGTTTACTCATACTTAATGTTCAATGAGGGTTTACTCATGCTCTGTGCAATGAGCCTTCGCTCATGCTAATTCAATGTTAAGTGTTGTTTCCACATTTCAATGTTATGATTATCATGATTTATCAGGACTTTATGTTCATGTTTCTCTTGTGATACATTGATATTACTATTTCCTAATATGTATTTTAATATTCACTTTGTTTCTTGTTTACTCCATTACTGGGCTTTATAGCTAACCCTTTTCTTATGCTTGTCCTCAGGTTATCCCATGCAATGCTGTACGAGGGAATGTAGTGGTCATGTAAAGGAAGTTTTCAATAAGATGTTGTGTTCTATGTTTTAAGTTGTTATTTAATGTTCCTAATCCCCAAAGACACTATACCACTCAATCTTCTATGTGGTATCAATTTAAGGTTTTATGTAATAAATCATGTTTAGTATGAAATAAAGAGCAAGGTTGTTACAGTTGGTATCAGAGGATAAGTTTAGTTATTTTTTAGGATTGGGATTAGAAAACCCTAGTGAAGCCTTAGGGATAAAACTAAGTATAATAAAAACATACCTAAGTTTTTGTAAGTATTTATTAAGTGTTTTATCAAGAAAATACATCCCTGTCTGGATATGAGCAGGTAGAGGCTGCTCTGGCACATATGTACCTAGGGGTGAAAACCCAGACAAGGAGTTTTGGGCTTGACCCGAGGTATCCAGGTACACAAAAATATGCCTTGATACACTTTTGGTTATGAAACTCCCAGGGGATATGCATTGGTAAATTCAAAATCTTAGTATGAACCATTCTTAAGGGAATAAAAAAATTACCCTAAGAATATATGTTAGAAAGTATATTATGGATAATATAGATTGAAGCCTATAGATTCATAAGTTAAAGAAATAAATTCTATTTATAAGTCCTCTGTTTTGTCCTTGGATTACCCTTTATGTGTTACCCCAAACTTTCCTTTAATTCCATCCAATGGTCGGTAATATGAGGACTTGGGCTAACAACCAACGTGAAGAACAATGAGATGACTATTCTAATGATATGCCCAATCCAATGGGAGCAGGAATTGCGAACTTTGTCATGATACGCTCTCAGTTAACTCAAGCATTGAATAGAAACATGGGTCAAGAGGAACGTTCAACCCCCCCCCCCCCCCCTAAGAAAGAACAAATCTCTATTGAGAGCTTTATGAGACAAAGTCCTCCTACTATTAATGGATCATCTGATCCCTCAATCGAAGAACAATGGATCAACTCCATTGAAAAGATCTTCTCCATCCTTCAATGTTCAAAACAAGAGATGGTTATTTTGGATGCTTATCTTATGGAGGGTGAATCTGATCAATGGTGGAAATTGATCAAAAATACTAAGCCTTAGAAGGAGATCTAGGCATTAGAATGGAAGGATTTCTAGAAGATATTTTTTGATAAATATTTTCCGCACACCCTCCGGCTTAAGATGGAAAGAGACTTCCTTGACCTCAAGCAAAAAGATGATGAATCTATCAAAGCGTATGAGGAAAAATTCACAAGGCATGCATGATACGCTTCTGGAATTTTCGTTAGCCCCGAATGAAAGTTTGAACACTTCTTTGCTGGGTTGAAACCTAGACTGTGGAAATCCCCAGTGATCCGTGACTTCGACAGTTATGAGGAAATTATCTGATGTGCCCTCAAGGTTGAAATAGAGATCGGTGAACCTCAGGGGTATCATGGGGATAATAAGTGTAAGGTGGAATTCAATTCTGGTGGTCCGATGGATAAATCCAACGGTGCTAAGAAAATCCACCACCCCACTTTCCAAAGGTGCGGAAAGAAGAACCCCAGAAATTGCCTGAAGGGGATGAGGAAATGATTTAGGTGTGGAAGAGATGGCAACATGGACATTAACTACTGATAAGAAAAACTAACGGCTATAAAAGAGGAGAGGAATGCTCTGTTCGACTCTCAACATGTTGTTCATTTCTTCAACTGCAAAGAACTAGGGCATATTGCAAATAATTTCCCTAAGCTAAGGGTTTTCAGAGTCAACCAACAACCTCTAAGGCAGTAAGGGTGAGCTTTTTCCATCACTACTACCGAAGTGAACCCCGAAAATGAAGTCGTGATAGGTACGCTAGTTATTCATTCAATAATATCAAATGTACTTTTTGATTCAGGTTCTATGCAATATTTTATATCTCAAAAGTTTAGCAGAACAATCCCAACACTACTATAAATCATGGAAGTAAACGTGTCGGTGAGTACAACAAATGGGGAAATCATTGAATCCCATGAATATAACTCCTCCCCTATCTTAATTGGTGGATTGAACTTCCCATCGTACATCTTCATACTCCCTCTGGTGGAATTTTATGTAATTCTTTGCATGGATTGGATTTCCTTATATAGAGCCAACATAAATTGCCGTGAGAGGGAAATCACTCTCCATGCGGAGAATTGACCCCCGATTCTGTACAAGTGCAAGGAGGAAGATGAATCTTCTTTAGCTCCATCATCTCAAGCGTGGATATTACTGCCTTATGAGAATGCGTATCTCGATTAGATGAATGAGTCTAAGGAGGAAACCATCCTTGAAGACATTCCTATTGTGAGGGAATTCACAAAAGTGTTTCCCAAGGAATTGCTTGGTCTTCCTACTAGAAGAGATACTAAATTCTCAGTTGATCTTATACATGGGGCATTACCAATATCAAAGACTCCATATAGAATGGCTATTGTGAATCTTGATGAGAAAAATAAACAACTACAAGAGAATCTGGATAAAAGGTTTATATGTCCAAGTGATTCACCATAGGGTGCACTAGTCCTCTTCATCAAGAAGAAGGATGGGTCGATGAGCCTTTGCATCAATTATCGTGAGCTTAACAAAATCACGATATAGAAAAAGTATCCTCTCCCACGAATTGATGAATTTTTTGATCAACTTCGTGGAGCACAATACTTATCCAAGTTAGATTTGATGTTGGGATATTATCAAGGGTGAAGAAGGAAGATATCCCCAAGAATACTTTTCATACAAGATACAGGCACTATGAATTCATAGTAATGCCTTTTAGACTCACTAATTCTCTAGAAATATCCATGGACTTGATGAATTGAGTATTTAGAGATTACCTCGACAAATTTGTGGTAGTCTTTATAGATGATATTCTAATATACTCCAAAACCAAGGAGGATCATGAAGAGAATCTAAGAAATGTACTAGAGACCTTGTGAAAGGAGAAGCTTTATTAGAAGTACAGTAAGTGTGAGTTCTAGTTAAAGGAGGTCTCATTATTGGGATATATCATCACAAGCAATGGGATATCTATAGATCCCTCCAAGACTGGTGAAATAGTGGGATGGTCGAGGCCAACATCGGTAACAGATATTCGTAGATTCTTAGGGTTAGCTGGATATTATCGACGATTTGTGATAAATTTCTCACGATTGTCCAACCTTATTACCAAGCTAACTCAAAAGGGAGTAAAGTTTACTTCGATTGATGAATGCGAAGAAATCTTCAAAGAGTTGAAAATGAGGCTTATCATTGTGCTCGTCCTCACATTACCCACAAGTGGAGAACTTTTTGTGGTATTTAGTGATGCTTCAAAGAAGGGTCTCAGATGTGTGTTGATGAAAAATGACAAAGTCATTACCTATGCTTCAAGGCAATTGAAAATTCAAGATCAGAATTATTCAAAACATAATCTGGAGTTGGCTGCGATGATCTTCGCTTTAAAAATTTTGCATCATTAACTTTTTGGGGAGATGTGTGAAATATATACGGACCACAAAACCTCAAGTATATATTCACACAGAAAGAGTTGAATATGCACCAACGAAGATGGTTAGAGCTGATAAAAGACTATGACTGCTCAATCCATTACCATCCTGGGAAAGAGAAAAAAGTGGCGGATGCTCTAACTAGAAAGGACCCAGTGATTCTATCATTGATGATAACTGAAAAGGATCCAATCTTCTAAGATTTGATGAAGATGGACATGAGAATCATAAAGAAGGGAACATCATCAATCCTTTCACAAATTATTGCTCAATCGTCTCTTTTGGAAAAGTTAAAGGATGCTCAAAAGGATTATGTGAGAATTTAGAAGAAAGTGGAAGCTATCAGAAAAGGTAAATCCTCAGAGTTCAATGTTAATGAGGAAGGAATTGTGAGATTTGGGAAAATATAATGTGTTCCATCAAGTTTGGAGTTGAAGAATGAACTTTTGGATGATGCACATAGTTCGAATTTCTCTATTCACCCAGGAAACACAAATATGTATCGAGATCTCTGAGATAATTATTGGTGGGATAATATGAAGAAGGAGATCACTGAGTATACATCAAAGTACCTGGTGTGTCAGAAAGTGAAGGCAAAGAGGTAGAAGTCTAAGGGGATGATGCAACCATTTCCCATACCAGTATGGAAATGGGATAACCTCACCATGGACTTTGTCATCGAACTTCCGAAGACATCCAAATGCAACAAAGAAATCTGATTTTTGTGGATCGTCTTAAAAAGTCTATACACTTCATTTCAATTTGGGAGGAATTATAATTGGATCAACTGGAACAGATATATATCAAGGAACTAGTAAGGTTGAATGGAGTACCACTATCTATTGTATCCAATTGAGATCCAAGATTCGCCTATAAGTTTTATAAAAGTCTTCAACAAGCTCTAGATGCTGAAATAAACTTCAATACGGAATATCATCCTCAAAATGATGGCCAATCTGAGCGAAATATTCAGACATTGGAGGATATGTTAAGATCATGTTATATGGACTTCAAAGGAGGGTGAGACTAACATCTTCTACTGGTTGAATTCTCCTAAAATAATAGTTTCCACTCGAGCATCCGAATGTCACCTTATAAAGCCTTGTATGGGAATAGGTGCACAATACTGGCATGTTGGGATGAAGTTAGTGAGCGTAAGATGTTAGGACTAGAAATGGTCGATGAAAAATTGTAGAGAAGGTGAAATCCATTCAATTGTGTATCAAGGAATCCCGGAGTCGACAGAAGAGTTATGCAGATAACTGTTAATGATACCTTGAGTTTAAAGTTGGAGACATGATATTTCTATGCATATATCCATGGAATAAGTTCATGAGGTTTGGAAAGAAATGGAAGTTAAGTCCTAGGTACATCGACCCCTTCGAGATTCTAGATCGTGTCGGGGTTGTGGCATATCGACTATCACTTCCACCTACCATGGCCAAATTACATGATGTCTTTCATATATCCCTATTGAGGAATTATGTACCAGACCCTTCACATGTACTCTCTTTAGAGGTTGTACAGTTAGAGTATGATCTTTCTTATGAGGAGCAACCGGTGATGATCTTAGATTGTAGAGAAAAAGTTCTACGAAATAAGACAATGACCCTCATCAAGGTGTTGTGGAAAAATCACAATTTTGAAGAAGCGATGTGGGAATTGAATGAAGTGATGAATCAAAGTTACCCACATCTTTTTTAGTGTGGGAAATGGAAATTTCGAGGGCAAAATTTCTTGGGGGGGATATTGTAACGACCCAAACTTTCATTAATGAAAATTCATCTTGATCTAATTAAATGTCTTATTACGGTTATATAAAATGTGAACTTCAATGGTTTTATGTTAAGAATTGTGATCATTGTTAATATAGTCTTTAAACAGTGATTGCGTGATTAGTATAAATATAGGGCTTTAACAAATCCAATTTACTCACACAAAGGAAGTGATGGCCTCATCTAGTAGACTTGCCCCGTACGAATCCCATTTTTCGGAGCTCAGAAATGAGGTAGCATCATTGAGCTTCACTCTTGACCAAGCCCAAGCCGTGATTGAACACATTAATCTTGAGCGGAACCGACTACGGGAGAAGTGGAAGTTAATAGATATTACCACCGGAGCGATGTTATCCGAGCCACCCCAAGAGTCTGTCACCATTGCACACCTAACTCTTTAGTCTTATACAGGTGTTATAAGGGGTTATGTAACAAGACCCTATCACTATGACTTTTTACATTATTTTTTTATAAATAATGTGAATTCATTTTATTATTGTTACTTTGTAAATAATTTTTAAAGCACAAATAGTATTTTTAGTTAATATTCAACTAAGAAATATATTTTGATGAATTAATGGATTTTTTAATTAAATAATATTTTAATAAAATATTATTAATAAATTACTTTTTATTTAATATAAATGATCGTATAATTTTTCTGAATACAATTTTAATTTTTATTAAGGTTTGAAAGCTGTTTTTGTCAAAACCCATGAATTTTCGATAAATGTCGGTTTTAATTTTAAAATTAAAAATTCACATATTTAGAAAATTATTTATATAAAATGAATATTATTTTTGGAATTAGGATGTCGAAATTATCCAATGGTGAACTTTTCATAATTTTCTGAGACAGTCAAATTTTTGGGTAAAAATTAAATATCGTTTAAATATATAATGTGTTTTAAGACGTCATAATGACCCAATAGTGATGTAATAAAATAATATAAAAATTATTTTCAGCCAATATATTTTTTAACACTAAAATAATGTGATTTTATATTTGTTTTATTTATTTTACAAAGCTTTAGTGGACCCTCCAAGACTTATAAAACATTTTGTCTATTTAAAGTGTTATCATTGAGAGTGTGACTCACCTCCACATAAGCAACCCTATTATTTTAAAAGGTTCTGCCTTTGGAATCATAAAATATTATTTTACACTCCCATTGGGAAAAAACCATGGGAAAACCCTTGGTCTGGTTTTTGGGTTTGATTAGTTTAATGTGTGGTGTCCCAAACCTAAATAATAAAGAATTCCCTCTCCTTTCCTATATAAACTCACCCAAGATCCCACTTCCTCTTCACTCAAAGACTTTGGAGGTCATCCAACCTCTAAAATCCTATCTCTATAATCCCCCCAAGGTTCCCCAAGCTCCAAAGAAGCCTCTCTCAAGCCTCTCCCAAGCTTTTGGGATCACACTTCCAAGTAAGGGATTTCTTCCATTCTCATTTTCGTCAAATTATCTTTAAGTTATGCCATTTTTTCAATTAAAAATGTTGGGGTATGATTTATCACCTTCCTCATACATCCCTATTTATGTTCGTATGATGGGATACCCCTTTCTCTCTCATTAATTCCTCCCATGTACACCCGTTACCATGCCGAAATTCTGTGAGGGATTTCTCTCTCCTCATTTACATCTTAGTAATTCTTTTGTATTATGCATATAAATTCCATTAAGTTTGTTGGTAAATGTATCTATATGAACACTTACTATCCATTTCATGTAAATATGATGATACACCCGTTTCTCTCTCATCAACCATTTTTTATGAGTTCTTATTTCACGTCGTTATGATGTCGAAATTGCACTATGATTTTCCAAGCCAATGTCATTATATAGTGAATTCCATGACCATTTCTCTTTCAGGGGTATTTAACTTTATGAATATTTACCTATTCGTTATAAATATTCATTTATTTATTCCAAGTCCCTTTATCATGAAATAAATGATTATGATTGATTCCACGTTGTATGATCCATGTGGCACACTTATGCATGAAATGAAATGTTTAAGAAGGATGTGCCCTGATAGCGCTCCAATGCATTGGGTAAAGTATAGTATCATGATACTTCATGTGAAATGAGTGTTGAATTATGATACTTTAATTTCAATGAGGTTTTACTCGTGCTTCACATGAAATGAGGGTTTACTCATGCTTCATGTGAAATGAGCCTTGGCTCATGCTAATTCCATGTTAAGTGTTATTGCCACATTTCCATGTTATGATTATCATGATTTATCATGCCTTTATGTTCATGTTTATATTGTGATCCATTGATATTCCTATTTCCTAACATGTTTTGTAATCTTCATGTTATTCCATTTTTACTCCCTTACTGGGCTTTATAGCTCACCCTTTTCTTATGCATGTCCTCTGTTTATCCCATGCAATGTTAAGTACAAGGGAATGTAGTGGTCATGTAAATGATGTTTTCAATAAGATATTGTGTTCTATGTTTTAAGTTGTTATGTAATATTACTAATCCCAAAATAAACTATACCGCTTGATATTTTATGTTGTATCAAGTGAAGGTTTTACGTAATAAATCATGTTAAGTATGAAATAAAGAGCAGGGTTGTTATAAACACATCACTCATGATACACCCAACATATATATCTTTTCCATGAATTGTATCATCATCTAATTTTGTGATTTGAAACATGTAGTAATAATAATCATGAATTCTAAGGACTATTACACATGATTTCATATAAGAATATCTGATGACATAAAAACATGAGGAATTCCTACTAGGTGGTCTATTCTTATAATCTCTCATCTTAGAGATTACCAAGTGTGAAATTAATGAGAAGCAGTATCAGTAATCACACCTGATAGTCATGTTCTATGTTTCCCATAATTGAAAATTATATTATTATAGAGCTATATTTAATAGGCATTTCAAGGATCTCATCATAGTTTGGGACTGTTACAATCTTATCAATACGATAGATACTCTAGGACATTATTACATTAATATCATACAAAATAATGAAAAATATGTAATAAGATATTTTTTAACATTAAATCATATAATATAAATGTAATCAAAGTATAAATAATTCGTATTATGACACCAACTCCAAAAAACTCTCACTTGGAATACAGAAAGCTATCGATGAATTTCAGTATGCTAGACTTCACATGATAATCATGTTTATAATAAGTCAACACTTTAGTTAAGGGTTCCACCATGTTACCTTATATGGGAATAATGTTCACTATAACCACACCTCTCTAAGAAAAATACCTCAAGATATGATAGTTATGATGTATATATTTCATCTAGTGATGTGACCTTTTCTCTTTTGAAAGATCCATCGCTGCAGTATTATCACAATAATATGTGATGGGATATTTACTGATAGGTAACACATCAAGATGATAGATGAAGTTTCATATCTATACTACTTATTTATCTTCCTTGAAAGACACAATATACTTGGACCATGATGTATAATCTACGACCACAACCTACTTTGAGCTCTTCCAGCTCACATCACCTCCATTCAAAGTGAAGGCATATCCCGTTTGTGATGTCATATTATCTTGATCTGTTTGGAATATAAAATCTATATATCCTCTAATGACTAGTTCCTTATATCCTTCATATACCATGAACATATCCTTAATACACCTCAAATACTTAAGGATAGTCTTGACTATCATCCAATGGTAGCCACCTGGGCCAACTTTATATCTTTCTATATCACTTAAGTTCTAGGAGGCTGGGGGTGAAAAGATTTAACGAAAAAATATTTCAAGTATTAGAGAGTTGAAGAGTCTAAATAAGGATAAATGGAGATTGACTAAACCATCTAGTGCGCAACTATCCTACACTTCAAAAGGCTCACACATGCCCCCATGCATGGATCAAATCATTGGAAACCCCTATGTAAGGTACCTACATGGGGTACCTACACCGGTTACCTAGGCGGGTTGCCTCCTTCGACCAAAGTCCAATATTTTCTTATAAATACAAACCTAGGGATCCTTATTTGAAAGACTATAAAAACGGAAGAAGATTCCAAGATTAGGTCACACAGCCTCTTCACCCAGGTCCCCAAAAGTCCTTCAAGTAGATTTCCAAAATCCAGTAGAAGAGATAATTAAGGGGGATAATAGGATCAGAGTCTCTACATGGTCTGAAATACGAGACACCTATATGGGGAACCCTTTTCCCCTAGTTGACAAACACTAGGACAAAGGTTCCTTACCAAATCTAGTACCTATGTGATACCCTTACAGGGACACACAAGGAGACTCTTGGTACCTATAGTAAGGCCTCACCCAAGTTTCGTTTCCCAGGTGGTCCATTTTTCAAGGAATCTCCATCTCATACAAGACTACCCCTACACAAATCACTTCTTACTCCTCCCAGGTCACCCTACACAAAGTCCCTTCTTCTCACCAAACGTTAAACTGCTTGAGACACCTTCCAAGATATCTTTCAACACACTAATTGTAGGACTCCCCTTCCCTTGGATCCCATGTATGAGGGGGATGAAATTTAAACCTCCACCAAAGTCTCCAAACTTGAACGACTATATTGAGAGATACACCATTGTGTATCCCATTCGGTTTTATGTTACATTGTTCATAGGTTTCCTACACATATCCTACCTAATGGGTAGGGTTTTCAGGGTGTATGCAGTTATATATCCCATATGTCATGAGGACCCCAACCCTGGGTTCAGTATCAAGGATCCCCCAGTCATGAATACTAGGTCTATTACCATGTCCTTTCCTAGTCATCTATAAGACCAGGGACCTCTGACTCTAGGTGGGGAGGGAGAGGATATCTCTTGATTTTACCTTTAGGGTTAATATAATATCCTATTCTCTTCCCTGGAACAAAAAGTGGGGAATCCCTCCTAGATTAATCCCTTGGCCCTTTCTTATGGGACTTATCCATATGGGTAGTTTGATGTGACTATCCAGGATATGAAAACAAGAGAGGATATGGGCACATCAAATCCCTTTCTTATTCTTTTCTCGTATCCCTGACCTCTTCCACCAATTGAAGAAGGATCATGTCATTTTCTATATCTTTTCCTTCCTCTTGTTTCTCACATCTGAGTATGACTCATGTGGTGTTAGAGGTTAGTAATGATCATGAAATTCACACGATCATATGCATGTGTTGGCAGTGAATTTTTTTAGATCTTCCTCTCACCTTCATTTAGAGGGACTCTGTAGACTTGGGTACTCAAATACATGTATCCAACCACCATTTAATCCTCCTATATGGTGCAAGCCTCAAAACCATTCCTCAACCCTCAAAAAGACATATCCTCGATGAAGCTACCAAATGGAATCCTCCTAAATGGTGTAATACACAAAATCGTTCCTTAAATCTCTAAAAGGGACATATTCACCTGCAATAAAAACCTTTAGAGGGCCTCCATGGGTGTGCGGCCTCACAACTGAACTTCGTGATCTTTGGTTCCCATCAATGGGATATATAGGAAGCCTTCATGAGGTCTAAACCCAACACCACAAATCAAACCTAATTCTATCTGGGCCACATTCCCAGTAGGGTCGTATCCAACCTGGGATCTCACACTCTTTCTCAGTTCCTTGGGACACTTTAGTACAATTCCCACACCAAAATTTGACTAGTAACCATTTTCTTATATTTAATTCCTGTATGACATTAAACTGCATGGTTTTTTCCTCATCACATGACCTTAAAAGGTATGATGTGTCCCATTAAGTGGCACCGAACTACATGGGTTCTAATTCCTTTCACAAAGATACATAGGAATCCCATCTAATGGGCTCGATAACAACATGAAAATAACTCCCATATCCCTAGATAATGTTAAACTCTAGAGTGACCCACTGTGTGGCTTAAAACCATTATCATAATAATAAAGGACAAAAAATCTCTAATCCGTATATAAAAGGGTGAAATTGATGTAGAACCTCAGATACATATAGATATCTCCATTGATAAAGAACCATGGATACATGTAGATGATTCTAAAATACATATATACTAATAATTTATTTTTAATTCAAGAGTGACCTACATCATAACTGGGAATTAAGTAAGGATTTGTGAACATATCTTATATTTATAAGAGGGTCCCAAAGTAGGTTAAAAATCCCCCCAAAAGGTTATGATGATCTCAACATAACATTCTCTCGACCAATGTGATTTCATAAGTATCATTGGAAAAGTTACCAAAAAATAACATACCTTTATAAAGAAGGTCCATGAGTTATCAAGAATATGAGAGATATTGGGTGTTTCTGGTTCCATGAACAAACCTCATTGGAAAACGTCCAGAAAAAACATGGGTATGTGTGTCTGAAGTGAAGGTCATCCCACCAACACCAAAAAACATAATCCATCCCCACATGGTATTTTTCAATGAAAAAAATGGTGAACCCAACATGAATCCTCAACCAAGATGATGGTGTCTCCCACCTATCAGGCCCCTTTCACTCTCAAAATAAAATAGGTAAAGACAAGATAATAAACTGTGCATGTGTTCATTTGTTGAGATGTTGCATTGATGGGGCTTTCTGGTTTGTGTTTTTCACCTATATTTTAAGAAACATCAACAAGAACTCCCTTAGATCCAAATAGTGTCACACAATTTCTCATAGATGTATGCCTCATATGGGTCCTAGTCTAAACAAAGGACACCATTACCAACCTAGAGTCTTGAAAGTTGGGTCTCAAATGAATTTTTATGGGAGTACCACCAAAATGTACTATCCTAACCCTGTAGGCTACTGGACATGACCTCCAAGTCATGAATACTCACCAGTCATCCACTCAGCAATGACTGGTGGTCTAAATACAGTCATCACCAATCACCATATCTAACTATTGTGGTAGCTTATCCCCATAAAATAGAAATCAAAATCCTTCCTTGTCTTAGGAGGCATATCAAGAGGTCAAAAATTGCCTCACCGAGAAGACACATAGGTCCTTTAAAATAGATCCTTTCATTTTTCATCGCCACCAATGTCATTCAGTAGTGAACCCTCAACATGATGTGGGTGCCATACTCAGAAGTCTATCCTAATTCAACCAGACCTGGGCACGTAATTTAGCCTACCAAGGAAAGATAACAGTCAATAGGTAATAGGGATACACATATATCCTCTCTGGAGAAGTCTACCAAAAAAATACGGTGGAAAACAGTGAGTAGATATAAACACCTAATCGCACCCAGAAATCCTGCTAGTCAATCTCAGTAGAAACCTATGAGCAGGCAAAAACACATGCCCACATTGACCAAGACTTCCAGTAGCCTCATTTGAAAGTATCTAAAGAATACCTCCAGTCAAATTTAGCATCCAATTGTGAGAAAGAACAAACACCTTCCCACATAAATCAAGTCTTCCAATCAAATTCAACATCTGATCGCAAGAAGGCACACACACCTAGACACATTTATCAATCCTACAAGCATCCTAATCTAGAAGAACTCATATAAATAATTCAAAAAGTCATGAAAACAAATAGGGGGAATACTTATACTTATACCCCCACACTTGAGTACTGCTAGTATCCACTTGTAGAAAATATAGGACAAGAGTAGGCACACACCCCTACTCTAGCCACAAAATATAAATATATCCTTTTTCCATCCAATGAAGTTACCAAGAATGTACAGATAATAGTGAAGGGGAAGATGAAAATTCCTTCCCACGTCCTACAAAACTTATAGGATATCATAATAGCAATTTTGGTGGTAGAGGGTTGGATGCACAAATCTATCCACAAAATTGGGGTGAATCATTAACATGTCACTCTGGAGAAGACACATACCTCTGGTCATATCCAAGAGGGTCATGGGCTAAATTCCTCCATGATATGGAGACAACCGAATCAGGTCCATACGCCCATTCCAACTGGAGGTAATCATCCTATTCCAATAGCAACTATGAGTTAGGCACAAACCCCTACCAAAATCCCAGAAACTTGTTGAAAGTTTTTGGTAATGACATGTGATCTAGTCAAACAAGATTCCATACTAAAAAATTTCTTTCCACAAAAAGTGCCCTTGGTCTCTCACAAGAAGAAATCCAAAAATAAGCCTCATCATAGATAACTAGAAAATGAATAATCGATCTATGATCTCACTCTACTTAATGATGGAGCTCTTGAATCCCTCATATTCTTATCTAAGGATTCTCAAGATCCTACTCTCCCACTACCAAATTATAGGAGTAGTAGTAGTAATTATAGAGGTCCTTTCCAAACACCTCGCCATGAAGGATTGCTTCATATCTAGAATCTGATCGATCTTGAGAGATCATATCCTAATGAGATCCATGGTATACCTCATCATGGCCAGAGGATCAAAACACAAGAAGGTATTAACCTTACTATCATCCACCCTAAAGGTCCTCCCAAGGTTATACACTGTAGGAAATATCCTTATAGTCAAATATAAAGCTATGATGGTAGTCCTCCCCATAACAACATTTCACTTCATCAAGAAGGTCATACCATTATCGATTTAATGATGAGAAATCCCTCCTACCATGAGGGACTTATGAAAATGAGTCCAGTTATGTCTGATGGATTTTCATTGAAAAGAAAAATCCTTTCTCAACTAGAAGAAATCCCAAGGTGATGGACACTATTTGAACCACCCTTAGATCACCTGCCTTCCAATGTAACAGAGGAAGTCCCTACCGATCTTTCTATTTATAATATGGAATTCAGGAAACTTCCACTTTGGTTGGACCAGGTTGAGGAACCTCTTACAAAATATGAAGAATGCATGTTAAACATGAGGATACAGTTTTCTAAAGATGGCATACCAGTCATGTTCTTGCCTTTAGACACCCCCAGTGAAAAATTCTAAAGGAATTGTTGGAATATTGTGTGCATGACATTTTCCTCGATATATGGAACACTCTTCGTCACATTATATAAAACGTATTACCTTAAAAAAAATATTTAATCCACACCAAGGTAATAGAAGGAATACACCACCAAATTGACTTGATGTAACTCCTAGTTACACACTTCCCAAAAGTGGGGAAATGGAAAATATCCCTTCATCATGCATGTTTTAGCACATAAAAATAATTGTGTTATTTTATATCATATGCCCCATCTAGTGTTCATCTCATAGAATAGGGTGAACATGGAATGTTTCATTTCACCATGCTCCCCAATCAGAAAATATCACCAAATGTGACATCATGAAATTTCATAGCCTTAAGATATATCCAATAACTGGACTCTGTTTATATTATATGATACAATAAACAAAAAAACTTGTCCAACTCTTACAAACATCAGTCTATAAGAGAGAATACATGAGAAGAATCATTCATAAAGAATATAATAATATCAAGAGAGCCTCATAATTGAAGGGAATTCAATCACCAGATAGCACAAATTTCATAGATAATGCAATTGTATTTGGAATTAGGTGGTTCATTTGAAAATTGTGTAATGCACCCAACCCATGTTTGAACAAGACTGTAAAATAAAGAAGGCATCCATGATATTAAATTCTAAGAATTATCAATGAGAAACCCCAGCACGTATGTCTAGGAGAATTTTTAGCACAAATTTTGAGGTCAGCAAAAAATTCTCTAAATGTTTTGGAAATAGAATGGAAGTATCCCAAGAATTCAAGGATCAGGATGTTTTACCACAAAAACATCATCCTTAGTGGAATTAAATCTTCTAACGATTATGGGGAATTTTTTAAAACAAATCCTCCCATTGTATCCCATCCTATGATATGGTATCCTCATTGGGAACATGCAAAAAAAATTGTGGATATTCCCTTTATATTACCATCTTTAAAACAACTCCAAGTGAACCAATAGATGAGAGGATAAGGCCTCATGGGGGTGAAAACAAAGGAAGTCTCCCAAATATACTGATGAAATACCTACAATGAATTACACATCAGTGAATGTCATTAACACCATTCTTACAAACCCTTCAAAACATGAGGCCAATACAGAGGAATAAAAGGAGTAAGTTTTATTTCATAATATGGTCAACACAGAAACTATTGAAGAAGGTGTGTGTACCTTGAACCAGAGTCTTACTTTGAATTTGGGCATTCCCTTAACCAATCCATTACTTCCTCTTTATAGAGAATCCACCAAAGGAAATGTTAAAGGTAAGTTTATGCCTCACCCACCTCCCTAAAAGGTTAAACCACATAAACTCAAGGAAAGATTCTCTTGGAAAGAGGAAGAGATGAACTAATTTGAGAAGACTCTGTGTAGAACTACTTTGTATAAATATTCCAAATAGATATGTTCTATAGAAAAATACTCAACTCACAGTCACAAATAGCATGACTCAATATAGAGGGTTTGTCGTAGAAACAAAAATGAAGCCATAACATCTGATCAATGAAGGATATCGAAGAAAAATATATTTGGATCCCACAATAGTAGATTGTGAGTTACCTCTATTAGGGATACAACAAGAATAGGGCCAGGAACATCCATACAGACATATCCCCATGGGTTACCAATGGTAGATACTGACAAGGCCACCATAGTTGGCCCTACCTTTTTTCCCATGTTCAAGGTCATGTTCGTCCATACATTCTTCAAGGGTTCATAAATACTATTGAATCACTAACGGATCTATTAGAAGCTATGGAGGAGCGATGTGTGTTGGTACAACCAAAAAAGAAACCTTACCCTGAATGGTTGAAATGACCCCTCCCCCATAAAACTTTGGAAACCCTACATTTCTAATTTTCAATGGATAAGGGGACTCATATAATCATTTGACACATTCTGTGTCCCACTAAGATCCCATTATGGGGACCCCTATATGACAGGAAGTAGTGAAACTCAGGTTCTTTGTGAAAACACTACAAGGGACAACCTTTTTATGGTACATTAGTTTTCTAGTATGGTCAATTATAGGATGGAAGATCTCCATCAGAATTTTATCTTCCAATTCAAATCAATGATGAAAAATAAAATAGTCATCATCCTATCAAACTAAAAATATTGCAAGAATGAGAGGTTTTTAGATTTCATTTATCGATGGAAGGGGTTGACATACACCTTTATCCTACAACTTTCTTAATAAGATTTATTGTTCATATTTATTGAGAATCTTCATGATGAGTTGTGCACGCCACTCATTCTGGTGAAATACATAGGAGGGTTTTGTGATCTTACTACAATTTCTCAAAGAATGGAAGACTCCATAGCACAAACTAATGCTAACTCTCAATTAATTCCATCAGAAAAAGAAAATAGAATAGGTAAAGTATAGTTTTCCACCATTATACTTAAGTAGACCCCCACACCCACTCCAACTCCAAAGCCCATGCCATATCATGAGGTCCCCCTCCAGGGAGTCAAAAACAACTCCTGCCTCATTAGGATGAGAAAAGGGAGAAAATTTGAAAATAGTTTGAGGAGATGAAAAAAAATTATTCTTTTTTAAAGGAGAAATTCTTAGACAACTTTATCTTGGCATTGGAGAACAACTTGATCAGGTTTCCAAAGCCCAACAAGCCCAACCAAGATGGTGTTGAAGATCACCTAAACTATTTCCCCTTCCACTAAACATTGGGTCACACCATTCATGAGTTTTTTTTCAAATACATCCTATATAAAATGGTGGAATTTGGGAAAAAGTAATTGGGAAAACCACCCACACCGGTAACATGTGTTTCTTACACAAATATAGAGGATACTGAATGGTGAGAAGTTAAAAGCAAGGGTACTCATAAGTTAAAGGATTGGATGCTCAAAAATATAATCAATCAGCCTCATGATATCCTCCAAGCATAGTTGAAGCAGCCAACTATACCCCTAGTTTCTTCTACTATGACACATCTGACTCCATCGATTCCACAGTCCTCTGAAATCTAGTCTTTAAAGAGACTACATGGTTGAAAGATTGGGAAGAAAACAAAGGAAGATGAATATGTACCAAGGACAAAGTTTTCTTTGTCTATATCAGATGTCATGTATTTAGTCCCAAAATCATGGGCTCTACCCCGCCAAATGTATCATTAAGAATCAAACTTTCAAATAGATTCCTCATCATATGAGGAGTTTATCCTTGGTTCCATTAATTTTATTCACTTAATTGATCCATTCTTAAATGATTATTATGACTATGAAAATGAATTACCTACATTTTATTGAATAATTAGGGGAAGAAGCCACTAGATCCAAGGATAAAGTGGAAGACATGGTCGTTCCAGAAATCAATACTTAAACCATGTCCCTGCTCGAACTATCTACATAGATGAAACCCATGGGAGAGTCCTCAAATGGGATCATCAAGAGAAAGAAAGTTCCCCCACACATTCCAGGCTTCACCCTGACCCAATCATTATAGAATATCGATTATAGGGGACATCATATCCCAGTAAACATTGATGCATAGGCATGACTAGTAGAATTAATCCAACAAGGAGATATGAACCTTCAACTCTTATTCCAAGTGTTGATCCACCTACATCAATTACTTTAGTTCCTAAAGTTCCTAGAAAAGTGTATCCCTGTGATGGGAAGTGCAGACCTTTAGCTTAGACATATGAAATTTTAAAGCAATTATCGACGGTGCTAGCCAAGTTTTAAATCCTGGATGCATTGAGTCTATCAAAAAAACTATAGAAAGCACTCGTAGAGGATTTTTCAAGACCTTAAGAATTTGAGGATAAATTTGTTTCTTCAAACATATATCATGAAAATATAAATCCTACAGAATGTCACATGATCATATCTTTCATAGATCAGGATTAAGATATCATTATACAAGGACACATCGGACCTTTGTATGTATCTGGAAGGATAAATGACATTGATATATGATGATATTTCATTGAAAACAGATTAGGAGTAAACCTCATTCTATTCTAAAAACTTCATAAACAAGGTTACAATGATTCCTGCTTTTCCCCCTCCACTCTAATGCTACATGGTTATGATAATAGAGATAAAAATCCTCTCTATGAAATAAATATCAGGACTCATTTTAGGGATCTTGTATCTAACTCGTAATTCTTATTTGTTCGACAAGATATGGCCTTCAAAATTATTTTGGGAATTCCTTGGTTACATCATAATGTGGCTATTCCATCCTCATACAACCAATGCCTCAAATATTGCATTAATGGTAAAATTGGAAAATTTCATGGGTAAAATCCCCATTTAAATCATGCAAATCTAAATACAATAAAGATGGATTTTACCATAGGGAAGGTAAACAACCCATGGTTGATGATTTTGCTTGAATCAATTCCCCAAATAGTCTATAGATGACTCGAACGAATCCCTTCAAGTAGCTTACTACAGAGCATGTACTAACCATCAATAAAATCGAAGAGGTGGGTCTGAATTTGAGCATATATTCAGTGAATCCCATGATATCATTAGTGAAAATTGAACCCAGAAGAACTATATAATTCATCGACTCTCCATACAGTGAAGAAATCTTAAGCGATAATGTCCTCATTCCATACCCAAAGTTTAAAAAACCACTACCTCATCAGTTGGCTTAGAAGAGGTTGTCACATCACTAATAGAAAATGAATATGTTCATTCTATGTTCCTTTCCTTCCCTTCAGAGCTTCAAAATGTCCATGCATCGTCATTTAGGTCGGAAGTAGTAACTCCAGCTTTCGAATGTTGAAATATTGACTCCTACCCTAAATTTGGGAAATTTTACTTATCCCTTAATTACCCAAAGAACAAGGAAGAGGTGGAAGAGGAGGATCAGGAGGAAGAGGAAGTGGAATAATACCTTATGGATTCCCCTCTTGCATTTGAGGAAGGTTTCTCTACCATCGTTGATGAACTTAGAGAAATAAATATAGTTATATAAGAAGATTCACATCCCACTTTGATCAATGCTGACATGAATTCCTAAAAAAAGAGTTATATACCTCCTTCCTAAAGTAGAATTAGTATGTGTTCACCAAGGATTACATAGATATTTCAAGACTCAATACCGAGGTGGCCACTCACCACTTGGACTTTCATGGAAACCACCGGGGATATAAATAGGCAGCAAGAAGGACACACCCAACTCATGCCTTCAAAATTGAAGATGATGTGGACAAGATTATCAAGGATCAACTCATCCAGAAAGTTCAGTATCCAAAATAGATGGCCAAAAATGTCCCGATAAAGTAGAAGAATGTGAAAATTAGGGTTTGTATCAAATTTAGAGATCTCAACCTGAATTTTCCAAAATATGACATCCCATTTCAAATCATAGAGCTACTAGTTGATGAAATAGTTGATTATCAAGACCTCTCCTTCATGGATGGCTATTAAGGGTATATGTAAATCTGAATGGCCCCATAAGATGAATAATCCATCACCTTTAGGGCCCCCAAAGTAATATTTTATTATTATGTAATGCCCCTTGGCTTGAATAATTCTAGTGCCACATACCAATCTCCCATGCACCATATATTAAACCCTTCCTAGAGAAGTTTTTTAAATGCTACATTGACGATCTATTGGTTAAGTCCTGATATCATTATGATAGCCTCGCTGATCTTGATACCATCTTTAACAAACTACAACATCATATCTTAAAAAAAACCCTTGAAATGTGATTTTGAGGTAACCTTGTGAAAATTTCTCATCTTTATCATACTATATTGTTTAATAGAAGTAGACCTTGAGAAGACAAAAGATATCCATAGTATGTCATCACCTTGAAACCAGAAAATATTTTAGTGGTTTACAAGGACACCTTTTCTACATTTGGTGCTTTATTTCCAACCTCACAGGCAAGTGCTTTCCCTTCACCAGGTTGATAAAGAAGGGGGTCACATATCAGTGGACCAATGAATGTCAAGAAGAATTTGACAGTATCAATAAATAACTTTTGAGTACACCAATTATAATTCCACCCATTGAAGGGAATCCTCTCATTTTTTTGTGACATCCATAGAGAAATAATTGGGTACTTACCTCATGAAAAATAATGACATTGAAAATGAAAAAAACCTTTATTATCTTAGTTGAACCATGATCAACAATGAGACTCGTTATTCATATATCAAGAAGATCTTCCTAACATTAATATTATCAGTTAAGAAACTAAGGCACTACTTGCAACACCATGAGGTCCATTTGGTCACCCACAATAACTCAGTCAAATATATCCTCATTTGTCCTATGTTGAAAGGAAATTTGGAACAATGGGTGGTTATTCTATAGTAGTTTGACATACAATTTTTTCCTTAAAAAGCGGTGAAAGGCTAGGCCTTCTAATATTTTCTGATAGAACACCTGTCTACAGAAACAATGTCATTGGATACTGAATTCCTAGATGAAGAGATATTTTCTATCCATGATATCCCCTATATATGGGAAATGTATTTTGAAGGTGCATCCATAAGTCTAATAGGAAAGATAATGGGAGACCCTGAGGTCAATGAATTAGGGATAGGAGTTGTATTTATCTCTTTAGAAAAGGAAATTTTTCCTTACTCCAACCTATTTTCATAGGGATGTACAAATAAAGAGGTAGAATATGAGGCCCTTATAGTAGGCATAGAGCTAGAACTCCAAATATCTATGGTCAGCTAGAGGCTAAATGTGATTCAAATATGGTAATCAAATAGATCCATGAAGATTATAATATTAGAAAATAAGTTCTAATACCCCTACATGACTATGTATGAGGGTTAATGTCAGATTTTTCCTCGAAGCCAACATTGAAACACATCCTAAGATCATAGAAATCAAAAGTATATGCATTGGAAAATGAAGCTACAAATTTAGTATATACAAATTGGGATGAAATAGTTATCAACATAATGCACCACCAAATGGAGTCTCCTTTCACACATGACAACATGGAAGAGATCAATGAGGTCAATCTCATTCCTGAACCACATAGTCCCATGACTAGTTGGATTAAACCCATTGTGGACTATCATTAAAATGGATTTCTCACTTTAAATAGATCTTGAAAAGAGAAGAATCAATGATGAGTGCCCAACATTCCTCTTTATAGCATCCTAAATTACCAAAAATCCCTTTATAAATAAATATTTTATGTATTTCTACTAAAATTATTTGACATAGAAGAGACTCTTATTATCATAAAATAAGTATATATGGGAGCTTGTGGTTCCCAATATTCAGGGTTCTAGATTTATAATCAAGTTTGAAGGCTTGGATACTTCTAGACTTCAATGATGTAACACTTCACATAATTTACTAGGAAATGTCATTCCTTCCAAGTGCTTGACAACTTCTTAGATCAACCCCTAGAGTTGATACATACAACAAAATACTCATGGCCATTCTCTATATGAGGGATGAATGTTATAGGACTATATCCTCTAGATATGTCCAAGAAATTCAAATACATATTAACTAATACTGACTTCTTCTCTAAATGATCTAAGGTAATACCCCTCTAATAATTTAGGGCCAAAATCATCATCAAATTTGTGGAAGGAAACAGCATTACCAAATTTGGTGTCCCTCATACAATACTAATAGAAAATGATGAAAATTTCTATTCTGATGATTTGGATAAGTTGTATCAGAAATATAATATCAAATCCAACCACTCATCCCACTATCATGTAGTATACAATGGACATATAGAGGTATTAAATAAGACCCTATCAAACATACTCCTGAATATGGTGGATAATGATAAAAATTCTTCGACTGACAAGCTCTTACATGCCTTGTGGGCTAACTGAAATACCACCCGTACTTTCACATGGTCGAACTCGTAGTCACTCGTATATATAAAAATTGGGTACAACTGCGAAAGCGGCATACGACGCAAGGAAGAAAATTACATTAAATTGTAAGCCTGAGGACTTGACCCCGCGACCTGCCCCTCGCCCCCCAAACCCTTACCACCCCACCACCAATGGTGGGGCTTCCCTCGTATATAGAATATAAGTAGTCCTTCATATTTAGGTTCAATTTCTATCACTCCATTTTTTCATATGTGATCAACTATCCATAGATGACTAGTACCAAAAGTACTAGATGAATTGAAGTTACTCGATGAGAAAAGATTTCATACCTTACATCACCTAGAGGTCCATCAAAATTGATTACCACTATATTTTAAAAATATGGTTTGCATTTATTTTTTTTCTACAAGGAGAATGGATACTAGTCCTTAGGACTCCAATGATACCATAAAAAAAGTCTCCAAATCTTTATCCAAAGGGGTAGGGACCTTATTCCATACACAAGGTTCACTCTAATGGATCTTATTCCTTGATCTTGATGGATGAAGAGATCATTATTTCTCCTACTAATTCAAGGTTTCTCAAAACGTAATTTGTATGATAAAAGAGCGATACGTCTATATTGCATGAAGTTAAACTGTGCAACCGGTCTTTTTCATATGACCTTAAAAAGAATGACATTTTTTCCATGTCGTAAGATGATAAACTACATGACACTAGTGTCCTTATTACATGAAATTAATTTAAATATCATTATGATCTTGTATGCATGATCTTAAAAGTAACACTATATGGTCCATGTTTTATGACCCAAAACTAAAAAACATCATGGTCCAAGCTATAATAATTTAAACTACATAACCTAATGTCTAATATACAAGACATAAAACTGTATAGAAATTTCCTTTCCGCCCAACATAAAACTGCATGGTTCACATCGTTATTTTATGATGTAAAACTATGTACAATTTCAATATATGATTGAGAAAATTACAATATTCAGTGCTGGTATCCGACCACACATTTTTAATAACTACATGTGGCTTGATTCCTTCCACCACAAGATACATAGTCATGTCTATATCTCCAATCATTGGTCAAGCCATAATATAAATGCCCCCTCCCTGTGTATAGGACATACCTACACATGGATCCTTTTTAAGAACTAAATATGGATTGATTCTCCCTATAATAAGATATATAGTGATTTATGGATCTTACATCCTAGTCTATTAACCACAAAATCATAATGCCCCTATCCTTCATTTTTATCACCTTTGTGTGGTGGAAGAAACCTTTTTTTCTCCTAGTTTCTTACACCGAGTATAGATAACATAGGATTAGGATTTTCTTAGTAAATTATTACCCACATGATCGAGGAAAATAAATTCACATTGAGGTTACTATGGTCTCAGTCTCAATACCTTAAAAGGAACAGCAGATGTCTTTACAGCATGGCTTAAAACTGCAAGGTTTCTTAAGAACTATGTATGGATTGATTCTCATTCCCACGAGATATGTAGTAGTTCATAGATCCAACATACTGGTCTAGACACAATATGGGAAATTCCCCATCTCACTTATGTTTGATTTAGATCTTTGTAAGAGGATCAAATATGGGTTCTCAACCCATTAGTGATCCCATATTCAAAAAATCCCCTTCTCTAAAAAAGAATTCAAAAATCATGGGGAATATTTCCTTAATAACTACATATGACTTGATTACTTATCCAAATAGATACCTTGTGATTTCCAGGTCCTATATCCTAGTCCAGCCATAATATTCCTTTTTCACATTGAGGGACCTTCATCCTTATCATATGATATTAAACTGGATGGATAATGTCCATGTTGTGTGACTTTAAATTGCATGGTATCTCAAGAAGTATGTGTGGATTGATTATTATTCCAATAATATATATATTGATTCCTAAAGCTCATGTCACGGTCCCAAATATGGGGTAAAGAAAAATTCCCCTCTCCTATATACAAACACATATCTATATAGGAGATCTTAATTTAGGTTCTCTCATTTAGGGGCCCATAAAGTAAATAGAAATGTACCCTCCTATATATGAGTCAGATCTATGAAAGGGTCTCTACACTTCATCTCCAATTTTAGTTCAAATGCTTCCTTTATGCTCAGATGTATTCCTTCTACACTTCATACTTCTAATCTAGGACAATGTTGGATCTTTAAAATCTTTTTCTAGCTGTCAACAATAGAATGTCTGATACCTGGGTACACCTTTTCCTAACTATGTAGTAATAATTCCCTATGGTATTTCTATAATTATCCCACAAAAAAATTATTTTATCTAGAGGATTCCACTATTTTACTATACAGTAATATGCTCGAGTTGGATTTTCATAAATTCACCCACAAAAAGGGTTTTTCAACCAGCAACACACTCATCCTTGAGAGAAGCATCTTCTATCACCAAAATCCTCAATGAAATCATGTTAGAACCCACTATTCTACCCTGGTCCATGGTCACCCTTCGCATGCTTTTCCCATGTCACTTCTCCCAATCCAATAAACTCCAAGATCTTGGTTTACAATTTCCTCCCTCATGTACAAAGTATGCCAAAACAAACTTGGTTTGGTAGGTGCCACATTACCCATCATTTCAACAATACTATGGTCGTAGTCATAGGACCGAAAACTATAGGCATCATATCATCCTCATTACACAATGTTAAAATTCATGATAATTCCTAACACCAATACTTTAAACTTCATGGTTTTCCAAAACTATATATGGCTTGATTCTCATTCAAATAAAACATGTAGTAACGCCCAAAACCTATGTTTCAGGCCCAAAATAAATAAAAAATCCATATCGTTTCCTACATTTGGTTCAAACGTACATAGTAAAACTTTTTCCCCATTCTTGGATAATATTTACTTGAAATTACCATTCTATATTCAGGCACTTTCCTTACACAAACCAAACTATATGTTCAAGGAAATCTAAATCTTCATAAACTTACTCCGGCCGTCAGCAATAGAATGTCAATATCCTGAGGAAACCTTTTTCAAACCATGAAGTAATATTCCCTAGTTTTCTTTTCATAATCCATCCACTAAAAAATGGCATATAATCTAGAGGATTCAATTGTTTACTTATACAGTAATACACACCAATCTGTTTTGTATAATGTCTCCCGCAAAAAGGGTCTGTCAATAATGGCACATTCATTCTCAAGAGAGACCTATTCTATCTTCATAATTTCATTCCTCTAAATCAATATTCAAATTCAGAAACCCTAGATTACAGATTACAACCTTCCCCCTTCATACTTGAAAATGATAGCACATTCTCATAAATATTACCATGAAATGGAGAATCACTAATCCCTCATACTACCACAAAACTGGGAATTCCTGGCTCCACCGTTTATCAGCGCTAACGAAAAAAGCGCTGATAAAGGTACCCCCTTTAACAGTGCTTTTTTTAGCGCTATTAAAGGGTGCCCCTTTATCAGCGTTTTTTTAGTATCGCTGATAAAGGGGGTCTTTATCAGCACTGATAAAGGGTCTAATTCCAAAAATAATAATTAAAAATATATATTAATATTTAAATATATAGATATAGTTATATTGATAAAAATATAAATTATATTTTTTAAATATAATTTTAGATATATTTTAGATAAGTATAAATATACAGTTACAATTAATATATAAGATATTTAGTGAAAATGGCTTATAAAAAATTAAAAAAAATATTTTTAATTAATAGTTTTCTAATTATTATGGAGTAATAGTCATTTAATAACAATTTTAAGACTAAAAAAATTAAAAAAAAGATCCAAAATATGTTGAAAACGAAACTCGAACTTCAAACGGCCATAACTTTTGATCTGGGTGTCCGTTTGAACTCTACCACATATCAACTCGAAGCATGCGACGAGTTCTACGTCGCTGGGTGACCTTAGTCAAGGTTTTTTCGAGGCCAAAAATGGACCATAAGGCCTACAAAACCAAGTTTTTATTCGGGGTACCCTTATTTTTTAACATTTTGTGGATTTTCCGCCTCGTTTAAGGTGGTATTATTGGATTTTTTTGGTGGGAATTGAATTTATTACAAGGTATTACATTAATATTGATATTATTTCATTGAAATTTCATTGTTTTTTATAATGCACTACTATTTATAATCAAATATATAACAATATATACATATTGTTTATATATTCACACATAAAAATTTAATTATAAATATAAATAATAAAATATATTTACATATAAAATATATTAGCTTTATCTAAATAATAACCAATATCCATTTTATTTAAAATACAAATAAATGAATATTTATATACCTATATATTAATCTAACTATATATATATATTAATATAACTACATATATATATTAATATAACTATAAATATATATATTAATATCACAATAAATATATATATATATATTAATATAACTATATATTTATATTCATATAACTATATATTTATATTCATATAACTATATATTACTATACGAATAAATATAACTAAATATATATATATAAATAAATAGATATATAAATAAATAGATATATCACTAATAGGAGAACAAATCAATATAGGGGAGTGGCAAAGGCTTCAGGCGCGCATGTTGGAGGTCTCGAGATCAAATCTGGGTGGAGGCATGGATGTGTGCACATGGGTGATTATGGGGCTAGTGCTGATAAAGGGTGGAGAGGTGTGTGTGAGGAATTGGAGGGGGAAATAGAAGTGCTTTAAAAGGGAGGCTCAAGCGCTATAAAATCCCCCCCCCCCCCCCGATTTGCAGGATTTTTTTAATTTTTTTTAATTTTTTAATTTTCTAACTTTTATCAGTGGTTTTAAAAAATCTCTGATAAAAGGGGTCTTTTATCAGCACTAAAAAGAAAGCACTGATAAAAGACCCCTTTATCAGTGCTTTGTTTTAGCGCTGATAAAATACCCCTTTTATCATCGCTTTTTTTTAGCGCTGATAAAAGGGGTATTTATCAGTGCTTTTTGGAGCACAGATAAAGGGGACCCCCCCCACTTATCTTCACCGTCATTTATAGCTCTTTTCTAACACTGTTAAAGGTCATTTTTAGCATTGATAAAATCCGTATTGGTAGTAGTGTCAGTCATAGCTAAAGGACCGTAATCTATAGCTCCCAATTTCCTTGTTGTATGAAATTTAATTTTATAGCATAACATCCTAGCCAAAATATGTTCAAATTTATAAAAACTTCCTCACTGTAAGACATAAAATTTCATGGTCTGTGTTCTGGTTGTGTGAAATTAAACTGCATGATACGCCAACCCTTGTTAGAGAGGGGAATTCCCCCCCTGATTTTGGTCATTTAATAGAAATTACCAACCTTAACATAATAAAAATTCATGTAGCATTAGTTTTCCATTCATGGAAAATGCTAATATAGATGCTCCCTTCATCCTCAAACACCTTCCCTTAGCAAACCACCCTTTATGATATTGAGAAATTTGAATCTTTACAAACTTCCCAACCATTGGTAATAGAATTTCAAAATTATTGAGGATAACTTTATCTGACTATGCAGTAATATTCCCTAGTTTAATTTTCATAATTTTCCCACTAAAGGTCTTATCACCCAGAGGATTTTACTATTTGACAATGCAATAATATTCCCCAGTTGGATTTGTATAAGTTCTCCCACAAAAAAAGGTTTTTCAAATGGTGTTACATTCATCCTTAAAAGAGAACTCATATATTTCCATAAGAATTGACAATATTATGATGAAAAATTCTTTTCAAACTTGGTCTATAGGCATTCCTCACATACTTGTCTCGCATCATATTTTAAATCCAAGAATCACAAAATCCTGAATCAAAATTCCCCTTCATGTATCTAAAGAATATAATAACATAATTCGCTAACAATCCTTATCTGGGATATCACTCCAAAACTCATGGTTAAAACTTTTCAACATAAAAAACTAGTCGTACTAGTCTATCTTGTAAGAATTTAAACTTCCCACACACACAAATACATAGTTCTCACCAGGTTGAAAACCCATAAAGGGAACCCTGGGTAAAAGTTGAGTCTCAAATCACAAGATCTATTCTCTACATGGTTTAAGAAATAATTCATAAATTAAAAGATAAGAGGCATAAAAAATTTAATCTAAAAACCCATAAATGGAGGACTAAGAAAAATCCAAGTATCGTCCTCTAAGACTTCTTCATATCAAACTTAGGCATAAATTAGGGAAATGATACAAACAACACAAATTTCGAAGGGTATTCCATGTGACCCTGGAAACATCCGAAATATGCTTTCTAGGTATAAAGACCTAGAAAAAATTAAAGCACTACCCTATCCCTATCTTTAAAATTATAACGATTATGATGAAGACAGGAATTTAGAAAAAGGTTATTGGAAACAAAAAACCTTTTCATTTATGTTATAAAATGCATAGGAACTTCCACATTCTAGAGTCTCTCAACCAATTTTTATAGGTGTTCCTTAACATAGTCTTCGAGATATTGAACTATGGCTCGAGAAAGTTCCATAGCTTTTCAGAACCTATCTAGTTGTGTGGAAATGGCCTCCTTAACATGATGAATCTTCTTTTTCTCCATAGTTATAGAATCCTCACCTTGTGTTGAGATATTATTCCAGGAATGATGTATTTGGAATATCTCTATAAAGAACCTAAACCTAGTATCCCAAATTAGATGGTTACTTTATTACATTGGCATAATATACAAGTAATCACAACCCAAAGGATCGAACAGTTTAGTAGTTTTTGAGAAATAGATAAATACTTGAACCATTCATTATAATTGAAACAATAATATAAAACCTATCAATTCCATTTAGAACATCATTAATCCCTTATCTTATACCTATATATCAATAATAATAAACATATTGGTAACCTGGGGAAAAATAAAACATAAGGAAGTGGTGAGATCATATCCTCAGTAAGGGTTAAGTACAGCAGAATCTATCTTAAATAAGAAATAAACATTACAGAAAGTTAAATAACTGAAACACATTCCATTTAATCAATAACTAATAATTAAATAAATCCATAGATAAAATCATAGTAAAAATATCATGGATAATAACAACTAAAATCATAATGAAGGAAATGCTTAATTATTAGACGCTATGATCTCAACCATCATGGTATCTCTACCACCAATACCTTTCAAAGATGGATTAAAACTAATGGATACAAATTGATTAGGTTTTTAAAAATTTATCTCTACTATCAAGAACTTTCATAAGATAATTTAAAACTACAGGGTACAAACCGATTAGGTTTGGCCAACTGATTTGTATCATGAGACCTACCAATGCATTGAGGGACTATTTATAACCAGGCCCCACCCATGCCTTGCATGTCCAAATAATTCCTCATATGAAATGGTGAAACATAATCAATATATACATTTGTGTTTAACTTATCATATGAAATGTAAATAAATTTCCCCATTCAGTAAACATAATCATAAACCATCTAGAGAAATATATTGGGTGGTATCAAAATAGAACATCCCTAGTCGAGGTGATCAATAACCATTTAATAACATATGTAATATGGTATCATAAAAAATAAACCTCAAAGAAGAATAAGATTCAAAAAAATTTGTTGACATATATAAAAATACTTTAAATTGTATCTTTGAAATAATATTTAGTAAAATACCCTTTTTAATTTAAAAATCACATATGTTTAAAAAGTCATGAAATTATAAAATAAAACATTTTCATTGAAGATTACCTTGTAAAATTATAAAGTATGACTCAAAACATTATGGTGTCATGATGGAGGGAAAATTTTCTTAATCCATATAAGTTAAAAAAACATTTCATCCATATTTTTTTCATAAAAATATTAAAGAAACTTCTTTAGAAAATGAAACAAAAATATCTTCCAAAAAAATTTATAAAAATTCAAACATGAGAGAAAACAACTTTAAACAATCATA
Source organism: Viscum album (assembly GCA_963277665.1). Lineage (NCBI taxonomy): Eukaryota > Viridiplantae > Streptophyta > Magnoliopsida > Santalales > Viscaceae > Viscum > Viscum album. The sequence goes on along the minus strand of OY728134.1, from coordinate 570,372,514 downwards.
GTAGAATAGTAAAAACATTTTTTGAAAAAAGTTTATAAAATATATATATGGAAGAAAAATAAAGTTTTAAGGAAAACATTAAAAAGATAATTTTCTTTAAAATAAAACCCCTTATAAATATCATATCATTAAATTGAGCATTAATAAAATGAATAAAATTTGTGTAATCAATGTGAATCCACATAAAACTAGTGGAAATAAAACATAAGATATTAAAATCAGTTTCAAAAGTAAGCTTATTATGACATAATCAAGTAAGTATAAGTTTAACCTAAATAATATAAATAGGGTTAATAATTCCATTACCACTATGTAATTAGTTGAATAGTATGTCCCATAAAAGTAATAATTATCAAATGAATCATTTAATATCATGAAGATAATTATATTAATGATATGATATATCAGATGGTGTTATATACACCACACACAAGAAATAAGTGTTGGATAATGAATATATCACAAAAATATAATAAAAAGTCATTTCAAACATAATATTAGCGCGACATGATCAATAATTATAAGTTCTACCCAAAGAAAGTATATTGGGTTGAGAAAGGTTTAAGGAATGTTATTAATTGATTACAGAACCAAATTCATATTTATACAACATTTTATGATACTTTTATAACATATTACCACCCTTTCATTAATAATATTTCATTATTTTCATTATTGTAGGTGTGTTCGTTTCATGGTTTCAAGGTCAGTTCACCTGTGTAAAATTATGGATATTCTTGTAAAATTGAGGTAGAACTCCAAAAGTTAAATGAAATTTTTTTAATTCTCATAAATAATTTTAAATTGTCCCATATATCATTTTTATTTCTTATATGAGGATGATTCATTTTATAAAAGTTAATGATAAAAATTTAGTTTATTTTGGCGGTTTTTTCGACCATCACTAACTAATTTTGTTTTATTTAATATTATGTATATATATTTGTTACAGAATATAAAATACTCTATAATATACTTATTACAATATTATTTAACCATAATAATACTTTTATTACTATCCTTTAAGGTGGTAATATAAAATGAAGAATCATTATCCATGGAGACGGTTAACCGATATAACTTGGACAATGGTTTTGTTTCCTTGAATAAGAGGAGGTAATAAATGGGATGGATATAAAATATTATATTATAAATATAATATTATTGTATTTATATTATTCTTGAGGTATTACTCCGTTTTTTATGAAGGAGGTGAGGATATGGTAGAAAACTAAAAGAAATTAATAGAGGTTGTTTGAGAAAATTACCTCTTGAATATCACCTCCTTGAAGGACCCCTAAAGGAAATTGGAATTGGTATTTGGGTGATAACATCAGAACTTTTACATGGGTAGAGTTGTTAGCAGAGGTAATTTCATATATTTTATAAGATTTAATGCTTTTTATGATAAATGGGGTGGTGAGGGGTTGTATTAATACTTGAGGAGGGGTGGTTTTAAGTGATTAAATAATGATTACTTTATATTTAAATCCAACCACTTTTTGGTGGAATTAATTTCTATGAATTTATTTGACTATTAATTTTTTATATTTGGGTTAATTTCAATTAACACCTAAACCACCCCTTTAATTTTTTATTTTTTACGTATTTTAATAATTTATCTTTAAAATTTAACCTCTTAAATTATTTTACTTATATTATGGTAAATCTTTTTTTAACACAGTAAATTTTTTATGAATAAAAAATAAAGTGACACTAAAAAATAAATTTGAAATTATTATTAAAAATATGGAATCCATTTTAACAAATTCAATTCTCCGAATTGGAAAAATTATATTTAAAACAAAACTCACAAATACATTGAAAAAACGAGTTTTTAAGAAGTGTATTTTCCAAGTAAAAGATGATTTTATATTAACTCTATGAATACTAATTTTAATTTTATGAAAATAAAGTAATATTTAATTATATATAATCTATTCATTTAATTTAAAACATTCCATATTAGGGATTATTTAAATTACTTAAAAATGGGAAACAATATTTACTTTAAAACACATTTCAGAAAAATCATGTTTATTCTAAAATAAAATATAAAGTTGATTCAAAAGAATTTATATGAATGAAATATAACTAAATAATACTTATTTTTATTTAAACCAATTTCAAAACATAATGTTACTTTTAAATTTCCTAATTTATTGAAAATATTTTATATTTTTACAAAAATTGGTATTTTTTACTATTCGTCGAAAAATTAATCATTTTAGAAGATTTTCAAAATTTAATCCTAAGATAATTATGAAATTAAAAATCCAAAAATTATGTTAATTTTATGAAATAAATTTTTTCAATAATAAATTATATTTATTTTTTCATTGAAATCAATAAAAAAATCTTTTTGAAGAAAACATATATTTAAAGAACAGAATGACTTTACTAAAAATTATGAGTTTATTTACTAAGAATAAATTAATATATTGACAATGAGTTGGAAAATTATATATTTCATAATTTAGTTAATACAATTTATTCCTTCCATTTTAATGGTTTGCTTATAATGGTCTTATTAAAAATATAAATATTTTGGAGTTCATTTAATCTCGGTGTTCTGTTTCATGTAAGCTTTCAAACATAGTGTTCTTTCAAAATATTAGGGTGTTACATTATCCCATACTTCAATAAATTTCATCCTCATAATTTAAAATTGTGATTTATAATCAAGGATTTAAAATTTTAAAATACCCTTGTGGAAATTCTACATCATAAAAAGAGTTAACAAAACTTTATCTAAAAAAGAGGTAAAGGAAAATGTGAAGGTCACCACAAAAATGGATTTCTATATAGGATAATATTAGTGGGATGTGAAAAAATGGACATAAAAAATAAATATAACTATCAAATTCTTATGTAGAGTGATAGAGAACATGGTCAAGATAAGATTTATGACCACAAAACCACAAACCAGATTGGTTTGAGAAATGTCATTGATATCATCAGAAATGATGATAATAGGATAAAATTTTATTTCAAAATCCATTGAGACGAATTAATTACTTGAATTCATTTCATACTCATAATATCACTCTTTTTTTATGACTTGATCAATTTTTTCTTCATTTCTTACTCTAATAAATCAAGTCGAAATTGTAATGCCTAGAGAACTGTTGGATCATAAGATTTATAATGGGATGAAAAGTAGTTCCAAGTATCTCTAGTTATTATCATAATAAAATGGTTATCATAGGTTATCCATTATGCATAAATATACATTTTCTTATTTAATACCTTAATCTATTAAAAACTTATCCAAATTTCAATGTAAACAATTTCATGAATGGTACACTTATGAACCTTCCAAAATATTAAAAGATAAAAATTTTGAAAGAAGGTCCCTAAATTTTCAAAATCAACATATTATTAATCTCTTATAAAACATGAATTATATCTTAATCATCACATACCAAACATGTGACTACCTTCATCATTTATTCTCTTGAAACATGGTAATAACCTGAATTCCCCAAATAATGTGTTTTCCGAAAGAAAAAATTGCAACAGAATCACTTCTCTTGGTTACTGGTATAATTCATCACATGCTTCCAAATCCTTAAAGAATAATTACAATATTAAAATCCATATATATCTCTTGATTCAAAAAACCAAAGTATTTTTGATAATTTTACAACATAATTCTTGAATCCAAATACACAAGAACTTATTCAATCCACTTCATTCTTCAAAAATTAACTTTTATTCATCATCCTATCCATCATTCCTTTTATATTTCATTTTTAGTCTCGTCATAATTGGTAGTATAACTATTGATCGTATAACCTTACATATTCTCTTCAAGATTTTTCCCCTATGAAATATATTTTCATAATGCTCATACTTTCCACATTTAAAACATTTAACCATTGATAATACCTTTAAGGGGATATTATTCCAAAAAATTTCTTTATTCCTAAAAACTTACTTACTTTATATCCTTCTTTAAAATTTCAAAACATATTCTTATTCCTCTAATACATCCACTTGGTTTTTTATTCTCACATTCTCAACATATATAAAATTTAATCTTCTTCTATTCATGATCTCCAACACTCTATATCTTTGTGAACTCTATCCCTCTCTTCTTTGGTGATTTAGAGAGTTGATGAAGGTGCATATTTTCTAATAATATATCATTATAACTAATTATGAATAAATACAATGTATTTTACTCTAGTCATCATCCCACTCAGTTTTTAAACCACACATTGTCTATAACATTTAATGTTAACCCAGTTCCTTATGGTTCCCACTATTGACTAAAACCAAAAAGCAAAGTTTAAGCATCAAACTATACTAATAAAAGTGATCTAATATTATTAAATTTATGTCTAAATAATGACACATTCTTCTCAATATATGAGTCTTTAGGATTAACCTAATTTATTCATGGAAATTACCAAATCTATATGATATTATCATATACTTAGTCTTATCCTAAAACTCAGAAATAGGTTTATGTTACATAATATATATTTTTCTAAATCGAGTTCCCAAGGTTTCAACTAAACTTCCTCCGATACCAACTATAAATACCCAAACACAAATAGCCTAGAGTTTATGGTTACCTTGTCACATTGTCATAATATATAGGGAATCAAATCCTAAAGGTCCAAATTTTTAGTAGTTTTGTAGAACTAAATACATACATAAACCTTTAATTATAATTTAAAACATAAAATAATACATATAAATTCTTTTTAGAACATCATCAATCATTTATCTTATCCCTTTATATCAGTCATAATAAACTTCTTGGCAACTTGTGGAAAAATTAAACATAAGAAATGGGTAGATCAAATGCTTAGTAAGCATTAAGTATATTGCAAGCTATCTTAAATAAGCAACAAAAATTATGGAATGGTAAATAACTGAAAAACATTCCATTTAATAAATAACTAAGAATGAAATAAATATAGAGACAATATCATAGTGAAAATATCAAGGATAATAATAACTAAAATCTTAATGAAGGTCATGCTTAATTATTGGGCGCCATAATCTCTAACATCATGGTACCACTATCATAAAAAACATTCATAAGAAGGTTTAAAACAACTGGGTAAAAACAATTATGTTTAGATAAATTCATCTATACTATCAATACCTTTCACAAGACAGTTTAAAACTACTGGGTACAAAAATATTAGGTTTGGAAAATTGATTTGTCTCGTGAGACCTACTGATACATCGATGGGCTATCTATAACTGGGACCCACTTGTGTTTTTCACATCCAAAGAATTCCGTGTATGAGAAGGTGAAACATAATAAAGATATACATTTTTATTGAAACAAGCATAAGAAATTTAAATATATTTCCCCATTTAGTAAACATAATCACAAACCACCCAGAGTAATATAGTGGATGGTATAAAAAAGGTACATCCCTGGTCGAACTGATCAATAACCATTTAATAAAATATGAAATATGGTATCATAATATACCACCTCAAGGAATCATAATATTCAAAAACGAATTATATATATATATATATATAATAATATATTTGATTTATTTGAAAAAATCTTTAAGAAAATACCATTTTCACTTTGAAAATCACATATGTTTAAAACAACATGCAATTATAAAAGAAAAAATTTTCTCTAAATATTACCTATAAAATTTTAAAGTAAGATTAGAAACATTGATTAATAATGATGGTGGAAAAATTCACTAATTAAATATAATATAAACAAAACATTTCATCTGTATTTTTGTCAGAAAATTCCCAAAGAACATTGATTGGAAAATAATATACCTTTCAAAATGTTTTTTATAAAGTCAAACATGAGTAAAAATGACTTTAAACAATCATAGGAAAATATTAAAAACACAATTGGGAATAATTTTAGAAAACATGGACATAGAAGAAAAAGGGAGTTTTAATGGAAAATTTAAAAAGATAATTTTTGTTAAATAAAGACCCTTATAAAAATTATATCATTGAAGAGAGCATTAATCAAATGAATTGAATATGTGTATTCACTATAAATCCATATAAAACAAGTGGAAATAAAACATAAGAAATTAAAAATTAATTTCATAGATAATATTAGTATGAAATAATAAAGGAAGTAAAAGTTTAACCCAAAGAATATAAATTGGGTTAATAATTCCCTTTCCACTTTATAATCAGTCGAATCATATGCCCCATAAAAGTAATAATTATAAAATGAAACATTGAATACAATAAATATAATTATATTCATGATGTGATATATAAAATTGAGGTATATACACACACACAAGAAATAATTTTTTAATAAGGCATATATATTTCATAGATATTAAAAATATATTTCACACATAATCTTAGCACATCATAATAAACAGGTTGAAAATTAACCCAAAGAAAGTAAATTGGTTTGAAAATTCTTTTACACTTCACAATGAGTCAAGTAATATTCACCATAAACATAATAATTATAAAATTAAACATTTAATACCATTAATGAAATTAGATTCACAATGTGGTATATCAAAGGGAATTATATACACCACACAAAAGATATAAGTGGTGAATAAGGTATATATCTCACAATAGTAAGAGTGATATGAGAAACCCTTACCTCACGCTTCTATTTAGTTCTTCATAATTTAAACTCTTGTATAAAGGTTTAAAGAATGTTACTAATTCATTAAATAACCATATTAATATTTATAATATATTTTATTATACTTTTATAACATATTACAACCCTTTCATTAATAATATTTCATTTTTTTCATTGTTTCGGGAACATTTGTTTCATGACTTTATGGTCGGTTCACTTGTATAAAATTATGAATGTTCTTGAAAAATGGAAGATGAAATACAGAAGTGAAATTTAATTGTATTCATTCACATCCATAAGTTTAAATATTCAGTGGTGGTATCCCACCACACATTTTTAATAACTACATGTGGCTTGATTCCTTCCACCACAAGATACATAGTCATGTCTATATCTCCAATCATGTGTCAAGCCACAACATAAATGCCCCCTCCCTATGTATAGGACATACCTATACATGGATCCTTTTTAAGAACTACATATGGATTAATTCTCCCTATAATAATATATATAGTGATCTATGGATCTTACATCCAAGTACATTAACCACAAAATCAGAATGCCCCTATCCATCATTTTTATCACCTTTGTGTGGTGGAAGAAACCTTTTTTTCTCCTAGTTTCTCACACCGAGTATAGATCACATAGGATTATGATTTTCTTAGTAAAGTATTACCCACATGATCGAAGAATATAAATTCACATTGAGGTTACTATGGTCTCAGTCGCAATACCTTAAAAGGCACATCAGATGCCTTTACAACATGGCTTAAAACTGCAAGGTTTCTTAAGAACTATGTATGGATTGATTATCATTACCAAGAGATATGTAGTGGTTCCTAGATCCAACATACTGGTCTAGACACAATATGGGAAATTCCCCATCTCTCTTATGTTTGATTCAGATCTATGTAAGAGGATGAAATATGGGTTCTCAACCCATTCGTGAGCCCATATTCAGAAAATCCCTTTCTCTAAACAGGAATTCAAAAATCATGGGGAATATTTCCTTAATAAATACATATGACTTGATTCCTTATCCAAATAGATACCTTGTAATTTTCAGGTCCTATATCCTAGTCCATCCATAATATTCCTTTTTCACATTGAGGGACCTTCATCCTTATCATATGATATTAAACTATATGGATGATGTCCATGTTGTGTGACTTTAAATTGCATGGTACCTCAAGAAGTATGTGTGGATTGATTATTATTCCAATAATATATATAGTGATTCCTGAACCTCATGTCCCGGTCCCAGACATGGGGTAAAGAAAAATCCCCCTCTCCTGTATACAAACAAAGATCTATGTAGGAGATCTTAATTTAGGTTCTCTCATTTAGGGGCCCATAAAGGAAATATAAATGTACCCTCCTATATATGAGTCAGATCTATGAAAGGGACTCTACACTTCATCTACAATTTTAGTTCAAATGCTTCCTTTATGATCAGATGTATTCCTTCTACACTTCATACTTCTAATCTTGGACAATATTGGATCATTAAAATCTTTTTCCATCTATCGACAATAGAATGTCTAATACCTAGGGACACCTTTTCCTAACTATGTAGTAATAATCCCCTATGGTATTTGTATAATTATCCCACAAAAAAATTATTTCAGCTAGAGGATTCCAATATTTAACTATACAGTAATATGCCCGAGTTGGATTTTCATAAATTCACCCACAAAAAGGGTTTTTCAACCAGCAACACACTCATCCTTGAGAGAAGCATCTTCTATCACCATAATCCCAAATGAAATAATGTTAGAACCCACTATTATACCCTGGTCTAGGGTCACCCTTCGCATTATTTTCCCTTGTCACTTCTCCCAATCCAATAACCTCCAAGATCTTGGTTTACAATTTCCTCCCTCATGTACAAAGTATGCCAAAACAAACTTGGTCCGGTAAGTGCCACATTACCCATCATTTCCACAATACTATGGCCCTAGTCATAGGACCTAAAACTATAGGCATAATATCATCATCATTACACAATGTTAATATTCATGATAATTCCTAACACCAATACTTTAAACTTCATGGTTTTCCAAAACTACAAATGGCTTGATTATCATTCAAATAAGACATGTAGTAATGCCCAAACCCTATGTTTTAGTCCCAACATAAATAAAAAACCCATATCTTTTCCAACATTTGGTTCAAACCTACATAGTAAACCCTTTTCCCCATTCTTGGATAATTTTTACTTGAAATTATCATTCTATATTCAGGCACTTTCCTTACACAAACCAAACTATATAATCGAGGAAATCTAAATCATTATAAACTTACTCCGGTCATCAGCAATAGAATGTCAATATCCCGACGAAACTGTTGTCTAACCATGAAGTAATGTTCCCTAGTTTGCTTTTCATAATCCATCCACTAAAAAAGGGCATATAATCTTGAGGATTCAATTGTTTACTTATATAGTAATACACACCAATCTGCTTTATATAAAGTCCCCCACAAAAAGGCTCTGTCAAAAATGGCACATTCATTCTCAAGAGAGACCTATTCTATCTTCATAATTTCATTCCTCTAAATCACTATTCAAATTCAGAAACCCTAGATTACAGATTACAACCTTCCCCCTTCATACTTGAAAATGATGGAACATTCTCATAAATATTACCATGAAATGGAGAATCACTAATCCCTCGAACTACCACAAAACTAGGCATTCCCGGAGCCACCCTTTATCAGCGCTAACAAAAATGCACTGATAAAGGTACCCCCTTTAACAGTGCTTTTTTTAGTGCTCTAAAAGGGTACCCCTTTATCAGCACTTTTTTTAGTAGCGCTGATAAAGGGGGGTCTTTATCAGTGCTTTTAAAAAAACGCTGATAAAGGGTCTACTTCCAAAAAAATCATTAAAAAATATATATTAATATTTAAATATATAGATATATTTATATTGATATAAATATAAATTATATTTTTTAAATATAATTTTAAATATATTTTAGATAAGTATAAATACAGAGTTACAATTAATATATAAGATATTTAGTGAAAATGTCTTATAAAAAAATTAAAAAAAATATTTTTAATTAATAGTTTGCTAATTATTATGGAGTAATAGTTATTTAATAACAATTTTAAGACTAAAAAATTTAAAAAATTAAAAAAAAAGATCCAAAATATGTTGAAAACGAAACTCAAACTTCAAACGGCCATAACTTTTGATCCGGGTGTCCGTTTGAGCTCTACCACATATCAAATCAAAGCCTGCGACGAGCTCTACATCGCTGAGTGACCCTGGTCAAGGTTTTTTCGAGGCCAAAAGAGACCCTAAGGCCTCCAAAACTGCTTTTTTAGTTAGGGTACCCCGATTTTTTAACATTTTGTGGATTTTCAGCCTCGTTTAATGGGGTGTTATTGGATTTTTTTGGTGTGAACTGAATTTATTCCAAGGTATTACATTCATATTGATATGATGTCTTTGAAATTTCATCGTTTTTTATAATACACTGCTATTTATAATCAAATATATAACAATATATACATATTTTTTATATATTCACACATAAAATTTTAATTATAAATATAAATAATAAAATATATTTACATATGAAATATATTAACTTTATCTAAATAAGAACTAATATCCATTTTATTTAAAATAAAAATATATGAATATTTATATACCTATATATTAATCTAACTATATATATATATTAATATAACTACATATATACATTGATATAACTATAAATATATATATATTAATATCACTATAAATATATAAATATTAATATAACTATATATTTATATTCATATAACTATGTATTTATATTCATATAACTATATATTTATATTCATATAACTATATATTACTATATGAATAAATATAACTAAATATATATATATAAATAAATAGATATATCACTAATAGGAGAACAAATCAATATAGGGGAGTGGCAAAGGCTTCAGTCGCGCAGGTGGGAGGTCTCGAGATCAAATCTGGGTGGAGGCAGGGATGCGTGCACATGGGTGATTATGGGGCTACTGCTGATAAAGGGTGGAGAGGTGTGTGCGAGGCGCTGGAGGGGGAAAGAGAAGTGCTTTAAAAGGGAGGCTCAAGCACTATAAAAGCCCCCCCCCCCCGATTTGCAGGATTTTTTAGTTTTTTTTAATTTTTTAATTTTCTAACTTTTATCAGTGCTTTTAAAAAATCCTTAATAAAAGGGGTCTTTTATCAGCGCTAAAAAGAAATCACTGATAAAAGACCCCTTTATCAGCGCTTTGTTTTAGCGCTGATAAAATACCCCTTTTATCAGCGCTTTTTTTAGCGCTGATAAAAGGGTTATTTATCAGTGCTTTTTGGAGAAATGATAAATGGGAGCCCCCACTTATCTTCACCGTCATTTATATATCTTTTCTAACACTGTTAAATGCCATTTTTAGCATTGATATAAGCCTTTTTAATAGTAGTGTCAGTCATATCTAAAGGATCGTAAACTATAGCTCCCAATTTCCTTGTTGTATGAAATTGATTTTTATAGCATAACATCCTAGCCACAATATGTTCAAATTTATAAAAACATCCTCACTTTAAGACATAAAATTTCATGGTCTGTGTTCTAGTTGTGTGAAATTAAACTGCATGGTACTCCAACCCTTGTTAGAGAGGGGAATTCCCCCCCTGATTTTGGTCATTTAATAGAAATTACCAACCTTAACATAAGAAAAATTCATGTAACATTAGTTTTCCATTCATGGAAAATGCTAATATAGATGCTCCCTTCATCCTCAAACACATTCCCTTAGCAAACCACCCTTTATGATATTGAGAAATTTGAATCTTTACAAACTTCCCAACCATTGGTAATAGGATTTCAAAATTATTGAGGATAACTTTATCTGACTATGCAATAATATTCCCAAGTTTAATTTTCATAATTTTCCCACTAAAGGTCCTATCACCCAGAGGATTCTATTATTTGACAATGCAGTAATATTCCCCAGTTGTATTTGTATAAGTTCTCCCAAAAAAAGGTTTGTCAAATGGTGTTACATTCATCCTTAAAAAGAGAACTCATATATTTCCATAAGAATTGACAATATTATGATGAAAAATTCTTTTCAAACTTGGTATATAGGCATTCCTCACATACTTGTATCACATCATATTTTAAATACAAGAATCACAAAATCCTGAATCAAAATTCCCCTTCAAGTATCTAAAGAATATCATAACATAATTCACTAACAATCCTTATCTGGGATATCACTCCAAAAGTCATGGTTAAATATTTTCAACCTAAAACACTAGTCAAACTAGTCTATCTTGTAAGAATTTAAAATTTCCACACACACACAAATACATAGTTCTCACTATGTTGAAAACCCATAAAGGGAACCCTGGGTAAAATTTGAGTCTCAAATCACAAGATTTATTCTCTACATGGTTTAAGAAAAAATTCAGAAATTAAAAGATAAGAGGCATAAAAAATTAATCTAAAAACCCATAAATGGAGGACTAAGAAAAATCCAAGTATCTTCCTCTAAGACTTCTTTGTATCAAACTTAGTCATAAATTAGGGAAATGATATAAACAACACAAATTTCGAAGGGTATTCCATGTGACCCTAGCAACATCCGAAATATTCTTTCTAGTTATAAAGACCTAGAAAAAATTAGACCACTCCCCTATCCCTATCATTGAAATTATAATGATTATGATGAAGACATGAATTTAGAAAAAGGTTATTGGAAACAAAAAAAAACTTTTCATTTAGGTTATAAAATGCATATGAACTTCCACATTCTAGAGTCTCTCAACCAAATTTTATAGGTTTTCCTCAACATAGTCTTTGAGATATTGAACTATGGCTCAAGAAAGTTCCACAGCTTTTAAGAACCTATCTAGTTGTGTAGAAATGGCCTCTTTAACATGATGAAGCTTCTCTTTATCCATAGTTATACAATCCTCACCTTGTGTTGAGAGCCTCTTCCAGGAATGATGTATTTTGAATATCTCTATAAAGAACCTAAACCTAGTATCCCGGATTAGATGGTTACTTTATTACATTGGCATAATATACAAGTAATCACAACCCGAAGGATCGAACGGTTTAGTAGTTTTAGAGAAATAGATACATACTTGAACCTTTCATTACAATTGAAAAAATAAAATAAAACCTATAAATTCCTTTTAGAACATCAATAATCCCTTATCTTATACCTATATATCAATAATAATAAACTTATTGGTAACCTGGGGAAAAATAAAACATAAGAAAGTGGTGAGATCATATGCTCAGTAAGGGTTATGTACAACGGAATCTATCTTAAATAAGAAATAAACATTACAGAAAGTTAAATAACTGAAACACATTCCATTTAATCAATAACAAATAATTAAATAAATCATTAGATAAATTCATAGTAAAAATATATTGGATAATAATAACTGAAATCATAATGAAGGAAATGCTTAATTATTAGACGATATGATCTCAACCATCATGGTATCTCTACCACCAATACCTTTCAAAATATGGATTAAAACTAATGGCTACAAATTGGTTAGGTTTTTACAAATTTATCTCTACTATCCAGAACTTTCATAAGATAGTTTAAAACTATAGGGTACAAACCGATTAGGTTTGGTCAACTGATTTGTATCATGAGACCTACCAATGCATTGAGGGACTATTTATAACTAGGCCCCACCCATGTCTTACATGTCCAAATAATTCCTCATATGAAATGGTGAAACATAATCAACATATACATTCGTGTTAAACTTATCATATGAAATGTAAATAAATTTCCCCATTCAGTAAACATAATCATAAACCATCTAGAGAAATATATTGGGTGGTATCAAAATAGAACATCCCTAGTTGAGGTGATCAATAACCATTTAATAACATATGGAATATGGTATCATAAAAAATAAACCTCAAAGAGGAATAAGATTCAAAAAATTAAGTTAACATATATGAAAATACTTTAAATAGTATCTTTGAAATAATATTTAGGAAAATACCCTTTTTAATTTAAATATCACATATGTTTAAAAAGTCATGAAATTATAAACTAAAACATTTTCTTTGAAGATTAACTTGTAAAATTATAAATTATGACTCAAAACATTATGGTGTCATGATGGAGGGAAAATGCTCTTAATCCATATAAGTTAAAAAAAACATTTAATCCATATTTTTTTCATAAAAATATCAAAGTAACTTCTTTAGAAAATGAAAAAATATATCTTCCAAAACATTTTATAAAAATTAAAACATGAGAGAAAACAACTTTAAACAATCATATTAGAATAGTAAAAACATTTTTTGAAAAAAGTTTATAAAATATATACATGGAACAAAAAGAAATTTTTAAGGGAAACTTTAAAAAGATAATTTTCCTTAAAATAAAACCCCTTATAAATATCATATCATTAAATTTAGCATTAATAAGATGAATCAAATATGTGTAATCAATGTAAATCCACATAAAACAAGTGGAAATAAAACATAAGATATTAAAATTAGTTTCACAAATAAGCTTATTATGACATTATCAAGTAAGTATAAGTTTAACCTAAATAATATAAATTGGGTTAATAATTCTATTACCACTATGTAATTAGTTGAATAGTATGTCCCATAAAAGTAATAATTATCAAATGAATCATTTAATATCATGAAGATAATTATATTCATGATATGATATATCAAATGGTGTTATATACACCACACACAAGAAATAAGTGTTGGATAATGAATATATCACACAAATATAATAAAAATTCATTTCAAACATAATATTAGAGCGACATGATCAATAATTTTAAGTTCTACCCAAAGAATGTATATTGGGTTGAGAATTACCTTATACTTCGCAATCAGTCGAATCATATGCACCAAAAAGAAACAATTATCAAATGAAGAATTTAATAACAAAAAGGAAATGATATTAAAGATATGTTATATCAAAGTTCATTATATACACCACAAAAAATAAACAAGTGGTGAATGAGTCATATATCTCACAGAATTAAGAGTGAGACGAGAAACCCTTACCTCGCACTTACCCTTTGTTTTGTGTAATTTAACCGCATGCAGAAAGGTTTAAGGAATGTTATTAATTGATTAAAGAACCATATTCATATTTATACTAAATTTTATGATACTTTTATAACATATTACCACCATTTCATTAATATTATTTAATTATTTTCATTATTGAAGGTGCGTTCGTTTCATGGTTTCATGGTCAGTTCACCTGTGTAAAATTATGGATATTCTTGTAAAATTGAAGTGGAAATCCAAAAGTGAAAAGAAATTTTTTTAATTCTCATAAATAATTTTAAATGGTCCCATATATTATTTTTATTTCTTATATGATCATGATTCATTTTATAAAAGTTAATGATAAAAATGTTGTTTATTTTGGCGGTTTTTTCGACCATCACTAACTAATTTTGTTTTATTTAATATTATGTATATATATTTGTTACAGAATATAAAATACGCTATAATATACTTATTAAAATATTATTTAACCATAATAATACTTTTATTACTATCCTTTAAGGTAGTATTATAAAATGAATAGTCATTATCCATGGAGACGGTTAACCGATATAATTTGGACAATGGTTTTGTTTCTTTGAATAAGATGTGGTAATAAAAGGGATGGATATAAAATATTCTATTATAAATATAACATTATTGTATTTATATTATTCTTGATGTATTACTCCGTTTTTTATGAAGGAGGTGAGGAGATGGTAGAAAACTAAAAGAAATTAAGAGAGGTTGTTTGAGAAAATTACCTCTTGAATATCACCTCCTTGAAGGACCCCTAAAGGAACTTGGAATTGGTATTTGGGTGATACCATCAGAACTTGTACATGGTTAGAGTTGTTAGGAGAGGTAATTTCATATATTTTAGTAGATTTAATGCTTTTTATGATAAATGGGGTGGTTAGGGGTTGTATTAATACTTGAGGAGGTGTGGTTTTAAGTAATTAAATAATGATTATTTTATATTTAAAGCCAACCACTTTTTGGTGGAATTAATTTCTATGAATTTATTTGACTATTAATTTTCTAAATTTGGGTTAATTTCAATTAACACCTAAACCACCCCTTTAATTTTGTAGTTTTTAGGTATTTTAATCATTTATCATTAAAATTTACCCTTTTAAATTATTTTACTTATATTATGGTAAATCTTTTTTTAACACAGTAAACTTTTTATGAATAAAAAATAAAGTGACACTAAAACATAATTTTTAAATTATTATTAAAAATATGGAATCCATTTTAAAAAATTAAATTCGCCGAATTGGAATAATTATATTTAAAACAAAACTCACAAATGCATTGAAAAACGGGTTATAAAGAAGTGTATTTTCCAAGTAAAAGATGATTTTATATTAACTCTATGAATAATAATTTTAATTTTATGAAAATAAAGTAATATTTAATGATATATAATCTATACCTTTAATTTAAAACATTCCATATTATGTATTATTTTAATTACTTAAAAATGAGAAGCATTATTTACTTTAAAACACATTTCAGAAAAATCATGTTCATTCTAAAATAAAATATAAAGTTGATTCAAAAGAATTTATATGAATGAAATATAACTAAATAATACTTATTTTAATTTAAACCATATTCAAAACAAAATGTTACTTTTAAATTTCCTAATTTATGGAAAATATTTTATATTTTTACAAAAATTGGTATTTTTTACAATTCGTTGAAAAATTAATCATTTCAGAATATTTTAAAATTTTAATCCTAAGATAATTATGTGATTAAAAAAAAAATTGTGTTAATTTTATGAAATAAATTTTTTCAAAAATAAATTATATTTAATTTCTCATTGAAATCAATAAAAAATTCTTTTTGAAGAAAATATATATTTAAAGAATAGAATGACTTTACTAAAAATTATCAGTTTATTTACTAAGAATAAATTAATATATTGAAAATGAGTTGGAAAATTATATATTTAATAATTTATTCAATACAATTTATTCCTTTCATTTTAATGGTTTGGTTATAATGGTCTTATTAAAAATATAAATATTTTGGAGTTCATTTAATCTCGGTGTTCGGTGTAATATAAGCTTTCAAACATAGTGTTCTTTCAAAATATTAGGGTGTTACATTATCCCATCCTTCAATAAATTTCATCCTCATAATTTAAAATTGTGATTTATAATCAAGGATTTAAAAATTTAAAATACCCTTGTGGAAATTCTACATCATAAAAAGAGTTAACAAAACTTTCTCTAAAAAAGAGGTAAAGGAAAATGTGAAGGTCACCACAAAAATGGATTTCTATATAGGAGAATATTAGTGGGATGTGAAAACATGGACACAAAAAAATAAATATAACTATAAAATTCTTATGTAGAGTGATAGAGAATACGGTCAAAATAAGATTGATGACCACAAAAACACAAACTAGATTGGTTTGAAAAATGTCATTGATATCATCAGAAATGATGATAATAGGATAAAATTTTATTTCAAAATCCATTGAGATGAATTAATTACTTGAATTCATTTCATATTCATAATATCACTCTTTTGTTATGACTTGATCAATTTTTTCTTCATTTCTTACTCTAATAAATCAAGTTGAAATTGTAATGCCTAGAGAACTATTGGATCATAAGATTTATAATGGGATGAAAAGTAGTTCCATGTATCTCTAGTTATCATCATAATAAAATGGTTATCATAGGTTATCCATTATGCATAAATATAAATTTTCTTATTTAATACCTTAATCTATTAAAAACTTATCCAAATTTCAATGTAAACAATTTCATGAATGGTTACACTTATGGACCTTCCAAAATATTAAAATATAAAACTTTTGAAAGAAGGTCCCTAAATTTTCAAAATCAATATATTATTAATCTCTTATAAAACATGAATTATATCTTAATCATAACATACCAAAAATGTGAATACCTTCATCATTTATTCTCTTGAAACATGGTAATAACCAGAATTCCCCAAATAATGTGTTTTCTGAAAGAAAAAATTGCAACAGAATCACTTCTCTTGGTTACTGGTATAATTCATCACATGCTTCCAAATCCTTAAAGAATAATTACAATATTAAAATCCATATATATCTCTTGATTCAAAAAACCAAAGTATTTTTTATAATTTTACAACATAATTCTTGAATCCAAATACACAAGAAATTATTCAATCCACTTCATTCTTCAAACATTAACTTTTATTCATCGCCTTATGCACCATTCCTTTTATATTTCATTTTTAGTCTCATCATAATTGGTAGTATAACTATTGATCGTATAACCTTATAGATTCTCTTCAAGATTTGTACCCCTATGAAATATATTTTTATAATGCTCATACTTTCCACATTTAAAACATTTAACCATTGATAATACCTTTAGGGGGATATTATTCCAAAAATTTTCTTTATTCCTAAAAACTTACTTTATATCCTTCTTTAAAATGTCAAAACATATTCTTATTCCTCTAATAAATCCACTTGGTTGTTTATTCTCACATTCTCAACATATATAAAATTGAATCTTATTATATTCATGATCTCCACCACTCTATATCTTTGTGAACTCTATCCTTCTCTTCTATGGTGAGTTATAGAGTTGATGAAGGTGCATGTTTTCTAATAATATATCATTATAACTAATTATTAATAAATACAATTTATTTTACTCTAGTCATCATCCCATTCAGTTTTTAAACCACACATTTTCTATAACATTTAATGTTAACCCAGTTCCTTCTGGTTCCCACGATTGAATAAAACCAAAAAGAAAAGTGTAAGCATCAAACTATACTAATCAAAGTGAGCTAATATTATTAAATTTATGTCTAAATAATCACACATTCTTCCCAATATATGAGTCTTTAGGTTTAACCTACTTTATTTATGGTAATTACCAAATCTATAGGATATTATCCTATACTTAGTCTTATCCTAAAACTCCGAAATAGGGTTATGTTACATAATATATATTTTTCTAAATCGAGTTCCCAAGGTTTCAACTAAACTTCCTCTGATACCAACTATAAATACACCAACCCAAATAGCCTAGAGTTTATGGTTACCTTGTCACATTGTCATAATATATAGGGAATAAAATCCTAAAGGTTCAAATTGTTAGTATTTTTGGAGAACTAAATACATACTTAAACATTTAATTATAATTTAAAACATAAAATAATACATATAAATTCTATTTAGAACATCATCAATCGTTTATCTTATCCCTTTATATCAGTCACAATAAACTTCTTGGCAACTTGTGGAAAAATTAAACATAAGAAATAGGTAGATCAAATGCTTAGTAAGCATTAAGTATATTGAAAGCTATCATAAATAAGCAACAAAAATTATGGAATGGTAAATAACTGAAAAACATTCCATTTAATAAATAACTAAGAATGAAATAAATATAGAGACAATATCATAGTGAAAATATCAAGGATAATAATAACTAAAATCCTAATGAAGGTCATGCTTAATTATTGGGCGCCATAATCTCTAACATCATGGTACCTGATGTTATTAATATTTTCATGACTTATTATATTCCTCCTTTACTTATTTAATATGAAATGTGCATAATTTGTGTGAAATATTAATGTTTTAATATTAAGTATAATATTTGAGCATTTTTAGAAGTAGTCAAATTGAGTCAGTTTAATGTTTTAATTATAACTATCACTATACTGATCCAAATTGTGTGGTTCTTGTTTTGTAGGATTCTCCTTTCAATATACAACATTTCATTAGAAGGAACCATGATCCAATTCTTCCATTTGAAGGGTCATATGGTCCTCACAAACAAGACCAATGAATCTGTGAACAAACTGGACCAGCCTTGAAGATTTATTTACTGGGCTCAATACAGAAGTCCAAAAACCTTAACTCTCCACCATAATTCGGGGGACACTACATGTCATCTTGGATAAAAATTTCATGGCCCAAATTTAAGTACAAGGGGCCCAAATTAATATTTGAAGTCCATCCCACCATTCTGTCCGAGAATGCAAAGCAGTATAGTATGCATGACATATCTCCTGATGTAATCATCCAAGCGAGCTGAGATGTTTCAGTGTGCAAGAGGAGATGTAGGCGGCCGACTTTGTTGAAGAAACCATTCGGATTTGAAGGCATCTTAATATTCCAAAACCCTTTCACATTATGGACTTCAAAAAGACTGGATTGAAATGGACAGTTTAAGTTTGTTTATGCAACCGGCCATAACTTTTTATCCTTACGTCCAAATGACTCCAAATTTTGAGAGTAGTCGGAAAACTTTATTTTATACAACTTTGAAGAAGGAGATATTTGAAGATTCGTCTGTATAAATTTACAAATTGGCGATGCAATTGGAGGGACAGATTGGGAATGCAAACAGTCCACTCCTTGGGCTATAAATACTCTCCCCTTCTCTCCTTGAGAGGGGTTGGCATTTCAGAAGAGAGGAGATCATATTTGCACGACCAAAGCTTTTCCAAAGGCTTGGGAGGACCTGCCATACTCAAGTTTACACTTGAGGGACCTTTCCTCCTCTCTTTCTTTTCACTTACTTTTGTGTTCTTCATTTTTGTAATTTTGTAAGTCCTTTATTTTGTAATTCTGTTTTAATGAAAGTTTCTTCTTCAATATCTCTTATTATCCTCCACCTTCTGTAGTATAATATTCATGGTCTTAAAATAGTTTGAATCATTTTAAATTACAGTACCTTATCTTGCTTCCTCATTCAATCGAAATTCCTTTTTTGATTCTCAAAATATTTCGTGTGTGTGTTCGGCACACTACTCTTATCTTGTCCCTTTCTTTTTCTTCTCTTTATAATTCATCACCATAAAAATATATTACCAGATTAATAAACATCATAATGGCTGAGTAAATCTATCATTGGGGTGAGTTATAATTTAGGTATGTTAAGTGATTGAGAGCTTCTGCTCGATGAATATTCTTTGAATTAACATTGTGTATGTTGGACTTAACATGTCATGGATTAATGACTTGTTTTGTTTAACATGTGGTTTCCATGGATTATTGGAACCATAAATACACAACCATAAATAAGATCTGATTGAGATTATAACCTTAAGTTAAGTTAAGTCTTGGTTTAAAGCCTTAACACTTAATAATTCTAATCAATATCATCTTGTGTCATGGGTGTTAATTTAAATGCAATATAAAGCAAAGCTCAAGGATATCACAAGCTTAACTAACCTAATGATGAACTCACCCCAATATTTATCAACTTGTTAAATTAAACATAATTCATTAAACATTTCAATTAAGCTCTGCAAACAAACCCCCCCAATCAAAATACAATCAACTAAAAACAAACGACTACTACAAAGTATCATCGCCGAGGATTCGACCCGAGTGCTGCTATACACATTAGCAGAGCACCGGAACCTTAACCGGTCGATAGGCGACAATCGGTCGTGCGTTTCAAATGGAGCCGTTGCCGGGGATGGTGCTTTAAGTATTCATTAGTTTCTAGTTATTGTAAAAAAAAACCCAAAAAAAATACAAAAGTTTAAAAAAAATTGAAAAAAAACACAAAGAAAAACTCGTCTTCCTCTTAAAAATCATAAACTGAAAAAAAAATACAAAGAAAAACTTGTCTTCCTCTTTCTTCCAAAATCTCTCTGAATGCCCCGTAGCCTTCCAAACAATCCCTAGGATTTGTTTGACCCTGAAATTGAGCGAACACTTCGCCAACTTAGAAGGAACATAAGAGATACTCAAATAATTCAAGAACCAGTCCTCATCCAACCAGTTGAAATTGAAATGGCCAATCCTAGGGAACAAACCCTAAAAGAACTTGCTACCCCTGATATGAATTACCAACCTCTTGGAATTCAATATCCAAACATTGAAGCTGACTTCGAACTCAAATCGGGTTTGATTCATCTTCTCCCTCATTTTCACGGGCTAGCCGGTGAGGATCCACATCTTCACCTTAAAGAGTTCCAAGTAGTATGCTCTACCATGAAGCCTCAAGGGGTTTCTGAAGAACAAATCAAGCTTAGAGATTTCCCCTTTTCCCTAGAGGATTCTGCCAAGTCTTGGCTCTACTACCTCCCACCTGGTTCCATAAACTCATGGGTTGACATGAAGAGACTTTTCCTTGAGAAGTTCTTTCCCGATTCCCGAACAGCTTCTATCCGAAAGGAAATAAGCGGCATCCGTCAATTCCCTAATGAATAACTCCATGAGTATTGGGAGAGGTTCAAAAAGCTTGTGGAAACTTTTCCACACCATCAAATCCCTGACCAACTCCTGATCCAATACTTCTATGAGGGGTTATTGGCTATGGAGCGAACTCTCATTGATGCCGCAAGTGGTGGTGCTCTTGTTCACAAAACTCTTGCAGCTGCAAGAGATCTCATAAGTAACATGGCTGCAAACACGCAGCAATTCCATACTCGAGCACATGCTCAAGTGAAACAATCCCAAGAGAATCAATCCATAGAGACCAACAAGATGACTGAGTGGATGAGTGAACTTACAGGTCTTGTGCGTCAACTAGCGGTGGCTACCAAAGCCCCAACCTCATCTTCTCCACAGTCACTATTCCCTGGACCTATCAAGAATTGTGGAATCTGCAACTCTCCATCTCATCCAACTGACACATGTCCACAACTTCAAGATGATCCATCTGATTCATCTAGTCCAATGGAGCTCAATGCGGCATATGCTCAGCGAAACTTCAACCCTCAACAATCAGGTCAGTTTGTTAGAAACTTCAACCAACCCCACTCTGAGCCCTTCTCTTCTACCTTTAACCCACCTCTGAGGTATGGTAATCCCATTTCTCATCCTCCGCAGTTCCCTCCTCAAAACCCAAACCAGTTTCAATACAGTCAAGGTGTTGGTAACTTCCAACAACCTTACCCTTTTGTCCCTCAACCCCAAAGAAACAATCCTCCTCCTGGATTCCACTATCCTAACGAGCCTTCCCAATTCCCCACCCAATACAATCGCTTTCCCAAGAACCAAAATCAAGGCCAACCCAATTTGGGACAAGCCTCTTCTTCTAAACAACCATGGGAAAGTGCTGTAGAGGATCTTGCTTCCTTCACCCGTTCTAGCCTCAATAACATTGAAACCCAAATAGGTCAACTTGCATCCCACCTTAGCCAGCAACAACCATCCAATTCATCCCAACTCCCAGCTCAACCATTACCCAACCCTAAGGGTAATGTAAGTGCAATTGCACTTAGATCGGGAAAGCAAATTGCAATGCCCCATGCTGATTTCTCTACCTCCCCTTTAGATGTTGATCTAGAAAATGAAAAGAACAAAAAGCTGGAAAAGGAACTTGAATCCACTCCTTCACCTCCTTCCATTCCTCTAAGGAACCCAATTCCTTTTCCTCAAGCCATCTCCAAGCCTAAGAAGTCCTTTGAACCTGATCCTGAAATGCTTGACATGTTTAGACGTGTTGAAGTGAACATCCCCCTCTTAGATGCCATCAAACAAATCCCTAAGTATGCCAAGTTTCTTAAGGAATTGTGCACCCATAAGAGGCAACTTAGGAACATTGAAAATGTTTCAACCCAACAGTCCATTCCCATGAAGTGCAAAGATCCAGGGACCTTCACGGTTCCATGTCAAATAGGGAGTTCCAACTTTGATGATGCACTCATAGACCTTGGAGCCTCAATAAATGTCATGCCCAAATCCATTTTCTCCAACCTTGGTCTAGGTCCCTTGCACCCAACGGGTGTTGTCATTCAATTAGCCAATCGAAGCACTGCCAGTCCTGAGGGGATAATTGAGGATGTTCTTGTTCGGGTCAATGATCTTATCTTCCCAGCTGATTTCTATGTCCTTGACATGGAAGGTGAGACGACCTCTTCTCGATCTCCCCTAATTCTAGGAATACCATTCCTCATAACTGCGAGAACCAAGATTGATGTCCATTCAGGCATCTTATCCATGGAATTCGGTGACCAACTGGTCAAGTTCAACATTTTCCAAGCCATGCGATACCCATCTGAGGATCACTCTGCATTCTCAATCCATTCTTTTGAGGACACTTCTAAGATTCAATCGAACCCCAATCCACCATGTTCTTCATGTTATAATGATAAAGGATCTTGTGAAATCTGCACCATGATTAACAATGTCATAAATGGTGAAGTTGATGTGGACCTCTCATTCATAGACTCCATCAATCTGGAGGAACTTGAAAACTCTCTTGAATCCCACATCAACTCTGATCTCTACTGCTCCACCTTGGACAGTGTTGAGGAAAATGATCCAAACCCATCTGGAATCCCTTCTCCTTCTCCTAACTTGTCTAGCTCTCAAATCAAGGCTGAAACTGATCTAAAACCACTTCCTTCACACCTCAAGTATGCATTCCTTTTCCATAATCCCTCCTACCCTGTCATTATCTCTGCTTCACTTTCTGAAACTGAGGAGTCCCAACTTGTTCAAGTGTTAGAAGAAAACAAAAATGCCTTAAGTTGGAACCTAGAGGATATTCCAGGAATCAACCCTGCCCTTTTCATGCATCACATCCATCTAGAGGAATCATCCAAACCAATTAGGCAACCTCAAAGAAGACTCAATCCACTCATACTTGAGGTAGTTAGGGAAGAGATTACCAAGCTTCTTCAAGCTGGTATTATCTACCCAATTTCTGATAGTGAATGGGTTAGTCCAATTCAAGTCGTTCCTAAGAAGGGCGGGATAACAGTTGTCACAAATGAACAAGGAGAAGTGGTCACAACTCGAGTGAAAAACAAATGGCGTGTGTGCATCGATTATCGCAAATTGAATGCTGAAACACGAAAAGATCACTACCCACTTCCTTTCCTTGACCAAATGCTTGATAGATTGGCCGGAAAGTCACAATATTTCTTTCTTGATGGTTACACCGGCTACTTCCAAATTCCAATCGCACCTCAAGACCAAGAAAAGACCACATTCACTTGCCCCTTTGGAACCTATGCCTATAGGCGAATGCCTTTTGTCCTTTGTAATGCTCCTGCAACATTCCAGTGGTGTATGATGAGTATCTTTTCTGAATTCATTGAGAATTGCATGGAGGTCTTCATGGATGACTTTACCATTTATGGCGAGTCATTTGAATCTTGCTTACATTCACTCTCTTTGGTCCTTCAAAAGTGTGTCAAGTGCAACCTTGTGCTGAATTTTGAAAAATGTCACTTCATGGTTTCAAATGGGATTGTTCTAGGGCACATAATTTCTCAAGAGGGTATCCAAGTTGATCCAGCCAAAATTGAGGTGATCCAATCACTTCCTGAACCCAAATCAGTTCGAGACATTTGGTCCTTCCTTGGTCATGCCGGTTTCTATCGGCGATTCATTCAGAACTTCAGCAAGATTTCCCTCCCACTCACTCGTTTACTTCAAAATGATGTCACATTCAATTTTGATGAGGCTTGCAAGAGAGCCTTCATTGAACTCAAATCTGCTCTCACATCTGCTCCAATAATCCAACCCCCAGATTGGTCCTTACCATTTGAATTGATGTGTGATGCTTCTGATAGGGCCATTGGGGTTGTTCTTGGTCAAAGAAGAGAAAACATTCCTCATGTCATCTTTTATGCCTCAAAAACATTGGACGAAACTCAATCACACTACACTGTGACTGAAAAAGAACTTTTAGCAGTGGTTTTTTCCTTGGATAAATTCCGGCCCTATCTCTTAGGTGCCAAAATCATCATCTTCACGGACCACTCAGCATTAAAGTTCTTACATAAGAAAAGTGATTCCAAACCAAGGCTAATAAGATGGATTTTAATGCTCCAAGAGTTTGACCTCGTGATAAAAGATAAACCTGGAAAAGAAAACCCTGTAGCTGATCACCTGAGTAGAATTTCTAATTCTTCTCATTCTGAAATAATTGATCCTGAATTTCCAATTGAACACCTCTCATCTCTCACTCCAAAGTTACCATGGTATGCCCCAATTGTCAATTACTTGGTTTCCGGTGTTTTCCCAGAATATTTTTCAAAAGAACAAAAAGAAAAGATGAAAAGTGATTCAAAGCATTATTTTTGGGAAGATAATAAACTTTGGAAAACTGGGGCTGACATGGTAATTATGAGATGTGTTGATGAAACTGAACAGTCCTCCATCTTGGAATTCTGCCACTCAATGCCTGGAGGTGGCCACTTTGGACCACAAAGTACTTCTCAAAAGGTCCTAGATTCTGGATTCTTTTGGCCTTCACTCTTCAAGGACTCACACGAGTTCTGTCAATCATGTCCCACTTGCCAAAAGTTTGTCATAATTTCCAAAAGAAATGAAATGCCTCAAAATACATTAATCTTCTGTGAGCTTTTCGATGTTTGGGGCATCAATTTCATGGGACCATTTCCCCCTTCCAATGGATTCTCATACATTCTTCTTGAGGTCGATTATGTTTCTAGGTGGGTCGAGGCCAAACCCACTAGGAAAGATGATGCTCAAACTGTGAGTGAGTTCCTCAAAACCCATATCTTCCATCGATTCGGAACACCACGTGCTTTGATAAGTGACTTAGGAACTCATTTCTGTAATAGAACCATGGAGTCACTTTTGAAAAAGAATGGGGTTGTACATAAAACATCCACTGCATATCACCCTCAAACAAATGGAATGGCTGAACTTTCTAACAGAGAAGTGAAAAGAGTACTTGAAAGAATTGTTAAGCCCACAAGAAAAGACTGGCCCGATAGACTTGGTGAAGCACTTTGGGCCTATCAAACAGCCTATAAGACACCCATTGGGATGTCTCCATTTAGGCTAGTTTTTGGTAAAGCCTGTCATTTACCAGTTGAAATCCAACATAATTCATTTTGGGCTGTCAAAACTTGTAATTTTGATTGTGAAAAATCTGGTGAAGAAAGATTGTTGCAGTTGACTGAATCGGAGGAGCTTCGACTCGATTCGTATGAGAACTCCATTCTCTACAAAGAAAAGGAAACGTCACTCCATGACAAGAACATTCTTCGAAAGGTATTTCATGAAGGTGAAAATGTAATGCTCTTCAATTCTCGATTTCGACTTCACCCAGGTAAGCTTAATTCTCGTTGGGAAGGTCCTTTTGTTATTACTAACGTTTACCCATTTGGTGCAGTGCAAGTCCAAGACCCTTCTTCAAAAAGAACATTCACGGTAAATGGACACTGGTTAAAGCATCACCATGAGAGGTCTCACAATCCAGGAACCACGTCGACTTCCATCGAAACCCCATCCACTTCAATAGAACCACCACTGGATGGAGACCCGCCAAATCCAAACCAGGGGGCACCTCTTTCCCTTTAACTATATCTCTCCTCAATCTCTCTTCCCTCTCTTCTTCTCTCTATTTCTTCTTTTTCCTCTCTCCCTCTCATTTTTTTTTACAACATTCTTCCACAACTTTTTTTCTATTTTCTCTTTTGTGTGGATGTGTCATTAAAAATAAAAAAAATTAAAAAAAATTAATTAAAAAAAATGAAAATTGAAAAAAAAGGGGTGTCATAATTACTCATCATCCAATATTGAAATTCTGTCCATCCATTTTGGGGAGTCAAAAGGCTTGTTTTAAACTCAAATATATTGAATTTTTATCTCAAACTTGGGTAAACAATTTTGTGTCAATAACAAACATTTTGAATGAACCATTTTTGGTGGAAAATGATTCTCCCTTACCGTGAGGAATAACATTAGCCTTCATTCCAAGGTCATCTATGGCCATCTTTTTCATTGTGTGTCTTCACCACTGATTGTGAGTCTTGAGTTTGTGGACCTTCGAGCTGAATTTCCATCTTTTGTGTGCATTAATATGATAGAGGCATTTTCTAAGCCACATGAGAATCAGAATAGCCAAATAGCCTCCTGTTACCCTTACATTGATCCTACTTTTGAAAGACCCTTTGAGCCTATGAAACCCTTTCTTTTGATAGCCACATTACAAGCCTAATACCTTGTCCCACCCAACATCTTCATGGATTTTCATTGTACAATTTATTGAAATTTAAGTGTGGGGGGAATAGACTTCATTTTTGGGCGTACTTTCATTGATTTCCAATGTGTCATCATATGCTTGAGGGCAAGCTTCCATTCAAGTGTGGGGGAGAGGTTGTAATTATGTGAGCTTTGGGGTGTATATGTGTAATTGTCATTTGTACAAAAGTCATTGAAAAGTGTTCAAAAAAATGAAAAAAAATTATATAAAAAAAATGAAAAAAATAAAAAAAAAGGAATGGGTTGTGTCTTGGGTGGGTCAAAAATCATTCATCATCAACCTTTGATCGTGTTATAACTACTAAAATTAGTTCCATGAGAATATCAAACATGGGTTGGGAGATGACTGTGAGACTTGTTTCAAGCACAACTTTCGAAAAAAAAGAGAAAAAAAAAGAAAAAAAAGAACACTTGAATCATCTTGTATTGTGTCATTATTGGAAGTCTTCCATGTTGTACATATTCCATCATCTCACCCTATTCCATTTTCTATATCCCTCACTTTTCATTCATCACACATTCATTCCATTTTAAATATGTGTTTCTATTTCCTTTCAAATCAAATTTCAAAAAAATGTGCATTGATTTTTCCATGTTGGTGTTTTTAACCCCTCTTTTCCTTTGGACATTATATACCTACCATCACATAGCCACTGAAAAACCCCTTAAAAGACCTCTTGATTCTTTTACACATTAGATTTGGTAATGGAAGCTGATATCTCTTACAAACTCTTGATTTTCACTTTTTGTTGGTGAATGAGTGAACCTCCTAAAATACATTTTTATCATCTTGAGAGGAGTAAGTTTTGAGTGCCTACATTTTCCAATTCAAACCTTGAACATGAAAAAATGAATTGTTTCTGATGCATTATTGTGAACCAAATTTGTGATGGAATTCAATATGGATGAGTGAAATAGTCTAAACCTCCCCTGATTGGAGAAAACAAAATTTTAATATTTGTTGGTGAGTAAAAATGATTTTGTCATATTTTTATATTTGTTGCACATGAGGACACGCGCAAATCTAAGTGTGGGGGAGTTGATGTTATTAATATTTTCATGACTTATTATATTCCCCCTTTACTTATTTTATATGAAATGTGCATAATTTGTGTGAAATATTAATGTTTTAATATTAAGTATAATATTTGAGCATTTTTAGAAGTAGTCAAATTAAGTCAGTTTAATGTTTTAATTATAACTATCACTATAATGATCCAAATTGTGTGGTTCTTGTTTTGTAGGATTCTCCTTTCAATATAAAACATTTCATTAGAAGGAACCATGATCCAATTCTGCCATTTGAAGGGTCATATGGTCCTAACAAACAAGACCAATGAATCTGTGAACAAACTGGACCAGCCTTGAAGATTTATTTACTGGGATCCATACAGAAGTCCAAAAACCTTAACTCTCCACCATAATTCGGGGGACACTACATGTCATCTTGGATAAAAATTTCATGGCCCAAATCCAAGTAAAAGGGGCCCAAATAAATCTTTTAAGTCCAGCCCACCATTCTGTCCGAGAATGCAAATCAGTATAGTATGCATGACATATCTCCTGATGTAATCATCCAAGCGAGCGGAGATTTTTCAGTGTGAAAAAGGAGATGTAGGTGGACGACTTTGTTGAAGAAACCATTCGGATTTGAAGGCATATTAATATTCAAAAACCCTTTCACATTATGGACTTCAAAAAGACTGGATTGAAATGGACATTTTAAGTTTGTTTATGCAACCGGCCATAACTTTTTATCCTTACGTCCAAATGACTCCAAATTTTGAGAGTAGTCGGAAAACTTTAGTTTCTACAACTTTGAAGAAGGAGGTATTCGAATATTAGTCTGTCTAAATTTCCAAATTGGCGATGCAAGTGGAGGGACAGATTGGAAATGCAAACAGTCCACTCCTTGGGCTATAAATACTCTCCCCTTCTCTCCTTGAGAGGGGTTGGCATTTCAGAAGAGAGGAGATCATATTGGCACGACCAAAGCTTTTTCAAAGGCTTGGGATGACCTGCCATACTCAATTTTACACTTTAGGGACCTTTCCTCCTCTCTTTCTTTTCACTTACTTTTGTGTTCTTCATTTTTGTAATTTTGTAAGTCCTTTATTTTGTAATTCTGTTTTAATGAAAGTTTCTTCTTCAATATCTCTTATTCTCCTCCACCTTCTGTAGTATAATATTCATGGTCTTAAAATAGTTTGAATCATTTTAAATTACAGTACCTTATCTTGCTTCCTCATTCAATCGAAATTCATTTTTTGATTCTCAAAATATTTCGTGTGTGTGTTCGGCACACTACTCTTATCTTGTCCCTTTCTTTTTCTTCTCTTTATAATTCATCACCATAAACATATATTACCAGATTAATAAACATCATAATGGCTGAGTAAATCTCTCATTGGGGTGAGTTATAATTTAGGTATGTTAAGTGATTGAGAGCTTCTGCTCGATGAATATTCTTTGAATTAACATTTTGTATGTTGGACTTAACATGTCATGGATTAATGACTTGTTTTGTTTAACATGTGGTTTCCATGGATTATTGGAACCATAAATACACAACCATAAATAAGATCTGATTGAGATTATAACCTTAAGTTAAGTTAATTCTTGGTTTAAAGCCTTAACACTTAAGAATTCTAATCAACATCATCTTGTGTCATGGGTGTTAATTTAAATGCAATATAAAGCAAAGCTCAAGGATATCACAAGCTTAACTAACCTAATGATGAACTCACCCCAATCTTTATCAACTTGTTAAATTAAACATAATTCATTAAACATTTCAATTAAGCTCTGCAAACAAACCCCCCCAATCAAAATACAATCAACTAAAAACAAACGACTACTACAAAGTATCATCGCCGAGGATTCGACCCGAGTGCTGCTATACACATTAGCAGAGCACCGGAACCTTGACCGGTCAATAGGCGACAATCGGCCGTGCGTTTCAGTACCACTATCGTCAAAAACATTCATAATAAGGTTTAAAACAACTGGGTAAAAAACAATTATGTTTAGATAAATTCATCTCTACTATCAAGACCTTTCACTAGACAGTTTAAAACTACTGGGTACAAAAATATTAGGTTTGGAAAATTGATTTGTCTCGTGAGACCTACCAATACATCGATGGGCTATCTACAACTGGGACCCACATATGTTTTTCACATCCAAATAATTCCTTGTATGAAAAAGTGAAACATAATAAACATATACATTTTTATTGAAACAAGCATAAGAAATTTAAATATATTTCCCCATTTAGTAAACATAATCACAAACCACCCAGAGTAATATAGTGGATGGTATAAAAAAGGTACATCCCTGGTTGAACTGATCAATAACCATTTAATAAAATATGAAATATGGTATCATAATATACCACCTCAAGGAATCATAATATTCAAAAACGAATTTTTATATATATATATATAATAATAATATATTTGATATATTTGAAAAAATATTTAAGAAAATACCATTTTTCACTTTGAAAATCACATCTGTTTAAAACACCATGCAATTATAAAAGAAAAAATTTTCTCTAAATATTACCTATAAAATTTTAAAGTAAGATTAGAGACATTGATTCATAATGATGGTGGAAAAATTCACTAATTACATATAATATAAACAAAACATTTCATCTGTATTTTTTTCAGAAAAGTCCCAAAGAACCTTGATTGGAAAATTTAAAAATATACCTTTCAAAATGTTTTTTATAAAGTCAAACATGAGTAAAAATGACTTTAAACAGTCATAGGATAATAGTAAAAACATAATTGGGAATAATTTCATAAAACATGGACATAGAAGAAAAAGGGAGTTTTAATGGAAAATTTAAAAAGATAATTTTTGTTAAATAAAGACCCTTATAAAAATTATATCATTGAAGAGAGAATTAATCAAATGAATTGAATATGTGTATTCACTATAAATCCATATAAAACAAGTGGAAATAAAACATAAGAAATTAAAAATTAATTTCATAGATAATATTAGTATGAAATAATAAAGGAAGTAAAAGTTTAACCCAAAGAATATAAATTTGGTTAACAATTCCCTTTCCACTTTATAATCAGTCAAATCATATGCCCCATAACATTAATAATTATAAAATGAAACATTAAATACAATAAATATAATTATATTCATGTTGTGATATATAAAAGTGAGGTATATACACACACACAAGAAATATTTTTTTAATAAGGCATATATATTTCATAGATATTAAAAATATATTTCACACATAATCTTAGCACATCATAATCAAAAAGTTGAAAATTAACCCAAAGAAAGTAAATTGGGTTAAGAATTCTTTTACACTTCACAATGAGTCAAGTCGTATTCACCATAAATGTAATAATTATAAAATTAAACATTTAATACCATTAATGAAATTAGATTCACGATGTGGTATATCAAAGGGAATTATATACACCACACAAAAGATATAAGTGGTGAATAAGGCATATATCTCAGAGTAGTAAGAGTGATATGAGAAACCCTTACCTCACGCTTCTATTTAGTTATCCATAATTTAAACTCTTGTATAAAGGTTTAAACAATGTTATTAATTCATTAAATAACCATATTAATACTTATAATATATTTTATGATACTTTTATAACATATTACAACCCTTTCAATAATAATTTTCATTTTTTTCATTGTTTCGGGAACATTTGTTTCATGACTTCATGGTCGATTCACTTGTATAAAATTATGAATGTTCTTGAAAAATGGAAGATGAAATACATAAGTTAAATTTAATTATATTAATTCACATCCATAAGTTTAAATATTCCGTGTTGTTATCCCACCACACATTTTTAATAACTACATGTGGCTTGATTCCTTCCACCACAAGATACATAGTCATGTCTATATCTCCAATCATGGGTCAAGCCACAACATAAATGCCCCGTCCCTCTGTATATGACATACCTATACATGGATCCTTTTTAAGAACTACATATGGATTTATTCTCCCTATAATAATATATATATTGATCTATGGATCTTACATCCAAGTCCATTAACCACAAAATCAGAATGCCCCTATCCATCATTTTTATCACCTTTTTGTGGTGGAAGAAACCTTTTTTTCTCCTAGTTTCTTACACTAAGTATAGATCACATAGGATTAGGATTTTCTTAGTAAATTATTACCCACATGATCGAAGAATATAAATTCAAATTGAGGATACTATGGTCTCAGTCGCAATACCTTAAAAGGCACATCAGATGTCTTTACAGCATGGCTTAAAACTGCAAGGTTTCTTAAGAACTATGTATGGATTGATTATCATTCCCAAGAGATATGTAGTGGTTCCTAGATCCAACATACTGGTCTAGAAACAATATGGGAAATTCCACATCTCTCTTATGTTTGATTCATATCTATATAAGAGGATGAAATATGGGTTCTCAACCCATTCGTGAGCCCATATTCAAAAAATCCCCTTCTCTAAACAAGAATTCAAAAATCATGGGGAATATTTCCTTAATAAATACATATGACTTGATTCCTTATCCAAATAGATACCTTGTGATTTCCAGGTCCTATATCCTAGTCCATCCATAATATTCCTTTTTTACATTGAGGGACCTTCATCCTTATCATATGATATTAAACTGTATGGATGATGTCCACGTTGTGTGACTTTAAATTGCATGGTACCTCAAGAAGTATGTGTGGATTGATTTTTATTCCAATAATATATATAGTGATTCATGAACCTCATGTCTCGGTCCCAGACATGGGGTAAAGAAAAATTCTCCTCTCCTATATACAAACAAAGATCTATGTAGGAGATCGTAATTTAGGTTCTCTCATTTAGGGGGCCATAAAAGAAATAGAAATGTACCCTCCTATATATGAGTCAGATCTATGAAAGGGACTCTACACTTCATCTCCAATTTTAGTTCAAATGCTTCCTCTATGCTCAGATGTATTCCTTCTACACTTCATACTTCTAATCTTGTACAATGTTGGATCTTTAAAATCTTTTTCCAGCTATCGACAATAGAATGTCTGATACCTGGGGACACATTTTCCTAACTATATAGTAATAGTCCCCTATGGTATTTGTATAATTATCCCACAAAAAAATATTTCATATAGAGGATTCCACTATTTTACTATACAGTAATATTCCCGAGTTGGATTTTCATAAATTCACCCACAAAAAGGGTTCTTCAACCAGCAACACACTCATCCTTGAGAAAATCATCTTCTATCACCATAATCCCAAATGAAATCATGTTAGAACCCACTATTCTACCCTGGTCTATGGTCACCCTTCGCATGATTTTACCCTGTCACTTCTCCCAATCCAATAACCTCCAAGATCTTGGTTTACAATTTCCTCGCTCATGTATAAAGTATGCCAAAACAAACTTGGTCTGGTAGGTGCCACATTACCCATCATTTCCACAATACTATGGCCCTAGTCATAGGACCTAAAACTATAGGCATCATGTAACACCCCGAGATTTTATGAAAAATTTTCTTTTAATTTCATTAATGTCTTGTGTTATATGCTACACCAAGATTACCTTGCGCTATACGCAACACCGTATTAGCTTGCAGTATACGCAACACTATTCTTGGATCGTGTTACACACAATTTTGATAATAGT
The DNA here is from genome assembly GCA_963277665.1 of Viscum album. Taxonomy (NCBI): domain Eukaryota; kingdom Viridiplantae; phylum Streptophyta; class Magnoliopsida; order Santalales; family Viscaceae; genus Viscum; species Viscum album. Next base: position 570,338,274 of record OY728134.1, on the reverse strand, counting down.
TATTCTACGCAACATTGAGTATATATATATATATATATATATATATTCAATGTATAAATGAAATATGGTTGGATTATGTTATACGAAACAACGAAAGATTCTTTCACAACACGCAACCTTAACATGGCTTGCATTACACGCAATCGCGACCTTCCTCGATAGTGTGTGTTGTACGCAATACCGGGTTTTACTAAACAACGATATATTATTATAATATTATTATGAACTAGCCGTTATGAATAGTATTAACTAAATTTTTAATTTTATAACATTATTATTCATCTTACACATTTTCTAGAACATGGTATAAGAACAAAATAATTTTTTCGGGTAAAATAAGTATTTTTCAAAAAATGAAGTTTTGCCGCCTTTTGATGGCGCACCCACTTTAAATTTAGTTTTTGACATGTTTATAAGTTAAATTTGAAAAAATAAAATTCTTCTTTGGAATCAAGATATAAAAATTTACTTTGGATAAATTTTTCGTATTATTCTGATGACTTTCATATTTTAATAAATAGTAAAAACACGCTATATTTTAATTAAAAACAGCTTTTTTCATCGTAATATCTTATGTGGTTAAATTATAATATTGAATGGTTTTAAAGTATAAATAGAATATATTTTTACCATTTAATATAATTTATGTCATTAGCATTTATTCTACCTTGAATTCGTAGGATAAATCAATTCAATCTTTTGCAATGTTTTAAAGAAAAACCGGTTTTCTTTCGACAATGAGATTAATTTTAATTTAATTTCTGCATCTTTTGTGTATTGAATTTGGAAAAATGGATTCCATATTTGGAATCTGTGGGTCCAAATTATGTTAATAAGCTACTTTTTATTTTTGGGAATTATGAATAGTAACTACGGTAAATTTTATTTACCATAGTTAAAGGTAAATCGGGTAATTAAGGGTAAATATAATATTTTAAAATTACCCTAACACATGTAAAAATCCTATTGGATGACTAAAAGTCGACCCATATCACCTAGGGTTCGGATTAGATTCATTTAATGGACTTTTTCCCATTAAAATAATTTAATTATTATTAAAACCAAAGAATGTGACAACATGTCAATTTCTTAAATCTTATAAGTATAATAACTTTAATTTAGTGTTACACTTCATGAAACTTCAAACATGAATAGTCTCCAGAAAGCTAATACAACTATCTACATCATAGGAATTTATTTATAATATTTAGGGATTAAATAATTATCATTTATTATGACACAAAGATGATGCAGTAATTATCTTATTAATGAAATATTGACATAATTGATGTTATAAATACCCAAATAAATGTAATTTAAGACTTTTTATGAATTACACTAATTTTATAGGTTAATATGACATGTTGGTATTGATTTAATTAACTTTTTTCGAACTAATCATTCTGTTATGAGTTTCACAAAAATCAATTACTAAATAGTGTCAAAATTGACATAAAATAGTCTTTAAAACAAATATTATATTATTAATTGTTATTTTATTCCTAAAAATCTAAGGTTCGGCCAAATGACTTAGATAAGGTTATATATATTAATAATAAACAACTTGGGGTTCGTTTGTCTTGATATAGTAAGTTTATTAACCTTATATTATAAGAACACAAGAAGACACGGTAAAAGTAAAATTATTTAACTTAATGTTAAATCTAAACGATAAGGTTAAAATAGGAACCTAAACTTGTCTAAATTCTATTGGATGAGAGGAATTCAACCCATCCCCACCTTATCTTCGAAATAAATCAATTTGGAGCTATTTAAAACCGAACTTGACTTTATAATAAAATAATATTTTTAGTTATTCCAAAGGTGCCCCTCTCCTCCCTTATAAAAGGGCACCTCCTCTCCCTCTTCCTCACACCACTTTGAGCCTTCAAGCTCGGCAAACCCCTTCCAAATTATCTTCTCCACATCCCTAGAAACATCCTAGAGGTTCTGGTCTTCCTCAAAGACCAATTTTAGTACCCTAAGAGGAGGACTCAAAGAGGCGCTTCAAAGAAGAGGAGGTTCGGACACTTACGAAGCAAATCAGACCTAAGGTAAGGGAAATATCACAATCTCATTTTTATCCGAGATTGTTTATACTTTGGTATTTACTGGGGTGTATTTTATCATCCACATCCATGTTTCCTCAATATGTAATATTATTTCCATCCACCTACAATTTTTTAAATCCAATTTTACCCTTCAGTGAGTTTTTAGTAAAAGATATGAAAGGAATCTTTTGTCGTTTTTTTCGTATGAGGTACTTTTTGACTTTTTCACCAAAAGTATGGGAAGTATATTTTTTTTAACTTATACGGCATGAATGGATTTTTAAAACATTTTTTCCAAGAAGCTTCCTTTACAAGTTTTCAAGGTTATTTTTAATCAACTTCTTTTAGTTTAAAGTTGTATGACATGTTAAGAAAGGAAAAATGTTTTTGAAGAAGAAAGGATATTTTCCTCACGAATGGAGTTCAAGTGTTTTATCAAAATTATTTTCCATCTAAGATAATAAAGTGTTCTGTTTTTACCCTTATTATTACATTGATTTGATTATGTTGTGATGGAATTATTTTTATGAATTCCTTTACCTTATATGAATTTTTTTATGATGTCACGATGTTTAAGATTCCCATTTTTATTACATGGGTTATGCTATGATGTATGGTTTATGATTTTGTGGCACACATAATAATGGTATCATTATGAGATGGGTGGTACCTATATCTCCCTCCAATGCATTGGGTAAATATTTTATATCTCATGAGATAGACATGGCTGGAATGGTAGGTTATACCGGTTCAGTGAAACAGGACTGAAACGAGGGTGACTCGGTTCAGAAAGGGACTTTGTCCACTAAGATAGTCTTGGCAATGAGTCTTGACTAATAAGATATGATTCTCTATGATTATTTGTGTATTCCACAAAGTTTAATGTTTTAAGTTATGATTATTGGGATTTCATTTCACTACTATGATTTATCCCATGTTATGAAATTATGCTCTCTTTTGCAGGTTAAGATTTCCAAAATGTTATGTTCTTATGAATATGATGTGATTGATATTTCTTTTGTTTACCCTTACTGAGCATTTGAGCTCACCCTTTTATGTTTTCTTTTCCCCAGGATATAAATAAAGGTTTTAGGTAAAAAAAAGGAAGATCTTTATGGGAGATGTTGAAGATCTTTCACCACGATTAGAAGATTATATTCCAAGTTTCCAAAGACACTAAACTATTACGATCCTTGTGTGTGTGTTTTTGTTATGTACAAGTATTCCGCAAAAGTAATGTATTGTCCATGTACGTTAAGCTTCGGGTCTCTACAGTTGTTATCAGAAGAAAGGTTTAGTCAACCTTTGGAAACTAGGATGCAAAAACGTTAGTGAGATCCCTAGAGATATTTCTAAGGTATGTCTAGGGATTCCTCTAAGGATAAGTATACGTATAGGATATAGTCATAGAACTATGGTAACGATATTAGATTAAACCAAAGATGTTAGATATTGAAGTTACTACCCCTTTATTATGATTTTTTCCTCTCACACTATTCTTTTTGGGTTTTAGAAAATGGCTGGAAACAAGGTGATTCATGATAATGGAGGATATGATAGACAATGGAATGATATTCTTCATGAGCAACCAAATGAAATGGGATTTGGAAGTCCAAACATCATTATTATGCCGAATCAGCAATCTCATTATATGATCAATAAAGTAAAATTTGGTAATTTTCCTGGCTCGGCTAATAAGAGAAAGATGGAGTTTCATGATGATCATAGAGGAAAGAAAGTTCAATTTCCCCTATGTAAATCATGTGGGAAGAGGCATCAAGGAGAATGTTTCAAAGGAACTGGAAGATACTTTGGGTGTGGAAAAGAAGGACACAAATCCAGTAAGTGCAAAGGAAAAGGTTTAGTTAAAACCAGGGATGAGGATAATGGTATTGTTATGACATCAACAATGGTTAAATGTTTTAAATGTGGAATGTGCGGGCATTATGCAAACCAATGCCCTAAGGGAAAGTCTCATGAAGAGAATCAGTACGGCCGTATGGGTAGTATTTATGTGGATGATGATGAAGAGACTACAAATGATATGTGAGATGAAATAATTGTTGAATCTCGGTCAATGGTTTAAGAATGTAGTGGAATGATTACATGTTTATCATGTGTAATGTTGTATAAGTAATCTCATGGTACTATGGAATAAAGAGACATCTAAGGATTGTTACACTGTTTCCTTTCCTTGAGTTTTGAAAGTGTATGATTAATGTTACCAGTATCCATGAAAGGTTATTCAGATATTTTTGGAATGTAGATGGTATGCTCATAATGAAAGGGATAAGGAGAAAATTAAATGTTTGATAGTATTCATGAGCTCATGACTGATATAAGGAGAAGGTTATATCATGGTTTGAGTATATAGAATTTTTGGATTTTGGTATGTGGAAAGAGTTAACTTTTAACAGTATTCATGTTTTCAATAAGGTTCAATGGGTATTTATTATTCAAGAGAATACATGATTAAGGTATTCACATGTTTGTAATTTGACCAACAAGATATATCTTATGATATATGGGGGATAAATGATGGCATTCACATGATCATTTTCTTTATACTATGAGCTTGGACTGAAGTATTTTAGATAAGCCTAAAGATTGGAATGGATTATGTTGGACATAATTTAGTATTGTTTAAGGATAAAACTTTTTTGATATTGTTGATGGGATGTTATAGTAATATAGATTTAGAAAAAGGACAACCTGCAGAATGGGCGACAACCCATCGCGTCGGACAAGGCTGTGGGAATCGAACCCACAAACAAAGTGCGACTGGCCTTTATCACCTACCACTGTCCTACAGGAAGTCCCTGTTTAGTATAAACTAGTTTTATTATATTAAGTAGTATGATATATGAAGTATAAGTCCATTTTAGGAACCATATATGATTAATCTCACTATATATGGACTTATGTATTTTTTGATAACTTTTCTAACCTTTTGTTTGAGACAGATGGAATGACCCATCATTCTATCACATGATCTGCTAACACATCACGAATGAAAAATTCAACTTCATTTCTTTAAGAGATGAATTGGAAATTTTCCAAAGAACGAAAAACGGTGAGACTATACAAAAATCACAAAAGTATTTCTTCTAATTCCAATTTCATCAACTTTAGGGAAATGATCTTGAAAATCAAAAATGTTGTTCTAGTTCTCTTATATCTGATGAATCAGATGGTACCTTAGATCGTCACAAATTTATGGCTTTGTGATTGCTGGCTTTTCCATAGCCATGTTCTCTACCACTCTCCATCAGAACATGATGGTTAGATTTCTCTTCCATATCCATATTTTCACCTATGTGGAAACCTAGTGATTAGTTTATTTGGGTAACCGTTATGTTTCATACTTTTGTTTTTAATGATTGGTTTTGGTATTCCTTATTATGATGTGAGTTTCTATCAAAGAAACTTTCGAATAGTAAACCATTTATAACCCCGACGAATTTCGAGGGCGAAATTCATTTTAAGGGGGGTTGAATGTAACACCCCGAGATTTTATGAAAAATATTCTTTTAATTTTATTAATGTCTTGTGTTATATGCTACACCAAGATTACCTTGCGCTATACGCAACACCGTATTAGCTTGCAGTATACGCAACACTATTCTTGGATCGTGTTACACACAATTTTGATAATAGTTATTCTACGCAACATTGAGTATATATATATATATATATATTCAATGTATAAAAGAAATATGGCAGTATTATGTTATACGAAACAATGAAATATTATTTCATAACACGCAACCCTGACATGGCTTGCATTACATGCAATCGCGACCTTCCTCGATAGCATGTGTTGTACGCAATACCGGGTTTTACTAAACAACGATATATTATTATAATATTATTATGAACAAGCCGTTATAAATAGTATTAACTAAATTTTTAATTTTATAACATTATTATTCATCTTACACATTTTCTAGAACATGGTATAAGAACAAAATAAATTTTTCGGGTAAAATAAGTATTTTTTAAAAAATGCAGTTTTGCCGCCTTTTGATGGCGCACCCACATTAAATTTAGTTTTTGACATGTTTATAAGTTAAATTTGACAAAATAAAATTCTTCTTTGGAATCAAGAAATAAAAATTTACTTTGGATAAATTTTTCGTATTATTCTGATGACTTTCATATTTTAATGAATAGTAAAAACACGCTATATTTTAATTAAAAACAACTTTTTTCATCGTAATATCTTATGTGGTTAAATTATAATATTGAATGGTTTTAAAGTATAAATAGAATATATTTTTACCATTTAATATAATGTATGTCATTAGCATTTATTCTACCTTGAATTCGTAGGATAAATCAATTCAATCTTTTGCAATGTTTTAAAGAAAAACCTGTTTTCTTTCGACAATGGGATTAATTTTAATTTAATTTCTGCATCTTTTGTGTATTGAATTTGGAAAAATGGATTCCATATTTGGAATCAGTGGGTCCAAATTATGTTAATAAGCTACTTTTTATTTTTTGGAACTATGAATAGTAAATACGGTAAATTTTATTTACCATAGTTAAAGGTAAATCGGGTAATTAAGGGTAAATATAATATTTTAAAATTACCCTAACACATGTCAAAATCATATTGGATGACTAAAAGTCGACCCATATCACCTAAGGGTCGGATTAGATTCATTTAATGGACTTTTTCCCATTAAAATAATTTAATTATTATTAAAACCAAAGAATGTGACAACATGTCACTTTCTTAAATCTTATAAGTATAATAACTTTAATTTAGTGTTACACTTCATGAAACTTCGAACATGAATAGTCTCCAGAAATATAATACAATTATCTACATCATAGGAATTTATTTAGAATTTTTAGGGATTAAATAATTATCATTTATTATGACACAAAGATGATGCAGTAATTATCTTATTAATGAAAAATTGACATAATTGATGTTATAAATACCCAAATAAATGTAATTTAAGACTTTTTATGAATTACACTAATTTTATAGGTTAATATGAAATGTTGGTATTGATTTAATTAACTTTTTTCTAACTAATCATTCTGTTATGAGTTTTACAAAAATCAATTACTAAATAGTGTCAAAATTGACATAAAATAGTCTTTAAAACAAATATTATATTATTAATTGTTATTTTATTACTAAAAATCTAAGGTTCGGCCAAATGACTTAGATAAGGTTATATATATTAATAATAAAAAACTTGGGGTTCGTTTGTCTTGATATAGTAAGTTTATTAACCTTATAGTATAAGAACAAAAGAAGACACGGTAAAAGTAAAATTATTTAACTTAATGTTAAATCTAAACGATAAGGTTAAAATAGGAACCTAAACTTGTCTAAATTATATTGGATGAGAGGACTTCGACCCATCCCCTCCTTATCTTCGAAATAACTCAATTTGGAGCTATTTAAAACCGAACTTGACTTTATAATAAAATAATATTTTTAGTTATTCCAAAGGTGCCCCTCTCCTCCCTTATAAAAGGGCACCTCCTCCCCCTCTTCCTCACACCACTTTGAGCCTTCAAGCTCGGCCAACCCCTTCCAAATTATCTTATCCACATCACTAGAAACATCCTAGAGGTTCTGGTCTTCCTCAAAGACCAATTTTAGTACCCTAAGAGGAGGACTCAAAGAGGCGCTTCAAAGAAGAGGAGGTTCGGACACTTAGGAAGCAAATCGGACCTAAGGTAAGGGAAATATCACAATCTCATTTTTATCTGAGATTGTTTATACTTTGGTATTTACTGGGGTGTATTTTATCATCCACATCCATGTTTCCTCAATATGTAATATTATTTCCATCCACCTACAATTGTTTAAATCCAATTTTACCCTTCGGTGAGTTTTTAGTAAAAGATTTGAAAGGAATCTTTTTTTGTTTTTTTCGTACGAGGTACTTTTTGAATTTTTTGCCAAAAGTACGGAAAGAATGTTTTTTTTAACTTATACGGCATGAATGTATTTTTAAAACATTATTTCCAAGAAGCTTCCTTTACAAGTTTTCAAGTTTATTTTTAATTAACTTCTTTTAGTTTAAAGTTGTATGACATGTTAAGAAAGGAAAAATGTTTTTGAAGAAGAAAGGATATTTTCCTCACGAATGGAGTTCAAGTGTTTTATCAAAATTATTTTCCATCTAAGATAATAAAGGGTTATATTTTTATCCCTATTATTACATTGATTTGATTATGTTGTGATGGAATTATTTTTATGAATTACTTTACCTTATATGAATTTTTTTATGATGTCACGATGTTTAAGATTCCCATTTTTATTACATGGGTTATGATATGATGTATGGTTTATGATTTTGTGGCACACATAATAATGGTATCATTATCATATGGGTGGTACCTATATCTCCCTCCAATTCATTGGGTAAAGATTTTATATCTCATGAGATAGACATGGCTGGAATGGTAGGTTATACCAGTTCAGTGAAACAGGACTGAAACGAGGGTGACTCGGTTCAGAAAGGGACTTTGTCCACTAAGATAGTCTTGGCAATGAGTCTTGACTAATAAGATATGATTCTCTATGATTATGTGTGTATGCCACAAAGTTTAATGTTTTAAGTTATGATTATTGGGATTTCATTTCACTACTATGATTTATCCCATGTTATGAAATTATGCTCTCTTTTGCAGGTTAAGATTTCCAAAATATTATGTTCTTATGAATATGATGTGATTGATATTTCTTTTGTTTACCCTTACTGAGCATTTGAGCTCACCCTTTTATGTTTTCTTTTCCCCAGGATATAAAGAAAGGTTTTAGGTAAAAAAAGGAAGTTCTTTATGGGAGATGTTGAAGATCTTTCACCACGATTAGAAGATTATATTCCGACTTTCCAAAGACACTAAACTATTACGATCCTTGTGTGTGTGTTTTTGTTATGTACAAGTATTCCGCAAAAGTAATGTAATGTCCATTTACGTTAAGCTTCGGGTCTATACACATCATATCATCATCATTACACAATGTTAAAATTCATGATAATTCTTAACACCAATACTTTAAACTTCATGGTTTTCCATAACTACAAATGGATTGATTAGCATTCAAATAAGACATGTAGTAACGCCCAAACCCTATGTTTCATGCCCAACATAAATAAAAAACCCATATATTTTCCTACATTTGGTTCAAACCTACATAGTAAACCCTTTTCCCCATTCTTGGATAATTTTTACTTGAAATTATCATTATATATTCAGGCACATTCCTTACACAAGCCAAACTATATGTTCGAGGAAATCTAAATCTTCATAAACTTACTCTGGCCGTCAGCAATAGAATGTAAATATCCCGAGGAAACCTTGTCTAACCATGAAGTAATATTCCCTAGTTTTCTTTTCATAATCCATCCACTAAAAAAGGGCATATAATCTTTAGGATTCAATTGTTTACTTATATAGTAATATACACCAATCTGCTTTGTATAAAGTCCCCCACAAAAAGGGTCTGTCAAAAATGGCACATTCATTCTCAAGAGAGACTTATTCTATCTTCATAATTTCATTCCTCTATATCACTATTCAAATTCAGAAACCCCAGATTATATATTACAACCTTCCCCCTTCATACTTGAAATTGATGGAACATTCTCATAAATATTACCATGAAATGGAGAATCACTAATCCATCACACTACCACAAAACTGGGCATTACCGGCGCCACCCTTTATCAGCGCTAACAAAAAAGCGCTGATAAAGGTACCCCCTTTAACAGTGCTTTTTTTAGCGCTGTAAAAGGGTACCCCTTTATCAGCACTTTTTTAGTTGCGCTGATAAAGGGGGGTCTTTATCAGTGCTTTTAAAAAACGCTGATAAAGGGTCTACTTCCAAAAAAAATCATTAAAAAATATATATTAATATTTAAATATATAGATATAGTTATATTGATATAAATATAAATTATATTTTTTAAATATAATTTTAAATATATTTTAGATAAGTATAAATATATAGTTACAATTAATACATAATATATTTAGTGAAAATGGCTTATAAAAAATTAAAAAAATATTTTTAATTAATAGTTTGCTAATTATTATGGAGTAATAGTTATTTAATAACAATTTTAAGACTAAAAAAATTAAAAAAAAGATCCAAAATATGTTGAAAACGAAACTCGAACTTCAAACGGTCATAAATTTTGATCCGGGTGTCCGTTTGAGCTCTACCACATATTAAATCGAAGCCTACGGCGAGCTCTACGTCGCTGGGTGACCTTGGTCAAGGTTTTTTCGAGGCCAAAAGAGGCCCATAAGGCCTCAAAAACTGAGTTTTTAGTCAGGGTACTCCGATTTTTTAACATTTTGGGGATTTTCAGCCTCGTTTAAGGGGGTATTATTGGATTTTTTTTGGTGGGAACTGAATTTATTCCAAGTTATTACATTCATATTGATATTATGCCTTTGAAATTTCATCGTTTTTTATAATGCACTGCTATTTATAATCAAATATATAACAATATATACATATTTTTTATATATTCACACATAAAAATTTAATTATAAATATAAATAATAAAATATATTTACATATAAAATATATTAGCTTTATCTAAATAATAGCTAATATCCATTTTATTTAAAATACAAATATATGAATATTTATATACCTATATAATAATCTAACTATATATATATTAATATAACTACATATATATATTGATATAACTATAAATATATATATTAATATCACTATATATATATATATTAATATAACTATATATTTATATTAATATAACTATATATTTATATTCATATAACTATATATTTATATTCATATAACTATATATTACTATACAAATAAATATAACTAAATATATATATATATAAATAGATATATCACTAATAGGAGAACAAATCAATATAGGGGAGTGGTAAAGGCTTCAGGCGCGGAGGTGGGAGGTCTCGAGATCAAATCTGGGTGGAGGCAGGGATGCGTGTGCATGGGTGATTATGGGGATAGTGCTGATAAAGGGTGTAGAGGTGTGTGCGAGGTGCGGGAGGGGGGCAAAAAAACTCTTTAAAATGGAGGCTCAAGTGCTATAAAAGCCCCCCTGATTTGCAAGATTTTTTTAATTTTTTTTAAATTTTTAAATTTTTTAACTTTTATCGGTGCTTTTAAAAAATCACTGATAAAAGGGGTCTTTTATCAGTGCTAATTAGAAAGCACTGATAAAAGACCCCTTTATCATCACTTTGTTTTAGCGTTGATAAAATACCCCTTTTATCAGCGCTTTTTTTGAGCGCTGATAAAAGGGGTATTTATCAGCGCTTTTTGGAGCACTGAAAAAGGGACCCCCCCTATCTTCACCAGTAATTATAGCTCTTTTCTAGCACTATTAAAGGCCATTTTTAGCGTTGATAAAAGCCGTATTTGTAGTAGTGTCAGTCATAGATAAGGGACCTTAAACTATAGCTCCCAATTTCCTTGTTGTATGAAATTGAATTTTATAGCATAACATCCTAGCCCGAATATGTTCAAATTTATAAAAACTTCATCACTATAAGACATAAAATTTCATGTTCTGTGTTCTAGTTGTGTGAAATTAAACTACATGATACTCCAACCCTTGTTAGAGAGGGGAATTCCCCCCCCCCCTGATTTTGGTTATTTAATAGAAATTACCCACCTTAACACAAGAAAAATTCAAGTAGCATTAGTTTTCTATTCATGGAAAATGCTAATATAGATGCTCCCTTCATCCTGAAACACCTTCCCTTATCAAACCACCCTTTATGATATTGAGAAATTTGAAACTTTACAAACTTCCCAACCATTGGTAATAGAATTTCAAAATTATTGAGGATAACTTTATCTGACTATGCAGTAATATTCCCTAGTTTAATTTTCATAATTTTCTCACTAAAGGTCCTATCACCCATAGGATTCTACTATTTGACAATGCAGTATTATTCCCCAGTTGGATTTGTATAAGTTATCCCACAAAAAAAGGTTTTTCAACTGGTGTCACATTCATCCTTAAAAAAGAAATCATATATTTCTATAAGAATTGACAATATTATGATGAAAACTTCTTTTCAAACTTGGTCTATAGGCATTCCTCACATACTTGTCTCGCATCATATTTTAAATCCAAGAATCACAAAATCCTGAATCAAAATTCCCCTTCAAGTATCTAAATAATATCATAACATTATTCACTAACAATCTTTATCTGGGATATCACTCCAAAACTCATGGTTAAAGCTTTTCAACCTAAAACACTAGTCGTACTAGTCTATCTTGTAAGAATTTAAAATTCCCACACACACAAATACATAGTTATGACCAGGTTGAAAACCCATAAAGGGAACCCTGGGTAAAAGTTGAGTCTCAAATAACAAGATCTATTCTCTACATGGTTTAAGAAAAAATTGAGAAATTAAAATATACGAGGCATAAAAAATTAATCTAAAAACCCATAAATGGAAGACTAAGAAAAATCCAAGTATCGTCTTCTAAGACTTCTTTATATCAAACTTAGGCATAATTTAGGGCAATGATACAAACAACACAAATTTTGAAGGGTATTCCATGTGACCCTAGCAACATCCAAAATATTCTTTCTAGGTATAAAGACCTAGAAAAAATTAGAGCACTCCCCTATCCCTATCATTTCAATTATAATGATTATGATGAAGACAAGAATTTAGGAAAAGGTTATTGGAAACAAAAAACCTTTTCATTTATGTTATAAAATGCATAGGAACTTCTATATTCTAGAGTCTCTCAACCAAATTTTATAGGTGTTCCTCAATATAGTCTTTTATATGTTGAACTATGGCTCGAGAAAGTTCCACAACTTTTCAAAACCTATATTGTTTTGTGGAAATGGCCTCTTTAGCACGATGAAGCTTCTCTTTCTCCGTAGTTATAGAATCCTCACCTTGTGTTGAGAGCCTCTTCAAGGAATGATGTGTTTGGAATATCTCTATAAAGAACCTAAACCTAGTATCCCAGATTAGATGGTTACTTTATTACATTGGCATAATATACAAGTAATCACAACCCGAAGGATCAAATAGTTTAGTAGTTATAGAGAAATAGATACATACTTGAACCTTTCATTACAATTGAAAAAATAAAATACAACCTATCAATTCCTTTTAGAACATCATTAATCCCTTATCTTATACCTATATATCAATAACAATAAACTTATTGGTAACCTGGGGAAAAATAAACCATAAGAAAGTGGTGAGATCATATGCTCAGTAAGGGTTAAGTACAGGGGAATCTATCTTAAATAAGAAATAAACATTACAAAAAGTTAAATAACTGAAACATATTCTATTTAATCAATAACTAAGAATTAATTAAATTCATAGATAAAATCATAGTAAAAATATCATGGATAATAATAACTGAAATCATAATGAATGAAATGCTTAATTATTAGACGTTATGATCTCAACCATCATGGTATCTCTACCACCAATACCTTTCAAAAGATTGATTAAAACTAATGGCTACAAATTGATTAGGTTTTTACAACTTTATCTCTACTATCAATAACTTTCATAAGATAGTTTAAAACTAATGAGTACAAAATGATTAGGTTTGGCCAACTGATTTGTATCATGAGACCTACCAATGCATTGAGGGACTATTTATAACTAGGCCCCACCCATGTTTTGCATGTCCAAATAATTCCTCATATGAAATGGTGAAACATAATCAACATATACATTTGTGTTTAACTTATCATATGAAATGTAAATAAATTTCCCCATTCAGTAAACATAATCATAAACCATCTAGAGAAATATATTGGGTGGTATCAAAATAGAACATCCCTATTCGTGGTGATCAATAACCATTTAATAACATACAGAAGATGGTATCATAAAAAATAAACCTCAAAGAAGAATAAGATTCAAAAAATTATGTTGACATATATGAAAATACTTTAAATGGTATCTTTGAAATAATATTTAGGAAAATACCCTTTTTAATTTAAAAATCACATATGTTAAAAAAGTCATGAAATTATAAAAGAAAACATTTACTTTGAATATTACCTTGTAAAATTATAAAGTATGACTCAAAACATTACGGTGTCATGATGGAGGGGAAATGTTCTTAAGCCATATAAGTTAAAAAAACATTTCATCCATATTTTTTTCATAAAAATATCAAATAAACTTCTTTAGAAAATAAAAAAATATATCTTCCAAAACATTTTATAAAAATTCAAACATGAGAGAAAACAACTTTAAACAATCATAGTAGAATAGTAAAAACATTTTTTGACACAATTTTATAAAATATATACAAGGAAGAAAAAGAAATTTTTAAGGGAAACTTTTAAAAGATAATTTTATTTAAAATAAAACCCCTTATAAATATCATATCATTAAATTGAGCATTAATAAAATGAATCAAATATGTGTAATCAATGTAAATCCACATAAAACAAGTGAAAATAAAACATAAGATATTAAAATTTGTTTCACAAATAAGATTATTATGACATAATCAAGTAAGTATAAGTTTAAACTAAATAATATAAATTGGGTTAATAATTCCATTACCACTATGTAATTAGTTGAATAGTATGTCCCATAAAAGTAATAATTATCAAATGAATCATTTAATGTCATGAAGATAATTATATTCATGATATGATATATCAAATGGTGTTATATACACCACACACAAGAAATAAGTGTTCAATAATGAATATATCACACAAATATAATAAAAATTCATTTAAAACATAATATTAGTGCGACATGATCAATAATTATAAGTTCTACCCAAAGAATGTATATTGGGTTGAGAATTCCATTATACTTCGCAATCAGTCGAATCATATGCACCAAAAAGAAAAAATTATCAAATGAAGCATTTAATAACAAAAAGGAAATGATATTAAAGATATGTTATATCAAAGTTCAGTATATACACCACAAAAAATAAATAAGTGGTGAATGAGTCATATATCTCAGAGAAGTAAGAGTGAGACGAGAAACTCTTACCTCGCACTTACCCTTAGTTTTGTGTAATTTAACCTCATGTAGAAATGTTTAAGGAATGTTATTAATTGATTACAGAACCATATTCATATTTATACAACCTTTTATGATACGTTTATAACATATTACCACCCTTTAATTATTAATATTTCATTATTTTCATTATTGTAGGTGTGTTCGTTTCATGGTTTCATGGTCAGTTCACCTGTGTAAAATTATGGATATTCTTGTAAAATTGAAGTGGAACTCCAAAAGTGAAATGAAATTTTTTTAATTCTCATAAATAATTTTAAATTTTCCCATATATCATTTTTATTTCTTATATGAGGATGATTAATTTTATAAAAGTTAATGATAAAAATTTAGTTTATTTTGCCAGTTTTTTCGACCATCACTAACTAATTTGGTTTTATTTAATATTATGTATATATATTAGTTACAGAATATAAAATAAGCTATAATATACTTATTACAATATTATTTAACCATAATAATACTTTTATTACTATCCTTTAAGGTGGTAATATTAATTAAAGAATCATTATCCATAGAGACGGTTAACCGATATAATTTGGACAATGGTTTTGTTTCTTTGAATAAGAGAAGGTAATAAAAGGGATGGATATAAATTATTCTATTATAAATATAACATTATTTTATTTATATTATTCTTGAGGTATTTCTCTGTTTTTTATGAAGGAGGTGAGGATATGGTAGAAAACTAAAAGAAATTAAGAGAGGTTGTTTGAGAAAATTACCTCTTGAATATCACCTCCTTGAAGGACCCCTAAAGGAACTTGGAATTGGTATTTGTGTGATACCATCAGCACTTGTACATGGGTAGAGTTGTTAGGAGAGGTAATTTCATATATTTTAGTAGATTTAATGCTTTTTATGATAAATGGGGTGGTGAGGGGTTGTATTAATACTTGAGGAGGGGTGGTTTTAAGTGATTAAATAATGATTATTTTATATTTAAAGCCAACCACTTTTTGGTGGAATTAATTTCTATGAATTTATTTGACTATTAATTTTTTAAATTTGGGTTAATTTAAATTAACACCTAAACCACCCATTTAATTTTGTAGTTTTTAGGTATTTTAATCATTTATCTTTAAAATTTAACGTGTTAAATTATTTTACTTATATTGTGGTAAATCTTTTTTTACCACAGTAAACTTTTTATGAATAAAAAATAAAGTGACACTAAAAATAATTTTTAAATTATTATTAAAAATATTCAATCCATTTTAAAAAATTCAATTCACCGAATTGGAAAAATTATATTTAAAAGAAAACTGACAAATGCATTGAAAAAGCGGGTTTTCAAGAAGTGTATTTTCCAAGTAAAAGATGATTTTATATTAACTTTGTGAATACTAATTTTAATTTTATGAAAATAAAGTAATATTTAATGATATATAATCTATACATTTAATTTAAAACATTCCATATTAGGGATTAGTTTAATTACTTAAAAATGAGAAACATTATTTACTTTAAAACACATTTCAGAAAAATCATGTTTATTATAAAATAAAATATAAAGTTGATTAAAAAGAATTCATGTGAATGAAATATAACTAAATAATACTTATATTTCTTTAAACTATATTCAAAACATAATGTTACTTTTAAATTTCCTAATATATTGAAAATATTTTATATTTTTACAAAAAATATAATTTTTTACTATTCGTTGAAAAATTAATCATTTCAGAAGATTTTCAAAATTTAGTCCTAATATAATTATGAAATTAAGAATCAAAAAATTATGTTAATTTTATGAAATAAATTTTTTCCAAAATAAATTATATTTATTTTCTCATTGAAATCAATAAAAAACTCTTTTTGAAGAAAACATATATTTAAAGAACAGAATGACTTTACTAAAAATTATGAGTTTATTTACTAAGAATAAATTAATATATTGACAATGAGTTGGAAAATTATATATTTAATAATTTAGTTAATACAATTTATTCCTTCTATTTTAATGGTTTGGTGATAATGGTCTTATTAAAAATATAAATATTTTGGAGTTCATTTAATCTCGGTGCTTTGTGTAATGTAAGCTTTCAAACATAGTGTTCTTTCAAAATATTAGGGTGTTACATTATCCCATCCTTCAATAAATTTCATCCTCATAATTTAAAATTGTGATTTATAATCATGGATTTAAAATTTTAAAATACCCTTGTGGAAATTCTACATCATAAAAAGAGTTAACAAAACTTTCTCTAAGAAAGAGGTAAAGGAAAATGTGAAGGTCACCACAAAACTGGATTTCTATATAGGAGAATATTAGTGGGATGTGAAAACATGGACATAAAAAATAAATATAACTATCAAATTCTTATGTAGAGTGATAGAGAACACGGTCAAGATAAGATTTATGGCCACAAAACCACAAACCAGATATGTTTGAAAAATGTCATTGATATCATCAGAAATGATGATAATGGGATAAAATTTTATTTCAAAATCCATTAAGAATAATTAATTACTTGAATTCATTTCATATGCATAATATCACTCTTTTTTTATGACTTGATCAATTTTTGATTCATTTATTACTCTAATAAATCAAGTTGAAATTGTAATGCCTAGAGAACTGTTGGATCATAAGATTTATAATGGGATGAAAAGTAGTTCCTTGTATCTCTAGTTATAATCATAATAAAATGGTTATCATAGGTTATCCATTACGCATAAATATTCATTTTCTTTTTTAATTCCTTAATATATTAAAAACTTACCCAAATTTCAATGTAAACAATTTCATGAATGGTTACACTTATGAACCTTCCAAAATATTAAAATATAAAACTTTTGAAAGAAGGTCCCTAAATTTTAAAAATCAACATATTATTAATCTCTTATAAAACATGAATTATATCTTAATCATCACATACCAAACATGTGAGTACCTTCATCATTTATTCTCTTGAAACATGGAAATAACATGAATTCCCCAAATAATGTGTTTTCCGAAAGAAAATATTGCAACAGAATCACTTCTCTTGGTTACTGGTATAATTCATCACATGATTCCAAATCCTTGAAAAATAATTACAATATTAAAATCTATATATATCTATTGATTCAAAAAACCAAAGTATTTTTGATAATTTTACAACATAATTCTTGAATCTAAATACAGAAGAACTTATTCAATCCACTTCATTCTTCAAACATTAACTTTTATTCATCATCTTATCCACCATTCATTTTATATTTCATTTTTAGTCTCATCATAATTGGTATTATAACTATTGATCGTATAACCTTATAGATTCTCTTCACGATTTTTCCCCCTATGAAATATATTTTCATAATGCTCATACTTTCCACATTTAAAACATTTGACCATTGATAATACCTTTAGGGGGATATTATTCCAAAAATTTTCTTTATTCCTCAAAACTTACTTACTTTATATCCTTCTTTAAAATATCAAAATATATTATTATTCCTATAATACATCCACTTGGTTGTTTATTCTCACATTCTCAACATAGAGAAAATTGAATCTTCTTCTATTCATGATCTCCACCACTCTATATCTTTGTGAACTCTATCCTTATCTTATTTGGTGAGTTAAAGAGTTGATGAAGGTCCATGTTTTCTAATAATATATCATTATAACTAATTATGAATAAATACAATATATTTTACTCTAGTCATTATCCCATTCAGTTTTTAAACCACACATTGTCTATAACATTTCATGTTAACCTAGTTCCTTCTGGTACCCAACATTGACTAAAACCAAAAAGCAAAGTGTAAGCATCAAACTATACTAATCAAAGTGAGCTAATATTATTAAATTTATGTCTAAATAATGACACATTCTTCTCAATATATGAGTCTTTAGGTTTAACCTACTTTATTCATGGTAATTACCAAATCTATAGGATATTATCCTATATTAGTCTTATCCTAAAACTCGGAAATAGGGTTATGTTACATAATGTATATTTTTCGAAATCGACTTCCCAAGGTTTCAACTAAACTTCCTCCGATACCAACTATAAATACCCCAACCCAAATAGCCTAGAGTTTATGGTTACCTTGTCACATTGTCATAATATATAGGGTATCACATCCTAAAGGTCCAAATTGTTAGCAGTTTTGGAGAACTAAATACATACTTAAACCTTTAATTATAATTGAAAACATAAAAAAATACATATAAATTGTTTTTAGAAAATCATCAATCATTTATCTTATCCCTTTATATCAGTCATAATAAACTTCTTGGCAACTTGTGAAAAAATTAAACATAAGAAATGGGTAGATCAAATTCTTAGTAAGAGTTAAGTATATTGGAAGCTATCTTAAATAAGCAACAAAAATTATGGAAGGGTAAATAACTGAAAAACATTCAATTTAATAAATAACTAAGAATGAAATAAATATAGAGACAATATCATAGTGAAAATATCAAGGATAATAATAACTAAAATCTTAATGAAGGTCATGCTTAATTATTGGGCGCCATAATCTCTAACATCATGGTACCACTATCGTCAAAACCATTCATAATATGGTTTAAAACAACTGGGTAAAAAACAATTATGTTTAGATAACTTCATCTCTACTATCAATACGTTTCACAAGACAGTTTAAAACTACACGGTACAAAAATATTCGGTTTGGAAAATTGATTTGTCTCGTGAGACCTACCGATACATCAATGGGCTATCAATAACTGGGACCCACATGGGTTTTGCGCATCCAAAGCATTCCTTGTATGAAAAGTTGAAAAATAATAAACATATACATTTTTATTGAAACAAGCATAAGAAATTTAAATATATTTCCCCATTTAGTAAACATAATCACAAACCACCCAGAGTAATATAGTGGATGGTATAAAAAAGGTACATCCCTGGTCGAACTGATCAATAACCATTTAATAAAATATGAAATATGGTATCATAATATACAACCTCAAGGAATCATAATATTCAAAAACGAATTTATATATATATATAAATATATTTGATATATTTAAAAAAAATATTTAAGAAAATACCATTTTTCACTTTGAAAATCACATATGTTTAAAACACCATGAAATTATAAAAGAAAACATTTTCTCTAAATATTACTTATAAAATTTTAAAGTAAGACTAGAAAAATTGATTCATAATTATGGTGGAAAAATTCACTAATTACATATAATATAAACAAAACATTTCATCTGTATTTTTGTCAAAAAAGTCCTAAAGAACCTTGATTCGAAAATTTAAAAATATACCTTTCAAAATGTTTTTTATAAAGTCAAACATGAGTAAAAATGACTTTAAACAATCATAGTATAATAGTAAAAACATTATTGGGAATAATTTTAGAAAACATGGACATAGAAGAAAAAGGGACTTTTAATGGAAAATTTAAAAAGATAATTTTTTTTTAAATAAAGACCCTTATAAAAATTATATCATTGAAGAGAGCATTAATCAAATGAATTGAATATGTGTATTCACTATAAATCCATATAAAACAAGTGGAAATAAAACATAAGAAATTAAAAATTAATTTCATAGATAATATTAGTATGAAATAATAAGGGAAGTAAAAGTTTAACCCAAAGAATATAAATTGGGTTAATAATTCCCATTCCACTTTATAATCAGTCGAATCATATGCCCCATAAAAGTAATAATTATAAAACGAAACATTGAATACAATAAATATAATTATATTCATGATGTGATATATAAAAGTGTGGTTTGTACACCACACACAATAAATAATTTTTTAATAAGGAATATATATTTCATAGATATTAAAAATATATTTCACACATAATCTTAGCACATCATAATCAACAAGTCGAAAATTAAACCAAAGAAAGGAAATTGGGTTGAGAATTGTTTTATACTTCACAATCAGTCAAATCGTATTCACCATAAAAGTAATAATTATAAAATGAAACATTTAATACCATTAATGAAATTAGATTCACGATATTGTATATCAAAGGGAATTATATACACCACACAAAAGATATAAGTTGTGAATAGGGCATATATCTCACAGTAGTAAGAGTGATATGAGAAACCCTCACCTCACACTTCTATTTAGTTATTCATAATTTAAACTCTTGTATAAAGGTTTAAATAATGTTATTAATTCATTAAATAACCATATTCATATTTATAATATATTTTATGATACGTTTATAACATATTACAACCCTTTCATTAATAATATTTCATTTTTTTCATTGTTTTGGGAACTTTTGTTTCACTGCTTCATGGTCGGTTCACTTGTGTAAAATTATGAATGTTCTTGAAAAATGGAAGATGAAATACAGAAGTGAAATTTAATTGTATTCATTCACATCCATAAGTTTAAATATTTTCATGTATCTTTTTTCTTTCTTACATGTGGATGATTTGTTTGATAAAATTTAATGATAAATGCTTTGTTTATTTTGGCGGTTTTTTCGACCATCATGAACTAGTTTTGTTTTATTTAATATTATGTATATATAATTGTCCATATAATGAAATAGGTTATAATATACTTATTAAAATTTGTTTAACCAGAATAATACTTTTATGACCATCCTTGAAAGAGGTAATGGAAAAATAATAATCATTATCCATAAAGATGGTTAACCACTATAATTTGGACAATGGTTTTTTTTCTTTGAATAAAAGGAGGTAATAAAATGGTTGAATATAAGATATTCCATTATAAACATAAAATTAAATTACTTATAAGATTGTAGAGGTATTATTACTTGATAAATAAAGGGTTTTAGGAGAAGTTAAAAAAATAAAAAAATTAGAGAGGTTTTTTGAGAAAGTTGGCTCTTGAATTTCACCTCCTTGAAGGACCCCTTAAGGAACTTAGAATTGGTTTTTAGGTGATACTATAGGCAATTGGATATGGGGAGAGTGGGAGGATATTTTTTATATATTTTATGATATTCAAGGATTTTAAGTAGAAATGGGGTGGTGAGGTTTGGTATTTATACTTGAGGAGGGGAGGTTTCAAGTTATTAAATAATTATTGTTTTATATTTAAAAGCCAAACACATTTGGGTGGAATTAATTCCAAAGAATTATATTGATATTAATGTTTTAAATTATATTTAAGGTTTAGAATCACATCAACCAACCAATTAATTTTTTATTGTTAGGTATTTTAATATTTTACCTTTTAACTTTAACTTGTTACATTATTTTACCTATACTACAGTAAATCTTTATTTTACCACGACAAATTTTTTATGCATAAAAATAAAAATTACCTAAAAATAATAATTTGGACCATATGATTCAAAATATAGAATCTATTTTAGTAAATTTAATTAACATAATTATAAAAAACTCATTTAAAACAAAACTTGTTGACGCGATGAAAAAACAGGTTTTCAAAAAGTGTGTTTTTCAAGAAAAAGATGAATTTATATTAACTCTATGACTAATAATTTTAATTTTATAAAACTCAATTAATATTTAATGATATATCATATATAAATTTAATTTAAAATATTCCCTATTAGTGATTATTTTAATTACTTAAAAATTAGAAACATTATGTACTTTAAAACAGTTTTCAAAAAAATCCTCTTTTTAAAAACCAAAAATAAACTTATTCTAAAATATAATATAAATTAGATTAAAAATAATTTAAGTTTATGAAATATAACTAAATAATACTTATGTTACATGAAACCATTTTCAAAACATATTGATACTTTTAAATTTATTAATTTATTGAAAAGATATGTCATTTTTACAAAAATCGGTATTTTTCACTATTCACTGAAAATTAATCTTTTTATTAGATTCTAAAATTTTCATCCAAAGATAATTTTTACAGTATAAATTGAAAACTGATTTTCATTTTATCAAATAATTTTTTTCAAGCATAAATTATATTTACATTCGTATTAAAAGTAATAAAAATTTCTTTTTGAAGAAACCATATATTTGAAGAATAAAATGACTTTAATAAAAATTATGTGTTTATTTCCTATTAATAAATTAATATATTAACAATGAGTTGGAAAATTATATATTTAATAATGTATTAAATACTATTTATTCCCTCTAATTTAATTTTTAGGTTATAATGGTCATGTTAAAATAATGATATTTCGAAGTTCGTTAAAGCTCAGTGTTCTGTGAAACATAGCTATCGAACATAGTGTTCTTTTAAAATCTCGAAGTGTTACGTTATCCTTTAATTCAATAAATTGAATCGTCATAATTTAAACATGTTATTTATAATCATGTATTTGACATTTTAAAATACCCTTATGGAAATCTCACAACGTAAAAAGTATTAATAAAACTTCTTCTTAAAAAGAGGTAAAGGAAAATGTAAAGGTCACTAAAAAATTAGGTTTCAATATAGGATAACATTATTGGTAAGTAAAAAATGGATATCCATCAATTTTTGATGGAGGGTGATAAAGAACATGGTCAAGATATGGTTAATGACAAAAAAACCATAGACCAAATAGGTCTGAAAAAAGGTCATTGGTATCATAAAAAATGATGATAATAGGATAAAATTTTATTTCAAAATACTTTGAGAAGATATAATTACATGATTTATTTTTATAAGTACAATCTCACTCGTTAGTTGTGAATTTACCAATTTTCACTTCATTTTTTGCTCTAATAAATCAATTTTAATTTATAATTCTTGAAGAACTACTGGATCATAAGATCTATAATGGGATCACAAGACATTTCTTCTGTCTCTAGTGATCATAATAAAATGGTTTTCACAGGTAATCAAATGTGCAGAAATATTCAGATGGTTATGTAATACAATAATATCTTAAAACATCATCCAAATTTAAACATAATTTTTTTTAAATTTTTACTCTAACTACTACAAATCAGTCCTTTAAATGTGCTAGTAAAAAGGCTTTTTCAGCACTATAGAAGCACTAATAATGTAAGTGATGTTAAAGGGTTAGCTTTAATAGTGCTCATAAAAAGTGCGGATAAAGGCCCCCTTTATCAGTGCTAAAAACATCATTGATAACGGGGGCCTTTATTAGGGATTTTTTTAGTGATGATAAAGGGGTCTTTATCAGTTCCTTTTTAGCATTGTTAAAGGCCACCTTTATCAGTTTTTTTATCCCTATTAAAGGCTCCCTTTAATAGTGCAAAAAAATCATTGATAATAGCCCCACTGATAAAGGGTATAAATTTTTTGACACCCCCTTTCAGCACCCCCCCCCCCCCCCCCGACCCCATTATCAGTGCTTCCCCCACCCCTTTATTACCACTTTAGCATGTTCCCCTACCTCCGGCGATTTTTAATCCTAGGACCTCCGTTTACTTTTGATCTTGGGACCTCTATTATAGACACCAGACCCTTTTCCACTCCCCTATACTATTTTGTTTTACATTTTATGATATATCTATATATTTCATTATATTTTTTATCCATATATTTATATATGTGTTTATATATATATATTAAATACATATTTATTAATATATTTTTTTTAAATGGATATTAACTCTGAAAAAAATTAAAACACATAGAAACATTAAGAAACTATGAATAACCTAAAACCCCCAAAAACATTGAAACAACCATAAATTCTGATATATGACTCCATTTCATTTTCAAAACTATCTAAATCGAATCTCAGGAAATGATCTTTGATGTGGTATGTGGTAAAGGATAAACAGACACCCGTATCAGGAGTTATAACCATTTTAATTTTAAGAAATCATGGTCGGTGACTAAAAACTCTATTTTGGAGGCCTTTACAAGGGGAAATAGGGACAATGATAAAAGTGCTATTCTTAGACCTACACAATTTAGATCTCATCTTATACTTTAGTTTGATATGTAGTAGAGACCAAATAGACACTTGGAACAAAATTTGTGGCCATTTGAAGTTCGAGTTTGATTTTTGAATTTTTTGAAACTGTAATAACTTTTATTCCTTTAGTTTTTATGAAATTTGAATATAATGTGGATTTATCTCATTTCATAAGCTTTAATTTGACTGGTTTTGTAACTGAAATGGACTTATAAATCTAAATTTATGATCCTTTTAGGTTTTTTAGGGTTTTTATGGGTTTTAAGGGTTTTTCACATTTGATAGAATTTTAAACGGCCAAAAATTCTGAACTGGGTGTTTATTTTGCCTCTACCACATATCAAATTAAATCTTACAAATATCTATATGCTTCAGTGACCAACAAGAACCCTACATCACCACTATAGTGGCCAAAAAATCCCAAAATTCCTCCAAATAGCCATAATTTCTGTTATGAGTGTTTGTTAATGAAATATAATTTTTTTTGAAATATAAACTTTATCAACACTAGTAAAAAAGCACTGAAAAAGGGATATCTTTATCAATTATTCAAAAAAAGTGATGATAAAGACCACCATTTTATCAGCACATATTTAGAACCACTGATAATGACCCCCGTTTATCAGCACTTTTTTAGAATTGTTGATAAATGCTCATTTTATCAGTGCTTTTTTACTAGCACTGATAAAGGGGGGACTTTATCAGCACTTTTTTATAGGCACTGATGAAGGTACCCCTTTAAAACTACATTTTTTAGCACCGTTAAAGACCCCATTTAACAATAAATTTTTTAGCACTAATAAAGGGGGTTTTAAACAACTCTTTTAGTGATATTTGTTAAAACCCTAGGGCTGGATAAACCCATCTTTGTTTATTAACCTTACAAAAGATTAAAATATAAAACTTTTGAAATAAGGTCCCTAAATTTTTAAAATAAACATATCATTGATGTTTAAAACAATATTAAGTACATATTAATCATTATATACAAAACATGTGAGTACCTTCATCATTTATTCTCCTAAAACATGGTAATAACATGAATTATTGGAAAAAAACTTATTGAAAACATTCATGCTTCCTTATTCATTAAGTAAAACACATATTATTGGATATTTACCTTAAATAAAAACATGTACTAAACTATAGAAAAGATAACATAAACCACCAAATCATTAACCAATTTCATGTTCAGCAATAATATCCCATAAATATTCTTTTTAATTATTACCTCAACATGGAAAACATATTTAGAGTTATCTTTCCCAAATCATGTGTTTTCTAAAAGATCAACTTGTAACCGAATCACTTCTCTTGATTATTAGTAATATTAATCACATGCTTCAAAATCCTTAAAGAATAATTACTATTTTATAATCTATATATATCTACTTATTCCTATAATGAAAATATTGTTGATAATTTTACAACATAATTATTGAATCCAAATACAAAAGAACTTAATCATTACACTTCATTCCTAAATCATTAATTAGGATTCATCATCTTATTTCTCATTCCTTTTATTTTTCATTTGAAGTCTCACCATCATTAGTGGTGTAACTATTACTCATATAATCTTACTAATTCTATTCATGAGTTTCCCTCTACGACATATATTTTCATAATGCTCACAATTTCAACATTTAAAATAGTCAACTATTGATAATACATTAGGGATAATATTATTCCAAAGTTTTACTTTTTTACTAAAGAATTACTAGCTTTATATCCTTATTTACACTCCAAAAACATATTCCCATTTTTGTAATACATTCCCATGGGTGTTTATTCTCACATTCTCAATATATAAGAAACTAAATCTTCTTCTTTTCATGATCTCCACCACTAGAGATCTTGGTGAAATCATTCCTTCTCTTATTTGGTGAGTCCAAGAGTTGGTGAAGGTGCATGTTTTTTAATCATATATAATTATAATTGATTAGGAATAAAAATAATATCTTTTACTCTAGTCATCATCCTATTTGGTTTATCAACCACACATTGTCTGCAACATTTAATGTTAACGTAATTTCTTATATTTCCCACCATTAACTAAAATCAAAAATCAAATTATAATCATCAATATACACTAATAAAAGTTAGATAATACTATTAAATGTATTCCTAAATAATAAAAAATTATTATCAATCTATGAGTCTTTAATTTTAACCTAGGTTATCTATGGTCATTACCAAATATATATGATATTATACTATACTTAGACTTATCCTCAATGTGAGACATAGGGTTATGTTCTATAATATATGTTTTCCTAAATCTAGTTCTCAAAGTTTATACTAAACTTCCTCTGATACCAACTATAAAGACCCCAACCCTAGTAACTGAGATTCGATGGTTACATTATTATATTGGTATAACATATAAGGAATCCCATCCTGAAGGACTGAATTGTTTAGTAGTTTTGGAGAACTAGATAAATACTTGGACCTTTCATTGTAATTGAAAATATAAAATACAACATATCAATTCATTTTATAATATCCTTAATTCCCTAGATCATCCCTAAAAATCAATCATAATAAACTTCTTGGAAACCTAGGGAAAAATAAATCATAATAAAGAGGTGATCTCAGATGTTCAATAAGGGTTAAGTATAGCAGAAGCTATCTTAAATAACAAATAACAATTATGGAAAGGTAAATAACTAAAACACAGGTCATTTAATAAATAACTGTGAATGAAATGAATCTAGAGATCATATCATAGTTAAAATATCATGGATAATAATAACTGAAATCTTAATGAAGCAAATGCTTAATTATTGGATGTCAGGATCTCAAGAATCATGGTACCACTAACATCAAGACCTTTCACAATATGGTTTAAAACTAATTTTTATAAATCAATTTCATTTATTGAGCTTCATATCTACTATCAAGACCTTTCACAATATAGTTTAAAACCACTAGATACAAACCTATTAGGTTGGGCCAACTGATTTGTCTCATGAGACCTACCGATGCATTGAGGGGATATCTATAATGAGGCCCCACCTATGTCTTGCATGTCCAAATCATTCCTCATATGAAAAAGGTGAAGCATAATAAACATAAACCTTTTTATTTAAACTAGTATACAAAATGTAAATAACATCCCCCATTCAGTAAACATAATCACAAACCATCCAGAGTAATATGGTGGATGGTATCAAAATAGTACATCCCCAGTCAAACTGATCAATAACCATTTAATAAAATATATAAGATGGTATCATAAGAGATCAACCTAAATGAAGAATAATATTCAACAAAGGATTTTGACATAGATGAAAATACTTAAAATAAGATCTTTGAAGAAACATTTAAGAAAATACCCTTTTCACTTTGAAAATCACATATGTTTAAAATGTAGTGAAATTATAAAAGAATATGTTTTCTTCGAAGATGACCTTATAAAATTATAAAGTAAGATTCAAAACATTAATTCATAATTAATAAAGGAAATATTATCATGTTGTATAAGTTAAAAAACATTACATCTGTATTTCTTTTAGAAAAGTGTCAAATAAATTTGTTTAGAAAATGATAAAATATACAATTCAAAACTTTTTGTAAAAAGTCAAAAATCAGTAAAAATGACTTAAAAAATCATGTATAATAGTAAAAAAATATTTAGAAATAATTTTCGAAAACATTGACATGGAATAAAAAGATATTTTTAAGATAAATTTTAAAAATATATTTTTTAAAGAAAGACCCTTATAAATATCATATCATTAAAGTGAGAAATAATAAAATGAATAGAATATTTATATTCGCTGTAAAGCCGCATAAAAAAAGTGGAAATACAAAATAATATTTTAAAAAGTTATTTCACAAATAATATTGGTATTCCATAATCAAGGAAGTAAAATTTTAAACTAAAAAATGGACATTGGGTTAAGAATACCATTACCACTTTTTAATGAGTTGAATTGTATATCCCATAAAAGTAATAATTATCAAATGAAACATTTAATACCATGAAGATAATGAGATTCAAAATATAATATATCAACAAGAATTATATACAAAACACATAATAAATAAGTGGTGAACAATTCATATATCCCAAAAAGATAATCAAAAGTCATTTCACACAAAATCTTAGGATAACTTAAACAATAAGTATATTTTTACCCCAAAAAATAGAAACTGGGTTGAGAATTCCCTTACACTTTGTAATTATTCAAATCGTAAACACCATAAAAGTAATAATTATCAAATGAAACATTTAATACCATGAATACAATTACATTCATGATATGGTATATCAAAGATAAGTATATACACCACACAAAAATAAATAAGTGGTGAATAAGGCATATATCTCATAGAAGTAAGAGTGAGACAATAAACCCTTACCTCACACTTTCCTTTAGTTTTTCATACTTTAAGCTCCTGTATAAAGGTTTAAATAATGTTATTAATTAATTATAGAAGCATATTAATATTTATAATACCTTTCATTATACTTTTATAATGTCTTACCCCCCTTTCATTAATAACATTTCATTGTTTTCATTTTGTTGAGTGTGTTCATTTCATGGTTTCACGGTCTGTTCACTTATGTAAAATTATGCATGTTCTTGTAAAATGAAATAGGAACTATAGAAGTGAAATGGAATTTTATTCATGCACATAAAGAAGTTTAAATTATCCCATATATCATTTTTCTTTCTTACATGAGGATGATTCATTTTGTAAAATTTTATGAGAAATATTTAGTTTATTTTGGTGATTTTTTCAACCATCGAGAACTAGTTTTGTTTTATTTAATATTATATATATATATATATATATATATATATATTAGTTCTAGAACATGAAATAGGTTATAGTATTATTATTAAAATATGATTTAACCATAATATTAATTTTATAACCAGTATTGGAGGTGGTAATGGAAAACAAAGAATGATTATTTACGGAGACAGTTAGCCACCATAATTTGGAAAATGGTTTCATGTATTTGAATAATAGGAGTTAATAAAATAAATTGATATAATATATTACATTAAAAACATAACAATCTTGTATGTACATTATTCTAGAGTTATTATTCCTTAATGGATTAAGGAGTTGGGGAGAAGGTAGAGAAAGAAAAGAAATTAAGAGGTGATTTTTTAGAAATTTACCTCTTGAATATCACCTCCTTGAAGGACCCCTTAAGGAACTTGGAATTGGTATTTGGGTGAGACAGTAGCACTTTTATGTGGGGAGAGTTTGAAGGAGATTGTTTGCCAGATATTTTTGGAGATTCAAATATGAGTAAAATGACTTTAATGGCTGTTTAAGGTTGATAAACACAAAAACCACCCATTTAATGCTGTATTTTTTAGTTATTTTAAGATTTTACCTTTTAATTTTAACTCATTACATTATTTTACCTATACGGTGGTAATATTTTTTTATAATGGTAAATTTAAGCCTAAAAATAAAAATAAAAATAAAAAAATTAACTTCTGATTCCAAATATTGAATCCATTTACCCAATTAAATTCACATAATTTGAAAAATTAGGTCTCAAACAAAACTCACAGACGAGATGAAAAAGAAGGTTTTTAAGAAGTGTATTTTTCAAAAAAAATATGATTTTATATTTAATCTATAATTAATAATTTTCATTATATGAAGCTCAATTAATATTTAATGATATATAATTTATAAATTTCATTTAAAAAATTCCAAATTATGTATTATTTTAATTACTTAAAAAGAATCAACATTATGTACTTTAAAATGATTGTCAGAAAAAATATCTTGTTTTGAAAACCCAAAAATAAAATTATTCTAAAATAAAATATAAATTTGACTAAAAATCATTCAAGTGGATTAAATATAACTAAATAATACTTATGTTAATTTAAACTATATTCAAAACATAATGGGACTTTAAATTTTTTTAATTTATTGAAAATATATGATATTTTTACAAAAAATCTATATTTTTCACTATTCATTGAAAATTTATCTTTTCAGAAGATTCAAAAAAATTCATCCTAAGATAATTTTTAAATTTTTAATATAAATATTTTTTTCATTTCAACAAATAAAATTCAAAAATTAATTATATATATTTCTCATATAAAGAAGTAAAAAATCACTTTTTAAAGAAAACATATATTTGAAGAAAAAAATGAATTTACTAAAAATTATGTGTTTATTTCATAAGAATAAATTAATATATTAAAAATTATTTATATATTTATATATTTAATAATATAGTTAATACTATTTATTCCCACCAATTTAATGGGTAGGTTATAATGGTCGTGTTAAAATAATGCTATTTTGGAGTTCTTTTAAGCTCGATGTTCTGTGCAACATAATCTATTGAACATAGTGTTATTTTAAAATATCTTGGTGTCAAAATATATTACTATATTGAATTTATTTATTATTTAATATGTATCACTTAGATATATTTCTCTTATTCTCCTCCACCTCCTTGGCATGATTCTGTTATGCCTAAGAAACTGCAGCCCTAAGATCTTCATGAAGGTTCCAAGCGCAGCACAAGCTTGTGGGTGGATGTGTCCACTTTGATTTTTGTCATTATAAATGATAAATACAGGATCAATATGATGACAAATTCCAGACTCCATGGATCGAATCATAGAAATAGACAAATAAGGGGAATATTCCTAAAACCATAAATGTGGATCATCACAGGTTGATTATAATTAATTTAATTAATTGATAAGAAGTACCTTTTATGGCGTTCTTTCTTTGTTGATATTTCCGATCAAGTTTCGATGTGATTCATCGTTTTGTCATAGAAGACAAGTATAGACTTCCGCTAGCGGTGATCCATATGTACACCACGTATCTATGGACGTCACCAAAGGAATCTCCAGGTGCTAGTATGGAGAAGCCTTTGCTTTCGTTGTCCGCCTTAGATTGCCTAGATCTAGTGGAGGTGGATTTCTCTAGATATTGAGTGTTATTAGAGGATGGAGTTATTTCGGTCTTGAGATAATTCTCCAAAATTTTTGTGCACAATATTTCTCTTAGGAAAAGAGTTGGGTTTGTGAGGATATTTATAATAAGGTTTGAGGTTTTAAAGTTATGACAATAAATAAACGCATTACGTGTTTTATTTAATTAATTAAATCTTTTGAAAACCCCATGTCGAGTCATTAATTCCTTGACATGTTCCCACATTTATTATAATAAATATCATTTAATAAAATGATATTATTTCCTCAAAATCTCGACTGAAAAAACTACACGGCGTGTAATCATAAATACACGGCGTGTAGTTGTTTTTCATTGAAAACTACACGACATGTACATTCAATGTGCATGACGTGTATATCTTGTTTTCATTTATTCATTACCTTTCCAAAATGAAAACTACACGGTATGTACATTCAATAATACACGGCGTGTACTTGTTTTCAAAATAAAAACTACACAGCGTGTAATCATTAATACACGGCGTGTACTTGTTTTCATTTTATTCTTCCTCCAACATTAAAACAATTTAGGATTCCATGAATAATTATTAAACCACTTATGGGAATAATATTTATTCTACTTGAGATACTTGGATACACTTAGTGTGTGACCCTCTAGGCCTCTTTCTCTTTGGCATTAGTCGGGTTTGCCTAAAGTCCAAGAAAACTGTCTAGAAATGGGTCAAGGCACCCATGAGAAAGAAGTTGACACCGCAATGATGTGTCACTTCATATGAATGCTTACTGTATAATTTAATCCCTTTGTCTCAATATCTCATCAAGTAGGTTTCATGGCATTTTCATAAACCTATATGCTTGATCTTTCATTCTTTGACTTCCCAGAAATAAAATCGTTGTGTCACCATGGCCATGAAATTTGTTCGACAGTTCTATTTCAATCAAAGGTCCTGAGATATCTACTTCTATAAATATGGAAAGTACAAATCCTACATCAACTTATCCATTAACAACATGTCATTCGTGATGCACCCAACGTACCCTACTTCCCGCCAACTGTCTTCATGACGGTTTTCGTCAGCAAATCTAAGTGTGTGAGTCATGACATGAGTTAATGATAATATTCCAGTCTAAGGACCATTACACACGCTCATAGATAGAAATGTCGGATGACACCAAGACATGCATAATTTCTACTGGTAGGTATGTTCTCATAATCTCCCATATTGGAGATTACTAAGTGCGAACTCCATGAGAGAGAGTCTCGTCTTCTTACGAGTACTCAGACATGACGGTCTATATACCATGTGTCCTATCATAGTATGTCATCCAACCATATAACTTTATTTAAGAATATTTTTATAGCATTTCAAGGTTCTAATCATAGCGGGGATCTACCGTGACCTTGTCAATGCAACAAATATTCCAGGACAATATTATATTATAGTCATGCAGAATAATGAACAATATATAATAAGTGTAAATTCTTGTAATAAAATTACAAAACAGTTGGTTCTTAGGACACCAACCCTAACAAACTCCCTCTTGGACTATATCCAACTGCCTATGACTTTTATTCCTCTAGACCTCACATGATGATCATGTTTCTGTTGAGTCAAGGCTTTAGTCAAGGGGTCTGCCACGTTATCTTCCATGGAAATACTTCTCACTGGAACTACACCTCTCTGAGAAAAATCCCTCAAGATATGCTACTTCTAAAGTATGTGCTTTATCTGCTGATGTGACCTTGGATCTTTTTCAAGTGCCACTGCTGCAGTATTATCACAATAGAGTGTGTTAGGATCTTTACTGCTAGGTACTACATCCAGCTCTTGGACAAAGTTTCGCATCCATACTGCTTCTTTAGCTGCCACAGAAGCTGTTATATACTCGGACTCTACTGTAGAATCTGTGACCACACCTCGCTTTGAGCTCTTCCAGCTCACTACACCTCCATTCAAACTGAAGATGTATCCAGTCTACGTCTTCATGTCATCTTGATCAGTCGAGAAACTAGCATCTACATGTCCCTTGATGACTAGTTCCTCATATCCTCCATAAACCAGGAACATATCCTTAGTACGTCTCAGATACTTAAGGATAGTCTTGACTGCCATCCAATGGTGGTCTCCTAGATCATCTTGATATCTTCCTACCACACTTAATGCGTAAGCAACATATAGCCTTGTACATAGCATAGCTTACATGACTGACCCAATCACAGATGCGTAAGGGATCCTTTCCATTTTCTTTCTTTCCTCATGTGTCTGAGGACACATTTTCTTGGAAAGATGTATGCCATGTGACACTAGAAACAATCCCCTATTGGACTATTCCATAATGAATCTCTTCTATATCTTGTCAATATATGTACTTTGACTCAGTCCCAACATTCTCTTGGATCTATCATGATGGATCTTGATCCCAATAATATATGTTTCCCCACCCAATTATTTCATATAGAAGAATTTATCCAACCATGCCTTAACTGACTGTAAGATAGGAACTTTGTTTCCAATTAGTAATATGTTATCAACATATACTATTAGGAAAACAACCAAACTTTCCATAAACCTTTTGTAGACACAAGTCTCACATTCGTTCTTAGCAAATCCAAATTCTGTTACGGCTTCATCAAAATGAATGTTCCATGACCTTGATGATTGCTTTAATCCATAAATGTATTTCTACAAATTGCATGCCTTGTTGTCATCATTTGGAGTCACAAACCCTTCAAGTTGTGTCATGTAGAAATCTTCCTAGAGGTTCCCATTAAGGAATGTTGTTTTGACATCCATTTTCCAAATTTCATAATCATGGTAAGCGGAAATAGCCAATAGGATTCTAATTGATTTTAGCATCGCAACCAGTGAAAAGGTTTCATCATAGTCAATTCCTTAACGCTGTCTAAAACCTTGCCTTATAGGTTCTGACTTGTCCCTCCATGTCCAGTTTCTTCTTGAATACCCATTTATTACCAACAGGCTTTACATCAACTGGAAGATCTACAAAAATCCAAACTTGGTTTTGGTACATGGAATCCATTTAAGAATTCATGGCTTCTTGCCACTTGGTAGCGTATGTGCCTTTAACTGCTTCATTGTAGGTAAGATGATCATCATTGTCAACCAATAATGAGTCACCATCCTAGGTGACAAGAAAACCATATCATTCTGCTTCTCTTACATCTCTTGTGCTCCTACACAGTTCTTGTGTCTCTAGAACAGATTGTTCTTCCATGGGGATTTGTTGAATCTGTTCTTGTACCAACTCCTGTGTATCTTGAGCCTCAACTTCATCGAAGTCTATCTCGCTCCCACTATCTCTTTTGAATATATTCTCCCTCTCAAGTAATATGGCATGTATTTCCACTGTAACCTTTTTATTTGAGGGTTTTCATAGGTAATATCCCCTTGTTTCCATGGGATATCTTATAAAGATACACTTTGTGCCTTGGGGTGCAATCTTGTTACCTAAAGAGGCTTTAACAAATGCTTTGCTACCCCGAACATGTAAATTTGATAACATGGCTTTGCGTCCACTCCTTAATTCGTATAGAATACCATTTATCGATTTATTTGGTACTTGGTTTAGTATGTGTGTTGTTGTTTGTAATGCATATCCCCAAAAGGATAATGGAAGACTCGCATGACTCGTCATTGATCTCACCATGTCCAACAGGGTGTGGTTCCTCCTTTCAATTATGTCATTCCACTCAGGCGTGTAAGGAGGAGTGAGTTGAGATAGAATCTCAAACTCCTGTAAGAAATCAATGAAGTCATGATAAAGATATTCTCCTCCTCTGTCTAAGTGGAGTTTCTTAATCTTCTTACCAAGATGGTTCTCAACTTCATTATTGTATTCTTTGAACCGGTCAAAAGAATCTGACTTATACCTCATTAAGTAAATATATCCATATCTAGTAAAATCATCAGTAAAAGTTATGAAGTACAATAACCCACCCCTTGCTTCAACTGGAAATGGTCCACACACATCTGTGTGAACTAATTCTAGAAGCTCTTTAGCCCTTTCACATTTCCCACTAAATGGGGCTTTGGTCATTTTTCCTTGTAGACATGCATGAAATACACCAAGTGGTTTTAGTTAGAAAGAATATAAATACCCATCTTGATGTAATTTTGTCAAACATTTCTCATTGATATGACCTATCCGGTGATGCCAAAGTTAGGTGTGGTATGAGTCATGTGAATTAACTTGTTCATCTATTTCCATTACTTGGTTTGTGTAGTCTAACACATAATGGTTGTTATATAAATGTGCCCTACCAAAAAAAATGCTATCTTTATAAAAGTAGCAACATTAATTTCCAAACATGAAGATGAATCCATCAGTATCTAATATAGATACTAAAATAATGTTTTAGTAGTAGAAGGCACATAATGACAACCCTTTAACACCAAGATCATTCTAGTTCGCAATGTGAGGTGGTAGTCCTCGATAGCTACAGTAGCAAGTCTAGCTTTGTTGGCTGCTTGTAGATCTACCACCCCTCGATCAATCTTCCTGAATCTAATTGGTTCCTATATTTGGATACATATGTGATAACCACAAGCTTTATCTAATGCCTAATTTGTAGAAACAGATAGATTTCATTCGATGACAAATGCACTTGAAGCTTCCCCTTGCTTCCTTGGATGGGTGTAGTTTTTCTTCTAGTGGCCCTTCATTCCACATGCGAAACAAACAGCATCCTATTCTCTTGCCTCCCCTTTTATCTTCCTTTTCTTGGAAGGCCTTGAAGAAGCCTTGGGCTTAAATCTCGTCGCCTTCCCTTTCCTTTTATTCACCATAAGGATAGAAGGTTTTTCATGCTTCATATCATTGTCCACTTGGTGAATAAGGATAAAAATATAAAATAGAGACTTCTCAAGGTTGTTCATGTTGAAATTTACAACAAAGTTGGAGAATATCTGAGGGAGTGATGTGAGAATGAGATCGTTACCCAGGTCTTCAGAGAGTTTAAACCCTAGAACCTCTAAGATCTCAATGTAGCCAATGAGTTTGACTACATGAGGCCCAGCTGGGGCACCCTCTCCAAGCTTTCTCTGGAATTGAGCCTTAGATATCTAAAACCTTTCCTATCTTTATCTCTCCTAGTATAGAACACAGAGGTGCTCGAGCGTGATATAGGCATCCATGTCTTCATGAGACTTCATGAGCTCACTAGATATTGATGATAGCATCAAACATTTAACTTCACGTGCATCGTTCAAATGTTGATCATAGACCAGGAAATCGTCATCAATCGTCCCTTGGGAAGGTGAATCAAGAAGTGAGGACACCATCATGTAAAACTTTTGTTCATGGAATAGGATAACCTGAAGGCACTTAAACCATTCCTAAAAGTTACTTTCGGTGAGGATATTGTCTTTATCCAGAATTGATCGTAGAGAAATGGTGGTTGACAAGTTTTTCATATTGATTCTACAAATCAAAAGAGCATATTTATCAGTACTTTCTTGATTACATTTTATGAGAATAAAAATTTTATTAAGTCTCCCACTATTTTAACAAGTCCCAATGGACCTCACTATTGAACTCGGAATGTCCAGTTGCTTTTACATTCTAGTGGCAAGGATCCATATTCCCCTTCGCATAACCCCAACAAGGGTTGGTCAAGCTATTTGAAGGTATTTAGGTAGGTAGGTCTTTGCCAATTGTGAGCTTACAGTTCCTTGATCTGTTGAGTGGACTCCCCAATCCTGCAATCCTGAAATCCTGACTTGGATTTCCTCAACACTTGCCTCCATTTTACAACAAGTCTATAAAGGGCTACTCCTCTTGATGTAAAATGTTTAAGTCAACTCGAAACTTTCATAATAGATTCTTTTATAAAATTAAGTGTCCAAACAAGGGTTGGTCAAACATATAGTTTTATTTGTTCTTTCCCTTAATCAAGTAACGGAAGGCTTGGTCTAACTTAATATGGTATTTTAGGGAATTTATTCTTTATGTTTAGTTTTTCATTATCACATGCTTGTTAATGTTAAGTGATGCTTTCTTAAGTTATTAACCATGTTCTGATAATGTTTACGCATAGTCCGGTTTTTATTTTATTACATCTTTGCATGCTGTTTATTTCATTAATTATGTGATCACGACAACACATACATAATAAATAAACCATGCAATTAGACAGCAATAAAATACGATGAAATGATCATGAGCTTCTATTGGTTATCTTATCTAGAGGTTTGATAAGATAACTCTGACCTAGGGAAAACACCTTGAAACGATGGTTCGTCTTTTACAGCTCCCACCTATCCACCTTTGTATCTTCTTGGGTTGGTTTCACCGTAGCTTCGGGTTTTGAACCATCTCCTCTGGCTTGGGAGATCCTCCATTACATGGGGTTTACATTAAAGAAACCATGGGAAAGCAGGCCATACATTTTATTGGAAGAAGGCTCGTGGACAACGAATTTAAATTAAACAAATTTAAATGAAACCATACACACATACAAAGGGTATTTGGTCTAGCTCATGATCATCCATAGAATTCAACGACATTTACGCATATTTAGAATTAAAATTCTTTTAATCATTCTATTATTTAAGATAAGTCGCGCTTGAAATTAATTAATTGTGATATTATAATGAATCAATTATTTATCTTAAATTCCTTTTTAAATTTACTTGAGATTCTTCTCATCCATATTCCTTGTACAGGTCTTTGTACTTTTGGAGGAAACCTGGTGAAATTCCATTTCTGGAAAGTACACAGTATGTAGGATATATTACACAGCGTGTATTTTTTACCCTTCATCCAAAGTACATGCCGGGGGCTTTGGCATGTTTTCTGTACTTTGGAAATTTTGGAGTACACGGCATGTATATTAATCTAACATGGCGTGTACTTCCTTGTTACATAGTTATCGGCCTGGAAATTCTATGTACACAGAACACGGCTTCTCCTTGTACACGGTTTCTCCTGGGCCGGATCGGACTACACGGCATGTTGATTCAACATGCACGCCATGTATGCCGGTTTCCATGCACTGTTCAATTCTGGTCAACACAGTGTAATAAAACTCAAGTATACTCAATTCACATGGAGTGGTTTGGCAGACCTGTACCGGTTCATTGAACATAAGCACACGGCTTGTAGTTTTCACTACACGTCGTATATTCTTTTGTTGTACAGACAGAAAGAGTGGCTCCTCCGGATGAGTTCCTTGTTTTTAATTTAATAAAAATTAAAATTAAAAGGTTGTTTCTGTGATGTGAATCGAGAAACAAAGGAGGAAGAACATATCTCATTCATTCAGTTTTATAGAACAATTTATCTTGAATTGAATCAAATATAAATGTATAAATTTTCAACGAAAATTAAATTACTAAAATCAATGTTTTAACCTCCCTTTGATACCAATTGAAGGTTTCGGGAGTAGCGGAATCTCATGGGTGGATGTTCCCAATTGTATTTTTTTCATTAGCAATGATCAATCTGGGATCAATACGACTATAAATGCCAGACTCCACAGATCGAATCACAGAAATAGACAAAGAAGAGAAATAGTCCTAAAACCATAAATGTGGATCGTCATAAGTTGATTATAATCAATTTAATTAATTGAAAAGAAGTACCTTTTATGGTGTTCTTTCTTCATTTATATTTTCGATCATGTTTCGATGTGATTCGTCATTTCTTCACAGAAGCCAAGTGTAGACTTCCTCTAGCGGTGATCCACACGTGCACCACGTATCTCTGGATGTTGACAAAGGAATCTCTAGGTGCTAGCATGGAGAATCCTTTTCTTGCGTTGTCTGCCTTAGATTGCCTTGATCTGGTGGAGGTGGATCTCTCTCAGTCTTGAGATTGTTCTTGGAGGACGGAGTTCTTTCGGACTTGAGAGAATTCTACAGAATTGTTTTGTACAACGATTCTCTTAGGAAAATAGTTAGAGTTGTGAGGATATTTATAATCTGGATTGAGGTTGTAAATTTATGACAATAAATAAACACGTTACACATTTTTTTTATTTCATTAACTTTTTTGAAAACCCCATGTTGAGTCATTAATTCCTTGACATGTGCCCATGCTTATTATAATAAATATCATTTAATAAAACAATATTATTTTCTCAAAATCCCAATTGGAAAAAATAAACGGTGTGTAATCATAAATACACGATGTGTACTTGATTTTTATTGAAAAATATCTGGCAAGTACATTTAATGCACACGACATGTATATCTTGTTTTTATTTATTCATTTCCTTTCCAAAATGAAAACTATATGGCGTGTACATTCAATAATACAAGGTGTGTACTTGTTTTCAAAATAAAAACTACACTGTGTGTAATCATTAATACACGGTGTGTAATTGTTTTCATTTTATTCTTCCTCCAACATTAAAACGATTTAGGCTTCCATGAATAATTGTTAAACCACGTATGGGAATAATCATTATTCTACTTGAGATACTTGGATACACTTAGTGAGTAACCCTCTAGGCCTCTTTCTCAATGGCTTTAGGTGGGCTTGCCTAAATTCCAAGATTACTATCTAGCAACGGGTCAAGGCACCCAAGAGAAAGAAGTTGACGTCTCATTGATGTGTTACCTCATACGAATGCATACTATGTAATTTAATCCCTTTGTCTCAATAACTCATCAAGTAGGTTTCATGGAATTTTCATAAACCTATATTCTTGATCTTTCATTCTTTGACTTCTAGAAATTAACTCGTCGTGTCACCATGGCCATAGAATTTGTTCGATAGTTCTATTTCAATCAAAGGGGCCGAGATATCTACTTCCATAAATATGGAAGGGACAAATCCTTCCTCGACTTATCCATTAACAACATGTCATTTGTGATGTACCCAATGTACCCTACTTATCGCCAACTGTCTTCATAACGGTTTTGGTCAGCAAATCTAAGTGCGCAAGTCATGACATGAGTTAATGATAATCTTCCAGTCTAAGGACCACTACACACACTTGTAGATAGCAATTTCTGATGACACCAAGACATGCAGAATTTCTACTGGTGGTTTTGTTCTCATAATCTACCATCTTGGAGATTACCAAGTGCGAACTCCATGAGAGAGAGTCTCGTCTTATTACTAGTACTCGCACATGATGGTTTGTATATTATATGTCCTATCATAGTATGTCATCCAACCATAGAACTTTATTTAAGAATATTGTTATAGAATTTCAAGGTTCTCATCATAGAAGGGATCTGCCATGACATTGTCAATGCAACAAATATTCCAGGACATTATTATATTATAGTCAGGCAGAACAATGAAAAGTATATAATAAGTGTACATTCATGTAATCAAAGTACAAAACAGTTGGTTCTCAGGACACCAACCCTAACACATCATACTAGCCTGCTAACTATTCCCCAGCCTACTATAACCTTTGATCCTATTCCCTTTGATGAATGATTGAATTTATAGTGTGTTTTATTGTACATTAATCAAACCCACTAAACCCTAATATGGAAAACGTAGTTTCAATTTGGTAGTGTTGCAATGGTAGGTATTCAAGAGGCATCCCTGACACTATCTTCTGGATATCTTTGCAAATGATATGGCAAGTAATGAAAAGAGAATACTATATCTCCAAGTATGAATCATAGATTATCTCAGAGGGAGATATGTAATCTAGGATTAGTACACTCAATTAGTCACCTTTTTCTTCTCCCTCCAAGGAATCATCCGTTTTTCCTACTAGTATTAGCTGAATCGGCATGGAAGCTCCCCTTTTAGGATCGACCGTCAAACTTAATGGAACTAGATAAAAAATGACACCCCTTTTCAACATCATGAGGTTAATAAAGAGAATATAAATTGAATCAACCAAATTGGTTAATAAAACTCACCCATTATTGGATCAACTATTGGGATTAATATCTCCCCATAACTCATATCCTCAGCATTATAGGTAATAACCTCCTTAGAAGGAACATTCCCTTGAGTGTTTTTGGAAACATGGATCAAGGGAACTCAAGAATATCCCACTTTGGGGTTCCCATTTTTTAATTCCTTAGTAATGTGAGTAGGATGGAATTGGATGCCTTGTTCATGAATTTCTATAGCAATGTTATTTTTAGAAAAAGTTATACAGGTCGAACTCTAATGTAAGACATCAAATGAAAAGAGGATGACTGTATTTGAAAAATGAAAGAAAGAGAAAACTCATGGTTGTCCAATAACCTACTAAAATCATGAAACTCTTTCAAATAAAAAGGAATATTTATGTTTTTTAACCTATCTAGAAATTCCATCTCTTTATTAAAAATTACTTCAAGTCTTGTAGCATCCTCACTAGTTGGGGTATCCAAAATGCGTTTCTCAGGACCCAAATTGGATCTTCAATTATATCTATCAACTTCTCATTAGGTATAGCATCTTTGAACCCTTTAGGGTCTATACCAGCACCAAAACCTTCATTAGAATGTCTAGGATCCCTATAAACCCCTTCTGTAGTGGGGACAGGGTCGTTGGTGGTTATCATGGGGTCCTCCAGTGTATATAGAAGATACGAAATATCACAAGGACGAAATTCAATAACCAGCATATGACACCCTATTCTATACATATGACATTTCCATGACCTTATCCTATATCTACAATAACGGGAGAATATTGAGCTACATCTCTTGGAACTTCATCAATCAAGGGGTGGATTTATCAGAATGAGTTTGTTCCACCTCCGAGATGTCCACCTCAATCCTTAAAGGATCAGTGTCAGACCCCATAAGGGAGGAAAGTGATGAAGATACTATAAAAGGTGTTCATGGTCAAATAAGTATGTCAGGTGAGTCATAAGATTAAAATGAAAGTGAAAAGGATTACTGCGATGTATATGGCGGGACAACTTCTGCACCCACTTTTGTTTCCTTTCTTGAGAAGGAAAGGGTCCCATGTTGGTCCCCTTAGTAATAGGTGCTTGAGGTGGAGGCTGAGAATACCCTCCCTCTATTTCCTCCACCACCATCCTCTAACCTAGGGATAGTTTTTCGGATTCAAGAGACTAAACCACTACTCTGATAGGGGTGCATGTGGGTCCATATTTCGGTGACTTAGGCTCCTTTCCGACTAATTCCTCATCTCCTACTCCAAACTGTGAGATATATCCCCACAAAATTAATGATGTTGGATGAAGGATCAAAAAAGAGAAGGGATAATAGAGAAATACCTCACTAGGGTTTATGTATTCTTCCCACTACTCTTTAGATACACTAGATATCCCCTCAATAGCAGGTCAATCCAACATGTCAGATACTCATTTTGTGGTCGAGATATGGTCATCAGTGACATATATCAACATTTCAATCTCCTGAACATATTTTCCCAAAATCAGTCAAATTGATGTTGGAGCATAGTTCGGAGGGTTCCTAGATATCCCCCAATTCCAGGATGTGTACTACATCCTATAGAAATACACACATGTCACTAATGTCATGGGTTACATCCTACCAAGCATGGATTTCCATGGGTCTCACATAATCTGATATTGATGTGGTTAGATATGAGGAATACCTGGCATATTTTGACTTTGAATCCTTTATATAACTCTCTAATCTCACAGGATACTAGGTGATCAGAGTTCGGGTCTCCTCTAGATGATGATTAAAGGACTACCTTGGCCCAAAAGATGTGGTTTTCTCAACCCTGGCCACCTTTGTGGACCTTCCCCAAGATCACCTTGAAGAATTTGGATCTTTAGTATCGTAACCTTCTGGTTGGACCTTCCTACTAAACTTTCCATGACCATTAATTTTCATATTCACAGGTAGAGG
The DNA here is from genome assembly GCA_963277665.1 of Viscum album. NCBI lineage: Eukaryota > Viridiplantae > Streptophyta > Magnoliopsida > Santalales > Viscaceae > Viscum > Viscum album. The sequence goes on along the minus strand of OY728134.1, from coordinate 570,294,683 downwards.
AACACCTTTAATTCATGCCTCTTGAGGGTATAAAGAAATCCAAGCATTGGCATACCCATATTCCATCTCAATCAATGCACCTTATATAGGAATCTTGATTGAAATTTGGGATACATTCAGGGCCATTAGAATCCATAATTTTCAAGCCACCATTGGATGTTTCTCCAGATGAATGTGTGTGGTGGGAGAGACACTTCACTATTTAAAACACTTAAATTGGTGGTTAAATCGATATAGAGCATATGCCTCACATATGATATCATTGGCAATACGGTCCTCCAGTATGCTTTCTCTGAATACAATCATGTATGACCTAAGTTCATTGTTATTTTTCCCATTTTTAGTGAATTTCCCAGTAGAAATATCACCATAGAGGAAGAAGTTGAACTCCCTCGATGCATTCATAATCCTTAATACTTTGTCTCATGTCAAGGATAAAGGATGGATACTAGAAACAGCCTAAATGAATGGATGAATTTGGACTTTAAGGAACTGAACTCCACTTAACACAGTGTAAGAACTGAATTGTGTTGTAATCCACCCCCACATCACTTGAAATATCCCTAAAATTCTAAATGGGGCCTTCCTGATGTACACATGCTGTAAACACTGGTATAGTTTTTCTAGTATGGGGGCATCCAACCCTATGTGGATCCCTTATTATAGTTTTTCTTCCATAACAAATGTACATAGTCTCGCATCGTCATTGGATTCATGGACTAGTAGTAGGTAGATACTTATCCAGATTGTGAGGTAGTTGAAAAAATAAGCCTTCACAGAAACCTCAGGATTAACCTTGTAACCCCAATGGGTATACCGGCACTACTCCCATATAGGCTATAATTTACAAGGAATTCTCCAATTTTCTGAGGTGGGGCATCCCAAATGGAGATGGAAATTGGGACCTTGTCCTTATGGATTGAGGAAATCCTCCATCCATTCTTTAGGATAGATTTTAACTCTTGGATGAGGGCCTTTCATCTATACCTTCTAAGCTACCTTAAAAATATCCTAGGCCAAAGCTGGTGTCCTTTCAGCATCATCCCACATTGCCTTTAGTGGGATAAAATCATCAAACATATCCTCAAGGATAGGGGCTCCAAAGATCTTATAGACATCCCACAAGATAATTCATACTTCTCTGTGCTTCATATGAAAAGAAATTTCCTAAATAATCCATCAGCTCAGTGGTTCAGGGATGATGTATTGGTTCTTGTAAACATAAGTTTTCCTCACCCAAATAGCCTTATAAATACTAAAATCTTGTAGCTCAGTCTTGAATTATTCACATGTTTTGTGCACCCATTATACCCACATCCATTCAAGATTGACTCCCCCTATATAGTAGAAGTCCCAATCCTCCTTCCAACATTTTTATTGGTCTATTTGGAAGAATGAAAGTTTTAATCATAGTAATGAGGCTTAAAATATTGGTTTTGAGGCTTTAGATTCAGGGTATAGTGGTTGTGGTGCATCACACGGGAAGTAGAAACTGTTCCTTATTTGATGTATACACACTTATAGGAGTCCTTGTTAGTGGGAAAATTGGTATATTCCACAAATAAAGAATTCAGAAAGTAGCTCTAAGCCTCTAGGATGAGAGAATATCTCAAAATTATATTATCATATTGAGGAAGATAGTCATTTTTTAGATACTCGCACAGATACTATGTCAAGTGTTTCACCAAGTCTGGGAGAGTGAAATCACACGTGTCATAGTAATCTATCCCAACATTTTTGAGCATCTCTAAGACACTTGCAGTAGCTTTTTCATGAGAATCCATTAGAGAATCCAATGAAAACCTACAAGAATACATTGATATTTTTCATTAAATTCAAAATCTTGAATTCATCAAGTTTAGAAATTTTGGAAACAGAAGTTCCCTCACATAGGCCCCTTGACCAGGTTCCTTGCATAGGACCCTTGACCAGGTCCCTCATGCAGACCCCTCGACAAAGTGATTCAGTGTAGCCCATTCGCTCAAATGGATATATAGTGTACTTGAATGAGGAAGTTATTTGAAATTCATCATGAATGAATTACATAATCATAGAAAAAGTAAGGTGTGAATAAAGGGAATAAATGAATGGTAGAAAACCCTATTTATATACACCTCTATTATGTTTGTCGAACCTACACATCGGACCTATGTCGCTGACCTACATGGGTAACCTATGAAGGTGAACTACACAACCTTCAGAATCTTTTCCTTCCTATACCTTAAGACTAGACTCTCTTCTTCTGATCGAATCCAACCCTGAGCAGGGTATTTTATTGAAACTCTATTTTATCACAAGGGATGAAAATATTTAATGAAAAATAATTCATGTATTAGAGAGGTGAAGAGTCCTACCAATGATCAAGGGAACTCACCTAAACCATCCTGGGTACACCAAGCCTACGCTCCAAAAGGCTCGTGTAGGCCCCACCTACACAACTTAAAGGATTATCCGCCCCTTCGTGATGTACCTACATAAGTTACCTACACCTATTACTTGTGTGGGATACCTCCTTCAACCAAGGTCCCATATTTTCCTATAAATAGGACTTGTGGATCCTCATTTGAAAGACTAGAAAAACGAAAGAGGCCTCTAAGCTTGGGTCACATAGCCCCTTCTACCAGGTCCTTAAAAATAATTCAGGTAGCTCTCCAAAATCCAAGAGAAGATGGAATTAAGGGTTATAGTGGGATAAAATTCCCTCAATGGTCTGAAACATGAGGCACCAATGTGAGGACCCATTACCCCCTTGTTGAAAAGAACTATTACAAAGGTCCCTTCCCAAATCTAGGACCTATGCGAGAACCTTCTAGGGAAACCTAAGGAGACCCTTGGTGTCTAGAGTAAGGCATATCCCAAGTATTGTTTCTCAGGTGTTCTATCACCCAATTCATATCTAGATCACATAGGACTACCCCTGTGTAAATCACTTCCATCTCCTCCCAGGTCACCATGCACAAAGTACATTATTCTTATAAAGACTTGATGTACACAAGACGGCATCCAAGACATCTTTCAATCAACCAATTGGTAGGGATCACCTTACTTTGGATCCCTCTTTTTTGGGGGGACCAAATTGAAGCCTCCAATGATGCCTCCATACTCACACAACCATGGAGAGAGAGACACTAGCGTGTCTCCCATTCTGTTATGCATTCCATTAGTCAGAGGTGTCCCATACTTATCCTGCATAATGGGTAGGGTAATTGGGGTGCATAAAGTTAAGCATACCATTAGTCATGAGGACCCCAACCCCAGGGTAAGTTTTGGGGATCCCCTATTCTTGAATACTACGGCTAGGAACATGTCCTTCCCTATTCATCTCTAGGACTAGGGACCTTCAGTTCTAGATATGGAGGGAGAGGGTCATGCTTTTATCGTTTTTAGGTTTAATGTCATATCCTCCTATCTTATTTGGAACCAAAAGAAGAGCATCACTCTTATACTAATCCCCTATCCTTTTCTTATGGATTTTATCTAGATGGGTAGTTCGATGTGACTATCTTGGATATTAAAACATGAAATTAAACGGGCATAATAAATTCCTTTATTCTTCTTCTGTATCCCCATCCTATTCCATCATTGGAAGAAGGATTGTGTGGTTTTCCAGATCATCAACTTTCTCTTGTTTCTCACATCTAAGCATGACTCATGTGGGATTAGTGGTTAGTGATGATCATGACATCTACATGATCATATGCATGCCTTGGTACAGAATCTTTTCATCTATCTTCCTCTCACATTCCTTCAGAGGGCCTTTATGGGAATGGGTCCTCAAATCTATGTATCTAACCATAAGGGCATCCTCTTATACAGTGTTTTACCTGAACAATTCCTCAACCTTTAAAGGTTTATATTCATAATAAAGAAAAATAATGGCATCCTCATATCTAGTTTAATCCTGGAAATAATTCCATAATTCTCTCAAAGGACCACATTCCCCTATGAGAAAAACCTTTAGAGGTCCTCCATAAGAGTTGGTCCTCAAAAATGAACTATGTGGTATTTGACTCCCATCAATGGGATATGTAGGAAGCCTATATGTGGTCCAAAACCAACACCCCAAATCAACCCTATTTCTCTCTGGGCCACATTCCAAGTAGGGACATATCTGACTTGGGAGCCCATATCCCTTCCAAGTTCCTTGCACCGCATTGGTATAAGTTCCACAACAAACTTTGACTAGGCACCTTTAACCTAGACATCCTTGTTACATGATGTTAAACTTAATGGTTTAGTCCTCATAACATAACCTTAGAAAGGTATGATGTGTCCCCATAAGTGGCACCAATCTATGTGGGCTCTAATTCCTTTCATAAGGATACATAGGAATCCCAAATCATGGGCTCAATCCTGACATCAAAATAAATCACATATCCCTATATGATGATAAAATCTAGATCACGCCACTATATAGAGTAAAACTATCATCATCATAATAAATGAAAAAATAAATTCCAATCCATGCATAAAATGGTACCATTGATAGAGAACCTGAGATACATATAGATATCTTCATCGATGAAGAAACTCAGATACATACAGATGATTGTAAATTACATAAATTCTAATAATTTATTGTTAATTTAAGAGTGACCTACGTTGTACTTAGGAATTAATGAAGGATTATCAAATATATATTAAATCTATAAGAGATTCTTGAATTAGGCCCATCAAAATGGTTTTATGAGACCAACCTCTCATCCTATTGACCAATGTGAGTTCTTAAGTGTCATTGGCCTAGTTCCCCAATTAGTGATTGTCGTTGGAAAGTAGTTTCATGATTCATTATGAATATGAGATCAATTGGGTTTTTCTAGTCATATGAACAAATCACATTGGAAACCGCTTGAAAAATATGTGGGTATATGTTTCTAATGTGAGGGTTGTCCCACCAACACCAAAAAATTCCATTACATCCACACGTGCTATTTGGGAAAAAACAGTGATGTCTAGCCTATTACATAACATCTCATACATGACTGACCCAATTGTTGATGCGTATGGAATCCTTATCATCCCTTTTCTTTCCTCATGTATCTGAGGATACATTTTCCTGGAAATATGAATGTTATGTGACACTAGAAATAACACCCTCTTATAGTTTCCCATAATGAATCTCTTTAGTATATTGTCAATATAAGTACTTTGACTTAGGACGAGCATCCTCATGGATCTATCATGATTGATATTGATCGCAAGAATATATTCTATTTTTCCTAAGTTATTTAGGTTGAAGCTTTTATTCAACTAGAACTTATTGGATTTTAAGAATTGTATTTTATTTATAATAAATAACATCTCATCAATATTTACTATTAAGAAAATGATCTCTCTATCACTAAACTTTTTATGGTCACAAGTCTCAAATTCATTCTTTATGAACCCAAATTCTATTATGGACTCATCAAACCAAATGTTCCATGACCTGGATAATTTCCTTAATCTATAAATGAATTTTTTAAATTCAAAAAACTTTTTAGCATCCTTTGGAGTCATAAACCATTTAGTTTGTGTCATATAAAAATATTCTGAAAGGTTCTCATTAAGGAAGGTTTTTTTGACATCCATTTTCCAAATATCATAGTCATGGAAGGTTTTAATGGTAATTATAATTCTAATACATTTTAACATTTCAATTGGTGAAAATGTTTCATTGTATTCAATCCCTTAAAACTGTTTAAAACCTTTTGAAAACATCCATGCCTTTTAGGTACTTACTTTCCCTTCCATGTCCATTTTCTTCTTGAATTCCCATTTACAACCAACCGTCTTTAAAACCACTATAAGATCTATGAAAATCCATACATGGTTTTTCTAAATGGAATCCATTTTAGAATTCATGTATTATTGTCACCTGTAAACATTTTTTTTGCTTACAATTTATATATAGGTTAGATGATCATTATTATTAATTAATAATGAATCATCATCCTTGGTGACTAGAAAACCATACTGTTCTAGTTCTCTAACCTATCTTATACTCCTACATAATATTTGGGTCTCTATAACATCTTCTTCCATGGGGTTTTGTGGAATTTTTTTTATTAAAACTCTTTTATATTGATCTTAGACTTCATCAAAGTCTATCTTACTCCCACTATCTATTTTATAGATATCAAACTTCTCAAGGAATATGGGATGAATATCATTCACAAAAAAAATTTCTAAAGGATGGTATAAGTAATATCTGCTTGTTTCCTTAGGATGTCCAATAAAGATACATTTTGTGCCTTGGGGTGAAATGTTTTTACCTAAAGAGGCCTTAACAAATGATTCACATCCCCACATATATAATTATGATGAAATAGGTTTCTTTCCATTCCAAAATTGGTAAGTAATATTGTTTGAAACTTTAGTTATCAATCAATTTAGTATGTATGGTACTTTTTTGTAATTTGTATCCCCAAAGGGATAATGGAAGACTCGCATGAATCATCATTGATCTCTCCATGTCCCACGAGATGTGGTTCCTCCTTTCACTTACACCATTCCATTGAGGTGTACAAGGTTGAGTGAGTTGGGATAAGATTGAAACACCCATAAATAATTAATGAAATCTTGATTAAGATATTCTCCACCATAGTCTGAGTGGAGTTTTTTAATCTTCTTAGCTAGCTATTTCTAAACTTCATTCTTGTATTCCTTAAATTTTTCAAAGGAATACAACTTATACCACATAAAGAATAAATATACATGTATACTAAAATAATTAGTAAAATTTATGAAGTATGAGTACCCATCCCTTACTTAAAAAGGAAATGGTCCAGACACATCAGTTTGAACTAATTCAAGAAGCTTGTTGAACCTTTCACCTTTTCAACTAAAGGAAGATTTATTCATTTTTCCTTGTAAACATGTGTGACATACACCAAGTGGTTTTAGTCCAAAAGAATATAAATATCCGTCTTTTTTTAATTTAATCAGATCATTTTTGTTTACATGAAAATACATATGATTCCATATTAGAGTGTGGTATGAGTCATGTGAAGAAGTTTCATTATCAATTTCCATTATTTGGTTCATGTAGTCCAACACATAAAGACTATTATTTAAATGTTACTTACCATAACAAATACAATATTTATAAATGAGGAAAAATTTATTCCCAATTTTGAAAATAAATCCATCTATATCAATTCCAGATATAAAAATAAATTTTTTTTGTAATGGGTGTCACATAATAAAAACCTTTCAAATTCAAGATCCTTCCCATTGGAAACGTTAGGTGGTAGTTGCTGATAGATATAGTATGAAGATAAGATCTATTCTCTTATCATAGATCAAACTCCCCTAAATAAATATTTTTGAATCTACTTGGTTCCTATAATTGAATATATATATATATGAGCACCATAATCCATATCTAATGCCCAATTTATTAAAGCAGATAAATTACACTTGATAACAAACACACCTGAAACTTCACCTTGCATCTTTGGTTGGGAGAAATTTTTCATCCAGTGGATATTTTTCCACATGTGAAATAGAAAATATAATTCTACCTATCTTTCCCCTTGATTTTTCTCTTATTATAAAGGCATTGTGAATAATATTTGGTCTTAGAGCTATTTTATTGTAATTTTTATTTATTTATCAGATGGAGAGAATGATTTTCATTCTTTGTCTCATTATATACTTGGAGAAGAAGAGAAAGAAAATCTGGGAGTGACTTCGCAATTTTTTTCATATTAAAATTAATAACAAAGCCGGAGAAACTCCAAATAAGTGATGCAAGAATGATATTGGTGTGTAGTTCATCAGTGATTTTAAACCCTAGAACCTCTATGTGATCAATGTATCCAATTATTTTTCCTACATGAGGCCCAACTCACACATTGTCTCTATTATTACTCTGAAAAAGTTCCTTGGATATCACAAATTGTTCATATATTTCTCTCTCATAGTAAAGATCACATAGATACTCAAGCATAATATAAGAATATAGGTTTTGTTTAGACTTCATGAGTTCACTAAACATAGATGATAGAATCCAACATTGAATATCAACCATGTTATTTAAATTTTTTTCTTAGATAAAGAAATATTCATCACTGGCCTATTTTGTAGGTGGATCAGATAATGGGGATTCTATCATGTAAGATTTCTGTTCATGGTGCAACACAACCTAAAGGCATCTAAACCACTCTGGGAAATTACTTCTAATACAGAGATGGTCTTTCTATAACATATATTGTAGGGATAATATGGATTAAATACTTTCCATTATTATATAATTTAAAAGATAATATTATTAGTACTTTTCTTGATTACAAATTATGTTGGAAATAATAATAATTAAATTTATATTAAATCTCCCACAATTTTACCAAGTCTTAAAATCCCTCACCATTGAACATGAAATGTATATTTTCTTTGAAATTATATTGGAAGGATCTATATTTCATTTCTTATAGTCCATACAGAGGCCATGAAAATTACTATAAATTTTTTAGGTGGGAATTCTTGACAACTACAAGCTTACATCTCTTAATACATTCAGTGGACTCTCCAATCTAGAAATATTGACTCAGACTTTCTCAACACTTACCTCAAAATTTATATTGGATAGATGGAGGCCATTAAACCCGGTACAAATGTTGTTAAGTCGATCGACTATATTACTTAAAAAAATTTATAATTAAAAGTGCCCCTGATAGAGGCTGAACCAACACTTAAACATGGATTCATATTAATTTAGATGATGGAAGGCTTAAGGACTTAATATTAATTTGATAGATTTTATTATATTATGCATAAATTTTTTATTATTTTTTCTTTTACATGTCTTGTTAATATTAAGTGGATTTTACTTAAGTGATTAACCATGATTTGGTAAAACATTTATGCATAATATATTTATTTATATTCCATATTTTCACATTAATTCATTTATTTATGTGATCACAGTCTTTTCATCCATAAAATAAATAATGCATAAGATATAAATAAAAAAATGACCCTATCATGAGCTTATATAATGGTCTATTTATTGAACAGAAAATAAATCAACCTATGACCTAGGGTAAAATTCTTTGTGCTGATCTTGGAATGAGTTGTAGAATTCCACCTATCCACCTATGTATCACATGGGTTAGTAACATCTCAGTTCCATCTTGAACGACCTCCATGTGCCTTAGGAAACTCCATCAATTACATGTATTTATAACTCACACGTAGTTAAGGGGGGAAATATTTAGTTAATAGGAATTACAAAAATAACCTTTTCCATGCATTTCCTATAAAATAAATAAGATAGGTAAGACTCGTAGGCCATCAAATTTTATTTAACAAATAATAATTGAAAAATCATGCTATAAATTTAAATTAAATAATTTTATATCTCTATTTTGAATCTATAATTTCATGGGTTTTAATATATATTTTTTTTAATATTAATTGATTTAATATGAGATTCATTACTAATATTAATGTTTTATGTATTTTTGTGGTAGAAAACCCTTTGGAACAATATAGAGGAAATCCTGACATTTTGGGATGATGAAGGCACTTCACACCATGACATGAAAACAGAAAATGATGAAGAATCTAAGATTAAGGATTGAATACAAAGGATTTAATGATTGATGGAAAATCAGAAAAATGATCCAAATAGATTGATAATTCCACTTAAAGAAGGATTCCCATTATGAAGGGTGTTAATGGGATACTTTTAGGGCTTGAAACTGAAGAATCAAGGTGAAACAGAGGTTTCATTACTAGAAACTGGAAATTCAGTACTTGAATATGATTCAGAGAATTAATCATATTCAAGGAATAAATCTTATTTAAGGCCTAAATCTAATTCAGGGCGTAGATCCTATTCAGGGCTTGAATCCAATTAAAGGAATAAAAGTTATGAGATTTTCCCAGATTTGGTGGTTTGATGCTGATTTTCGATGAAAGTTCCATTTCAATGACCTAGAATAGTATTAGGTCATCGATATTGACCTAGGATTCACTTTATAACCACATTAATGATGATTTAATCCAAATAGAGCACCTCTAATGCCAATATATTTAAGAAAAGGCTACTGATCCATTCATTGGAGGTGTAGTGATTCGACCACCAGGGGGCTACCACTAGGGTTTCGACCTGGAGTTTAGTCACCATAGTTAGGTTTTTCTTCTGATTTTCTATTATTTTAATAAAAAATTATTTTATTTAATATATTTCCCAATAATTCTCTTCTATTATCTTTCCTTTGGTTTTGTGTTTATTCATTGTTGGTGATCACCCGATGATGTTTGGATAGATCAATAGTAGAGAGTGCTTCCGGTTAAAGGGGGTGCATATCCATATGTCATGATTTTTATTCACTTGTATAATGATTTCATTATTTATTATAATGTTGTGATTAAATTAATTATTTTATTCTTTATTGAATAATTGACCAAGTCTGTCCAGGGGTGATCGAACACAATCATGGTAAAGATAATTAATTCATGATCATTGGGTTGAATTATTCTTATATTTTTTCAATATGGATTTAATGCATTAAAGTTATTTTAATTTATCTAAACATGAGGATTGAGATTTTTTGATAGTTTTGATGAATCAGACCAAGTTGTTTTTGAATATTTTTATGATTTCAAAGCTATCGGATGTAATTTTCATGTGATTGCAGTTGAATTAATTTTACAAACCCCATCCTTGGATACCAAATTCTATCTCATCTACTTTTTATATCTTTATGAATATAATTTAATTATTTATTTTTCATCATTTAAATAGTCTAATAAAATAAAATTGAAATTGGGTTTACCCGACCTTTAGTCAAAAGTTTGTTGTTGTGTTCCCTGCTCTCTGTGGGATTGACCACTTACTACTGATATGTTATGCCTTTGTATCTAGTGTATTTTGGGACATTATAAATTTCTAGTTTTGTTATTCTAGAGGATTTAATGATGCAATTTGTATGTATCATTATGCTAAAACATACACAGCTTTTGTTCAGTCTCATGATTAGTCATAAACATGAAATGATTATGCATTTAAAATAACTATCTAGCATTCATTTCAATTTTTTCTTCGATAAGATAAAACATTCAAAGATTAATATGATTGTATTATTAATAAATTAATTAATTTTATCTTATTTCATCAAATCATCCTTAAATTCACATCTGTTGTGATTTTAAATAAAATAAATTATTTTATTTTATTTAAAACTCAATAAAATAGTGCATAGCTTTGTACTTGGAAGCAACATGGTGATTGCATGCCCAAAGTACACAATATGGTATAAATTATAAAAAAATTAACTCATATTACATGTTGTGTACATGACATTTATCATAATTTCATGGTATAAATGGATAATTTAATTCAACTTAGAACACATGAAAATTATGCAACATGTACAATTTGATGTGTTGAGACTTTAGTGTATAATAAAAATACATGATTCATGGTATCAAATATAATGTGGAATTAAATAACATTTAATATAATATAAAACCTAATGACTATAATTTACTGTCAACTTAATGACCAACATAGAACTCAAGTTGATGAGGTTTAATGAAATAATAAATTAAATTAAATATTTCTACATAAACTGGTTAAGTACATTGTGCGTGCAATCCATCCACACAACATGTACTTCTCTTTGACATATATCCAAAGTACATGCTTAGCGACTAATCTTCTACTTATTAGAAAAATTTATTAATAACACAGCATGTATATAGGATACAAAGAATTTACTTTTAATTACACGGCTTCCAGTCTTTATGCATCTTGTATTCAATACATGGGGTGAATTAATTACATGAAACTGTTTGACCCCATGTTTTTGGTCTTGAAATTACATGGACTACACCGCGTGAAGTCAAACTATAGGGTGTGTATTCTATAAAATTCATGTTCCACCCTAGATAGTCTACACATGGTGAATTTATTACACACAACATGTATTAATTACAAGATAATCCAGAATCCACATAGGCTTCCTTATGTAATGAATAAAGATACATGGCATGTGATAAAGGATTACACATTGTGTAGTCTTCTATTATCTATCATGGATCCTTGTCACTTCTATATGGGATCTTTATATGTAAACTTTTTTAATCATTAACTGATCTTGTTAATATTTTTGAGAAATAAAGAAGAGGAAGAATATATTTTGATGATAGATCAAGAATGAATTAAAAAATTAAATGAATCTTAACTTTTAAATTCACAATGATCAACCATCAAATAAATAATTATAAATTTGAACAATACCTCTCTTATACCACTTGAAGGTTCTGGGTGTAGCGAAAACACTAAGGTGGGTGATAAACCAATAAGGATTTGTCAATTTTGTTGATCATTCACAATATTATACATGATTTTTATGCCATGATTAAAAACAATTCCACCAAATATTGACATAGAGAAACCCAGAACCTGAGATAGGATCTTTCCATGTTAAATTTATAATTAATTTTTTTAAGATCATAAGAAATGGCTACCTTTTCTTATGAAATTTTTCTGATGGTGATGTTGATATTCTAAAAACCCCTTCTTGGATTACCTTCATTGTGTTAGGATAATCCAAGTATAGAATCCCTCTAATGGTGATCCATGCGTGATCTTTTGATCTATGAGCAATTCTAATTTATTTCTGAGTTATAGCACGGAAAATCTATTATCTTACACTGTTCATTTTGATCACTTATAGTTCCTTCGATCTTGAATGAATCTCTCTAGTGATTATCATTATTTATAGAAATAGAGGAGGATGAATGGAGAGAGAATTTTGTTGCATGCAATGATTATCAAATCTCAATTAACCTTACATAATAGACAAATCCATCTATTAATAGAGCTAGGGTTTAGGTTATAATATTATTTAATTGTGTACTGACCCTTAAATAAAATTATAGTCTTTATCAAAACTCATGACACGTAATAAAAATATTATTATTATTATTATTATTTTATATCATGTGATAACTAGCTCAATGATAAATATTATTTACTGGATTACAAATAAACATTCATCATCGAACACAATCTTAGTCCACTATAACTCCTCAGAATTTATTGAATAATTTAATAAATATTTAATTAAATATTTAATTCATTAATAAATATTTGCGATTGATAAAACATAAATAAAATTATTCCTTATTCTTGATAGTAATATTTATTTCATTAATTAAATTAAAATATAATTTAATCCAGATCAATGGAAACACTCAGTGTATGACCCTCTAGGATTTTTTTCTCATTGGCATTAGGTGGTATTTCCTAACGTATATGATTACTACCTAGTAATGGTTCAAGGTAACCAAGAGAATGAAATTAACGTCACAACATTGAAAACCACATATGAACACTCACTATGTAATATAATCCCTTTTTCACAATATCTAATTAAGAAAGTTTCACATCTGTATCATCAAACTATATGCTTGATATGTCTTTCTTTGACTATTGGAAATAAATATTTCATTTCACCATGGACATATAATTTGTTGTGATGGTTCTATTCCAATCAAATGGATAATATATAAACTTCTATAAAGAAGGAAGGTAAAAAATCTTCCTTGACTTATTCATTAATAATACATCACTCGTATATAGGAATATTTGATAACACCAAAACATGTGGAATTCATACTAATAAGTTTTTTCTCATAATCTCTCATCTTGGAAATTACCAAATGTGAACTTCATGAGAAGAAGTATCATCCACTTACAAGTACTTGAACCATAAAGTAACATTATATGTATCCCTTCATAGAACATTATACAACCATAGATGTCATGACCCCTCCCTCCAAATATAGCACAATGAGGGGAGAGACATAATGACCCCTGAGTCCCACCTCCAGTAGGCCCCAGGTTGGAAACCAGTACTAAGGGTGTACAAATATCACAATATGGGATCCATTTACCTTAATAAGAAAACAATATCGGGAGATAGAATGAATCATCCAAAAAAACTCCAAAACATAATATAAAAAGAGAAACCCAAACCATACCACATGTATGTACAAATAAAACCGAGACAAATAAAAGTATCCAAAGTAAATACCCAAAAGTAAAGCTGAATTAGCGATATAACAACTTTCCAGGATCCGAGCTATTAAGATCCATCACAGTCCATGAAATACTCCTAGAAACCTAAAAATAGTTTTATATACATAGGGTGAGAATACAAGTACGCTCAGAAGGAAAAAACCAAAGTCTCTCATTTACATGTGAAATAAGCATATTAATGCACCTATAAGAAAATATCAGAAAGAAACATCACTTAAATAGTTATACCAACCAAACCTAACTTTACAAAGGCACGCCCACCAAATAACGCAAGTCAAGTAATAACATATAACATGATCACACCAATAAGGGTACCATGCACCTCTTCCCCACTAGTATTCCACTCTCAGACTCAACATCATATGTCATAGCGCTCTCATCCCTTCTATATACCACATTGCCCCAGAAGAATGGTCACAACACACCTCACCCGTAGACACATGGGATCACCAACCCACAAGCATGGCCACATCACATCTCTCCCAAAAATACCCAGGCCACAACATAACCATTGCAAAAACCAGAGTAGTAGGGTATCATGAACAAGTATGACATCAACCACATTCCCTCATCCTACCATCCACGACCCCCACCAAACGTTTCCACACAAGTACATACATATCTCAACGAATCTAAAAACACTTAGGCCACCACCCCAAAAGCACGATCTCACATCACTCGAAAACACCTGGTCCGTCACATCTCACCTGAAAACACTTGGTCCATAACCACTATCTAATGCACTAAAAGACCTCTGATCATAATAGTTTTTGAAATACCTACATCACATGGAAGAGGGATTGGGAAAGAGTGGGTACCCATCCATCCGTAATCCTCACCATATATCGCGAAAAACCCCCACTGTGTGAATATATGGGTTTTGGGACATAGCAGTTGATGTGCATGGGGTGTGTATATAAATCACAAGAATATAAAAGTATATATATATAATATCAAACACTCAATCCCAACTTATGGGTTCAAAAACAAACCAAACAACTCACAACACCGTCACTTTTTCTACCAACCTAAATGCATAACACCACACATAAACCCACAAACCACATTTCACATTTCCAACCAATTATATTTAATCATCCCATTCATTTCATTTTTTACAATCAACCACATTTAACCACACAACCCATAATTTATTTATCCATTAACCATTTATATTCCATTCACCAAACCAACTCAATCCATTTAAAACATTATTAAACAATTATTTATCTATTCCATCACTACTCAAGCATCTAGTACAAAGCAACCACCACTTCATCATCATAAAAGCACATCAAAACAAACCACCACCTCACCTCCCCAAAAGCATGATGAAAAAAACACATCATCTTCTCCCCAAAAGCATAACCAAACAAACCACACATCACCCCACACCCCATTACAACCACACATCAACATTCCATAAGCATTTCCACACATCACAAAACATCAAGATCATTCTTATAGATTTTAAAAGGGGATTTTAGCACATTTCACTTTATTTTAGGGGTGTTATCACATAATCCATATTCATAGGGAAACCATTTATTATCCAGATATAAGTAATTAACCAATTTCTATTTTAGGATGATATCACAAAAATCACAACCAAAGAATAAATCTCAACACATATATGCAACACAAAAAAACCTCTAATGGACACATTTCTCTATGGGGCATCAAGCACGTACAATTCACAATATCACAATATAATATCAAGGCTATAAAAGAATGTGAAACATACCCCATTCACCCTTTTCAATTCAATTAGACAATTATTTATCTTTAATTAAGATAGTACAACCATAATTCATATATAAAAAAAATTAAACCCCTCCCACATGATACAAAATAAAGATAAATGAGGTAACCCCTACCTCAAAGAAGTTTTTTGAACTTGTTGTGCACCACAGGGAAAAGAAGAATGCATAAAAACCACAACCACGCCACAAGGAACTACAGATCAACCCACACCACACCCAAAGACCATAAAAACGTAACCCAACACACTCCCCAAACCAAAACAACATTTCCGCAACGGATCCCCAAAGAAGAATGAAAGGAAACAAATGAGAATGAGAGCAGAACTCACCATGGATCAATGATGAAAGCCCAATAATTGATACCCATTGAAAATAATCTCTAAACATGGAAAGAGAAGGTCATAAGATGCCTGGGATGAGATAATATTCTATATAAATAGCATTTGGGAAAAAAATTAGTGGTTAAAACCTTTAAAAATGTATAGCATTGGGGAATTACACGATGTGTAATCCCCTTTCACATCGCGTAATCTTGGGATTCTAGGTTCCACCAAAAAATGCATTGAATTTTTATTATTTAACCCTAAAAATATACACATCATGACTATCCCTATAGAGTCCATGAAACAAACTCTCACATAATTTAATACACTTACATGGTGTGTATTTCTTTCAGTAGTTATGTTGCACCTCCAACTTCCCCCAAAAACTCCCAGAACCTCCCTCGAACACCTCCAAAAACCAAAACTGGAAAAGTAAAAGACCATTACATCATATACCTCTCAAACAATCCTCACCCACTAGAATCCAAAACCAATCCCATAAGAAAGAGGGGTCTGAACAACCACCCCATGAGATACCTCTCAATAGTATCTTCACACATAAAATGCTACCAACATCCAAAAATTCCAAACCAAACAACCACAAAAGACACTCCACATCCACATCACCACAATAACAAGTTGCCTCCTCTCACATAACCAAACTGCCCCACATCCCCAACACAGACATATCAACCTCCACATAGCCTAAACTAAAAACTACTAGAACCAACAAACCATGTTATCCAGTACATTAAAATTAGGGAATTCCATATTCCATATCAAGATACTATCCACTCTAGGTGGCACTGACTCTCCCACTTGGGTTTAATTGCATCATAGTTAATTCATATCAATTACGAATTGGGTCCTACCCTTTTAATATGTCATTAATTTATCACACATCACATCACACACATCACAAACTAAGGAAAATAGCTTATCTCATAAAACAAAGTTCAAATATCACAGTACAAAGCAGAATAAAGAAAAGTAAAACTCAAAACAACTTCGGGTACTAGGCATGAATTTTTGTTTCTCATTCCTAAGTACTCTTCTAATGGAACCATGCCTCCACAATACACAAACCAAAGAAATGGTACTTCCATTAATCTCCTTCCTCATACAATCTTGTATCTCTAATGGTCATTCCACAAACATCATTCCATTCTTGATATCTAACTCTCCCTACTCAATGACATGGGATTCATCGTGAAGATACTGATGAAGTTGAGTGATATGGAAGGAATCATACAACCTCTCCAACCATGATGGAAATTACAACCAATAAGCCACCTCACCAACTTTCCCCAACACCTTAAAGGTCCCAAAAACCAAGGATAAATCTTACTCCCATTTTCATACCTCGAGTCCAACATTAAGGGGAAACCTTCAAAAACACATGTTCCCCAACCTCACAATACAAGTGCCTCCTTATATAATCATCATAATACCTTTTTCGTTCATGAACTACTTTCATTCTCTCATAAACAAGATGAAATTTCTATGTCATGCTCTACACCACATCGGGACCAAGAACACCTATCTCCCCAACCTTAGTCCAGCACAATGGAGTATGACACGGTCTCCCATAAAAAGCCTCAATTGAATCCATTACAATGAAAGAGTGATATATATTATTATAAGAAAACTCTACCAAAGGTTAGTGTTGTACCCAAGATCCACCAAATTCCAAGACGCATTCCCACAAAATATCCTCCAACGTTTGGATAGTCCGTTCTGTCTGCCCATGTATCTGAAGGTGGAAAGTAGTACTAAGGCATAATTAAGTGACAAAATAATGTTTCAATCCCCTCCAAACTTGTGAGGTACAATGTGAGTCCTGGTCTGAAAAAATGGACCTTGGAACTCCTTGAAACTGCACTAACTCATCCACAAACCTCTTAGCCAAAGCATCTATTATGCCTGAATCATTGACCGCTAAGAAATGGGATGATTTTTTCAACCGGTCCACTTTTACCTAGATAGAATCACAACCTACCTATGTTATAGGTAAACATGTGATGAAATATATCAATATTTCATCCCATTTCCACTTGAGAACATCCAAGGGATGTAACAAAACACCAAGAATAAGATGCTCAACCTTTAATTGATGAAAAACCAAGCACCTTGCCACAAACTTCGCCACTACCTACTTCATCCTGGGCCACCAAAACTGAAGCCTTAATCCATAGTACATCTTATAAACTAATGGGTGTACCACTAAAGGTGATATATGAAACTCACAAAGGAATCCATCAAACAATACTATCGTAAAAAACAACCACCCATGAAACAACACCCAGTTCTGACCATCCTCCGACCATCCCTCCAGAGCATCACCATGGACAACACGATCGTACATCACCAATGCCTCTGAGTATCCCCATTGAGACTCCTCCGACTAATAAATCAAATAATACTACACCGTCATTTGAAAAAAAATATCATCTACCACTATCCACTCTTACATCTAAGTGCAAGGCTTCCAAATCCTCTATTTCTCTCCAAGCATCCCCAGATTCTCATACAACACCCTTCCATGACTTCTCGATCAAAGCATCGGCCACAAAATTACCTTTTCTTGAGGTTTAGGTGATCTCAAAATCATATTCATGAAGAAAATACCTCCACATATGATTTATTAAGTTCAAATCACGTTGGTAAAAGATATACCTCAAACTCTTGTGATTTATGAAGACTACAAATTACTCCACAATGAGGTAATGTCACCATAATTTCAACACAAACACAACTATTTCTAGATATAGATCATGGGTGGAATAGTTACACTTGTGGGGATGTAACTTCCTAGACCCATAAGATATCACCACCTATTACTACAACAACACGAATCCCAATCCATGATGTGAAGCATTTTAAAACACCTCAAACATCACCCCTTCCTCAGGAAACTAGAGCACTGGAGCACTAACCAACTTACCCTTAAGGAAACTAAATGCTACCTAGCACTAATCACTCCACAAAAAATCATGTTCTTTCCTAGTAAAATATATAAATGGGGATCAAAACTAGGATAAATTAGGTATAAACCTCCAATAATATCCTACGAGACTAAGAAAACGGTGAACCTACACCACATTCTTGGGTGCTACCAATGAAACATCTACTTAAACCTTTGATGGGTCTACTGCCACACCCTTCTGAGACACCACATGCCTGATGAAATGCACCTATTGTATCCAAAACATACACTTGGAAAACTTTCCATAGATCTTGTGGCATCAAAGAACATGAAAGACAATTCTAAGATGCTTAACATAGTCATCATCTAACTTCAAGTAGATTAAGATATCATTGATGGATACAATGAATAACTAATCTAGGAACTCATGGAAAATAGAGTTAATAAGTCCCATGAACATGGATGGTGCATTCATAACAATGAATGAAATTTCTACAAACTCAAAGTACCCAAACCTGCATATGAAGGCAATATTTGGGATATCACCCTTCTTCACCCTCAACTGGTGATATCCAGACCACTTATCGATCTTAGAAAACCAACTCTCCCCACTCAACTGGTCAAAAATATCATCTATCCTCATAAGAGAGTAATAGTTTTTTACCGTCACTTGATTCAACCTCAGATATTCTATATAGAACCTCAGACCACTATCCACCTTCTTTGAGAACAACATTAGAGCACCCCATAGTGACACACTGGGCTGGATAAAACCAATCTACATTAGATCATCTATCTGAATCCTCAACTCCCACAACTCATAAGGTGACATTCAATAATGATCTATCGAAATAAATAAAGCACCATGTTGCAAGTCTATCCCAAACTCAACATGACATCAAGGGGGTAGTGTCACAACCTCCTAGGGAAAAACATCCAAGAACTCCCCAATGACCCTGGGAACCTATAACATCTCATCGTCCATTGATTCCACTAAAAAATCATCCAATAATAAAATAAAGGGATTCACATGAAAAATGCCGACCTGATAACACCTCTCACCAAAGAAAACCGCACATTGTCCATCCATATCTAAAAACAATACTCTACTCCTAATTAAATCGATAACAGCATGTATGGAATACAACTAGTCGATGATGAGGATAACATCGTATGGTTTCATATGCAATAAGAAAAGATCTACATGATACTGATATGGCCCCATCATTAGTTACACCCTTGGCACACATCAAACAAGTTGTTCTGGCCTCCGACTAGTGTAGTAAAAAATGGTACGGGAAGCCTCTCTACATTTAGTCCCATATCATGGTCTATAGTGGGTAAAAAAAAGGAGTGTGAAGCTCCTGAATCAAAAAAATCACAAAGAAGGGTAAAAAAAGATCATACCTCTGATGATCTTTGGCCCCTCAGGAACTACTACCTATATTACATGCAACTGACCACGCCTAGTTCATATACCTCTATGCTGAAGACCACCTCCAAGACCATGCTAGGGTCGTGGTCCCTACACATAAAGAGAATCCTAAGGTCATACTCTACCCTCTCCATCTCCCCTAAGTAGTGAAAAAACCTGTTTTCCCTACTACTTAAATGACCTCACTAGAAACTGTTGTTGAGGATGGCAATGAACCTGTCCACCTCCACCAAACTGAACTTGGGGAACCACTAGGCATTGGTTTTGGAGATTTCCATGAACCCCACAACCAAAATAAACTAGAAAAAATCTCCTAGGAAAATCATAGAAACCACTAGCCTCAAAATTATAGAAAAGAAGCTACTTAGGTCAACTCCCTTTTGGTCAAAACCTTTGAGTCCCTGACACCTGAGACATGTCACTGAAAACCCTACCCCTCAAGGAACCATGTTGGTTACCCTATCATGGAAAATCACCTCACGAGTGCATCTTCTCGATCACCTATTCCTTCTTCTGAACCTCCAGATACATTGGAAACATAAAATGAGTTGTTGTATACTGGATAGATGGATGAAGCGCCTCCTCAAGATGCCTCACACAAGAATACTCATTTAGAAAAAGATCCTGGAAAAAACACATAAGGTCCTTAAACTTGATTCCCAGATCTATTACTAAGATACTCCCCTGCTAAAGAGAAGTAATCTCTTGCCTCTTTCCTTCCTTCATGGCCGATGAAAGGAACTCTACCCAAAACACCTTCTAGAAGTCAATCAAAAAAACATCTTTCTCATTTCACTCTCCCAAATATAGTGTCCACCACCAACGCATATCTCCCTGCATCTAACTAATTTCCAAAGGGAACCAGTACTTCATTGGGGGCCAGATCAAATTGAAAGTGATCTCAAGCTCCTTCAGCTAACTCTCTGTCTCCACATCTGAAACACTACCCTCATAATTCAACAAATCCTACCACTAGAAAGCGCACAACATCCTCTTCCACTGGTCATTCTCCTCAATAGGATCAACCCTGTGATGATCAACCAGATTAGTCTGCTGAACCTCAACTACTATACCCATGCACAAATGATGAATGGGAGCCATAGCTAAAAGAAAAACAAGGGTTTCCTAAGCCTGAGTAGTATGAAAATTCATTTAAGATTCATTTTAACTCATTTAATTAATTTTTTTTATTCATTTAAACTTTCCCAAAGCAATCTAATTCAATCTAGAACAAAATTCATTATGATTCATGTACCTTTACTAGGTCTCTACCTTACAAGTAGGTCCATCTCACTTAGTTATTCAATAAGATCAAAGTCCATAAACTAGATCATGAGGTGGCCTAAAATCGCGTGTCCTAACCAGTCTCCCTGGCCTATGTCACGTACCTAGGTCAACTAGTACTATTTACACACCAACCCATGCAATCCTTACTATGCCTAACTCTAAACTCCACCCTATCTCTCAACCATAAACTTTGATACCACTCTTTCATGACCCCATCCCTCCAAATATACCATAAAGAGGGGAGAGAGATAATGAATCTCAATTCCTACCTCCAGTAGGTCCTGGGTTGGTGACCAGCACAAAGGGTATACAAATTTCATAATATGGGAGGCATTTCCCTTTATAAGAAAACAAGATCGAGAGATAGAATGAATCATCCACAACAACTCCAAGACGTAATATAAAAAAGAAACCCAAACCATCTCACATGCATGTATAAATTGAACTGATACAGATAAAAGTCTCCAAAGTAAATACCCAAAAGTAAAGCTAAAGTAGCGACACAACAACTGTCAAGGATCCTAGATAGTATGGTCCAGTACGGTCCATGAAATCCTCTTGAAAATTTGAAATTAGTTTTATATACATATGGTGAGAATACAAGTATACTCAGTAGAAAAAAACTAAGTATCTCATTCATATGTGAAAAAAGCATACTAATGAACCTGTGAGAAAACAGCAGAACCAAACAACACCTAAACATGTATACTAACCAATCCCAACCTCACCAAGGCACACTAACCAAATAATGAAAGTCAGGTAATATAATATAACATGATCACATCGATAAGGGTAACCTGCACCAATTTCCCACTGGTATAACACTCTGAAAACCAACTTTGTATTTCTTGGCGCTCCCATCCCTTCCATATACCACATCTCCCCACAAGCACGGTCACAACACACCTCACCCACAGACACCTAAGTTCACCATCCCACAAGCATGGCCACATCACATCTCACCTGAAAACACCTGGGCCACAACACAACCACTACCAAAACCAGATCAGTAGGGTATCTTGAACATTTAGGGCATCAACCTCGTGTCCTCCACCTACCATGCACAACCCCCAATAGAAGTCACCCCACAAGCATAGTCATATCTCATCCCATTAAAAAACACTTGGTCCACAACCCAACAAGCATGATCTCACCTTTCCTAAAAACACTTAGGCCGCCACATCTCACTCAAAAATTTCAGGGACACAACAACCATATAAGGCACTAACAGACCTCGGAACATCACAGCATGTGCAATACCTACCTCTCTTGGAAGAGAGAGTGGGAAAGAGAAGGTACCTAGCCCTCTGTACTCCTCACCTGATGTTGGGAAAAACACCCCCCCCCCGTGTGACAATACGGGTGTCGTCACATAGTGCTCGACATGGGTGGGGTTTGTATAGAAATCACAAGAATATACAAGTGTATATATATATATAATATCAAACACTCAATCCCAACCTATGGGTTAAAAAACAAACCAAGCAACTCACAACACCATCACTTTTTCTGCCACCCCTAAATGCATAACACCACACATCAAGCCACAAACCCCATTTCACATTTCCAATTAATTCTATTTAATCATCTCATTCATTTAATTATTTAGAATCAACCACATTTAATCACACAACCCATCATTTATTTATCCATTAACCATTTCCATCCTATTCACCAAACCAACTCAAGATATTTAAAACATTATTAAACAATTATTTATCTATTCTATCACTACCTGGTAATCTAGAAAAAAGAAACTGCCACCTTTCTACCCCAAAATCATGGAAAAACAAACCACCGCCCTACTTCCCCAAAAGCATATCCAAACAAACCACCTCCTTCCCGCCCCAAAAACACATCAAAAAAACCACACGTCGCCCCATACCCCATTACAATCACAAATCAACATCCCACAAGCATGACCACACATTACAACACATTAAGATCATTATTACAGGTTTAAAAGGGGTATTTTAGCACATTTCACTTAATTTTAGGGGCATTATCACACAAGTCATAATCCTAGGGAAACCATTTATTAACTAGATATAATTAATTAACTAATTTCTATTTTAGGGTTATATGACAATAATCACAACCAAAGAAACAATCTCAACACATATATCCAACGCAAACAAAGATTCTAATGGACACAATTTTCAATGGGTAATCAAGCCCGCACAATTAAAAATATCACAATATAATATCAAGGCTATAAAAGAATATGAATAAAACCCCATTCAACCCTTTTAAATGAAATTATCCAATTATTTATCTTTAATTGAGATGGAACAACCATAATCCATAGATAAACAAAAGTAAACCCCTCTCATGTGATACACAATAAATAGAAATTAGGGAATACCAAACTCAAAGAGAATTTTCCAACTCGTTGTACACTGCAAGAAAAATAAGAATGCCCACAAACCTACACCACATATGAAGACCATAAAAATACAACCCAACACATAGCCCAAACCAAAACAACATCGCTGTAGTGAATCCCTGAATAAGAACGGAAGGAATCAAATGATAATGAGAGGATAAATCACCACAAATTGAAGACAGAAGACAAAAGATTGATCCCGGTTGAAAAAAATCTAAAAACAAAAAAGTAGAAGGTCATTAGATTATTGAGAAAAGAGAAGATCCATTGTATTTAGGGTTTGGAAAAAAAATTGTGTGGTTGAAACCTTTAAAACTATACAACATCATGGAATTACACGACGTCTAATCCCCTTTCACGTCATGTAATCCCAGGATTCCAGTTTTTTCTTAAAAATGTGTCACTTTTTATTACTTAACCCTAAAAATGTACATGTAATTACCATCCCTATACAAGTCATGAAACCAACTCTCACATCGTGTAATACACATATACAACATGTATTTCCTACAACAGTTTTGTTTCTCCTCTAGCTTCCACTAAAAACTCCCAGAACCTTCCCCGAACACCTCTAACAACCAAAACTAGCAAAGTAGTGGATAGAGAGGGAATATACCATTACAATAGAAATATATTTAATAATATCATCATGGCATTTCAAGGTTATTATTATAGTATGGAACTACTATAACCTTATCAGTATGATAGATACTCTAGGACATTATTACATTAAAGTTGCGCAGAAAAATGAAAAATATATGATAAGATATTTTTTTAATATTAAATCATTAAATATAAATGTAATAAAAGTATAAATAGTTGTTCTTAGGATACCAACTCTAACAGAAATGGTTTCCTCACCCCCAGATATGCATTACCCACTAAATAAGAAATAAACTGCATGTTATGACTAACTAACTATGTCATAAATGTCATTTATATTTTTATCACTTACTTATAATATAATAAAATATATTACGTGATAAAATATATCCATTAAATTGACTTGTTGTTATATGAAATATTTAATGAACATCAAAAATTAAAATAATATTCATTCGTTAAATATTTTTTCCATGTATTCATTTTAATACTTTTAAATACATTAAATAAATAAATTTAACTATAATTATTATATTCTCAAATAATAATGAACTTATTTATTCCTTGGAGCTCGTATATTCTCAGACATCTCCCAGACCCTATGGTGGGGCCCACCATGTCATATATTCCTATCCATTAGAATACGCCTAACTTTTGAATACTCTTAGTGATTGACCCTCTAACCCCTTATCATGATAGTAGTGAATATTATTCATAGAAAAGGAGTAGATTCCAGTAGCCCATTAAGGCCCCTAAGTAGATAATGAAAATTCATAGAAACAACAACCTTTCCTACAAACACACGTTGTGTAATATAATCTATTTGTGATGTGATATCTAATAAATAGGGATGCACACTTTGTGTCATCATCCATTGTTGATTTATTATTCTTTTACCTAACTGTAAAGACTTTCCATCTTCTACCATGGTCACAGATTAGTGAAGATACTACCATTCTAAACAGCTAGTCCTAAGATATCACTTCCTTTCGGAAAAAAAAATTTCTTGATTATTCAATCAATTTCATGCCACCAATGAAACACTAAATGAAAACTACCACACCACAACATAAATTTTATGGTTTTTTAATTGCATCAATGTATGTAATAAAATACTATACAGTGATAATAGTCTCATGTTAGGAGACCATTATATATTTTCACAGATAGGAACTACCAATGACATCTGAAACATGTGTTCTTTCTATTGATGGGTCAATCCTCATGATCTCATATACTCAAGATCACCAAGTATGAACTTCATGAGAAAAATACTCAAATATTATGAGCCCCCAGAACCTGATGGAAAGACATCATATGTGTCTATTCAATATGATGTATCTAGACTACAAGACATATTTTTAAGATTAATTTCATAGTATCTTGAGGTTCTCATTATAGCCTGAGAACTACTATAACCATTTAATATGATAAATAATATATAGAAATTTCCATGTAAGTAGTGGATCAAAATTATTATGGTAAGTGTACATAAAGCATAACTCATTGTATAAATGATATGGTAATCGAAAATTAATTTTCAAGTTAGGTCTAGGGAACCCACTTTTACAACATGGTCCCAATAAGAAGAATCATTATAATATGAAATGAAGGTATTTTGGATACATGATAGTGTTTCCAACAAATAAAAAGGGGGGGATTATTATCATACAATTGAGTTTTTGTGTTGGATGGTGTTGTATGTTCTGTAAATGGGTGATGAATTTTTTGTGTTGGATTTATTATCAACACAAGATTATTTTTGGTGCTGATGTTAATTTTTAAATTATTATAAAAAAGTAAACTTGTTGATATTATGAAATTTATCCTATGGTAGAATTTAAGAAGGTTAAATTGGTACTTGTAATATAATATGGTTCTCTAGAAGAGGAACTAAGGAAGGTCTAAAATCTATCCCAAAAGAAGGGGTTATTGATGTTTCAAATGTAAATAAAAAGTCCATAAGTAATTTTGTAAGTTTGAGATATATTTTCTAGTACTGGGGCATGTAGAAAAATCTAGTGGGTGGGGGATTTAAAAAAATTCATCACTGGAGTGACAAAACTTCATTGTATCTAGTGATTCAAGCCCCAATAAAGTTTTAGGATATAACATGAATTATCAAAGTATAAAAAATCTAATGGTTACCTCATTTGAATAAAAGCATGCTTTAGATAAGTTATTTTTCAATGATCATTTCTAAAAGGATATAAGGTAAAACCCCTCTAAATCATCCACAAACACTTCAATAATTTTTTTGAATGTTGACCATCAAATTATAGGTTCTAGCATAGAGATCTGATTATTCCTTAGACATCACAATGATCACCTTGATCTTGTGCCTTCGGTCTGTGAAATTGTTCTTAGATCGATCACTCAAATAAAGTCTTTCTATCTCTAGGATATAGGAGGATATCATAGCTATCAATCAGTTGGAATAAATAGTCACTCATAAATAATCTCCTCTATAATTATATAGTGGATTTCCAAAATACCCAAACAGGGTTCCCTATCCCCCGTATATTTAATATCCACTAAATAATCAATAAATGGGTAGTTATAATGTACTAGTTGTGTCATAAACAAAATTTATATTTTATCACCAACTTATAATATAGAATAAATATATATTACATGATAAACTTGAGTCATTAACTCAACTCATAATTCCCGCTAATATTAAACGAACCTTGGATGTTAAAATAATATTTTTTTCATATATTATTATTCCATGTATTCAATTAATACCTTGTGAATACATTTAATAAATAAATTCTAATTAATTATTATATACTCTAATAATAATTTATTTATTTATTCTTCAATGATTGATAATACTTGGACAACTCTTAAACATCGTGGAGGGAACGACCATGTCATATACACCTATTAATCAAAATAAGGAAGAATATTGAATATGTTATTGCGTGTGACTATCTAGGCCCTTATCTTGATAGAAATTAATATTATTTATAGACCAATAGTGGATTCTAGAAACCATAAAGTCCCATAAATAGATTAGGAATAGTTATAATAATGAAAACCATCCTACAAACACATGCTGTGTAACATAATCTCTTTGTCCCATGATATCTCATAAAATGGGATTCACATCTTATGTAATCATATATTCTTGATTTAACATTTTTTGATCTAACTGGATGGACTTACCTTAAACTACTATGGTCATGGATTTATAAAGATAATACCATCCTGATCAACTAGGACTGATATATCACTTCCTCAACTCAAAAGAAAAAAAAAATTATCTTGACCATTCCACCAATGACATACCACCAATGATGCACCCAACACAAGCTACCTTACCACAACTTAAATATCATGGTTTTTACCTTGCATCAAATTATATGATAAAATGTAACACATTAATAATGATCTCAATCTAGTAGACCAATACACATGTTCATATATAGGAACAACCAATGACACCTAAAACATGTGGTGTTACAATTGGATGGTTTGTCCTCATGATCTCACCAACTAGAGATCACCAAGTGATAACTTCATGAGAAGAAGTCTCAATAATTATAAGCCCCTAGCACTTTATTGTCAAACAACATCTATGTCCTATCAGTATGATGTATCTAGACCATAAGAAAGAATGTTAAGATTATTTTCATGGTATATATAGGTTCTAATTATATCCTGGGAACTACAATAACCTTTTGATATGATATATAATCTAAGTAATTTTCCATAAATATAGTTTATGAAAAAGTATCAACACTATTCTGGTAAGATAAACACTTGTATATATAAAACTATATATAAGTAATGGCAATCAAATTACATAAATAAGTTGGGTCTAGTACACCCACTTTCAACACTCCCACTTTCACTAGAACCAACTACTAACAATTCTCAATCTATTATCTCTCATATTAGAATCATGATTCTACTAAGATATGAATTTAGTAATGGGATCTACCAAATTATCCTCTATGGATACTCTTCTAAATGAGACTTCACCTCTCTAATTAAACTCTCTTATATGCTTTGTCTTCTGGTGTGACATGTACTCCTTTGAAATCACCACTACTATAGTATTATTCCAATACACTAGAATAGGGTTTACACTTTTCGGAACAATGCTAATTTATAATAAAAAGATGCATATCCAAACTGCCTTCTTAGCTATATCATAAGATGTTATATACTCAGATTCTACTTTATAATTGGAGACCACAAGTTTCTTGGAGCTACTTTATCTCACTGCACCGCCATTTAAAAAAAATATAGCCTTACTATGATTTTATATCATCATGGTTTGTCTAGAAACTATAATCAGTGTATCATCTCACAACTAATTTCTTATCTCCTCTGTACACTAGGAATATATTTTTTATAGATCTCAAGTAATTCGGGATTGTTTTTAAAGATTCCCAATGCAGATCTCCTGTATTATCTTGATATCTTCCAACCACGATTAAAGAAAAGAAAACATCAAACCTAATATATTTCATAGAATAGATTATAGATCTCACTAAAAATACATAAGGTATTCTAATCATTCTTTCAGTATCTTTTTGTGTTTGTGGAAAAAATTTGTTGGAGATATTGATACCATATGATATTGGAAACAACCCTCTCTTGGATTTTTCCATACTATAACTTTTAAGTTACTTGTAAATATATGTACTTTTAGTTAACCCAAAAATCCTTTGAGATATATCTTGATAGATATTTATCTCTAGAATTTAGTCTATTTATACTAATTCTTTCATGGATAAGTATTCATTTAAAAAATTCCTAACTGACTATAATACATTCACTTCATTCCTTATAATTATCATGTCATCAACATATAATATTAGGAAAATGATGGTATTATGATTAACCTTCTTATAAACACATTGATTTCTTTCATTATTGAAAAATCAAAATTCTATTATTGCCTCATAAAAACAAACATTCCATGATTGTGATGCCTAATTCAACCCATAAATGGATCTATATATCTTGCACACTATATTCTCATTCTTTGACTTAACAAACCCTTCAGTTTGAGTCATATAGATGTCTTCAACCAACTTCCCATTTAGAAAAAAACATTGACATCTATTTTCCAAATCTCATAATCATGGAAAGATTTTATTGCAAGTAATATTCTGATGGATTTTAGAATCTCTACTAGTGAGAAGGTTTAGTCATAGTTTATTCCTTAACATTTCCTAAAACCTTTCACTACTAGTATTTCCTAATAATTATTTAACTTACCATCCATTTCTATATTTTTCTTGAATACCCATTTGTACCCAATGGGTTTTACATTAGTTAGAGGGTCTACCAAATTGTAAACTTTATTTTGGTACATGGACTCCATCTATGAATGCATGGAATCTTACTATATATTAGCATCCTTTCCTTATACTAATTTCCTATAGGTTAGAGGTTCATCATCCTCTATGAGAAATATTTCACCTGACTCGATGAAAAAAACCATAATTTTCTTGTTTTTTAACCTCTTGAGATGACCTATGCAGTACTCGTGTCTTGAGATCATCTTCATCTCCCATGTTCTCTTGTAGATATTTTTCTAATACCAATTCTTGCGCATCTAGAGAATCAACATCATCGAAGTCAATCTTTATCCCACTATTTCCATTGTAAATGTGTTCCCTTTCTATAAATATAGAATTTATTTCCACAATCACTTTTTTATCAGAAGATTTATATAGGTAATATCCTTTGGTTTCTTTAGGGTGACCTATAAAGATTCATTCCATGATTTTGGATGCTAATTTTTCACTAGGTATAGTCTTAAAAAAATCATTGTAACCCCATACACGTAAGTGTAAAAAATTGGGTTTCTTTCCAAACCAAAAATCATATAGAATCCCAGATATCCCTTTAGTTGGTACACAGTTAAGGGTATATGCTTATATCTAAAATCCATATCCTCAAAAGGATAATGGAAGAGTTTCTGACTCATCATTGATCTGACCATGTTAAGTAATGCATGATTTCTCCTATCACCGACAGCATTCCTCCATGGTGTATAAGGAGGAGTGGGTTGGGATACTATCTCACACTCCTTTAAGTGATCAATGAAATTTTGGTTAAGATACTCTTCACCTCGGTCTGATTGAAGTTCCTTAAACTTCTTACCAAAATGATTTTCTAATTCACACTAATATTACTTTAAAATCTTAAATGAATATAACTTATACTACATTATGTATATATATCCATACCTATTATATCTATCAGTAAAAGTAATGAAGTATAAAATCCCACCCCCCCCCCACTTTACTCTACTATAAATGGAATAAATATGTCAGAATGAATTAATTCCAGTAATTTAGTTTCCCTTTATCCCATCTCATAGAATGGTAATTTGATCATTTTCCCCTATAAACAAGTGTGACATACATGTAGGGGTTTTAAATCAACTGAGTCTAAACAACTAGCTTGATTTAATTACTTTAAACACTTCTCATTTACATGACCAAGCAACAAGTTCCATATGTGGGTGTTATATGAGTCATATTCACTGTTTTTTCATTGATTTTCATTATAGGGTTTTCAAGTTCAATTATATATAATCCATTATTAATATAATCTCTACCACAACACATTTTATTCTCAAAAAAGATACTACATTTATTTCCAAACTTGAAATAAAATTCCATGGTGTCCAGAATTGACACTGAGATTATGTTTTTGGTAACTTAAGGAACATAATAAAAATTATTTAATACAAGGACCAAACCACTAGGTAAAGTTAGGTGATAATCAACAAAATCCATAGTTTCTAGCTCGCACTATTCACAGCTCGAAGATCCACCTCCCCCTTTTCAATCTTCTTGAATATAATTGGTTCCTATATATGAATTCAAATTTTTGATCCACAGGTTCTATCCAATACCCAACTTATATATAATGATAGATTACATTCAATGAAAAAAATATCTGAAGTAGAAGTGTTTCCTTGCTTCTTCTTCCCAGCTCTACAATTCTAATTCTAGTGGATTTTCTTGCCACATATAAATCATACAACCTTCTTCTCATTTCTATCCCTCTATGTTTTTTTCTTTTTGAAAGGATGATGCATCAATGTCTTTGGCTTGGACTTAGACTTAGACCCCTTAACCTTTACCTTCCTCCTATTATTTACCATAAGGATTGAATAAATGGTATTCTTCATATCATTTTTAGCTTGTAAAACTATGCCAAAAGATCAGGGAGTTACTTTTTCATTTTATTCATATTATAATTAATAATAAATGTAAAACATATTAGAGGTAAATAGGTAAGAATGATATTGGTCACTAGTTAATGGTTCAGATTCATCCTAAGGGATTCAAGTCTCTCAATGTACATAATCATCTTGAGTACATAAGGTCCTTCTTAATTCCCTTCTGCTATCATGTACCTATAAAGTGCATTGGATATCTCATACCTTTCTTGTAGAGCCCTCTCCTGATATAATTCTTGGAGACAAGCTAGTATCTTGTAGGCATCATCATCTTCATTCATTTTCTATAATTGACTGGACATAGATGAAAGCATTATACATTGTACATCTAGTGAATCATATGTTTTCTTACCATACTGTTATTTATCCAAATTTCTTTCTCCTTTAGGGGGATCAGCGGAAATTGAGGATTCCATCACATAAATCTTCCTCTCTTTGAGTAGTATTATTCAAAAGTGCCTGTATCAATCCTAGAAGTTATGGTTGATCATAATATTTTATTTATCTAAAATAGATTGTATTGATAATGTTTTTGTGGTGTTGGTGATTTACATTTTATCTACAAAAAACTTTAACATTTATTTATTTATATTTATTTTTTATTTTGACATTATTGATTAATTAAATCATGAAATGTCTCCCACTATTTTATTGAATCTCAGTAGCCCTTTCTATTAGATTTAGAATAATCAATTGCATGATTATTCTAGTAGCAAGGATCCTTGAAAAATATCTTCATATTCTACAAGATTTGTATATTCCACTACTTGGAGAGTTTCAAGGTTGGAACTAGTCTGGAAAACTATATTGACTTGTAGTCCCTTGAACTGTTGGGTATCATCTCAGCTTATCAAAATTGTAACCTTGATTCCCTCAACACTTTTCCGCTAAAGTGGTAGACATATATCTTTGGATAATTCTTTACTACAATATTTAGTTAATTAAACTCATTACTCTCGTAATAACTCCTCGATAGTAGGAGGAAACCACAAATTTTACTGAAGAGATCCCCGTACACCCAGTTTTATTCAAATTTGAGCAGTGTAAGGCATTATGACTTAATATTAATTTGAATTTTTTTTATTATTTATCAAATGTAATACTTTTATATTAATTATTTTCATACTATGTTGTCACACTTACAATTGAACATGTATTAATAGAATGCATTCATCAAGTCTATGCATTTTTTTTATTATTTTATGTGTTCCTATAGTAAACATGCACATACATAAAATAATATACAATGCATAAAAGAAACAAATTACCTGAATGGTCTTTAACATATAATATTAGTTGATCTATTTAAACTTAATGGATAAATCTTGACCTAGGGGAATCATATGTGAGTCAAGTCCTGCATCATATCACAACACACCCCCAATCCATTGTATTCACTTCTCATCAAGGTTACTCACTCATCTTGGCAGGGTTTTCACCATACAACATCATCATCAATAATTAATCAATAATCGCTACTAAAAAATAGGCCTTTAACAGTGCTAAAATTATCCTTTATCTTCTCCATAAGAACATTTACTACAGGAGCATGATTAAAATCCCTAGTCTTTTATCAGTGCTAGAAAAGCACTGATAAAGGACCCCTTTATTAGTGTTTTATTTAGAACTGATAAAGGGTTCATTTATCAGTGATAAAAAAGAATTGATAAAGGGATATTTTATTGACACTTTTAAAAGTGTTGATAAAGGTTTCATTTATCAGTTCTTTTAGAAGCGTAGATAAAGGGGCATACTACAATGTGTTGTTACATTTATAGCACACTGTAACACCAGAAATAACACCAAAAAGCATAAAAAATCAGTACAAATATATATTTTAAGTAAAATAAAATTTACAACACAAATACAAGAAAAATATATATCATAAAAAATTAAAATATTGGTTTATAAAATTACATGAGTAAGTAAAAATTATTACAGATATTCAAAAACATCAATGTTCCTTTGTCATTGGCCCATATTCCTGACTCATTATATTGCTGAACAAACCACTCATGATTGAGAAAAATAATTCACCTGTATAAGAAAAGAATTATTATGTTAGTAATAATATAAATAAATATATTAAATAGAAAGTGTTATTTTTAAACTAAACTTTGAGTCATACCAGGAACATTATGTATCAGATTGAGTTGTGGTTGATTCTTGCATGTCACACCATTTCTTGTTCGTCTTAAAGAATTATCTATATGAAAATTAAATAAAAAACTATAAGATAAAAATGATAATGAAATTAATTAAGTAATAGTAGATATAAATTTGAGAAATAAAATCTAGTCACATTTACTTAAATTTGGTGATGTGATGCGTGTTTTAGACTAAAATGACACTTATTTATTGAAAACAAGAACTTGGTGTCATAT
Organism: Viscum album; assembly: GCA_963277665.1. Classification (NCBI taxonomy): domain Eukaryota; kingdom Viridiplantae; phylum Streptophyta; class Magnoliopsida; order Santalales; family Viscaceae; genus Viscum; species Viscum album. The sequence continues at coordinate 570,260,319 of OY728134.1, read as the reverse complement.
TGGTCATACCATGCATTAGATTGAGGCTATTATGATTCTTAAATTTCTCAAATAAATTATGGATTGTCTTCCTAAATTATCATAATAATATGAATTATTTTCTTGGTTTTGAGTATGTCACTTTTATTTTTTACTAAAATGTAATTTTAAATTGTAAACACATAGTTTGAATCATACCGGTCACATTGTGCATTGGTTTTACATGAGACAAATTTCTATATGTAATAAATGACTTATGAATCATTTTCCTAAATTATCAAGACAATCCAAGTGTGTTTTCTTGGTTTTTAGTGAGTGACACTTTTTGAACAAAAATATCAATTTTGAACTGATAACGGGAACTTTGAATCATACCGAGAACATCGTGTATTAGATTGAGGTGTGGTTAATTCCTAAAAATCAAAAATTACTTATGGGTCATTTTTCTAAAGTATCAAAATAATCCAAATACGTTTGCTCCATTTTGAGTATGTTAGTTTTATTTTTTTACTAAAAGTAGTGTCAATTTTAAAGAAAAAGACACACTTTGTGTCATACTAGTCACATAGTGCATCATATTGAGGTTAATTTGATTCCTACATGCCCCAAATTACTTATGTAACATTTTCCTAAAGTATCAAAAAGAATTGAATGCATTTTCTCATTTTTTAGTATATCACTTGTGTTTTTAATTAAAATGACATTTTAAACTCATAACACATACTTTGAGTCATACTAATCACATAGTATGTTATTTTGATGTGATAATAACTCCTAAACATCAAAAATGACTTATAAATCATTTTACTAAATTATCATGACAATATAAGACTGTTTTCTTGGTTTTCAATGAGTGACACTTTTTAACTAAAATGTCAATTTTAAACTAATAACAGAAACTTTGAGTCATACCGAGCACATCATGTATCGAATTGAGTTAAGGATTATTTATACACATCAAAATTTAATTATGTATCATTTTTATAAAGTATCAAAACAATAAAAATGAATTTTCTCAATTTTGAGTATGTCATTTGTCTTTTTTACTAAAATTAATGTCAAATTTAAATAAAAAGACGCACTTGGAGTCGTACCGGTCACATTGTGAATCGGATTGTGTTATGGATGACTCTTACACATCCCAAATGACTTATAGATAACATGAACTTTGAGTCATACCGGTCATATCGTGTGTTGGTTTGACATGAGACTGATTCTTACACATCAAAAAAATCGTATTAATAATTTTCCTAAATTATCAAAACAATCAAACTTCATTTTCTTAGTTACCAAGGAGTGATTCTTTTTTAACTAAAATGTAAATTTTAAATAGATAATTGACACTTTGAGTAATACTGGGAACATTGTGTATTATATTGAGTTGAAAATAATACCTACATGTTAAAAATGACTTATGGATCATTTTATTAAAGTATCAAAACAATTTGAATGTTTTTCTCAGTTTTGAGTATGTCATTTGTTTTTTTATTAAAGTTAATGTCAATTTTAAATAAAAAGTTACAATTTGGGTCATAATAGTCTCACCATGCATTGGATTGAGTCTTAGATTATTACTACACGTCCAAAATAACTTATGGATCATTTCCGTAAAGTATCAAAACAATTAGAATCATTTTTCTCAGTTTTGAGTATGTCACTTGTGCTTTTTACTAAAATATCATTTTAAACAAGAAACAAGCACTTTGAGTCATAACGGTCACATCATGTGTCAATTTTATGTGAGTATAATTGATACACTTTACAAATGACTTATTAATTTTTTTACAAAATTATCAAGACAATCTGAGTGTGTTTTCTTAGTTTTCAATGAATGGAACTTTTTGAACTAAAATGTCAACTTTAAACTGATAACAGACAATTTGATTCATTCTAGAAAAATAATGTATCAGATTAAGCTTTGGTTTATTAATACACATAAAAAAATGACTTATGGATCATTTTAGTAAAGTATCAAAACAATATGAATGAATTTTCTTGGTTTTGAGTTTGTTAGTTTTCTTTTTTACTAAAATTAATGTCAATTTTATATAAAAAGACACATTGGGAGTCATATAGGTCACATTGTGCATCAGATTATGGTACAACAAATTTATATACATCCAAAATGACTCATGGATCATTTTCCTAAAGTATCAAAACAATATGAATGTGTTTTAACAGTTTTGAGTATGTCACTTTTTTTATTAAAATGTCATTTTAAACTGGAAACAAACACTTTAAGTCATATAAATCACATTTTATGTTGGTTTTGATGTAATACTAATTGGTACACATAAAAAATAACTTATAAATTTTTTTCCTAGATTATCAAGACAATCTGATCATTTTTTCTCAGTTTTTAGTGAGTGATAATTTTAAACTGATAATAAAAAATTTGATTTACACCAGGCATATCATATATCGAATTTAGTTAAGGATTCCAAAATTTCAAAAAAAACTTATAGATCATTTTACTAAATTATCAAAACAATATGAACGATTTTTCTTGGTTTTGAGTATGTCACTTGTCTTTTTTACTAATATTAATGTTAATTATAAATAAAAAGAAACACTTGGAGTCATACCAGTCATACCATATATCAGATTGAGGTTAATCTAATTACTACATGTTCCAAATGAATTATGGATAATTTTACTAAAGTATAAAAACATTCCAAATGTATTTTCTTATTTTTGAGTGCGTCACTTGTTTTTTTTACTAAAATGTGATTTTAAAATGTAAACACTCACTTTGGGTCATATTGGTCACATAATGTGTCTATTTGATGTGAGATTGATTCCAAAAAATCCCAAATGACTTATGAATCATTTTCCAAAATTATCAAGATAATCCGAGCACATTATCTTGGTTTTAAGTGAGTGACTTTTTGATCTAAAATGTCAATTTTAAACTGATAACGGATACTTTGAGTCATACCAGGCACATAGTGTATCGGATTAAGGTGAGGCTCATTCTTACACATAAAAAAATGACTTATAGATCATTTTTCTAAAGTATCAAAACAATACTAATGTATTTTATTGGTTTTTATTATTTCCCATGTCTTTTTTAGTAAAATTAATGTCAATTATAAATAAAAAGACATACATGGAGTCATACCGATCACATCGTGCATCATATTGAGGTTTAAATGACTTATACAAGTCTTAAATGACTTATGGATCATTTTCCTAAATTATCAAAAAATACTAATTCATTTTATCAATTTTGAGTATTTCACTTGGTTTTTTACTAAAATGTAATTTTAAACTTGAAACATGCACTTTGACGCATACCAGTCACATCGTGTATCAGTTTGAGATGAGAATGATTGCTACATGTAAAAAACGACTTATGAATCATTTTACTAAATTATCAAGACAATATGAGTCTGGTTTCTCAGTTTTTAGTGAGTGAAACTTTTTAAACTAAAATATCTATTTTAAACTGATAATGTACGCTTTGAGTCATACTGGGAACATCATGTATCATATTGAGTTTAGACTGATTCATACAAATCAAAAATGACTAATAGATCATTTTCCTAAAGTATCAAAACAATATTAATGCATTTTCTTAGTTTTGAGTATGTCAGTTGTCTTTTTTACTAAAATTAATGTCAATTTTAAATAAAAATACATACTTAGAGTCATACCAATCACACTATGCATCAGATTGAGGTGTGGATGATTCTCACATGTCCAAAATGACTTATGGATTATTTTTCTAAAGTATCAAACAAATATTAATGTGTTTAATAAGTTTTGATCACGTCACTTGTCTTTTTTGCTATAATGACATTTTAAATTAGAAACACGCACTTTGGATTATACCAGTCACATCATGTGTTGGTTTTATTTGAGACTAATTCTTATACATCACAAATGACTTATGAATTGTTGTACTAAATTATCAAGAAAATATTAATGTGTTTTCTCAGTTTTGAGTATGTAATGTGTGTTTTGAACTAAAATGTAAATTATAAACTAAAAACATATAGTTTGAGTCATATCAATTACACTATGTATTGTATTGATTTGTGGTTGATTGAGTATGTGATATGTGTTTTTCTTTCAATTGTCTATAAAATGATAGAAAATAGATAACATGTTCTATTCTGATAGAAGAAGAAACCACATGTTGCCTCAAACACTTCACGTTTTAGGAATCATGGGGTTTCCTCTTCAACCATAAAGGAACATGATCTCTCTTTTATGGATTATTGCAGATAGTTGAAATCAAAATATTAATTCCCAACATATGTTTGAAAAAACTAAATAATTATTAGATAAAAATGATAAGGAAATTATCTTAAAAATAGTAGATAAAATGATAACAAAATTAATTAAATAAGTAGTAGGAATTCACCTTTTCATGATGGATATATACATTCTTGACTCATTTCCTTATTTTCATTATCTCAGTTGAATCCTTGAAGTCCAATCTATCACGATCATGAGAAGGTTCGAATAAACCACCAAAACTCAAACAAAATAATCCACCTGTATAAGAAAACACTTCTTATGTTAGTAATACTAAAACAAAATAAATTAAACATAAATATGAAATAATACATTACTTATATAGAAATTTATTTTACTGAGAAAATATGAAGATTAGAAATCCTATGCAAGAGAATAAGTTTTTGAAATATTTGGAAAGAACTAACAAACCATGTTTTATTTTAACTCATTGAATTTCTTTAATAAAATATAGATATGTATGAATGTATTTTGGGTCTTGGGGGATGTATTTTCTCAGTTTTGAGTATGTGATGTGTGTTTTAAACTAAAATGTAAATTATAAACTAAAAACATATAGTTTGATTCATACCAAGAACATTATGTATCGGATTGAGGTGTGTATGATTGAGTATGTGATGTGTGTTTTCTTCCAACCATCTACACCGAGATAGAGAAGAAATAAATTTTCCATTTAGATTGAAGAGGAAACCCCATGTTGCCTAAGAAACCTTATCCAAAAGCAACATGTTCTCTCTTTTAAGGATTTTTAAGATTATTGAAGAGAAAAATGACTTCCCAAAAGATCATTGAAAAAAAATAAATATTTGGTAAAAATTATAAGGAAATTAACTTAAAAATAGTTGATAAAATGGTGAAAAAAATTAACAAAATAAGTGGTAGGAATTAACCTTTTCATGATGTCTCTATACATTCTTGAACCATTTCCTTTTGGATGAATTCATTTCTTCATGATCTCTATAAAAATTAACAGAATGAGTAATAGATAAAAATTATAATAAAATTAACTAAAAAAAGTAGATAAAATGATGAGAAAATAAAATTAAAGAAATTTTTTCTAGTTATATATCATTAAACTATAATATAATTATTCATTATCATATAAAACTAAAATAAAAATAATTCAGTCGGTCTTACATTAACCTAAAAGAAAATATTTTAGAATCTCAATATCAACAACATGATATATTTAACCACTTTATAATAACATAACATTCACGTATTGCACAAAATTACCATAAATTTTTTTATCATTTTGGGTTGGTGTAAAACTAATATATAAAAATTTTCTTTATTATTTACTATAAAAATTTAGAAATGAATTATATATTATTTGATTATACTAAACATTAGTGTATCCCTTTATTTATTCCTTGAAAACATTAACCATTAGGGTAAACCTATTAGTATTCATTGATTGAACTAAAATAAATATTTACATTTTGTGTTTTTACATAAAATAATAAAATATATCTTTCCCTTTCACCATCATAGAGAGTAAAAACTCCATGATAAACCATTTACCATCTTTGATGGAAAAAACTTTAGTGTGAACCATTATATATTTTCATAAGACACTAAACTCTATTATAAATTTTTTACCCATTTTTTACAATATTAAACATCAGTATATCCATTTATAGCATCCAAATGAAACTATAATCTATCACATCCATTAATTATTATTTAATTGTGCTATAGATTAGTATATTCTTCTCAATATTCTTAGTGATGATAAACTCTAACATAACATCATCATTATTTGTTCATCAAAATGGGAAAATCCCTATTCTCATATATTTTTTATTGAGAATAATGGTTAGTTTTTTATTAATGAGCTATTTGAACAAGGATCATTTTACATAATTAATGTGAACATGCATATTAGTGATGAACAAATGAACACTTTTTTTAAATAATTTAATTATATTGAAAACCAATGGCTCTTGAGTATCCATGTTTCCTCCCCTCACACTAGGGTTTCCCAGCACCATCACTCCCCTCGCGCTCCCTCCCTCTCGGCATCTTATTGCGGTGATAGGTTCTTCACTGCCACTTCATTTAATCCCCTTGATCAAAGGCTTATGGTGTGCCCCTTTCTATGAGGTTTTTCTCCTTATTCCTTATCCTACTTTTCCTCCTTCTCCTTTTTCCCTAATATACCCACTTAGTTTTGATTGCACTTTGGTTCCCTTTGGTGACGATGACGAATGTTTTCAAGATGGTTTCCTAGGACCCACAATGGTTTTGTATTGAATATCTCCTTAGCCACTCAACCTGATTTAACCCCAATTTCTTATGCGCCTCTCCTATTTGGATCTATTGTAGAGGTAAATACATGGTTTTGGGAATAGTGGTTCAAGGTTCGAAGGGATTCAGGGTTTTTCCGGAGTTTGGTGATTTATTTTTATTAGATTTGATTTTATTTCTCTATTTCTATGGTGTTCTATTATGATTTTTTGTCTTGGTCCTTATGTCTTCATGGTGATGGTGCTCTGGTTTCCTTCTGTGACGATGACAATTATTTTCAAGAAGGCTTCTTATGATAATGATCTCCTTGGCCACTCAACTTAATCTGACCCCATGGGCCTATGCGCTTATCCAAATTGGATCTGGTGTAGAGTTAACTATGTGGTTTGGGGATTTTTGGTTCAGCGTTCGAAGGTCTTCAAGCTGATGCTAGATTTGGATTGATTTTGATTTGTTTTGATTTGGTTTTATTTCACTGTTTCCTTGGTGATATGTTATGGTTTCCTTGGCGGTGAAAATGGTTTCCAGTGATCGGGTGTCTCCAAACCATATTTAATCGGTGAGGATGATGATGTTGATAGACAATAATGATGGTCTGGTGTTGTTTGTTATATCTTGTGGTGGTGGAAACCAGTGACAATGGTGTGGTGATGGGATGATTATAATGAAATATAGATGGGATGTGAATTTCCTCAATGCAATCGATGCAGTTTCCATGATCGGCTCGTGAGATTTTTGTGATTTGCGGTGATGATGGTTTGAATTTTGAAACAGGTGCCTGATGACTTTATTGAAATATTGTTTTGGTTCTATTTTATTATTTTGATATTTTAATTATATAATGTGTGTTTTTTTAGGGTGTGACTTTATATTGAAGGATTTTTTAGGTTCCCACTTACCCACAAAGTGTATTTTTAATAAAATAAAGAAATGGATTGTGGGGTAATGGATAAATTTTTTTATGTTGATCTTGTGAACATGTATCTATATACATAATTAGGATAGGTTAAACACCTATACTCATGCAATTATTTTGATATTCTATGTTATATAATGGTGGGATAATATAATTTCACATCATGTGCATTCAAATGAATCAATTTTAGTCCATCCATTTCACTAATGTAAACTTGATGTTTACTTGTATGGATTTCACAAGAATTTTTTATATTATATCACGCATCTAATTGATGATCGAATAGCCCAAATAATTCCGCCACCCACCAAACTAGAGCCACTATATTTTAATTTTCTTATATCATTTACCATCACCCATGATGGAACCCTATAGGGTGAATTATTCTAATTTCATTCTAACAAAAATAAGGAAATTGATTAAAAAAATAGATAAAATGATGAGAAAATTAACTAAATAAGTATTATTAAGTCACCTCTTCATGATGCATGTATATATTCTAACACCATGTATTTTTTTCATTTATTTCTAAAAAAACTGATTTCCTCAATTATAATTCTCCTTGAGAAACAGATCAAAAATAATATATAAGCATTCTAATACTAATTATTAGCACCCCAAATATATTTCTAAGGTCATAACCCATAATAGATCACAAAGATATTTAGTAATCACCTAAATTTGTTATTATTAAACATTATGATTCCATTTACTCTTCCCACTCATCTCTAAAAAAATTTGCTTCTTTTGAGTATGAATTTTTTCATAAATCTTGGTAGTACTATGAAAATATAGACAAAAAAATGATTAAGAAATATTTTTAATGAAATTGTAATTACATGTTTGGGGATGCTGGTCTTTTCATGGTTTATAATCTATCTCTTAAATTTTCAAATATAATATCCACAATCGTTTCCATTATATCTATTTGGACACTCAAGAAATATTGAACAAAATAAGTAAATTATTTTGAATTTTTTTATAGTTAAATATTTCTATATATATCTTAATCTATTTCCATTTTAAGTAATTCATAGGACTTTTATGTTTAGTCATCAACTTTATTTAATTATTTATCATATATTTAGTGACTACCCTATCATAAAAAAATTAAAACACAAACTGAAACATATGATTATAATTTTATCTATAAAATGTTGGTTGCAGTGTATTAAAAATTTACAATACGCATTGTGTGTAGTTGGTTTTTTTGGATATCAATGTAGTGGATCCAAAAAATAAATATTTGGGATATCTAGATTGACTATGATCAGCATACAGTGCAGCCTTAAAAACAAAAAAAATAAGTAATGGAAAAAATAAAAATATATTTTATGTGATTAGATTGTAGAGATTCACCCCAACATTGTAGGAATAAAAAATAGTTTGTCATCTATTATTTTTTTCTCAAATACATTGTATATATCATCTTTATTCTTCTAAATTTCTCCCTTCTCCAAATTAGTTTCTTTCATATAAATGATACATAGATTAATGAATCCAAATTGTACTTTTCATGGTTTTCCCTTTAAATAATAGTGATATAAATGCATGTAGAAAGTATGAATAAATATTAAATTTAATGAATATATTAGATCTGTCAAGAACCAGCCCGGGTCGACCCTGAACCGGTCACCCGAGCCGGTCCGCGGCAAGTCCCGAGGGGCGTTCCCGATCCCCCCGGGATGGCAACAAGTGCCGGGCATTAAAATTTGACCGTTGGGAATGATTTTGGCCCAAAAAAAAGGTAAATAGAACAGAACAAATAAACACTAACAGCGGAAAATAAATAAAAGCCACATGACCACGTACCTCCATGTAACCTCTCAGGTCACCACCCAACTAGAGAGCAACCTCGCTCCAACACTGAGCGACTCAAAACAGAATACCTGAGAAATGGAAGACCTGCAACTGAAATGATAATATAGGCGTGAGCATTAAAAATGCCCAGTAGGTAAGCCAAAGTAAACCACTGAATCCAAATGTTTCCTTTCCCAAGCAATCCGTTGACACAGGTTTGAAAAATACAATTATAAAAATAGATTTTTCACATTTAAAAATAAACAACATGTTTTCCCCATTTGAAAACCCAACGCACACTATAAATCACTTCCAAAACCATTTCCTGTTTTTATTAACAAAACCAAATACAGATAATACTATGACTGTGCTAACAAGGAACAGGTAAACAGTACAGGCTGAAGGCAAACCAGTGAAACAGAAAGTAACCAAGTAATGCAAGATGATAGTAGTGCAAAAGGACACAAGTAACACTATAAGCTGTAAAGAATAACTGAAAGTAAACAATCAAGGTGAACAAGTAACCATGGGTGATCCTAAACATCCCTAGAAAACCCCTGGACGTACTCGGGTTCAGACTACCTGCCGGCATGGTACTCCATAGTCAATAACCAACTGGCCGCCCCAATAGCCAACCAGTGGCACATCCCTCCTGGCCTGTCCACAACTCCAGGGGGTACTAACCCGTCTAATCAGGGTTATCAAGCAACCGTCACTCGATAATCTACAAGACGCCCAGGAACCCATGGTGGTTTTTGTAACACTGTGTAAGTGGGAGACCCTCACACGCGTGACTCATCTCACCGCACTTGCCAACCCCTTACACGGACATCGCTACACGACAACCCTCGAAGGGAAGTCCCCCTGTAGAGATGCCCTCACAAGTACCTATATATATATATAAATATATGTACAATCACTTCAAAATTAATAAAGTGCCAACCGGGCCTTCACGTCATTTAATTATCAAAACCACTTCATAAAAATACCTGAAGTCGCCAAGCGAGCACTCAGTTTTTACAAAATCAAATGACTTTACATGAGCATTTCACAATATCTTCTTCAAAAACTCAAGCGCTGCTTTTGTATTAAATAAAAGGCCAAACGGGAATATTTTCGTAGATTTCTTTTTCTCACAAGTTCGATGTGTCTCATAAAGAGGCGAAAACATTTGGAAACCAAGAACCATTTCGAAAAGTTGAGATTTCGAGAAAATAAAATAAATAGTAACAATTTAAAACACCATCTTCATTTGAGGGCACATCCATGTGTGCACCTGGTGCACCCATGGATGTGTCAACATCCAATGGTGCGTCAAACCTGCAAAGGGCACGACAACACTTCCAAATGACACTAAATTTCATAAAACTAACCAGCACAGGATAATACGCTCCAAGAATGATTCTTTCTTTACAAAAAGGAAACACCGCTCAAGACAACCAATGGTAACATAAGAGAACATAAGCATTTAGTTCCACGTTAGCTGGCAACGCCTAAACAGGTGCACTATATAAACAATAAAAAGTGCAGGACAATATCTAGTGCACAACTACCTTGGCATAAAATATAATTGCTTCAAACTTAACTTTCTAATAAAAACTATATATTTTTAAAACACTAAAATAATCCGCGCAAGGATATCATAAACACGCGAATCATGGAATAAAATTTATTTAAAACAATTCAAGCATCAGCAGAGTACCTCGGAAAGGAAACAGTTGAATTCGCCTACCTCAAACAAGGAGCGGACGCGACGGAACCCCAACGGAAAGTCGGACAAACCCCTGCGGATTAACAGCGTACGCTGAACAGATAGATAAATAAGTAAATAAACAAAACTGAATAAATAATTAAATAAATAATTAACAAATAATTAAATGAATAAATAAATAATTTAATATGTAAATAAATAATTAACAAGAACTTAAAGAAATAAAAAATAAAGAACAAAATGAATAAATAAATAAATAAACAACAAATACTTAAATGAAGAAATAAATAAAAGATTAAATGAATAAATAAACTAATTAATTAATAAACAAATACTTTAATGAATATAATAAATAAAAGGAATAAAATAATAGAATAATACTTAAATCAATAAATAAATAAAATAAAATAAAAACCTACCGGAGGTGGTGAATGGGAGGCCGGGACCGGCGAAGGGGAAGGAGGTCGGGGCTGGCCGAGGGTGGCAAGGCCGAACGGGAAGGCAGAGGCCAAGGGGGTCGCGCGGAGGACTGTTCGCCGGAACGGAGCCGGTGTGAGGCTGGGGCGCCGGCGGGGGCGAGGGCGTCGCCGGGGCGCGGGGAGGAGGCCGGAACAGGGGGAGAGCCGGACGGCGAGAGGGCGGAGCGTCGGTGACGGGGTGCGGGTTGCGGACGTCGCGGCGGTAGGGTAGGAGTAGGGTGGATTAGGGTTTGATTAGGCTTATATATATATATATATGTGATAAAAATAATGATAATATTAATAATAATAATATTAGTAACATTATAAGAATAATAATAATAAGTATAATAATAATCATAAAACCTTAATATATTAATAACAATACTAAAACATTATAGTAATAATGATATAAAAACCTTATAATAAAAATAATGAAACTTTATAATATTAATGATAATAATGATAAAACTTATAATAATAATAATACAACTTATAATAATAATAATAATACATTAGTTAATTGTAATAATAATTATTTTGATCAAATAATAAAATAATTTAAACATAATACATATATATACATTTATGCATATAAAGATATATACATAAACATATATAGAACTATATGTATATATACATTATTATACATATATATATATATAACATACATAAACATATATAAAATAAAATTAACTATCATATTAATAACACAACTTAAATAGCGTTAATAATAAAATATCAACATAAAAATTATAATATTTAAACATGCCGGGTGAACACACGGTCACCCGGGCTGAACGCATGGTCACCGCTAACGATGTAGTGACCGCGCACCGGCGCGAAACCGCCAACGCAAATAATATCTGAAAAATTTAAATCGAGACCAAGAAAAGAGAATAATTACGGACATCCGCGGTCGGGGTGTGACAATTCTCCCCACCACAGACACTTTCTGCCCCCAGAAAGTCACCAGGCCAAAAGTCGATCAAGATTTAAGTCCATGCCCCAACGGAACTAAAGGAGACAGAGAGAACTGAGAATCTCGGGGATGACCTTACTCTGCACCGGTCACACCCGACCGATTCAAGAGAAAATTGAGGTCCGAGGTTGAGGGGAGAACACGAAGGGGTTCTCCCCACCACAAGAGCTCAACTTGTGCAGGAAAGTTGACCATATAAATAGACAACCCTAAGAAAAAGGGGGGGTCGACGCAGGAACTCCCAACTGGTTTAAACCCACTCTCATGGAACGAGTGAAAAACAACACCTTCGCTGAAACGTTGAACCCTCGACCAAAGTCGACGACCTTCAACACTAGGGGGAAAACCCGTGGAAAACATTTAACCAACATCAAATTGGGGACATGATCCACCGAAGTCCACAAACATAACTACATCGACAACATAACTAAAACGAGGTCAACCCACATGAGGGTCAAACACACTTTTAAGAAGGACACCCGATTTAAAAGATCACATTCACACAGACAAAAAAGCTTGGACTATAATTGAACAAGTTCATCATTACTTCATAGCGAAACAACGTACTTACAACGACTTTGAAACTTTAGTAGAAGGAAAACAAGTCTCAAAGAGGTTTCTAATGGTTCCACCATCAATACGAAAAACAGAACCGGGACCAAGGCTTCACAACCCTGGGAACTCCTGACTGTGCGCGAGCTTCACCCCAAGACCTGTGGTTGGGGCTCTGATGGCTGAAGCATCTTCTGCCTCACAGTCAGGTACTGACATTCTCCCATCACAGCGTCCTCTTCAAGCGACGCTTCCTGCAAAACTTCTCCAGATGACCTAGACAACTGCATCGATGACACGTCTTCGGAGGGTTGCGACAAGACGGCTTTAAATGCCCGAAACGACCACACTGAAAGCATACCATCGAACGATCTGATGAACTGGAAGCTGGGACCAAAGGGGATAACTCGTTAGGAACAGGTATCTCTGGCATATTTTCCACACCAGAGGAGGAACTCTTAAGAACTACTATGGATGATGAAGTACTAACCACCCGCACATAGGAAACCAACTCAGCCAAGAAAGCTTCCTCCACCAACTTCTCGAAACAAAGGTCTTTATAAGGGAGGACTCGCTTCTTGATCACTGGACGAAGACCCCCAGTGAAAAGAGAGACCTTCATGAGCTCATGCGACGCTACCTCTGGAGAAAAGGGAATCAGTTCCTTGAAATGGTCAACATATGCCTTCACCGTCCGTTGACCTTGTTGAATATGCACAAGCTCTCCCTTTTTCTCCAGCTTCACTTCCTCAGGTACAAACCATTGGATGAAAACGATTCTGAAGACATCCCACGTCATTTCACCTTGCATTGATGATGGGGTAACCCTCTTCCATTGGTCTAGAGCTGGACCCTCAAACAACTCCATAATTGCACGAACCTTAACATTATCGGGAGTTCCCAACATTCTAAAGATACGCTCCACTTCCTCGAGCCATTTCACTGCCTCTAACGGACTCTGATCACCATAGAGAATAGGCAGAGTCTGAGGAGGACTAAAAACTGGGCATGACATATCTGAATCCCTAGAGACCTTTCTGGGCAGCATTTCCTGAGCGATATATAAAACACAAAGCCAAAACCAATATCAACACAAAGCAACCTCAATAAAAGCACCTTCATCAAAACAGTCAGCACAAGACCAAACAAACACAAACACAACCCAAAATAAAATCTCCTCTTTAAAATTCCCTTTTCATTTTTGATTTCAAAACCACACTTTTTCAAGATCACTTTCCAAAACCAATCCACTTTCAAACCAAAAACATTCCAAAACCGCTTCCCCTTTAAAACCAATTTAGAAAACAAAGTCAAGCGTTAAACTACAAACACATCCAGGTACTCCCATGACCCGTTGCACATGTCTTTGTCCACATTTCATTCATACGTGCATCAACACACACTTTCCATGCATTCTCACACGTGCAGACGTTCATAAAGAGGAACCGAGGTTTCAACCCAAATCATTCTTAACCAATTCCAAGAAAACAACAGATTTCTAAATCAAGAGATTTTAGTTTTAAAACCCATTTCATATATTTAAAGTCCTTTAAAAGAAACCAGTCCAATATTTCAAAAACCTTTTTCATTTCCAACAACATACTTACACAGACCAAAACAAAATCAGGATCCAAATTTGCATCAATCACTGAAATGAGGGACCAGTAGTCACGCTCAACCTAGCTACATGGTAGTGAGCCATGTCCCAAGTCATCGTCGACCACTAGGAGGAATCCAAACCGTGTACTCAGACTCCACATGGGTCACTACTCCAGGTGAAGTCACAAAGTAACGTCGGCTTGCCTCCGTTGTCATCTCTCAATCCAAGACAAACCAGAAAAGACAAGGACACAATTCCTGAACTACCCCTGGTAACTCGAAGATCAGTGCGAGCAAGAGTTCGTGACGCTCTTCCCGTACCTACCCCTCGAGTTCCGACAGTCCTAGTCTCCTTCTACCGGACAACCCAAATAACAAGAACCAGCTCTGATACCATTTTTTCATTTAACCCTTTATCATTTGGGAATGTTACAATCACCCCCCCTTTAGAGCACAATGCCCTCGTTGTGGGCCCTACAACTCAACCCAGGCAGTGCACCGCACTTAAGGCTGGGTTCCTCCTCTGATACCAAATGTGACAACCGGGTCCCGGTGACAGCACAACCACCCCGCCTTAACATGGTCGTCGGGTCCTGGCCCACCAGGTACCACTAGTTGCCCCGCAGACACGTGGGGCCCACCCCAGGGTCCACCCACATGCCTGAACGGGTCATCTGACTAATGATAGTCCCCACAGGCCAACACATGTCCTTTCCAGTGTGCTTTTTCCTCACTCACACACATCCTGGGAAACTTCCCAGAAGGTGCACCTTCCTTTTCGGGAGCCTAAGTTAAGTTTGAAGCAATTATATTTTATTCCAAGGTAGTTGTGCACTAGATATTGTCCTGCACTTTTTATTGTTTATATAGTGCACCTGTTTAGGCGTTTCCAGCTAACGTGGAACTAAATGCTTATGTTCTCTTATGTTACCATTGGTTGTCTTGAGCGGTGTTTCCTTTTTGTAAAGAAAGAATCATTCTTGGAGCGTATTATCCTGTGCTGGTTAGTTTTATGAAATTTAGTATCATTCGGAAGTGTTGTCATGCCCTTTGCAGGTTTGACGCACCATTGGATGTTGACACATCCATGGGTGCACCAGGTGCACACATGGATGTGCCCTCAAATGAAGATGGTGTTTGAAATTGTTACTATTTATTTTATTTTCTCGAAATCTCGACTTTTCGAAATGGTTCTTGGTTTCAAAATGTTTTCGCCTCTTTATGAGACACATCGAACTTGTGAGAAAAATAAATCTACGAAAATATTCCTGTTTGGCCTTTTATTTAATACAAAAGCAGCGCTTGAGTTTTTGAAGAAGATATTGTGAAATTCTCATGTAAAGTCATTTGATTTTGTAAAAACTGAGTGCTCGCTTGGCGACTTCAGGTATTTTTATGAAGTGGTTTTGATAATTAAATGAAGTGAAGGCCCGGTTGGCACTTTATTAATTGTGAAGTGATTGTACATATATTTATATATATATATACGTACTTGTGAGGGCATCTCTACAGGGGGAATTCCCTTCGAGGGTTGTCGTGTAGCGATGTCCGTGTAAGGGGTTGGAAAGTGCGGTGAGATGAGTCACGCGTGTGAGGGTCTCCCACTTACACAGTGTTACAAAAACCACCATGGGTTCCTGGGCGTCTTGTAGATTATCGAGTGACGGTTGCTTGCTAACCCTGATTAGACGGGTTAGTACCCCCTGGAGTTGTGGACAGGCCAGGAGGGATGTGCCACTGGTTGGCTATTGGGGCGGCCAGTTGGTTATTGACTATGGAGTACCATGCCGGCAGGTAGTCTGAACCCGAGTACGTCCAGGGGTTTTCAAGGGATGTTTAGGATCACCCATGGTTACTTGTTCACCTTGATTGTTTACTTTCAGTTATTCTTTACAGCTTATAGTGTTACTTGTGTCCTTTTTCACTACTATCATCTTGCATTACTTGGTTACTTTCTGTTTCACTGGTTTGCCTTCAGCCTGTACTGTTTACCTATTCCTTGTTAGCACAGTCGTAGTATTATCTGTATTTGGTTTTGTTAATAAAAACCGGAAATGGTTTTGGAAGTGATTTATAGTGTGTGTTGGGTTTTTAAATGGGGAAAACATGTTGTTTATTTTTAAATGTAAAAAATCTATTTTTATAATTGTATTTTTCAAACCTGTGTCAACGGATTGCTTGGGAAAGGAAACATTTGGATTCAGTGGTTTACTTTGGCTTACCTACTGGGCATTTTTAATGCTCACTCCTATATTATCATTTCAGTTGCAGGTCTTCCCTTGCTCAGGTCTTCTGTTTTGAGTCGCTCAGTGTTGGAGTGAGGTTGCTCTCTAGTTGGGTGGTGACCTGAGAGGTTACATGGAGGTACGTGGTCATGTGGATTTTATTTCTTTTCCGCTGTTAGTGTTTATTTTTTCTGTTCTATTTACCTTTTTTTTGGGCCGAAATCGTTCCCAACGGTCAAATTTTAATGCCCGGCACTTGTTTCCATCTCGGGGGGATCGGGAACGCCCCTCGGGACTTGCCGCGGACCGGCTCGGGTGACCGGTTCAGGGTCGACCTGGGCTGGTTCGTGACAAGATCACTATTTAGAAATATGTATTTTGAAAATTTTAGTTTTTTATGTATTCACAACTGAGACTCACATCCCTTCATACTTAAGAATCTCATTTATACTCTTGATACCAACTACATTTGTAATGAAAGTTCAAAATATTTCTTCTTCATGTGTAATGAAAGAAATATTTTTATCTTTAAATTTGGTCTCTGCATGAAGTTTTAAGGATAATAAATGTTGATCAAGAACTCATGGGAAGAAGGTAATCCTGGAAGTTCCTTTTGATTTATTGGTTGATTCACTATATTTTCTTAATTTGACCTTTCGTTTCTCCATCGCTTTATCTGTCTGTAATACCATAACTCACTTCAGACTTTTTTTCATAAATTATTACAGGTTTTTATAAGAAAAAATTTGTTAAATACATGCCTTATATATCTTTATAAGGTTATAGGTCCATGCTATGAATGTTCCAATAGAATCATTGATTGTTGTAATATTTGAATCATCAAGTAGAACAAGAAACTCAGTGGTCAGATCTTGAGATACATCAATCCCTAATCTCATGTGATATTTTGGGAGTTCATTATGGTTTAGCTTGTCTCCTAGTATATTATACACTATACCCCTCACAATTAGGCGGTGTGTGGGTTTTGAAAAATAGAAATCACATACAACTTTACCCTACAAAATTTTATTAATATAAATTTATCAAAAGTCATTTGATTCACATTTAGGATAAAGAATGATGAAAAAATTGATTACATCGGTTAAGGTATGTAGTTGAGGGGAATGACTAGCCTTAAATATTGGTAGGGTCATTTGGTTATTCATGTGCAGATCTTTGTTCCACCACCAGTTTTCTTTGATCTTTTCTCATATATTGGTCTGCAAAACTAGAACAAGCAATAATATCGTGAAAAGCATCTATTTGTGCCTATAATCCTTTGATCATATTATATGTATCTTCTTGTGATTTTATCTTCTCTAAATATGTTTGAGGAGACACTCTAACTCATCCATATTGTTCTAACCACTTCAAATCTACTAAAAGTAGTTTTTCTTATAATATGGTCACTATCGATTCTTATGTATAAACCATATAAAAAACATATTAAAATAAACATATATTTTTATGTAATAATATTATAAATCATAATGAATTGATACTATGTCATACGTACACATGTTTCCCATACTGATTTTGTGTTTTCATCAACTAGTTTACCCTCTTTATTTATGTGAACCTCCTTCCATAGAACGTGGCGTGGGATGGAAGTGGCTCCGGATTTTGATTCATCAATATATGGATAAAAAAGGAATATATGTTGTTTCATATCACATAAAACTTTTATTATTGATTTAAAATACATTCCAATTTCTTCTCAAGTGAAGTGTACCCCATCCTTTCTTTGCGATAGGGGTACATTTATTTTAATGCATGTTCTTTATTTTTATAACTCTTTTGATGTATCAAAAATTAAAAATTTGGAATCAAATTGGATAAAATAAATAATTTCAAATAATATATTATCAACTAAAATGCACCTGAACTGATTTCTCGTCAATATGGTCGATGAAATCATTCCATTTTTTCAACTTTATAATGTTTTCATAAATAACTAGTGGGTGGGGCTTTACTTTCCCCTCAGTATCCCTAAGATGTAACTTGTTAAGAAGAGTTAGGAAGCCTCTATGGGATTTTTAAATGACCATTAAGACATATTTATTATAGAAATATTATAAAACAAACAAAATCATAAAAAAATAATGAAAATTAAATCAATATTTAATTATATAATTTTTCGATAAAATAGATAAATTTTATCATAACTTTATCGTTATATCTTTCCCAAGGGTTTCTTTCATTACAGGATGGATGTGATACCATGAATCTATAACAATAGGCACATTCATCCACATTTTTTCCCAATATAACTAAATAACATTGAATTTTTGGGGCAACAGGTTAGCGATATTGATTCCAGATAACCTCAAATTTTATACCCTTACTTATTGCCTTGATAATTTTATTCAACACTATGATGATGTTTCATTATTTTTTTTTCTATCAACATGTTATTGATCATTTAATAAATCTACAATTTCAACACCAACAGTTTATTCTTCCCTATAATTGGTAACATCATCATGTGAAGAAGGCATTGTCTACATGAGTAGTCAAACATTTAGCTTAGATAATGTTAATGCAATAAATAATAGATAATATTATGAGTAATGTCATAGTATATTAAAAAACACTTTAACCTTATCATTGAAACCACTTTATTTTTTTTAAAGGTTGAAGGTATTTGGATCCTCTATCAAGAATCCAAATCTCCTCTTTATGGTCCCCTCTAATGTATAAGATATTTTATTCATTGGGATCTATATGAACTGATTGTGATCTCCTAATGAAAGGTTCATCGTTGATTGAATTTTTATCTGACCCTATAGTTGTTTTAGTCACGAGTAGGAGAATCAACCAATTCTTGTTTATAGGATCTGGGACATAAAATACTTGCACTAATTATGATTCCATTATAAATAGCTCATCCTTTTCCCCTTCCACACTATAATTCACCTTCATGAATCCCATTTCATTAACTTTCACTACACTCCAATTGTCAACCCATTTGCAATGGAAAATCATCACTTGAAATGTTGTATAATCCAACTCATATATTTATTTGATAATGCTAAAATATTACATATTCCTATAAATTTGATTTTTATCCTTGGAACTAGATATGAACATCACATCCTACATAAGAATAACTCCATTATTTTTCATTGTACTGCATTCATTGTTTTATTTTGTATAGAACATATAACCATTGATTACAAAACCAATATAAGATACAACATTTTCATTTGGTCCCCTAGCTATCCATCGACGTCGTTTGGAAATTGAATTCAAATTTTAAAATAAATCTATATAAATCTGATCTTGGAATTATCCTATAAACTATTGATTGTGTGTATTTGATATTTATCCTTCATCTCTTGATAGATTCAAAAATCTAAGAATTTCTTTGCAGGATTCAACGTATAGATCAACATCTTCACTAATATGTAAAATGTAAAGGTGTGTTTTCACCTACTCTGTGATGGTAATTGAAACAATGTATCTTTCTAAAATATCTTCTCCCATAAGGCATCCGCTGTAATGAGACTTTGGGAGACCAATGATGTAAACATCTGATAAGTATTTAGTACATAATTCAATTACTTCTTCAAAAATATATTTTTCTACAATACAGCCTTCTGGCCGACTTCGATTCTTGACATACCCTTTCAAAATATCCATATATTGTTCAATGGGGTACATTCACCCATAATAGACAGGACCATATATTTTTGCTTCATGAATAAACATGGCAGAAAGTTGTAATTTATCAACATGATGGGCCATGTACTATGAGTACTAATCTATACACCAAAAGGATTTATTCCATCTATAGATAACTCAAGACAAAATTTTCTTAGCTCATTTCCAAAATTAGGATACTCAAAGTCAATTTTCATCCACAAATGAGAATATGTTGGATGATGTAGGTTCCCATATTTAATTCTTGTATTTGCATGCCATTTTAATTGTATCATTGTTTCCTGACATCTATATAGTCTTTTAAACCATGGAATGATAGGAAATTACCATACATCTTTTGAAGGAATTAATTAATTTTTCTTGTATCAATCCATTCCACACTTAGGGAATTTTATGAGTGATTCATGATCCATATGAAAAAATATGCAGTCATTAGGAAAATCATGTAATTTTTTAGTGATCATTATCATTGAACATAGAATTTGTTTAGCATCATATATTTGATATGAAATTTAATTTTATTTTGGTATCATATCATTCAGGTGACCAAGTAGTTCTCTAAAGCTGGTGTCGCTCCATCCGATGTCATATTTAAAATTATATAACTTAAATAAAACTGAAAATATTATTTATTTAGTACAACCGGTATATAATGGTCTCTTAGCACAATTATTTAACTTCTCAAACAACTATTTACAATCACAAAGTTCATCTTTGATTGAAATTTTTATTTATTTCATGAAATCCCCATCATTATTCACACTGGTATTCATATCAAATGATCCATAAACCATGGTATCATCCCAAATGGTGTGCACATTTAGTTTTTTCCCTTGTTTAGTCCAAAATTTATAACTATGATCTATTCTGTGACAAATTAAATGTTCTTCCAACTCTTATGGACTAATTTTTCTTGAATAACAATAATGTAAACATGGTAAAAGGATTTGAGAAGGGTTATATAAATGTTATATTGCAAACATGATGAAATATTTAACTCTATATTCATACTCTTTTGTCTTATGATTAGCATGCATCCATTTTTTATTCATATCCATCCTATTAAGTTCATAAAATATTCATTTTGTATAAAAAAATAAAAAAAATACACATAAAATATTCATTATAAAAGGTGAAATTTATAGATAATTATAATAAAGGGAACCCAACATTTGATTGTTTCAAATAATTTCAGTATGCTTTGAAGGAAATGGGTAATTGAATTTAAGAAAATAATTATACTACTATGGTAGGTTTTATCCTCTGAATTCATCCAAAATGACCATCGGTACCTGGTATGGGATGACTACTACTTAGAGTAGTTCAAGAAACATAGGTGCATTTCCAGAAGAAATGGGGATGAGTCTTAAGAAAAAAAATCAATAATAACTATTTAGGAGATAAAGCTGATGAGGATGATAGTTTTCTCCTTGAAACATTTTAAATTACCGCATCTTAATTTAAAATTTAAAATCTCATCTCACAAGAACTTTAAAAATTCAAAAGGATGATTTTTAATTTTTTAAAACCCCACCTGAAATCTGTTTTTGTTTAATTCCACATACAAATTGACCAAATGTTTTCAAAATTATTAATGCGATATGAACCCCCTTTTCTATAAAAAATGTTAGCATCAAGTGAAAAAATTTAAAATAATATTAAAAACTATAAACAATAAATTAAAAGTTTAAAAATATTTCCATGGAAATATGTATGCTTTGAAATGTTTAAAACATTATTATCACTTAATGATTTTCAAAACATTGAATCCATTTTAATTCATTTTAATGGAAAACCTCATTTTCTCATTTCAAAACCCACATTAACATTTAAACCCAAGTTTCCTTTTTCAAAAATAAAATTTAAAATATGAATGACCATAAAAATGATAAATAGGTAACCACCCAGTCTAAATCAAATCATGATTATTAAACATTTCATAAACATTTTATAAATATGACATGAATAAAACATTTTTTAGAATACAGTAATAAATTAATAATTTAAATCATAACATTATTTTATTAGAATACCCGCATAAATATTATGGTTCCCATGGGATTATTTCAAAATTCTATCAAGAGATTATTCATTTTTTAAAAACCAATTTTATTAAATATCACACAAGAATCCAAAAATTCATGATTTCACATTCTATACAAATTATTCAAGAATGAATATCAATAAGGTTTTACAAATTTCATGACATTGAAAACTATTTTCCAATATATCATGAGGAGCTAGAAAAAGTTCATGTGGGATATCCGTATTAGGTTTGATTTTAATTTATCTAAGTGTGAGTCGAATTGGAGGTGGTCTAGTACCCAGGTTGAGAGAACGATAGCAGATTTGGTTTTTTTTTGCAAGGAACCAACCATGAAGTTACGCAATGTTCCAAGTTTGTACATTTTTGTGGGAGTTTAAAAGATCATGGAAAGATTTCGTTTGTTTAGGAATTGCGATAGAGTGATGAGATAGTGCGTTGATGGGTGAGACTGGTCATTTTCAGTGAAAATTTATCCAAAGGAGCACCGAATAATGCTTTTTCATGAGATTGGGTGTGGTGAGATAAAAACCACATCACGCATGTTGTTCACATTATATATTTATTCTTGGTTTATTGTGTAAAGTTTTTTAAACATGTTTACTTATTTTAAAATTATTTATTCTATAAAATTAATGTTTGGACTTATGTTCATTAATTATTTACATTATTCTATTTATATAATTTCATGCTTATAAATTCTATAATCTCTAAATAATTTTAAGATCCTTAAAGGAATGTAGTGATCATATGTTTAGGTTATGTTACCTCACTTTATTTTGTTTAAGTAACCTAAATATTCACATGTCTTTGACCTTTGTTCAAGAAAAGAAATTACTATTTTGTACATATTTATGTTTTGATATCTTGAGTACTTTTAGTAAACCAAAATTTAGTTTTAAAACATGAGTATAAATGGTATTAATATACCTAGTTAAGTATTCCCTTTTATACCTTGAGATCATAACTTCATAATATATATTAAAACATATAAGATATATATACCCATATGGGTGTGTATATAGGGTGTGATCTAAACAAGACTAGTAAGATTTCACCAAATATCTGCATATCACATCATACAAGCATCACATAATAATAATCAATACACATCACATAAAAGGAAAATATCATATAGAAAACACTAACCAAAGGGTTTTATAATAAGGGTGATAAAATAAAAATGAAACTTTTTTTAAAAAAGTGACAACAGGCCTTTAATAACTAGATAAGTGAATATCTTTTTACAAAATCATCCTTGTTATAAACTAAGGATACCATTTATCAATTACCAAGAAAGATAATTTGAAATGAATATGGAGAATATGTTTTTATTCATTTAAGAAAATCTAACCATGAGCTTTTACTGACATCAATCTTTAAAAATGAATAATATTTTAGACAATCATTTAGAAACCCTTATTAAAATATTTATTTTTTCCTTTTAAATGAAAATAATAACATGAAGATAATTTTTCATGGACCAATCCTTATTTATTAAAAATGAACATTTAGAAATCCCTTTTGTATTTTTTTAAATGAAATGGAACTAACAAGGAAAAATCAGTATAAAAAATGTAACTAAAATGAAATAAATAATTAAAACAAATCCAAATAAGAAAATAAATTATAGAATATGTAAGAAATCAAATTAAATAAGGGTGATGATGACAACCTTTAATTGAAGTGAAAGTGGGTACCAAAAAATATATATAATAGCACAAGTATAAGCCACAACACATGGAGAGAATATTTGACCAATAGGTTCTAAAGGTAAATGACTTGCTCATAGAACACTAGCTGATTATGTAACCAAAACAAGTAATGAAACTTGGGCCTCTCGAGGAAACCAAAAATGACACCTAGATAATTCCTAAATTAAGCTAGAGTATCACCCATCTATTTACCATCCTATCTACAACCTCTCATGTGAAAACCACAAAAAAATCCACATAGAAATCATCCATTCTATTAACAATAACAAACCACAATTAAGTACACAATTGAAACTCTACCTCCTTTCAAAAACCCATTTGAAATCTTACTATAAAAGAATTATTTTTTCTTGAGGCCATTTTAAAAAAAAATTAGTAAGATCAAAACTATTTTTAAATAGAAAAAAAACATTTAAAAACTCCTATTTAAAAATATATATAATAAAACCAAATTTAATCAATGTGTATAAATTTGAAAACTTATCTTTAAATGTTATAAACATATACAATTACACACATTCATATCTAAATAGATCTCAATGAAAATATTCACATATTTTCATGTGAATACGTGCATGTGTCTAATATATATATATAGAGACACACACCAATACATATGTTTATAAGCATCAAACATGAAAAGATGAATCCATAACATTGGTTATGAATAAATAACATAAGAACAAAATAAAACATAAGAAAAATTCTCAAACAAGGAAACCCCAATTAATCAATGTAATGAACTCATGTATTACTCAAATAGATTACATAAACAACCTCAAATAATGTTAAAACACCAAATTAAATTATGAAAACCATCATAAATATTTTATTTGATAAAATGTTATTTTATCCTTTAAATGTAGATAAAAACATGGACAAATCCACAAGAATCCAATTGGAAATCAATTATAATCCCTTGTGGACCTTGAGAAATAATAATATTTAAATATAATTAAACCCAAATAATAATTATAATTTTAGAGAAACCAATTTCAAACACCCAAGAACATGAAACAAATTAGGGAACAGAGAAAGCATAAATACACCTACCTAGGGATATCGTAGTCGATGCAAAACCTTCAAAAATAGTGAGAGGAAGGCTTGAAGAAGAAGGGAAAACAACAAACACATTAAAGTGAGGAGGAGGAGAAAATAACATACCTTGGATTCTAGCTTTGATTTTTCTCAGAGAATGTAGAGATATCGCAGAGTCTTAGATTCGTTTGATCCTTGATTCGAGCCTTGGATTCCTTTGAGCCTTGATTCGAGCCTTGAATTTGTTTAAGCCTTGATTCGTGCCTTGATTCGAGCCTTGGATTCGAGGAGGAGGAGACCCGACATCAGGTGACTTCTGTAGAAATCTTGAGAAACTGTTACTAAAACAGTCACAGTTAGGGTTCTTTAAATAGATCGGGGAGACTTTTATCAGCATTTCTAAAAAAGTGTTGATAAATATACCATTTATCAATGCTAAATTAATAAGCACCAATAAAAGTTATCTTTATCAGTGCTGATAAAGCTCAATATTTATCAGTGATAAAACTTTAGCATTAATAAAGGATTTATAATTATAATTATATATATAAAAAATATAAATATATTTATTTATTTATTTATTATAATTTTATAATTATTTATTTATAATTATATAAACAGTTTTTTTTAATTATATTTTTTATTTATAATTATAAATATATAATTTTATAAATATAGTAAATAAACATTTATAAATATATTTGTGAATATATTTATAATTATTTATTTATAATTATTTATTTATAGTTATTTATTTATAATTATTTATTTATAATTATATTTATATTTATATGATTATATATTTATATATATTTAATAAATATATAAATATATATAGTAAATATATTCATTATTTAAAGATATTTTTTATAATTTTAAAATTATAAATATATTTATATCATTATATATATTTATATCATTATATATATTTATATCATTATATATAATTATATCATTATATATAATTATATAATTATATATATTTATATAAATATACTAAATATATTCATTATTTAAATATATTTATTATAATTTTATAATTATAAATATATTTGTATCATTATATATATTTATATAATTATATATATATATATAATAAATATATGTAAATATAAATATAAATATAAATATAAATATAAATATAGTAAATATATTCATTATTTGAGTATATTTATTATAATTTTATAGTTATTTAAATATATAATTATTTATTTATAATTATATAAAAACATTATATATATATATATATATTTATTTACATCATTATATATATTTATATAACTATATATATAAATATAATTCTACGACAACCTTTGTCCCCATGCCGGCACTGCACTGTAGTGTTCCGTTGTTGCTGGGTAAAGTTTCATGTCTAACTCTTCTACAAATATATAATCCTTCACCTTTATATATATAAATATAATTATAAATATAAATATAGTAAATACATTCATTATTTAAATAAATTTATAACATTTTTATAACTATGTAAATATATATAATTATTTATTTATAAGTATATAAATACTTTTAAAAAATGATATTTATTTATTCATAATTATAAATATATAAATTTATAAATACAGTAAATATACATTTATAAATATATTTCTTTATAAATATTTAATTAAAAATATATTTTTAACATTAATATATAATCTTAAATGCATGCATCTTAAAAATGAGTGAAATTGAATAATTAAAAATGAGTACACTTTAAAATTACAGAAAAAATGGATAAGTCTTATTAATTAAATATCAATTATAAAAAAATATGGATACATATTGAAATAAATATGAATACATGTTGAAAATATTATAATAGAGTAAATAAATATATATAAATAAATAATATTAAATATTAAATTCCAAAAAAATAAAAAATAAAAAATATTAAAAATGAGTAAATAATACCTAACTGCAATAATATTAAAAATAAATCAATAAAATTTTCTGATTAAAAACATAATATATTAAATGTATCATGTTATAATGAAATTCAAAAATGAATTCTAAAATTTGAATAAATTAAATAAATATTAGGTGTATGTGTTTCTATATAAGATTTCATTAATTGTGCAAATATTTGTGTGTGTGTGTGTGTGTGTGTGTGTATAAATGTATTAATTACGTATATGTATGTGAAAGAAATGTAACACATGTTTGATATATGTTAAATTTGAAAAAATAAATGACGTTCAATCACTATCAGAAATTGGGACAATTGTGGCGAGTCATTTGCGACGGGATCGCGTCGCAGATGACCTTGTGTAGAAAACAACGTCGCAAAAAGTAAATATTTGCAACGGGATGTGCACCTGCCTCAAATTGCTTCTTCATGGTTTTAAAATACCTTATTACGACGGCCCGTCACAAATAGTCACAAATACTATTAGCGACGGGCCGTTCGCAAATAGTGTAAAAAGTAAAAAAATAATAATAAAATAATATTAATATTAATAAAAATAATATTGATAATATTATAATATTATTATTATTATTATTAATATTACTAAAATAATAAAAAATTATACTATAATGAAAACTTCAATATTCACGAAAAATATAATAAAATAATCAAAAGAAAATAATCAAAAATAATAATTAATAAAACAATAAAAATAATCCAAATTAATAATTAATAAAATAATAAAAATAAAATAATCCAAAATAATAATTAATAAAATAATCAAAATAAAAAAATAAATAATGTAATAAAATAATAAAAACTTAAATAAATAATAAAAAATTTAATAATCGCAACAATATAAAAAACACACTATATAAAAATGTATATAGTTAATATTACAAACAAACTTTATATTCAAATGTTTGATCATAAAAAATAAATAGATCACTGAGGGGGAGGGTTGTATGGAGGAGATGATGGAGGGAACTTCATCCCTAAATCACGAGTAGATGTCACATGTACTCCAACTACTTCTGTTCCTACTATTGTTGCCATCGACACATCTCCTCCTACATCTCCTGTTGTTGCTGCTATCATAGGAACTCTTCATGCTGATATTGCTGCCATTGACGCATATACTCCTGCTCCCTATGTATACTCCTTATAAGCTCACTCTAAGCTCGTAGCTACTACTAATACTGTGCAGCATATGATGATGCTCTCCATGATCTCCTCTCGAGCTGGATGTTGACATCAAAGTGGTGCCATAATAATCCAAATACATCAATCGGGAGTCGATATCAACAACCTAACCTTTCTCGAAGGCATACTAGGTCGCCTGCATCTATGATGTCTCATCAAATTGATGGGCACTGGTCTGAGCATCGATATCTACCTGACTCTCATCCTATGTCTGAGATGTCATGACCTCATATGACTCCTTCAATTAAAATTTGAAAGTAAAATAGTTAAAATATTATTTACTGTTAAATTTTAAACTCAAAAATAAAATATACTGACCAAAATCTGATGCTGGTGAGCACCTCTAATCTCTCTAGTGGTCGGATAACTGTATATCCTCCTATAAATGTCAAACACCGAAATATCGATCAATTCAATAGTTTATATGAATATAAAATAAACCATTAACATTTAAAGTTTTATAAAATACTTACCATATGCTCCCTATGCGTACTGAATGTACGACTACCGAATCGATGTGTCACCTTCTGTCTCCCTCAATTTTGTCGACCTACCAATGATATCCTCTAAAAATTACCACCCAACCAATGTGAACATAATCCATCCCAAACCTGAGATGAAATGTAATCAAGTATGTGGGTGTGACAAGACTCATCAAACTCTGTCACTCTTGCTTTCTCCATTGTCTTCCTTCTCAAATTGTGCAAAAACTAACTGCAATGCTAATGCATATCTCCTTCCATGCCTTCCAGATAGCCGCACGCATGATCTCATCAATGGGATACCATAAAACCTAGAAATAAATTATAATATCAAGTCATTATTTAAATTAGTTTCAAAATA
The DNA here is from genome assembly GCA_963277665.1 of Viscum album. Lineage (NCBI taxonomy): Eukaryota > Viridiplantae > Streptophyta > Magnoliopsida > Santalales > Viscaceae > Viscum > Viscum album. The sequence goes on along the minus strand of OY728134.1, from coordinate 570,231,169 downwards.
AATATTATTTATTTATGTACCATCCAATGATCGAACATGCAGTGTTACACATCAATGGGAATCTGATTCCATGAGACCCATGCTTTAGAAATATAATTGCGCAGTATAGCGCTCCCATGTACAGTAGTTATATGCATAAAGCTATGAAAAAAAATAACAAATAATCAAACAATTAGTATATAAATAAATTATTGAAAACTAACTAAAATATACAGGTAAACATACCTCTACACGCATGGATCGAATCCAAGATGCGGATTTCTCTTAGGGATCAGATCAAGAATCATCAACCGCATAAAACCACACCCCCTCTAATCTCCCCCGAACTTCCAGTAGTATGAGTGTCAAATGACCTAACATCCTACTCATACAAAGGTAGCTTAGCTTCCTGCAACAGATGATATAGATACCCATACATTAAAGACACGAAATTATTATTATTATAAAACACTTGAAAATAACTATTATATATAGATATATATTATATATGATTCTAACCAGCATTTAACTATGTCAATATTCATCTTCATCCTCATATTCATATCTGATGATGTCAATGTCTTCATATGCCTCCTCAGCATCATCAATTTCCATACGACTTTTAGTTTCATCATCTCTTATCATTTCAAATTCATTTTTAACATCATTAACATCATCGTCATCATCGAACATTAACTATGGGGTCTCATAATTAATGTTTGTGTATATTCATGAAAAAGATGGATTTTGAGCAGTCTCTTGAAAAAATTAAATTTATTCCACTTCAGCAGAACCACATTCACTTTGAGTAAACATATTTTCCTGAGATTTAATTTTTATTATGCTCCACCAATCAATCAACTCTCTTGAAGTAACATAATATTTTGAATAATAAAATTGATATGTTTTATGATCCGATAAAAATGGATCATTTAATCTAAGAAGACTTTTATATTTAATATAAATGATTCCATGGGTCATATGAACATACAAGCCTCTCTCAGTATACAACCACTGACATTTAAACATCATTATGTAATGTTGTCCTAGATAACACGGTTCAATGATTTCTTCCAGCATGCTGTAAAAGTCAACTTCAGTTTCTCTATGATGAGATCCTCTCAAGAAAACACCACTATTCATTTTTTTTATTCCTCATATGCACATGTATGAAATCAAAAATCATTCAGCACATATGCATTATAATATTTAACCATTTTTTATGGTGGGTTACTCAATACACACAATCGAGTGTCAATTTTATCAGCATGTTGAGATACCTAATTTTTTTTAAAATATTTATCAATATAGAAGATAATAAATTGATTTTATATGTTAAACCAAAAATAATTTATGTTACCAGTTTTTGAAACCAGTAGGAAAAGTTTTTTAGCCGACGTTCTTCAAGAGAATCTACTGTAATTTGTGGAAGTTGTTTCTTGATATGATTATCATATAACCTACAAATAAAATAATATTAATTTACTGTAACAAATATTATAGAATAAGTTATAGGATCACTCACTGTAAAAATGGTTTCATTTCTTCATAGTTGAGAAGAACATATGTACGAGCTATGTGATGTTCATTATCTGAAATCCACCATTCATGAACTCCACCAAAGATAAGTTTGGTTTGATTGAAAACTGATAATTGATTTCCCATTTCATTGTCAACAGTTCCCTATTTACGGCCCATACTGTTTTGTTTTGAGGGATATTCAGATCAAAAGTAATGAAAGTAGAAAAAATAAATTTCCTCTTGTAAATAATATTTTGTAAATGAACCTTGAACTGATGATTTGTTACATACTTTTTTCTTCAATTTATGCATGAATATCTCGAATGGTTACATCCATCAGAACTATACCAGACCTCTACATTTTGTTTGATGTGGAAAATGTAATATCAAATGTTCCATTGAGTTAAAAAAAAGTCGGTGGGAATATTTTTTCCAGTTTACATAAAATTAAAACAACATCTTCTTACAGTCTACTTAATGAATCATAGTCACTTGTCTCCACACAAATGTATCAAAAAAATATGATGTATATTAGAGAATCCCAAATCATATAATTCAATATACCTCTTAATCCAATCGGTAGAAGTATTTCCATTATAACATGATAGTCATGACTTTTTAATACCGTAATACGACCATTTATGACACATTTAACCAAATTGGAAGCATAACCATCTATAAGTCTCAAATTTTCAATCCACTAAAAAAATAATAATTGATTCTATTTCGAGTGTATAAGATGATTTTGGCTTCATTAACTTCTTTGATCTGACATTTTCAAACAGCTCAAGTTCTGGTCGCCTATAAATTTGGGCAAGATCTAATCATGCCTTTACATTATCTTTGGTATTACCTGGTCTATCAAAAATTGTATGAAATAAATTATCAAAATAGTTATTCTCAATATGCATGACATCCAACATGTGATGGACCAGCAAATCAGACCAATATGGTAGATCCCAAAAAATGCTTTATTTTATCCAATTGCGTTCTTTCCCAAAGCCATCAATTTTCTATTGGTTTATTGTTGGTACAAATGTGATGGGATGTAATGAAGAGAGAATTGATTTTAAATCTGTACCTGAGATCATTGTTGGAGGTCCATCTTTTTCAATTGTGCCTTTTTTAAATGATATTTTTTCCTTTAAAAAGGATGATTAGTTTAATGGAATATGCGATGATAGTCAAAAAAATAAGGTTTTTTTCCATTGATGAGTATAAACGCTTCACTATCTCTTATATAGTACATGAATTATTTTGGACCATGTGTACTCTAGCCATATAACATTTCATATGCTGGGAAGTCGTTAATTTTCCATATCAATGCAGCTTTCAGCAAAAAATGTTGTTTTGAAACAACATCAAATGTACTGACACCATTACTCCATAATGAATTTAACTCATCAATCAATGGTTTGAAATAAAAATCAACATTATTTTTCAGATTTCTTGTAATTAATAAGTTAAAAAAGATATATGTTTCCTTCATCAACATCCAAAGAGGTAAATTGTACGGAGTTATAAAGACATTCCAACATGAATACTGACTATTGTAAGAACCAAATGAACAGAAACTATGAGTAAAAAGACTCAGTCATGTGTTTTGGGATTCTAAATCAAAATACATATACACTTGGTCAAAATGTTTCCATTAATCACTGTTAGAGGGATGATTTAAGGTTTTACTGGTTGGAATATTTGTTTTTTTCCATGACATCAATGTCGATGTGTTCTAAGACATAAATAAACGTTTCAATCTGGGTGTAAGCGGGAAATATCTCAATTGCTTTATAATAATCAATACAGACTTACCCTATTGAGCCTCTTTATACCTCAATTATCCACATGTGGGACAACTATGCAACAACTCACTTTTACTTTAATATAACATGAAATCATTTGAACATGCATGAATATTCTGATAACCAAGACCTGGATTACGAACCAGTGTCTTTCTCTCATAGAAATTTGTAGGCAATTCATTTCCTTCAGGTAGTAGTATTTTTACCAAAGATAATATCATATTAAAATAGTTATTTGACATTCCATTATCTAATTTAACAGCCATAAATTTAGAAACTGCTTTAAATTTTCTTATCTTGTAACCAGGATATAAGGCATCCTCAGCAGACCTCAATAACTCATAAAAATGAGATGGTTCAAACTCAGGAGTTAAATTAATATCATCCTGAGTTTTAGCTTGTTGAAAAGACATATTTTCCTTGTCATGTACTAAATTTTGAAACCATTCTGGATCTAGAACCAAATTATTAGTATCTTCTTTGGAACTACATTCACCAGGTTGATACCAAAAAACATAATCTGGTTGAAATCAAAAAATTCAATAAATGACTTCTAATGTTTTCAAATGTGTCAAACATCCTCAGAGCACATTTTTTAAAAGGACAATTAATTGTCCCTTCTGAAATAAATACTGGTTTTGATGATGCAAAAGATAATAAAGCTTTAACACCCTCAATATATATAGGATTTAAACCAGAACAGTTTGGATTCTTGTGTTGATTTATCCAAGCGTGGTCATCTAATAATGATTGTTTTCGACTTTCTTGTTCTATAATTCTCTAAAAAATATAATCTAATTAGTTTTTTGTATAATTTGATATAATAAAAACACTATCCAAAAAAGAGAAGACAATTAAATTCTATTTTCTATTAAATTAGAAAAAAATCTATTATTTCATACTTATTTATAGTATTTTTTAAACATTTATACTAATCTACACAAAATTATAATAATTTATATTAATTACCATTAATTATTATTAATTACAGCTAATTTGTACTAATAACTATTAATTATCGATGACATAATTTCCAACGGATTGGCGGAAGCTCTTTTTCTCAATGACTCATCTCTACTATCTCCAACTGAAATCACTATGAAAAATCTACTTAGGAATACGGATATCCAGTTTTGTATGCACGAAGATGGAGAGTAGCATGGTGAGGCCTCTTTGATCTCTTTCTTCATGCATACATAAATGGATATTTGTACATCTGAGTATATTTTTCATAGTGATTTCAATCAGAGACAGTAGAGATGAGTCCTCAGAAAAAGAGTCTCTTTTTCTCGACGACTCATCTCCTTGTAAATTTCTCTAACTAAAATCAGTATAAAAAAATTTTCTGACATACACCTATCCATTTTCGTATGCACGAGAATGGCGAGCAGGAAGGCCCCGCCACACTGCTCTCCATTATTATGCATATGAAAATGAATATTCGTACGTGAGGATAGATTTTTCATAGTGATTTAAGTTGGCTAAAATTGTAAGGAGATAAGGCATCGGGCAAAAGGAAGCTTCCAATTCTCTAGAAGTTGTGCCAATTTATTACAATTTGTACCAATTTATTACAATTTATATCTAATTATTTCCAATTATTGCTAATTATTGCCAATTATTGCTAATTATTTCTAATTATTACTAATTATTGCTAATTATTAGAATTTGTTACTAATTATTAGAATTTGTTACTAATTATTATAATTTGTTAGAATTTATTACCAATTATAATAATTATTGCAATTTATTACTAATTTATTAAAATTTATTACAATTTATCACAATTTATAACAAATTTTTACAATTTATTGAAAATTATTACAATTTACTGCAAATTACTACAATTTATTGCAAGTTATTAAAATTTATTGCAAATTATTACAATTTATTGCAAATTATTTCAATTTATTTCAAATTATTACAATGTATTTCAAATTATTACAATTTATTTCTAATTATTAAAATTTATTTCAAATGATAACAATTTATTTCAAATTATTACAATTTATTACTAATTATTACAATTTATTACTAATTATTACATTTTATAACTAATTATTACAATTTATTACTAATTATTACAATTTATTAATAATTATTTGAAATTATTACTAATTATTACTAATTATTACTAAATATTACGAATTATTACCAATTATTACTAATTATTGCAATTTATTACTAATTATAGAAATTTATTACTAATTATTGCAATCTATTACTAATTATTGAAATTTATTACTAATTATTCCAATTTATTACTAATTATTCCAATTTATTACAAATTAATGCAATGTATTACTATTTATTATAATTTATTAATAATTATTTGAATTTATTACTAAATATTCAAATTTATTACTAATTATTCGAATTTATTACTAATTATTCAAATTTATTACTAATTATTCAAATTTATTACTAATTATTCAAATTTATTACTAATTATTCAAATTTATTTATTAAAAATTATTTGAATTTATTACAAATTATTCAAATTTATTACAAATTATTCGAATTTATTACTAAATATTACTGATTATTAAAATTTATTACTAATTATTACAATTTGTTACTAATTATTGCAATTTATTACTAATTATTAAAATTTATTACTAATTATTGCAATTTATTACTAATTATTTCAATTTATTACTAATTATTATAATTTATTACAATTTATTACCAATTATTACCAATTATTGCAATTTATTCTTAATTATTACAATTTATTACTAATTTTTACAATTTATTACTAATTTTTTGAATTTATTACTAATTTTTTGATTTTATTACTAATTGTTGCAATTTATTACTAATTGTTGCAATTTATTAATAATTATTCAAATTTATTACTAATTATTCGAATTTATTACTAATTATTAGAATTTCTTACTAATTATTAGAATTTATTACTAATTATTGCAATTTATTAATAACTATTGGAAGTTGTTGCTAATTACTGTATTTTATTGCTAATTATTCCAATTTATTACTAATTATGCCAATATATTACTAATTATTGCAATTTATTACTAATTATTCCAATTTATTACTAATTATTCCAATTTATTACTAATTATTCTAATTTATTACTAATTATTACAATTTATTACTAATTATTCGAATTTATTACTAGGTGTTCCAATTTATTACTAAGTGATGCAATTTATTACTAATTGTTGCAATTTATTACTAATTATTGCAATTTATTACTAATTGTTGCAATTTATTACTAATTATTACAATTTAATACTAATTATTGCAATTTAATTCTAATTATTACAATTTAATACTAATTATTACAAATTAATACAAATTATTACAATTTAATACTAATTATTACTAATTAATATAATAACTATTAATTAATACTAATTCTTATTAATCACACATAATTATTTGAAAAAATAAACATAAACAGTGATAAATAAAACTATCTAATTCTAATTTAATTTAACTACAGCTAATTAACAATAACTACAATTAAAATTAAATAAATTAATTAAAAAATAAAAAAATAGATAAATACCTTAAAACTGAAGCTTTTGAAGGATATAAGCTGCGAAAAATGCCCCCAATTAAAACTTTAAACTATGAAAAATTTTGTGAGAAAATTTTTCACTAGAGAGAATATTCGAGAATGGAATGGAATGAAGGCAAAACGGGTTAGGCTATATATAGGTTTGATTAGTTGCGACGGGGTTATTTGTGGCGGGAAAACCGTTGCAAATAGTAACAATTGCAATGGAACCCGTCACAAATAACCTTTGGTTAAAAAGTCTTTTATGATGGAAATCCTCATAAAAGACCACTTGTCGACATACTATTTGCGACGATATGTATATCCCGTCGTAAATACTTAAAACGTCGTCGGGTATTTGCGACAAGATTTTATAGCATGCCGCAAATACCATTACCCACGTGTAAGAACCCGGTTTTTCACTCAGGTATGGATCCTTTAATTTTTAGTCTGAATCTTTATTTTGGGCCTAATGTGGATGCGTAATTAGTTAGTAAAGATTCTGAGGGTGTCCGGGGCTTGTTCAGAGCCCAGAACCCATCTTTTTAGAGAAAACAGACTCTACGCACGGTTTAGAGTAAACCGTGCTGGATTTCCGCACGGTTTTCCAAACCGTACGGATGGTGTTTTTTTAGACAGATCCACCTCACACGGTTGGCGTACGGTCGTGTGGCCTAACTGTGCGAGCGCCCCTTTTTCCCTGGTATCCATGTGTGGGTTGCGCACGATTTGACAAACCGTGTGGACCAAACCATTCGGGCAGAGCAGTCCTGCACGGTTTGTGCACAGTTTGACAAACCGTGTAGACAAACCGTGCACGGGTTAATTTTCTGAATAAATTGCCAGTTTTTCCCTTAATGATCTAATTAAGTCACCCCTTCTTCCCTAATCTGAGTTTATGTTGGATTGACCTATTTCTCTCTCAATTTGGGGCTTTTTGAAGATCTAAAATAGGAATCAAGATATCTCCTTCGTCCGACATCCGATCGAGTTTCCATTCATCATGTTGGATGCGCAACGGTAAGTACTTAAGTCCTCTTTAGTTGTTCTTCTTCTCTTTCACTCTCGACCTAGATATCGTCATGTGAGCATTTTTCACCTTTTCGTAGATCTACTCCGATCTAAGGAAATCAAGGGCCGATACCGGAGGAGAAGGATCATACAACCCTAAGGTGGGTGGTCTATAACTTATCACTAAAGTTCGTAGTTTTTGGAATGTTTGTGTGGGGCCCACCAGTTTTGTTGGAAATTGTTTCTTAAATTTACATGCCATAGTTATACTTGTTAGAATCATATGGTTATGCTCTTTCAAAATATGTGATTAGTTGTTGGGGGTTACACCCACAACTCAATCTGCCTCATGTCAAAGGTTATGCCATAATTGGGTTTTTAGTGTTTTGACACATTTGAGCCACCGTTCAAGTGTGCCTCTGCTTGACCTTCCTAAAAATGAGCCTTTTTATAATAGATGGCTTGTTATTGATGAGAATTTCATGATGGCATGTACCGTGTAAGCTCACCACTTGACTTGCCTAAGGAAAGTGCTTCCAATTGATTTATTAAATGTGAAATGTGAAATGGAAAGTATACTAAGTGTATATCTTGGCCTTAACAAATGAGTTGAATTAAGGTTACATGTCTATAGAACCTCTTTCCATATTAATGAAAGGTAAGGGAGTGAAACTCTCTAATTGAATATTCCTTAATGGTTAATTAAGACTTGATTAAATGGTTGCAACGCTACTTGGCCTATCCACACTAATGGAAGATAAGGCTTGGACCAATAAATAATGGTTTCAAATCTATTTGACCTATCCACACTAATGGAAGGCAATACTTGAACCAAATGAATTATTAAATGATTGCAATGTCAAATAGGAATGGACTAACTTGGTCTCGCCTTGTCTTCTGAGAGAAGAATACCTTGGGTCTCGAGAACCCCATTCTGATTCAAGGATACGGTTTTCTTAGGTTGATACCCACCTTGACTCCACTTCTTGTATATTCCTTAGATGCTCAGCATACTACCATAAGGTCCTTTTTATTATTATAGGATACCTTGGATACACTCCTTGGATCCATCATTGACTAGTAGGTGCCATGGTGAAAGCCCATAGGGCCATGTCCTTGCTTAGTCATGTTTTACCTTGGTCAATCACCTTGGACTCGGTAGGCATCTTATTGTGGAATGCCTTGGATTACTCTCCTTGAATTACACTCTTACCCCTTAAATAGACTCAGATACTACTGAGTTAGCATTCCGTGAGATTTAAGTTACCTTGGTTATTACCCTGGAACTCCCTCACTGGATATCTTTGTCATGTTGCCTTGTTATGTCTTGGGACCTTCACTACTTATACTATCACGAGGTGATGTCAGTGCTGGCTATGCCTCATGTAACCTGTTAACATTAAATGGTAATAACTTAATTAATTAATTGGTTACAAGTTCTGACACCAGTTGAGGGATGAAGCAGGTACTTGGGTATTTATTCATATTGTACTGCTTTTTTTACTTTATATATATGCATGCCTGCACACTACTACATTCTATTTCACAGGCTGAATGTTATAGACACTATTGGTGGTGGCCTACTGAGATTTATCTCACACACTATCTGGGTGTCGTTTGGTACCCAAAGTAGATTACATAGTTGCAGGTATTGACAAAGGGAAGCATACATCTTCCAACACTTGATTGTGTGCTGATAGGATAGAGCTTGATAGAAAATGGCCGAGTAGGATCTCAGGATGCTTGGAGTAGCCTTTGTTTTCTTTTACTTTGTGGAACATGTTATGCCTGTTGTCTTGTATCCATGTTTTCAAGTTTTCTAGTGACATGACATTACATCATCATTGTTCCAGTTGATACAATTATAATTATTCTTGTTTATCTATTGCATCAGTTAGCTTCCGCTGTTTGTTTACAATATTTATATTGCTTCTGTTGTTTACTATTCATATAAATTCCTTCTGTTGTGCTACACTTTGCTAATAAGGGAATATTCTTTCCACGAACTCACCCTAGGACCTCACTGCTAGTCAGTAGCCTCTGGAATTTGGGAAGATACGCTTAAGGCCATATGGCCCACCAGGCTCGGGGCACCCATTAAGTGGAATCCGGGTCTGAGTCATCACAAAGTGGTATCAGAGGTGGTTTCTTTTATTGCTTTACTATTTGGAGACAATAGATTGGAGAATAGGAACATTTGGGACTTGGTTATAAGTCATTCTTGGGCATCATGAACCCATGTTCTAGGTAAAAACCAAGTTTCCTAAATTATAATTGTTGTTCGACTTTTTACTATCACAGTTAATATTATTTCACCATTGGGTGACAAACATGTTGTGTGTTGTTGTTGATTATTACTCTGTTTGAGAATTCATTTCACCCTTGGCCCGATGATATGAGGGAAAAGAGCATTGTAAAATGCATCATTATAGGCACCTATAATTCGCATGTCATGCATATTTCCATGCCATATAGGTGCATTTCACTGCTTTTCATTGCTTGATATGCTTTTCATTGTTGATTGATATTGTGATAGTTTCTTGTACATGTAATACTTTGGATTTTATTGATTGATTTCATGTCTCAATTCATGATGTGTATGGTCCCTCATGGGCTGGGATGAGTAATTTACCAAGTCGATCCATTATGCTATAAAGAAAAGGGTTTCGTTTCTGGAGATAGGTGTATGGGAACTGATTTATCAGAAATGGATATCCATTATAAAGTGAATCCTGAAAACTAAAATGAATTGGTTTCACATTCTTATCTCTCCTTGTCGTGTTTATGAAAGGTAGAGTGAACCTAGAAAATAACTGCAAAATGACATGAAACTTGTACTTGAGCACATACTGATACCTGGTCGTCTAAGTGGGTAGTTTGGGTAGTATGCCTTGGTTAGTGAGTTTTCCTCTGTTCATCTCCATTAGTGATGCTATCTTATGCTTCTATGCTTGTTCTGAGGCATGTGCTTGGAATTTTTAGACCAATGCTGCCACAGCATCCTCGTGTTTTTCGCCAGGGGGGTGGTGATGACCTTGCTCTAGACATAGTGGGACCTGAGCCGCCAGTATTACTTCCATGAGTACCCCTTGAGGCACTGCCTATTGTACCTAATCCGATCACTAATTCTCAAGTATGTGATAGTTTCTTACATCTGATGCAGTCCATACAAGGTGCTCCACAGATTGCACCCACAATGGCTGATCTAGCCCACCAGTTCCAGCAGCAGCATCCTCATACCTTTTCAATGGATAGTGGTTCTTGGGTTTTTGAGTCTTAGATAGAGTCCATGTTGTCTATATTTGAGCATCTGGAAACAGCTTTAGAGTGAAGATTCAATCTTCTTACATATATGCTTTGGGATTCGGCCAAGAGTTGGTGGGATGTAGTTACTCAGGTCGGTCGTCATCTCGGCATGTTATGGGTTGACTTCCAGACTACCTTCTATGATCAGTTCTTTCCTCAGGCACTGAGGACTGATAGAGCCAGATATTTCATGCATCTCGAGCAGGGTTCTATCTCAGTTATGAATTATTCAGCACGTTTCACTGATTTACAGTGCTTTGCACCGCTTCTACCTAGTGATGATCTTTCACGTGCTATGTAACACCCCGAGATTTTATAAAAAATATTCTTTTTAATTTCATTGATGTCTTGTGTTGTACTCCACACCAAAAGGATCTTGCACTACACGCATCACTGATTTGGCTTTCATTACATGCAATCGTGACCTTCCACGATAGCGTGTGTTGTACGCAATACCGAGTTTCACTAAACAACGATATGTTATATAAACTAGCCATTATGAATAGTAATACCCACTTTTTGAAATTTTATAAATTTTATCTTTTTAAATGAACTTCATTTTTGGATTCGGAATATCCAAATTATCCTAGGGTGAATTTTTGGTATTTTTCTGAAAACTTTCAATTTTTGATGAATAGTGAAAACACTAGGTTACTATTTAAAAACTGACTTTTTATTTAAATAATTATTTATTTTATTTAAATTTATTTTAGGTCAAAATTGATACATAATACCTATATAAGTTCAATGTAATTCATTGGAGTCATTTTATAATAATTTTAGATATATAAAAATTTTATTGAACGTTTCACCGTCTTTTACCCACCTCCTAGGAGAATTTGAAAATTTACACAAAACTTAATTTTAGCACTTTTGTGAGTGGAATTTCAAAAATCCGAGAGACATGATTAACATCAAGGAGTAAAATGTGGTTCAATAAGATAAAATTAATTTTTGGTGAATAGTAACTTTTTACTTTTATTTACCACGGTTAAAAGTAAATAGGGTGTTTAAGGGTAAAAATGATATTATTATTACCCTAACACATGTCCTAATTCTATTGGATAAGTATAATTCGACCAAAAACAACCTTAGGAATATAATATTATCATTTAGGTCCACTTGTATTAGATTAGGACATTTATTATTATTTAATTCATAGAAGAGTTAAAAGAGTTAAAATCAAAGTTTAATAACTAAAACATTTTTAATATGGGTTTATACATAAGATAAATTCGACTATAAATATTAATTAGAAAGATAAAAATATTTCCTACATAATTCTATTTTATTTATAATTTTTATACATTAAATGATTTAATTTATTTATCACACAATGATGATGCAGTAATTACCTTATTAATGCAATATTAACATAATTGATGCTATAAATACCCAAATAAATGTAATTTGAGAATTTTTATGAATTACACTAATTTTATAGGTTAATATGACATGTTATTATTTATTTAATTAACTTTTTTAGAACTAATCATGTTGTTATAATTTTCAAAAAAATCAAGTACCAAATAGTGTCAAAATTGACATAAAATAGTTTTTAAGAAAATATTATATTATTAATTGTTATTCTATTCCTAAAAATCTAAGGTTCGGAAAAATGACTTAGATAAGGTTATATATATTAATAATGAACCACTTGGGGTTAATTTGGCTTTTTATAGTAAGTTTATTAACCATGTAGTGTAAGAAAACAAGATGACACGGTAAAAGTTAAATTATTTAACTTAGTGTTAAATCTAAATGATAAGGTTAATATAGTAACCTAAACTTGTCTAAAACCTATTTTTTGGGAGGATTTAGACCCATCCCCACTTTATCTTTGAAATAAATCATTTTGGAGATATTATAAATAGAATATTACTTTATTATAAAATAATATTTTGAGTTTTTTCAAAGGTGCCCCTCTCCTCCCTTATAAAAAGGGCACCCCTTCCCTCTTCTCTTCACACACTTTTGAGCCTTGAAGATCGGCCAACCCCTGCCAATTACTCTTATAAACCTCTCTAGTTACATCATATAGGTTCTGGTATTCTCAAAAAACCAACTATATTGCCCTAAGAATAAGTTTAAAGGAGGTGCGTCGAGGAAGAGGTAATCTCTTCTACCGACTCTTTCAAGTTTCTTTCTTCTTCTACTTCCTCTTATTTAGTTGTTTAATTATAAAGTAATAACATAAGTATTAATTATATACTAATATGTTATTATAAATATTAAACAACACTATTTCACCTTCTATCCATCCTACGGAAATCGAAATCACCGCGTGTGCGTACGTACGGAATACCATCTCCACATCGTGGTGTAATCTGTTTTTCCACCACCACCTTACTTGGATGGGTATAATGGTGTAAAGAATAACTATATATAGTTATTATAAAATCATAATGATTCTAAGATATTATATCATTCACTCCAATTCCATTCAATAAATATGGTAACGATATCATCGCTCGTGCGTACGTACGGATTACCGTCTCCACGATGCGATGAGATTCATTCTCCATGTTAACCACTCAAGAATGATTATAAAGTATATATAATGAATAATAATGTAATACATGACATGATAAAGATACTGGATTTATTAATATATATATATATATATATATATTTCATCTACTTACTTCCATTCAAGTCAATAAGGAAAAGAAAATAGCGTTCATGTGTACATACGACCTACCGTCTCCATGAATGGTGTATTTCATTTCATTTATCTATCAATTATATATATATATATATTGAATATATATGATATATAAATCATTATTTACATTCTGGAAGTAATTAAATCATGATATAAGTAATAATAATATCAATAACAACAAGTCCAAACACGTACGATAAATAAAACTATTTTACCCAAAACGCCGCTTTAACATGGAATTTACAAAAGAACGGGTAATAAAAAGTCATAAGTGAACCATTAATGATATAATAACAATGAATATTATTCTGTAATAAGTCAGTGACATTATTTAAATCATTATACAGGAGGTTTTGATACGTACGAAGCATATCGGACCTAAGGTAAGGGATAACTTTTCCAATCTCGTTTTTATCTGAGATTGTTTATTTGTAAGTATTTACTGGGGTTATATTTATCATCCTTGTCCATGTTTTATAAAAATGGTTTTATGTATTTTTAAAGTCCTTTTTACCCATTTTTGACTTTTACTATATGGTATGTAAGGAATCTTTATTTTGTTTACCATACCAGATACTTTTTGACTTTTCCGGCAAAAGTACGAGAAGAATGTTTTTTTTAACTTATATGGCGTGAATGGATTTTTATGGTTTCATAACGACTTATTTCAATGAAGTTTCCTCTAAAAATTTCATGAATATTTTCAACAAAATCTTTTTCTTTTAAAATTGCATGGCATTTTGTGAAAAGAAAATGATTTTGAAGAAGAAATGATATTTTCCTCAAGAATTCATTTCAAGTGTTTTATCAAAACCATTTTCCATCTAAGATTGAATTATTTCATATGTGTATGTTTCAAGTATAATGTCTCTATTATTTACATGGTTTGATTATTCTTATGATTAAATGATATCCATTTATTTTATATGGATTATGTTATGATGGGATGATGTTTATGAAATCCAATTTATTCTTTAGGTTATGATGAATGATTTATGTTTATTTTGTGGCACAAGTAAAAATGATTTCATTATGAGATGGGTGGGACCTATATCTACCTCCAATGCATTGGGTAAAGATTCATATCTCATGAGATAGGCATGGCTTGAATGGTAAGTTAATCCGGTTCAGTGTTACAGGACTGGAACGAGGAGTGAACTTGATTCAGAAAGGGACTTTGTCCACTAAGATGGGCGTGGAAGCAATGCCTTGGATACTATGGAAATCATAACATGTGCTTAATAGTTTCCAAAATTACATGTTTTATTCCCATGCTATTTTATCATGATTAATGTTTCTTTATGATCTATGCCTTACGTACTTACATGTTTTATGTCATTGCTCAAGATTTTGATGTTTAAATATTATGTTCATGTTTTGAAGTTCAAATGTATATGGTTTGTTTTATTTTCTCCATGCTTACCCTTACTGAGCATTTGAGATCACCCTTTATATGTTTTCTTTTCCCCATGATATAAAGAAAGGTTTTAGGTAAGAAAAAAAAGGAAGATCTTTATGGGAGATGTTGAAGATCTTTCACCAAGATTAGAAGATTATATTCCGAGTTTCTAAAGACACTAAACTATTATAGTCCTTTGGTATCTGTTTTTGTTATGCATTAGATATTCCGTAAAAGTAATGTAATTTCTATGTATGTAAGGCTTTAGGTCTCTACATTCTAGACGTTTTGAGGATGGGCTTCAGTACACCATCTAAAATCAGGTGAATTTATTTCACCTTCCTACCTTTTTTTCAATAGTTTATTAGGCCCTTATCATTGAGCGTAACCTGAGGGAAGGAACAAATACAGGGTTTAAAAGACCAGTGTCACGTCAGTAAAGTAGTTCTTTCGGGGGAAAGAAATGTTCCTTCGAGGTTTCTTGTCAGGGAAGTGGTAGCCTGAGTATCCAGTTTGATAGCTCTGTAGTGTTTCATCAGTGTGGAAGACTGGGGAATAAGAAGACCCAATGTGATAGAGACCCTATGGAGTGTCGTGATTACAGTCATATGGGTCATCTTAAGTGTTTCTATAGGACCTTTCCACCAGATTCTAATGGAAAAGGATCATCATTCGCTCCACCTTCAAGAGTGAGTTATTTTGTGTCGCATCAGGCGGGGAGTTGGAATAACATTGAAAGGTTTGGATGAGGAGGAGGCCGTGGTCATGGTAGTTCGACCCCTGATCACCAGCAGTTCCATTAGAGCTGTCATGATCATGGTAGTCCATCTGTTGCATAGGTATGTGGATCTGGTCAGTTGCATGCTTTATAGCCGATACTCAAGGATCAAGTTGTGGGACCATATATAGTATGAGGTATTATTCTAGTAGCCTCTAATTTTGTATCTGATTTTTTTGATATATGTGCTTCAAACTCTTTTATTTCTATATCTATCATGGAAATTCTCAGGCTAGATATACAGTATCATTATGGTGTAATGACCCTTGATACATAATTGGGAATACATATGGAGGGCATACGCCAGTGTAGGGATTGTCCCCTTGAGGTAGGTAGTTACCCTTTCTTGTGGAATCTCTTTGTTCTCGAGATGATAGGCTTTGATGTCATTCTCAGGATGGACTAGTTAGTCCACTATCATGCCTTTGTATACTGTTATCGCTGTAGGGTTTCTTTTACATCACTAGAAGGCATCAGTTATCTTTTCAAAGGTGAGTGGGATGTTCAGGCTGGGAGAGCTGGACCGAAGCATCATGGGCTAGGTGAGGTGACCACCCAGATTTAAAATATTTATTGGGGGATTAGGGTTTACTTCAAACTAATTTCCCTTCATTAGTTGATTGTTTCAGTGAATTATTTCCTGATGAATTTTCTAGATTACCTCCTAAGAGAGTGTTATAGTTTACAATTGAGCTTATTTCAGAAGCAACTCCAGTTTCCATTCCTCCATATAGGATGGAACCTACTAAGCTTCCGGAGCTCAAGTGATAGATATAAGACCTAGATACCAAAGGTTTTATACAGCCTAGTACATCCTCTTGGGGTTCACCCATGTTTTTTGACAAGAAGGTGGATGGAAACTTGCGTCTATGCATAGATTACAGAAGGTTGAACCATATTAAAATCAAGAACCGGTATCCACTTCCGTGAATATATGATCTCTTTGTCCAGCTACAAGGATAAAAGGTGTTCTATAAGATTGACCTGAGTTCGGGTTATCATCAGGTGTGAGTTAGACCATCAGACATACCTTGTACAGCTTTCCATAGAAGGTATGGTCTATATGAGTATCTTGTTATGTCGTTGGGTCTTATGAACACGCCTGCCATTTTCATGGCTTTGATGAATAAGGTTTTTCACCCCTATTTGGACTCTTTTTTCATAGTCTTTGTGGATGACACCTTGTTGTATTCTCTCACTCGTAACGACCTTGCCAAAAATCTTGATATTATTCTGAGTATACTGAGAGAGCATCAGATTTATTACAATCTTGCTAAGTGTGACTTCTAGTTCTACAAGGTCCACTTATTGGGCCACATTATTTCATAATTAGGAGTGTATGTTGACCCTAAAATGTTTAGTGTTATATTTTCCTAGGATAATCCTAAGAACATGTTTGATATACGAAGTTTATTGGGGTTGGATGGGTATTACAGGCATTTTATACAGGACTTCTCATGTCTTTTTTCACCTCTTATTGGATTTAAAAATAAGGGTGTTAATTTCATGTGGTTAGAAGCATGCAAGAAAGCCTTTTAGGAGATGAAAGGGAGGCTTGTCTCGGCACCTATTCGGATTCTTCCAGAACCAGGTAAAGGTTATATTGTCTTCCGTGATGCATCAAGAATTGTTCTAGGAGCAGTGTTGATGTAGGAAGACAAAGTTATTGTGTATAGATCTCGGCAGTTGAGGCCTCACAGGAGAAATTACCTGATGCACGACCTTGAGCTAGGAGTAGTTGTCCATTCCTTAAGTTTTTGGAGACATTATCTGTTGGGTGAGCTCTTTGTGGTGCATATAGATCAAAAAATACTCAATTATATATTTTCTCATCATGACTTGAACCTTAGACGGTGGAGATGGGTTGAATATCTACAATACTTTGATTTTGATCTTGCATATATGCCTGGAAAGGGCAATGCGGTTGTTGATGCACTGAGTCAAAAAACTCAAAAACATGCCATATAGGAATCCAGTGATGAATGGAAGTTAATGGCCCTCTTTTCTGATCTTTATTTAGAGTTTCATGATAGTCACAAGCAGACTTACCTCCCAGCCTTAACAGTTACCTCTTCCCTCCTTGATAAGTTGAAGAGTATGTAGTTTTCAGATCCTGGAGGTTTGGTTATCCATGAGAGTATATAAGGATATAACCCACCTACAGATTGGTATATGGATAGAGATGATGTCATGTGCCTATTTGGATGTATCTGGGTTCATGTAGATATGAGAGAGGAGTTGATGAAAGGGTCACATGCTTCTCAGTGGGAAGTTCATCCAGGAATCTCAAAGACGTATCAGGATATGTGATGCCAATATTGGTGGCATGGAATGAAATGTCATATTGTAGGCTTCATCACTAGGTGTTCCACCTGTTAATAGGTGAAGGCAGAGCACCATAGACCTGCAAGCCTATTGTATCTGCTTCTAGTCCTGGAATGGAAATGGGAAGATTTTTCTAGGGACTTCATAGTCGGCTTACCTAGGTCACCGAGGGGAAGAGATGCTATATGGGTAGTCATTGACCGAATAACAAAATCATCCCACTTAATTCCTATATGGGAGACTTTCTTAGTTGATGAATTGGGATGACTGTATGTCTGTGAGATCATACGACTACACGGGGTTCCACGTACTATCATTTTAGATAGGGATTCTCATTTCACTTCATGGTTCTGGAAGGGTTTACAGAAATATATGGGGACTTAGGTTCTTTTAAGCACATATTTTCACCCTTAGACTGATGGATAATCAGAACGTACAATACAGGTTCTAGAGGATATGCTCCGAGCATGTGTCTTTGATTTCAGCAGTTCTTGGGAGAAGCATATCTCACTCGTCGAGTTTTCTTATAATAACAGTTTTCAGAAAACATTCTAGATGGATCCTTTTTATGACTTGTATGGTAGTCCAGGCCGATCACCATTGTGCTGGCTAGAGGTAGGTGAGGCAGCCCTACTAGGTCCTCATCTCATTTAGGAGACTCCAGAACAGGTTCGGCTAATCAGAAAGTGTATGACTACTACTCAGTCTAGACATAAATATTATGTCGATCATCATCGATGGCCTCTTGAGTTCGAGGTTAGGGATCGTGTTTTTCTTTAGTTATCACCCAGGTTAGGGAATAGAAAGTTAATGAACTAGGGAAATCTATTGCCTCGTTTTTTCAGGTCATTTGAAATTCTAGAGAGAATTGGGTCGGTAGCCTATCGGTTGTTGCTACCTCAGAGGTATAATTCCATGCACGACATCTTTCATGTCTCAGAGCTTCGCCAATATCATGCTGACTTGTCATGTATCTTTGATCCCGAGGAAGTTTAATTAGATGTCGATGTTACCTTTGAAGAGTATCTAGTAAACATTGTTGACCGAAGCACAAAGTCTCTCAAAGGCAAGCATATCCCTCTCATACTAGTGTTATAGAAGCACAATTGAGTATAGGATGAGACTTGGGAGAGGGAAGTCGATGTACGTGCTCAGTGTCCAAATTTTTTCTCATACAGTCTTTCTTTACCCTAGGGAGGAGAACTTGGTGGGTGAGTTCTTTTAAGGGGGGAAGACTGTAAGAAATCAGTTTTTCAATTAGGTATGGATCCTTTAATTTTCAGTCTAAATCTATACTTTGGACCTAATGTGGAAGCCTAATGAGTTAGTAAAGTTTCTGAGGGTTTTTGGGGCCTGTTTGGAGCCCATAACCCGTCTTTTTGGAGAAAACAGACTTTATTCACTATTTCGAGTAAACCGTGTGGGATTTCGGCATGGTTTGGAAAATTGTACGATTGGTTTTTTTTTGGACAGAGCCACCTCACACGTTTGGAACACAGTTGTGCGGCCTAACTGTGCGAGCACCCATTTTTCCTAGGTATCCATTCATGGGTTGGGAAAGGTTTGACATATCATGCGGACCAAACTGTTCGGGCAGAGCCATCCCTCATGGTTTGCACATGGTTTGAAAAACCATGCAGACAAACCATGCGCAGGTTAATTTTCTAGATAAATTTCCAGTTTTTCCCTTAATAATCTAATTAAGTCACCCCTTCTTCCCTAATCCAAGTTTATGTGGGAGTAACCTATTTCTCTCTCAATTTGGGTATTTTTGAAGATCTAAACTTGGAATCAAGATGTATCCTTCGTCCAACATCTAATCGAGATTTCGTTCATCACGTTGGATGCGCAATGGTAAGTACTCAAGTCCTCTTCAATCATTCTTATTCTCTTTCACTCTCGACCTAGATATAATCATGTGAGAGCTTTTCACCTTTTCTTAGATCTAATCTGATCTGAGGAAAATCAAGGGTCGATACCAGAGGATAAGGATCGTACAACCCTAAGATAATTGTTCTATAACTTATCCCTAAAGTTTTTCATTTTTGGAGTGTTTATGTGGGGCCCACCAATTTTGTTGGAAATTGTTTCTTAAATTGACATGCCATGGTTATACTTGTTAGAATCATATGGTTATGATCTTTCCAAATATGTGATTAGTTGTTAGTGGTTACACCAACAACTCAATCCACCTCATGTCAAAGGTTATGTCATTATTGGGTTTTTAGTGTTTTGACACATCTGTAGCACCCCTTGCCATGTTAATGGAAGGTAACAGAGTGAACCTCTCTAATTCAATATGCCTTGATGGTTAATTAAGACTTTATTAAATGGATGCAACACAACTTGGCATGTCCACACTAATGGAAGACAAGGCTTGGACCAATAAATAAGGGTTTCAACTCTACTTGACCTATATACACTAATGGAAGGTAAGACTTGAACCAAATGAATTATTACATGATTACAATATCAAATAGAAATGGACTTACTCAAGATCACCTTGGCTTATGAGAGGAGAATACCTTGGGTCTCAGGAACCCCATTCTGATTCAAGGATGCAATTTTCTTAGGTTGATACCCACCTAGACTCTGGTTCTTCTGTATTCCTCGGATGCCCAGTATACTACTGTAGGATCCTTTTTATTATTACAAGATATCTCAGATACACTCCTTGGATCCAGCATTGACTATTAGGTGCCATGGTGAAAGCCCATAGGTCCCTATCCTTTCTTAGCCCCATTTTCCCTTGGTCGATCACCTTGGACTCGGTAGGCATATTATTGTGGAATTCCTTGGATTACACTCCTTGGATTACACTCTTACCCCTTAGTTAGAATCAGATACTACTGAGTTAGCATTCTGTGAGATTTACGTTACCTTGGTTATTACCCTGGAACTCCCTCGTCAGATATATTTGTCAGGATACCTTGTTACGTCTTAGAACCTTAACTACTTATACTATCATGAGGTGATGTCAGTGCTGGTTATGCCTCACATGGCCTATTAAAATTAAATAGTAATTACTTAATTAATGAACTGGTTACATTTTTTGACACCAACTGGGGGCTGAAGCAGGTACTTGGGTATTTAGTCATATTTTACTGCTTTCTTTACACTATATATATGCATGCCTACACACTGCTACATTCCATTTCACAGGCTAGATGTTATAGACACTTTTGGTGGTGGCCTACTTATCTCACACCCTCTACAGGAGTCGTTTGGTACCTGGAGTAGATTACATGGTTGTAGGTATTGAAAAAGAGAATCATATAGCTTCCAACACTTAATTGTGTTTTGATAGGATGTAGCTTGATATTAGATGGACAAGTGGGATCTCAGGATGCTTGGAGTAGCCTTTGTTTTCTTTTACTTTGTGGAACATGTTATGCATGTTGTCTTGTATCCATGTTTTCCATTTTTCTAGTGACATGACATTACATCACCATTGTTCCAGTTGATACAATTATTATTATTATTGTTTATCTATTTCAACAGTTAGCTTCCAGTATTTGTTTACAATATTTATATTGCTTTTACTCTTTATTATTCATTTACATTCCTTCTGTTGTGCTACACTCTACTAATGAGGGTATAGTCTTCCCACAGACACACCCTAGGCCCTCGCTACTAGTCGGTAGCCTCTAGCATTCAGGAAGATGCGATTGAGGCCATGTGGCCTACTAGGATTGGGGCACCCATTAAGTGGAATCTGGGTCTGGGTCGTCATACCACGTTTTGGCGCGTAACACGTGCCAAATCTTTTGCAATAGGAACCATCTACCCATCGCAAAAGCCTTATTATTTGCGACGAGCAAGTTCTCTCATCCCAAATTTTTTTTCTGAATGACTATTTGGGATGAGATACTGACCCGTCACAAATAACCCTTTGCAATAGCTCAGTTTTCCCATAGTGAATTATTTCTATTACTCGATGCAATTAGTGGGTATTATTAATTAATATTAATTTTTAATTATAAACAACTAAATATATGACTTATTTAAAGTAAGCATTAATATTTTGTATTATATAAATCATATTTTAGGAAATATTTTATACATTGATATATATATATATGAATATATTTCTATATTAAATGTATTAATGAATAATTATGTACAAAAACCATTAAAAATGAATAAGGCATTAATATGTTTTTAATTATTATATTTTATTCATTTTATATATTTAAATTTACTATATATTATCTATTAATATTTATAATTAATATAAATATATATTAAACTTATTCATTTTCATTAATAATTTTTTTATTAATATATTTTTTAATTATTTTTTTATTTTTTTATTTTTATTTTTTTATTTAATTATTAAAATTTATTCATTTTATTCATTTTGTATATCTATATTTAATATATACTATTTATTAATATTTATAATCTATATACATGTATATTAAATTTATTCATTTTTATCAATAATTATTTAATTAATAAAATGATTAATATTTTTCTTAATTTACTCATTTTTAATTTAATATGTTTAATTATTTCATTTTATTCTTTTTATATATCTATATATTTAATATATACTATTTATTAATATTTATTATTTATATATATGTATATTAAATTTATTTATTTTTATTAATAATTATTTAATTGATAAAAAAATATTTTTTTTAATTTACTTGTTTTTTATTTTTATTTGTTCACTTATTTCATTTTATTCGGGACCTTTATGAGCACTAAATATAAATCACTGATAAAGGGTCAGCTTTATCGACATTAAAAATAAAGTATTGATAAAGGGTAAATTTTATCAACACTACAGAAAAGTGTTGATAAAAGTTATTCGTTATCACTGTTAATAAAGGGTACCATTTATCAGTGCTTTTTTTAGCACTCATAAAAGTTACCCTTTATCAGTGGTTTTCTTTAATGATGTTAAAGGTATGTTTTGTAGTAGTGACTCGCACGCAGACGAGGGGGTCTCAGGAATCACAATATACATAAAGGTAAGAATGGATACATATACCCTTATACATATTGAATCAATAGGAAGATTCATAGAGATCCATATAATTAACTAATTATAATAAGCATCACATGTAGGTAATAAATAATTAAATAAAATTAACCCAGACATAAATAGGTTTGGTCAGTGCTCATAACCATTCAATGGGAAAAATAAAAATATGATAAAATAACAATGCAATAGATTTAATTTTAAGGGAATTTAATAAATTAAATGAATTATTTTGATCCTAATATTAATTTAATTTTTATTCCAAAAAAATTAATTTTTTAGGAATATTAAAAAAAATATTACTTTTTAATCCAAAATTAATAAATTAATTTTGAATTATATTAAATAATTTTTCGAGACCAAAAACCATGTTCAGGACCCTTGTGGGTTGGTCCAACCCCATTTAGGTCCGTTTTAGGCCTGGAAGACCCCATAATGGCTGTTATGGGCTAGTAAAACCCACCTTGATCTGATCTGGGATGAGAAGACCTGCCCATACCCATTATAGGGTACATAGTGTCCAACAAGACCTACGAAAAAGACAAGGGAAGCGGATCTTACATGGGTCTCACTGGATAGGAGGGGTTGCGCGTGCCATAAGGGGTTCCACAATCATGAAAAGGGAGGTTACAGGGGGTAGTGTCACGTGACAATGAATGGTGAGGGACTGGGGGCGGTTGTAAGGACCCAACCCCAGCTACCCAAAGGTAGTGCCTTATTTTATTACATTGGAATATAAATAAGGAATTTTTATCCAACAAGACCTGTGAAAAGCTAAGGGAAGCCGATCTGACATGGGTCTCACTGGATAGGAGGGGTCGCACGTGCCACACAGGGTTCCACGATCATGAAAAGGGAGGCACGCGGGTCACAGGGGGTGGTGTCGCGCGACAACGAACGGTGAGGGACCGGGGGAGGTTGTAAGGACCCAACCCTAGTTTCTAAAAGTTGGTGCCTTATTTTATTACATTTTCATATAAAATAAAGAAGTCATATCCTGAAGGAAGGAATAGTTTAGTAGCTTTGGAAAACAAGATACATACATAAGTTCAACATTATAACTTGAAAGGAAATACAACATATCAACTTCTTTTGAATCACACATAATCTCCAAGATTATCCTTGCAAGTCATTCATAATATACTTCTTCACAAATTGGAAAAGGAAAAACATATGATAGGGGTGAACTCAGATTCTCAGTAAGGGTAAATAATACAATGGAATAAAAAAATATAAACATAAACACTAGGAATGATGAATAACTAAAAATGCATGCCTTTAAAAGTATACTTGAGCATAATATGAAAAGAATAAAAACTAATTAAATAATTCCATAAAACGTAACCATGGATATTATAATAGTTGAATAATCACATGGACTATTAATCTCTAGTTTCATAATGAGGGAATGCATAGTTTTGTACAACTGAAACATATCGTTGAGGCCTCATCAAAGACGTTTGAAAATACTAGGGTAAGGCCTCAGCCAAAGCCCAATTCTGTTTTCTCTTATGAGAAATACTAATGCATCGAGGGGATATAGCAGGACCCACACATCACATAATAAGTCCAATTAATTCCTTATATAAATGGGTATAAACATAAATAATATATACATTCATATTGAAACTAACAGATGAAATGTAAATAGCTTTCCCCAATCATTAAATATAAACACGAACCATTTGGAGTAGTATGGTGAATGCTATCAAGATATCACATCCACATTCAAAATTATCATAAAAAATTAAATAAAATATGTTATATGATATCATAAAATATTAATCACAATTTAACATAAGCATCAACAAGATTGTTGAAATAGATGAAAATACTCTTATAAAATCATCGAGTAATTCTTAAGATAAATACTCTTTTACTTTGAAAAGAAGATTTATTTGGGAAAAATATTTGTATAGAATCAGAAGTGAATTAAGGTATATTTTCATAATATAATGAGTTATTTCATAAAAATAATGGTTTTTGGAAATAGGTTATAGAGTGCCCTTGAAAATAGATAAAAATTTGATAAATTTCCTTGAATCGGGCTTGTATTTCAGGTATAATTTTGAAAGATCCATTTAAAACATGCAAATACCCATAAAATAAAGAAGGATTATAGTTGGTACACATATATATAACATTCACACAGAATTTATAAGTAGTAAATAAGAATAAATAATAATTTCATTGAGGTAAGTAGAGAATAAGAGTAACCCAAATGAAAATGGATGTTCGAGTAGAAAACCCTTACCTTATGTCCGAATATGTTCTGCTCTTGAACTTAAGGTCCTGGAATATGAAATTAGACTTATTAATAACTTAATTAAGAACCTATTAGACATTTATTTGGATTATTATAATTTTATTAAGTTCATTTATGATTGTTTTTATGGGTTAAGAGATTCAATATCATCGTTTGTGAGTACTCGTTTCATTAGTTTTCATGATTGGTTTCTTTGTATGGAAGTTGATGTAAAATGAGAATTTAATTATAGAATTGATGTTATATTTTATTAATTTTCATATATAATTTTAAATGATCATATAATTCATTTGGTTACTTTGTGTGAGGATGAATCATTAGATAAAATTTTAATGACAAACGCTTGGATTAATTTGGTGGTTTTTCGATCACCACAAACTCATTTTGTTTTATAAATTAATACCATGTGTAAAAAATGATTTTAGAATATTAAATAGGATATATTAAATATATTTTTATCTGGTTTAACCATGAAAATGGTTTCATGACCAGAATTGAAGGTGGTAATAGAAGTTGAAAACTCATCGTCCTTGAATGTGATAAATCAACACATCTCAGATGGTGTTTTCATTTATAGTATAAAAGGAGGAGAAATGAGAGATGATGATGAATTATTCTATTATAATAAAAAAAATTATAGTACATTTAAGGTACTAGATTGATCATAAAATTTTGAGGAAAATAGGTGAGGAAATAAAAATAAAAAAGGAACTTGAACGAAAATAAAAGAAATGAAAAGAGGAATTTATCTCTTGAATTTATCTTCCTTGAGAGCCTCTTTAGGGGAGAGGATTTGGACTTTTTAAGAGACCAAGGGATGTTGGAAATAGGTAGGATCTTGGGAGGATATTTTATTAGAATTTATATAAGGCACAAGGCTTGAGAGGAGTGAATAGAAGAGGGGTGTGGGGTGGTTTTTATAGTGGATGAGAGGAGTGATTTTTGAATATTTTATTCATTATTTTATTATTTTACTCTAGAAAAGAAATATTGTTAATTATTGTGACCAGAAATATTAATAAGTGCATGTGAGTTCAAATCAAGTGTGATTACATCAGCCTTACCTCACCTATGACTTAATAAATCATGTATTTAGCATTTGTCATAAATTTCTGTATTTTACTATTCACTAAAAATTCCAGTATTTTATAAAAATCCCAAAAATTTACCCTAACCATTTTTTGATGTGTAGAACTCAAATATGGACTAAATTTTATCAAAATAATTTTCTAAATACATGAAACTTAATTTTTAATAAAATTTTCATTTACTCAAAAAAATATATATTTTTTAAAACTAAAACTGATTTTAAAATACCCTAAAAATTTAACAATGGTCTTATTAAATTATCATAAAATAATAATACAAAAAAATATTTATTTAGGAATACATTTATGAAAATTAATTTTCTTTTAAATCAATTTATTAATTTAAAATTTTAATTAAATATTTATTACTCACAAAAATACCAACACTTAATTATTAATTTGTAAAATATTTTATTTCATTTATAAGGTGCATAAATTTTATTTATACTTTCATGGGTGTGGTTACTATTCATAAGGGTCATATTACTATTCATAAGGGTACATTACTATTCATAAGGGTCAGGTTACTATTCACCAAAAAATGTAAGTTGATCCTATCATACTCTAAATATCTTACTGAATGTAACTGTGTATGTCAGTTTTTCAAAATTTAAAACATTGAGGTGGAAAATTATGTTTACTCGCTAGGTTGTAAAAAAATGGTATTTTGTAGAGACTCTGTGTTTCAAGCATTCAATATTAAATTTATTTGAAAATCCTTGGGGTATTACATTCTTCTCCCCTTACAAAAATTTCATCCTCAAAATTCCAGAATGTTACCTCATAAAAAGATTTGGGCAGTTCTTCATCATAATATCCTCATGCTCCCATGTTGTTTCTTCAATTTTATGATTTTTCCAAAGTACCTTTACCAGTCATGTTGTCTGATTCCTCAACACCTATTCCATAGTGTCTAGAATCCTGATAGGCTCTTCACAATAAGATAAGTTGGGTTCCAATTCTATACCTTCAGAAGTGAGGACATGTGTTGGGTCTGGCATGTACTTTCTCAACAATGAGACATGGAACACATTGTGTACTTTAGACAGGCTAGGCGGAATTTCCAAACAATAAGTCACAGCTCCAATTCTCTCTAGAATTTCAAGAGGTCCAATATATCTGGGTCTTAGTTTCCCTTTCTTCCTAAATCTTATAACACCCTTCCATAGAGATACTTTAAATAAAATGTGATCTCCCACTTGAAATTCCAAATCATTCCTTTGATTTTCATCATATCTATTTTTCTTTATTTGAGCTGCTTTGATATAGGTTTGAATAGTATTTATCTTTGCTATTGTTTCCTCTGCAATCTCTGGTCCCACAAGTTTTATTTCACCAAATTCATCCCAACATGTTGGTGTATGACGTCTCTTTCCATATAACGCTTCATATGGTATCATTTGAATACTTGAATGGAAACTATTATTATAGTAAAACTCCACCAAAGTTAAATAATGATCTCACATACCTTGTAAATCAAGTGATCATGATCTCATCATGTCTTCTAAAGTTTGGATCATCCTTTCTAATTTTCTGTTAGTTTTTGGGTGATAATTAGTACTCAAATGAAGCTCATTATCCAAATCATTATAAATAATTTTCCCGAATTTTGATTTAAATCATGGACCGTGATCAGACACAATTGAGAGAGGTGCTCCATGAAGTCTCACAACTTCATCGATATAGAGTCATGTAAGGCACTCTAGTGGAAAATCCTCCCTTATAGTGAGGAAATGTGCAGATTTTATAATTCGGTCTACAATTACCCATATTACATCATTATTTTTTGGAGTTTTGGGTAATCCGGTGACAAAATCCATGGTGATGTCATCCCATTTTCATATAGTAATAGGTAGATGTTTCATGAATCCTCTAGGATGTTGTTGTTCAACCTTCACTTGTTGATAAACTAAACATCCTGATACATAATCAGCAACTTCCCACTTCGTATTGTCCCACTATAAATGTTCCTTCAAATATCTATACATTTTAGTGCTACCATTGTGTATAGAAAAAATTGAGATATGGGAATCATCCAATGACTCACTTTTCAGCTTGGGTATGGAGGGATCACATAACCTCTTCCCAAATTTCATATTTCCATCCTCAAACAAAAAGTCTTCCAACTTCCCATCATTCACAGCTCTAATTTTCTTTTGAATATTCTCATAATAGGATTGATAACTATTAATTCTTTCTAATAAAGATGGTAGGTCAACCAATTAAAAAAGTAGCGATGTTTCACCTTATTTAATAATTCCCATATCCATCCTCACTCGATCCATGTACATAGGATCCTTGTTAATTCTCATTTTGTTTAAGACTCCATGATCCTTCCGTATCAATGTGTCAGCAACCTTATTTTCCTTTCCTAGGTGGTATTGTATGGACTATTCATAATCCTTGAGTATCTCGAGCTATCTCTTTTGCCTCATGTTGAGTTATTTCTATGTGAAGATGTATTTCAAGCTCTTGTGATCCATATATATCTCACATCTTTCACCATAGAGATAGTGTCTCCATATCTTCAGAGAAATGATTAAAACTATTAACTCGAAATCGTGAGTTGGATAGTTATATTCATGAATTTTTAACTACCTTGATGCATAGGCAATAACTCTATCATTCTGCATAAGGAAACAACCAAGACCTTTCATTGATGCATCGCTATAGATCACAAACTCATCATTTCCTGATGGTAGAGTTAGGATCATAGAATTAACTAATATCTTCTTTAATTATTAGAAACATTACTCACATTATTTTTTCCATAAAAAATTAACCCCTTTACAAGTAATCTTGGTTAACAGGTTGGCTAATCAGGAGAATTTCTGAATGAAATACCGATAATAACCTGGTAAACCAATAAAATTGCGTACCTCAGTTATGTTCATTGGTGTAGGCCATTCCTGAACAACCTTTTCCTACACAGGATCAATGGATATTCCATCCTTAGAGACAATATGGCCAAGAAAATAAATTGATTGAATCCAAAATTCACACTTTCTAAAATTATCATATAATTCATTTCTTCTAAGAATATTCAGAATAATGAGAATTTTATTTTCATTATTTTCATAGCTTTTGGAGTATACCAATATATCATCAATAAATACCAAAAAAATCATCAAGATATTCCTTGAAAACCATATTCATTAGATCCATTAAAATAGAGGGTGAATTAGTCAGTCCAAAAGGCATTACTGTAAACTCGTAATTCTCATACCTGGTTTGAAATGCTATCTTTAGAATATCTTCCTTACTCGCATGCAACTGATGATATCCAGATCGAAGGTCAATATTTGAAAAATATTAGGCTCTATGAATTTGATCAAATAAATCATTAATGTGAGGTAGGGGAGACTTGTTCTTTATTGTTATGCCATTGATCTCCCTACAGTCAATGCACAACCTCATGGTTCTATCTTTCTTCTTAACAAAAAGAATATGGACTCCCCATGGAGAAACACTAGGGTGAATAAATCCTTTATCACTCAATTCCTCTAGTAGTTTCTCCAGTTCTACTAATTATACAGTGTCCATTCTATAAGTAGTATTTGATATAGGTCTTGAACCAGGAATTAAATCAATAGAGAACTCAACTTCCTGCACTTGAGGATGTCTAGGTAAATCCTCTAGAAACACATTAACATATTCTTGCACAATAGTCATGTCCTCTATTTAAACATTCCTTTCCTCACTTGTAGATATTGTGTTCTCTTCCTACCCAATAATTGAATTCAATAGAGCTACTAGGGTAGATCTAGATGAGAATCAGATGGCGAGTTTTCTACTCTAAAGATAAGGTATTCTATACCCTTCTCAAAAATTGTGACCTTCTTCTTCTTGAAATATATTTTCTCATCATAATTTGAAAACCCATTAATACTGAGAATTATATCAAAGTCAATCATGGTTATAATGATAAGTTAAGAAACTAAATGATGTTTATGTGTCATAAAGGGGATTGACTGATACATCTTTGTTGCAATGATACTTCCCTTTGGAAAATAAGATACATACATAAGTTCAACATTACAACATGAAAGGAAATAAAACATGTCAACTTCTTCTGAATCACAAAAAATCTCAAAGATTATCCTTGAAATTCATTCAAAATATACTTCTTCACAACATGGGGAAAGTAAAACAGGTGAAATCTGTGGGTTCAAATGCTCAGTAAGAATAAATAACACAGTGGAAAAAAAATATAAACATAAACACTAGGCATGATGAATAACTAAAAATGCATGCCTTTAAAAGTATAATTGATCATAATATAGAAGGAATAAAAACCAATTAAATAATTCCATAAAACATAACCATGGATATTATGCTAGTCAAATAATCATATGTACTATCAATATATAGTTTCATAATGAGGTAATACATAATTCCAGACAACTGAAACATACCAACGAGGCCTCGGCCAAGATGTCTGAAAATACTAGGGTAAGGCCTCAACCAAAACCCAATATTGTTTTGTCTCATGAGACCTACTAATGCTTAAATGGGAGATAGAGGGCCCCACCAATCACATAATAATTACAATTAATTCCTCATGTGAATGGGGATAAACATAAACAACATATACATTCATGTTGAAACTAACATATGAAATGTAAATAGCTTTCCCCAATCATTAAACATAAACACTAACCATTCAGATTAATATCGTGAATGGTATCAATAAAGTACATCCATAGTCAAAGTAATAATAAAAAATTAAATAAAATATGGTATATGATATCATAAAATATTAATCCTAATTTAACATAAGAATAAATAAGAGTGTTGAAATAGATAAAAATACTCATATAAAATCATCAAATAATTCTTAAGATAAATACTCTTTTACTTTAAAAAGAATATTTATTTTGGAAAAATATTTGTATAGAACCAGAAGTGAATTAAGTATAATTTCATGATATAATGATTGATTTTATAAAAATAATGGTTGCTGAAAATAGTTTATAGAGTGCCCTTGAAAATAGGTAAGAATTCGATAAATTTCTTTGAATTGGGCCTGTATTTCAAGAAGAATTTTGAAAGATCCTTTTAAAACATGTAACTCCACATAAAATAAAGAATTATTATGGTTGGTACACAAATATAGAAAATTCACACAGAATTTATAAGGAGTAAATAATAATAAATAATAATTTAATTGAGGTAAGTAGAGAATAAGAGTAACCCGAATGAAAATGGATGTTCGGGTAGAAAACCATTACCTTATGTCTGAATATGTTTCTCTATTGAACTTAAAGTTATAGAATATGAAATTATAATTATTAATAACTTAATTAATAACCTATTAAATATTTATTTGATTTATTATAATTTTATTTATTTCATTTATGGTCATTTTATGGGTTAAGAGATTCAATATCATCGTTTGTGAGTGTTCGTCTCATTAGTTTTCATGATCAGTTCATTTGTATGGGAGTTAATGTAAAATGGGAATTGAATTCCAGAATTTATGTTATATGGTATTAATTTTCATACAGAAGGTTAAATTATCATATAATTAATTTGGTTACTTTTGGTGAGTATTAATCATTAGATAAAATTTTAATGATAAATGCTTGGATTAATTAAGTGGTTTTTTGATCACCACAAACTCATTTTGTTTTATAAATTAATACCACGTGTAAAAAAGGATTCCAGAACATTAAATAGGATATATTAAATATATTATGATCTGGTTTAACCATAAAAATGGTTTCATTACTATAATTCAAGATGGTAATAGAAGTTGAAAACCCATCATCCTTGATTGTGATAAATTAACATGTATCAGATGCTCTTTTCATTTCTAGTATAAAAGGAGGGGAAATGAGAGATGATGATGAATTATTACATTATCATAACAAAACTCTATTAAATTTAAGTTACTATAGTAATCATAACATTTTTAGGAAAGTATGTGAGTAAATAAAAATAAAGAAAGGAACTTGAAATAAAATAAAAGATATGAAAAGAGGAATTTACCTCTTGAATTTATCTTCCTTGAGAGCCTCCTTAGGGATAGGATTTTGTCTTTTGAAGAGACCAAGATATTTTTAACATGGGTAGGAGCTTGGGAGGAGATTTTATCAGAATTTAGGCAAGGCACAAGGCTTGAGAGGGGTGAAGAGAAAAGGGAGTAAGGGGTGGTTTTTATAGTGGAGGAAATGAGTGATTTTTGAATATTCTATTCATTATTTTATTATTTTGCTCAATACAAGAAATAATATTGATTATTGTGATCAATAATAGTAATAAATTAATTTTAGTTCGAACCAAGTGTGATTAAATCATTCTTACCTCACCTATGACTCAATAAATCATGTATTTTTCATTTATCGTAAATTACTGTATTTTACTATTCACCAAAAAATACGGTATTTTATAAAAATCCCAAAAATTAACCCTAACCATTTTTTGATGTGTAGAATTTAAATATGGACCCCATTTTATCAAAATAATTTTCTAAATATGTGAAATTTAATTTTTAAATAAAAGCATCATTTACTCGAAAAATATATTTTTTAAAACTAAAACTGATTTTATAATACCCTGAAAAAATAACTAAGGTCTTATTAAATTATCATAAAATCATATGAAAACAAAATATTTATTTAGGAATAAATTTTATGAAAATTAATTTTCTTTTAAATTGATTTATTAATTTAAAATTTTAATTAAATATTTATTACTCACAAAAATACCAACACTTAATTATTAATTTATAAAATATTCTATTTCATTTATAAGGTGCGTAAATTTTATTTATAATTTAATGGGTGTGGTTACTATTTATAAGGGTTATATTACTATTCATATGTGCAATTTACTATTCATAAGGGTCAGGTTACTATTTACCAAAAAATGTAAGTTGATCATATCATACTCTAAATATCTCTTTGAATGCAACCATGTATGTCAATTTTTCTAAATTAAAAATGTAGAGGTGGAAAAATTATGTTTACTAGCTAGGTTGTAACAATGTGGTGTTTTGTAGAGACTCAGTGTTTCATGCATTCAATATTAAATTTATTTTCAAATCCTTGTGGGGTTATAGCGGTGGTGGTGAGTGTGGGTCCAATGGGAGGGTGGTGACCAGTGCGGCCTAGCTAGCATACAGACCTCATAGTGATGACGACCAGTTCCAGGTAACAGTGGATTTTGATTCTAAGGGTAGTGGGCAGGTCACGGCTAGAGCAGTGAGGGAAGGGGTGACTCAGTCTATCCAGAAGTAGGCATGATGGAAAACTGAATAGAATTTGGTGACTGGGCAGAGGCATCAGCCTCAATCGCGGGAGGAGGAAGACCAATGTAGGCAACAGGGGGGGTCATCCCTCGATTAAAATAAGAAAAAAATTGATGTATTATGACCCAACACCCCCAATCCCTTTCCCCCATTTTTTATTTTACTTTTTTAATTTAGTTGATCAGCAGGAAGCCTTCTCCCATTTTCAAAAGTCCTATAAAATAGTCATTTTTTCAAGGTTTTTTTTGTTTTGAATTTTCTACAAATGTGTGGGATCCAAAACCACCAACCAATATTGTACCAATGACTGGAATTCAGATGACAATATAGGTATCACCAGATATCACCACTAATGAAAAAAAAATAAGAAAAATTAACACATTCATGTGTGTGTGTGTTATATGTGTGTTCATCATTTTTACCTGAAAACGATGCATTTTTTATCTGTATTAAAATTTTCATATGACCATAAATTGGTCATTTGAAATCGTACTAACATGTGGTCTATTTAATTGGGACTAAAATCAATCCCATTGATTAAATTTAGGGTAATCTTAATTTTCTTGGCTTAGAAAATTCATGTGGTCCCTCTGATACAAATTTTTGGTATCGGGGAATGCAAAGGAAGCCGATGAACCATGGATTTAAAATTTTATCCACCATAATAACAAACCTTTATCATCTATAATGATCTAATCCCTAGTAAGGTCCAACAATCTCACATGAATTATCAAAGCACAAAAAAAATAAACTGAATGATTACCTCATTCGAATCGAAGAAAGTACGACAGTAGCTCGTCGTTGATGACCATTTCTTGAAGGATCTTAGGTCGGTTCCCTCTAGATCATCTGCACATGCTTCAATAATCTATTTAAACATTGACCATCAAATTTCAAGTGCTATCACAAAGCTTCGATGATTCCTTCGACATCACGGTGATCATCTCGATTTTGTGTCTTCGATCCACAAAGGTGTTCTTAGATCGATAGCTCGAATAGAGCCTTTCCCTCTCTGGGATGTGGGAGCGTAAAGGAGCTCTCAATTTCTTAGATTTAATAGCCACTCATAAATGAGCTCCTCCAAGATTATATAGTGGATGTCCAAAATACTTGGATAGGGTTCCCCATCTCCCGTATATTTAACATCCACAAAATAATCAATAAATGAATAGTTACAATGAACTAACCATTTCATAATCATCATTTATAATTTATCACCTACTTATAATATATAATAAATATATATTATATGATAAAAATGATTCATTAACTCGACCCGTAATTCTTGCTAATAATAAACGAACCTTGAATATGAAAATAATATTCATTCATATAATATTAGTCCATGTATTCACTTAATACCATGTGAATACATTTAATAAATAAATTAAACCCAATTATTATATACTCTAATAATAATGAATTTATTTCTTCTCTGGTGATCTATAATACTTGAACAACTCTCGGACCCTGTGGTGGGGCCCACCATGTCCAATACACCTATTCACTAAAATAGGGCAGACTCTTGAATATGTTATTGTGTGTGAACCTCTAGGACCTTATCTTGATAGAAGTGAATACTATTCATAGACCAAGATCAGAGTCTAGCAACCCATCAAGACCCCTAAAGAGACAAGGAATATCCATAACAACAACAACCATCCTACAAACACACACTGTATAATGCAATCTATTTGTCTCATGATATCTCATAAAGTATGATGCATAGATTGTTTCTTCATCCATTATTGCTTTATAATTTGTTTATCTAAATGTATGAACTTACCTTAGACTTCCATGACCATGGATTTATGAAGGTACTACCATCCTGATCAACTAGGTCCAAGATATCACTTCCTCAACTTGGAAGCAGAAATTTCTATCTTGACCATTCAAAAAATATCATAGCACCAATGAAACACCCAACACAAGGTACCTCACCAAAACTTCAATTTCATGGTCTTTACCTTGCATCAAATTACACGATCAAATGGCACACATTAGTAATGATCTCAAGTCAAGAGACCAATACACATGTTTGGATATAGGAACAACCAATGATAAATGAAATAAGTGGTGTTCCTATTGGTGGTTCTATCCTCATAATATCACCTACTGGAGATAACAAAGTGAAAAATTCATGAGAAGAAGACTCAATG
Organism: Viscum album; assembly: GCA_963277665.1. NCBI lineage: Eukaryota > Viridiplantae > Streptophyta > Magnoliopsida > Santalales > Viscaceae > Viscum > Viscum album. Next base: position 570,195,099 of record OY728134.1, on the reverse strand, counting down.
ATTATGATCCCTAGCACCTGATGGTCACACATCATCTATGTCCTATCAGTATGATGCATATGGACCATAGGACATAACTTTAAGGTTATTGTTGTAACATCTGAAGAAATTATAGAATAATTATTTTTCATATTTATTAATATTTATGAATAAAATAGTAATTTTACCTTAAAGGGAGCTCTATGTATGATAGAATACCCGAAACTCAACAATGAATTTCTCTAAAATCTTACGTTGCACGTAAGACTGAGTTATACGAAAAAATAATATATTTTTAATATTATTATTTTAAGTGGTAGTTATTTCCTATTAATTATATCGATGGAAATTAATATAACTAACCATATCATTTTTACACATGTTTATTAAAAATTTTTACATTCACCCAATAAGTTTGATAATCTTAAAATATGAATAAATCCAATTTTAAGAATAAAAAGCTCTATATTTTTAAAAGGTAGTGTTACCGCATTTTAATGGAGAAACCATTTTAAATTTATTTTTTGATGAAATTATAATTTTTATGAAAAAATAACTTTCATTTTTTAAAGAGGGGTATAAAAAAATTAGTTTGGGTTATTTTTGGTATTTTTCTGAGAACTTTCACATTTTAATAAATAGTGAATATTACTGAATTTTAGTTTGAAACTGTTTTTTCAATAAATTTATTTATATATTTAAATTATGTTTTTATTTGGTTTTAAATTTAAATTAGATCATTTTTTATCATTTAAACTAATTTAGGTCATTGGAAACAATTTCACACTGAATTTTTGGAACATTTTTACTTTAAAAACCTTCTTGGTCAGCCTGTCTATGGGATTAAATTTAAATTAATTTTTTCCACTTATATTATTGGAATTTTTAAAAATGGATTCCATATTTGTAATCAAAATAATTTTCAATGTATAATAATGTCAACTTAGTTTTTGATAAAAAAAGAACAAGGGACTAGACCTTAAACTTAAGATCCAAAATGACCTATAAACATTTCAAAAATCCATATTTTGTTCATATTTAGACCCTATCCTCCCTTTTCTTGAATTTGGACCATTATTTGAGCCACTTGTTTTCATGAACTAACCCGGGTCGACCCTGAACTGGCCACCCGAGTCGATTCGTGACAAGGCCTGAGAGGCATTCCTGATCCTCCCGGGCTGACGATAAGCGCCAGGGCATCAACAGAGATGATGGGAACAATTTATCCCAATCCAATAAATAAAATAAGAGGAAATAATAAATATCATTACATAATAAATAAACCAAACAAACAACTAAACAAGAACTGAAGAAGATAAAACTGACCAAACTCGGCGTCCGAACTAACTTTGTGTAACCTCAAGTGTCACTCTCTGACTCAATGATCAAGCATAGCCCAAGGTGGGTGCACCCAAGATGGAGCCTACACAAGAACTAAAAATAGAAAATAACTATAGGTGTGAGTATTAAAACTCAATAGGCTATCCCGATATCTATTCTCAATGCACTACCTTTAAAATAAAAGAAACATCACTTCTAAGTTTGAACTACAATATATTAAAGTATTCATTTCTACAATTTTTACTTGAAAAAAAAGTACAAACCATTGTCCTTAATCATTTTAAAAACCAAAACAAAAGATTTTGAAACACATTTTATTTTAAACAAACATTTTGATAGGAGTTATGAAACCAATATGTCACTTTTCATGAAAAACACCATACAAGGGTACCAAGGAAGATACGGAAAGGGAAATGTAAATGGGTATGCAAGTATCACAACAACAATTCAATAGATAAAACCCATTATAAATAGGTGAACCTAAGAGATCGAGAATAATCCAGATGACATTAATACCTATGACCCCATATACAGTAGCATGCCACATAAAATGAAATCTAACACTCCAAAATGCTCAACCTTCCTTTTTCAGGCAGGACGAGGGAAAATACCATAGAAATAAACCCAAACATATCCACCTACTATGGGACACTGGTCAATACCACAACATACCAATGCAGTACTCATCTTAGAAAATTATCTCAATATGCTAGGTTCCAATGTCACAAGTATAAAAGGAGATGAGCCCACAGATGTCGTTAAACATCAAATCATAACCTATATTTATAATAATATTTCATAGCAGGTCTCACCCTGATTCTCCCCAAGGATTTACCTCATTCCTTAAATTAAATGTATTACCAAGGGTTCCCAACCAAGGGACCCAGATAATGGAACCCAGGGATTCCATACCGAGGACATCCCAACCATCCCATGTCAACAAGGCATGAGGAACATCCCAAGGGGTTTTATGACAAACACTTTTTATCATTTTTCAAACTGGCCAAATTGGACCTTAAACATTCCATAAAATAATTATTTACCAAATATGCAAAACAATTTCTAAAGAGGTTAAAGACACACCTTTTACCATATAAAATCATTTGTAAAACCCCTTTAAAATATTTCTGGAACACTTTCAAATAAAAATCAAACTTAGTGAAAATGCCAACCGAGCTACAATTCCTTATCACAGGCAACACATTTATCATAAAATTCAAACCACTTTGGAAATCCATATAAAGACCCCAAAACATAATTTTTCATGGATCCAACACTTTAAAAAAACAAAAAAAAATTATATCACTTTTAACACCTAAAATCCAACTGGGCACACCATTCCCAAGACAAAACATGCAATGCTTAGAAAACGATTTCAGTAGACACTCAAAAAGTCATAAAACACCCATTTTCATGTTAGGAACTTATTTAAAATGTTAAACCAGGTTCTAAACCACAAAAATAAGGTGCAGACCAAATGAAACATTTAATATAAAAAAATAGTGTGCATAACTATAACTGGATGATACCATTTTCATAAAACAAGGTCGAAACTACCCATTTTTTAAATCAAGTGAATTAACCAAATGTTGCACCATGAAAATTAACACCGAGATAATAGACGAACAAGAATAAATATATGAAACTCAAATTATAAAGTCAAGTTCAATAGGACCCAACATTCAGTGTGCACTATTTCACAAAACAAAATAAAAAATCATCAAACAATCTTAAAGCAACGCTTGTGCACAAAATCAATTTAAACCAAAGCTTGACCTTAGCACATATTAATCATAGAATGTGATAAAATAATAAAATTGATGATTATTAAATTAAAAAGGACTAGTACATGGGAATCCTACCTCGAAACCAAAGCGCGATGACAACGCAAACTCAGAACTGGTGCGATATATCATTCCCAACTCAACTACATGCTCTAGAAGCTAAATCCAACCCAACACTACCAAAACAAACCCAAAATAAATAAAATATATAACTGAAACGAAGGGGAAAAAAGAATAAAATAAAATAAAATAATGGTATACCGACGGGGAGAGAAACGCGTCATTATAGGAAATTTTCAACCTAAGGAGGGTCGGTGGAGTCTGTGCGTGCTGGAGAAAAAGGGCGCTGGGGGTTTCGGGTCGGTTAAAGAGGTTGTGTTGGAGGTGGGGTCACTAGAGGGGGATCTTGTGCACTGAGTAGGGAGGTTGCGTACTAGTCGGAAGAGTCAAGGGATGGTCGGCCAGAGCAGGGAGGTCGCGCGGGGAGGGAATCATGACCAGAAGTTGGTTGGATGGGGGAAAAGCTATGCTGATGGTGTGCGCTGGGTAGGAGGGCCGATAGGGGGTCGATTTCAGAACTGGAGATGGCCACTGGAGGAGAATGCCTCGAGGGGGTGCGGCTGGAAGTGGGTCGGCCGAGGCTACGGCTAGGTGGGAAAGGGGGGCGGTAGTCGGAGGCTGAGTAGGAGGAGAACAGGCTGGAGGCGAGGGCGAGGGGGCGGACACCAACCGGATCACGGAGGAAGGGTGTGAGGTGAGGCTGGAGTGGGGGAGAGCCACTATTGCGAACAGGCGGCAGGGCCACACGCTGCACCTGAGGGAAGGGGGAGACTGAGAGTCGGTAGGCAGCGTCCGGGCTGGCTTGTGCGTAGCAAGGAAAGGGGTCGGGGTCAGAGTAGGGTGATGGGGGTGATATGCGCTGGCTAGGGAGGGATCTAGGAGCCGGACGACACTACAGGAGAAGGAGACGAATCTAGGTCATGCCGCGCACACACACGCTGGAGGGTGGGGGGGAAATTGGAGAGAGAAAAGGGAGACAAACCCTAGAAAATAATAATAATAATAATAATAATAAATCCATTCTAAAAAACAATTAAAATTGCACTAACCCAATAATAATAATAATAATAATAATAATAATAATAATAATAATAATAATAATAATAATAATAACAATAATAATAATAAAATCATGATGATAAAAATAAAAATAATAAAAAAATTTATTTCATTTTAATAATAATAAAATTTTTAATAATAAAAAATTTAAATGGTGAAAGTTAACATTTATTTTCTTAATCACAAGAAAAATTACCTGTTTTAATTTTTTTCAGAGACGAACAGGTTGCGCAGTTGTTTGTGCGAAGCTGCGTGGTATCACTCTCTACTCGTGCACCCAACAACGTCAACTCAAACATCACACTGTTAAACCTAAGCTCAAAAATTTCATCTGGGACTCAACCCGAACCCTAGTAAAGAATTATTTAAGGCAAAAAATAATTAAACAAATTAAACACACGGGTTAGGGTGTGATAATTCTCCCCACCATAACACTTTCCGACCCTAGAAATCCACAACATTATCCAACCGATTGATCAACACTTAAGGATTCCATATCAACATGATCCAACCTCTTAACCCAAGGACATTCCATCAACCACCAACAAGACTCCACCTCATCACCCTAAACAGATCACCAGCATAGGGGAGATTTGAACAGAATCCCCACCATAAGAATTCAACTAGCATCTGATAATGACTTAATAGAAAACCCAAAGTGACGGTGGGTCTCCCCACCATAAAGAATCAACCTATACATGGCCAAATGAAAATCTAACTTGAACCCGAACTGGGCCTTACCCTAGTTAAAAGGAACACAGCAAGAACATTTAAACTACTCACTCTCATCCGAAAGGGATAAGAGCTGAACTGAAAACTCTACACCAAATAAAGACCCTAATCCCATGGGCAGGGAGGGAGGTCCCAAGGGTTATATCAATGAAACTATGGTAGACAACTAATCACAACTTACCATTTTGGGATGGACACAAACCAAAGCCGCAACTGATTCACATGGGTGGTCCATGCAAGGCCACTAATCAGAAAATCTAATCCAAAAGGAACAATTACTAACATTACATTATGGATAAGTCCATCATGCTCTTTGCGACTAGGGGAAATTTACAACAACAAGGAAACCACAACAGAAATGCTAAAACTGCCTCACTGCAATGATAGAGGTGAAACCTTAACCAAGATACTTAAAATTATTTCGAGGTTCCTGACTATGCGTTGGATTCACTCTAAGGCCTTTTGGATAGAGCTCTGATGAATGAAGCATCTCCAACCTCATATTCAGGTTCTGATAATCCTAATAAGGAACATACATCTTTTTATTTGAGAGATGAAAGGAAAAAATTTTGAAATAAAAACCACAATAGCATTGAAAATCGGAGTTTATCAAAAGATTCATGACATTCCCATACATTTAAAAACCCAAAACACGATAAGTACAACTACAACGATAAAATATCCCTTACACTGGAAGGAAACATACATAAGAAACTTTAAACAAAAACCCAACAACACATCACTTCTAATAACTTCCTCCGCGATGTTTTCTAGCAACGCCCCGACAAAATCGCTGCAAGTGACCCAGGTACCCACACGCCTGGCAGGGCTTCTGAGCATGTGCACATGATGAATTTTTGTGACCCGGCTTGCCACACTGATAACACATAAGGATCTCTCGCTCCAAATTGGTTGATAAAATATCTTGAGGCCTTTTGATTCCAGGACCTGCTCCTTCAACTTTCGATGGATTACTCATCTTCTTTCCAGAATATTCACCACTACTACTATGAATTGAAGTAGGGAGGACTACTTCGAGAACTCCCGCCATCACGACTTCGACATGAAAATATTGTCTCACCACATCTGTAAAATAAGTTAGGTTGGACTCTAACACCTTTGACTGCAGATCGAGGTAGATACCCACCTCGAAGCATCAAGCCTTCATGAAGTCATCTGTGACATACCCTGAATCATAAGGTACTAGCTCCACAAAGCACTAGAAATATTCCAACACGGATCTGTCACCCTACTGCAAATAGCACATCTCCATCCTCTTTCTCACCCTTTCTTACTCAGATAAATACAGACGAATGAACAAAGCCTTGAAAAACTCCCAAGTAAACTCTTGATGGGGATTGTTCTGAGACACTAACTTCCACCACATCCACGAATAACCTTTAAGCATGAAGGTTTCAAATTTGAACTTAAATGACTCAGGAAACTCATTGAGGTTAAATTCCATTTTGATATTTCGCATCCACTCCTCTACTACATAATGGTCTGCTTGACCATAAAAGAGAGGTGGATATAGCTTTCAAAACTCAAGTATGAAATCCTTAGGTTGATCAATCACACTACGATCACCCATCAATGCTTCGAGGGGGCAACCGCTGGACAAGAAAATTCAAGAACCCAATCAGGTCCAAATCAATAAATAAAATCCTCAAGATCAAACACCACATAGGTGAAAAACTCTAAACACAAGAAAACAAGATATCATAACATTAAAACTTCACTTTTTGAAAACACCTTTAATTTAAAACAAGTTTGGTTGGTTAAATACTCACCATTGGTATTTCTTAGAGTCTCACTCACATGCATGTTTTTGTGAAACCCCGAGCATCCATCCAACATACCAGTCATCCGTTCATATTCCAAGATAACAATATGCATTTGAGCACCCATAGGAACCCCAAGGACAAAAAAAATCATTTTCCAAAAACAAATCATTCAACCCATTTCCTTTAAAAAAATTCCCCAAATTAAACATGTCATTTCAAAAAAATTATTTTTCAAAACCAATTTTTTCTGATTCAAACAACTTTCATAAGTAGAAGGAGACTCAAAACAACTCAAACAGGGAACTAGTGTCGGTGGGTGAATTGACCATATGGTTGGAGACCATATACCAAACACACCACCGACACGGAGATCCTTTTATGACCATGCCCCTAGCTCCACATGGATTTCCAGGTTATGCGGATCATGAGGAATATTAGAACAACTCCCTTTGTCGTATCCCAATCACAAAACATTCTATAAAAACCCAAAGAAACTAAGTAAATTGGACATCCCATGGAAACCTGAGGGTCAAAACGAGCAAGAGTTCACGATGCTCTTCCTGCACCTACCCCTCGAGTCCTAACAATCCTACTCCTTCTACCTTGACATTTCCATATAACAAAAGGAACTCTGAAAAAGCGAGGTCCGCTAAGATCTAACATGGCTCTGATACCATTTTTTCACGAACCAACCCGGGTCAACCCTGAATTGGTCACTTGAGCCGATCCACGGCAAGGCCCGAGAGGCATTCCTGGTCCTCCTTGGCTGGCAACAATCGTTGGGGCATCAACAGAGATGATGGGAATGATTTCTCTCAATACAATAAATAAAATCAGAGGAAATAATAAAGATCAGTGTAGAATAAATAAACTAAACAAACAACTAAAAAAACTGAATAAGAAAAAACTAACTAAACTCGACGACTGGACTAACTCTGTGTGACCCCGTGGGTCACTCTCCGACTCAACGATCAAGTTTCACCCAAGGTGAGTGCACCCAAGCTGGATCCTGCACAAGAACTAAAAACAAAAAATAACTATATGCGTGAGTATTAAAACTCAGTAGGCTATCCCGATATCTATTCCTGATGCACTACCTTTAAAATAAAAGAAACATCAATTCTAATTTTGAACTACAATATATTAAAGTATTGATTTCTACAATTTTTACTTGAAAACAAAGTACAAACCATTGTCCTTAATCATTTGAAAAACTAGAACAAAAAAGTTTGAAACACATTTTCTTTTGAAAAACATTTTCACAGGAGTTAGGAAACCAAAATGTCACTTTTCATGAAAAACACCACACAAGGGTACCAAGACAGATACGACAAGGGAAATGTAAATGGGTATTCAAGTATCTCAGCAATAGCTCAATAGCTAAAAACCATTAGACAAAGGCAAACCTGAGAGATTGAGAATAATCCAGATGACACTAATATTTGTGACCCCATCTACAGTAACATTCCACATACGATGAAATCTAACCCTCTAAAATGCTCAACCATCCTTTCTCAGGTAGTCCTAGGAAAAATCCCATAGCAATAAACCCAAACATATCCACCTATTATGGGCCACTGGTCAGTACCATAACCTACCAATGCAGTACTCATCTCATACAATTCTTTCAATATGTCAGGTTCGTATGTCAGAAGTATAAAAGGAGGTGAGCCAACAGATGTCATAGAGCATCAAATCACAACCTATATTTATAATAATATTTCAGATCAGGTCTCAACCTGAGTCTCACCAAGGATTTCCCTCATGCCTTAAATTAAATGGATTACCAAGGGTTCCTAACCAAGGGACCTAGATAATGGAACCCGGGGATTCCATACCGAGGACATCCCAACCATCCCATTTCAATAAGGAACAATAAACATCCCTCGGGGTTTTATGAAAAACACTTTTTATCATTTTTCAAAGTGGCCAAACTGGCCCTTAAACATTCCATAAAATCATTCTTTACCAAAGATGAAAACCAATTTCTAAATAGGTTCAAGACACACCTTTTACCATATAAAATCATTTTTAAAACCCCTTTAAAACATTTATGGCACAATTTCAAAAAAAACAACCTTTTGGAAATGCTAACTGAGCTACAATTCCTTGTCACAAAACAAACCATTTTTTAGAAAGCTAACTTCACACTTCACTTATCTTAAAACATTTGAAACCTTTTCAAGAACCCCAAAATCCATTATTTGACAAGAAAAACATTTATTATCAAAGAAAAACCACTTTGGAAATACATAGAAAACCCCCAAAACATAATTTATCATGCAACCAACACTTCAAAAAAAACAAAAAAACATTTTATATCACTTTTAACACCTAAAAGCCAATCGGGCACTATTCCAGAGACCAAACAGGCAATTCTTAGAAAAAAAATTTAGTAGACACTCAAAAAATCATAAAACACCAATTTGCATGTCAAGAATTTATTTAAAATGCTAAACAAGGTTATAAAACTCAAAAATCAGTTGCAGACCAAACAAAACATTTAATATAAAAAAATAGTGTGCACAACTATAAATGGATGATACCATTTTCATAAAATAGAGCCGGAATAACCCATTTTTTAAACCAAGTCAATTAACCAAATGTTTTACAATGAAAATTAACACTGAGATAAAGGGAGAAAAAGAATAAATAGATGAAACTCAAATTATAAATCCAAGTGCAATAGGATCCTACATTCAGTGTGCACTATTTCACAAAACAAATTCAAAAATCATTAGACAAGATTAAAGCAACGCTTGCACACAAAATCAATTTAATCCGAAGCTTGAACTTAGCACATATTAATCATAGAAGGTGATAAAATCATAAAATTGATGATTATTAAATTAAAAATGACTATTTCATGGGAATACTACCTCAAAGCTGAAGCGCGATGACAACGCAAACTCGGAACCAGTGTGAGATCTTGTTTGCACCTCAACCGCACACTCCAGAAGATGAATCCAACCTAACGCTACCAAAACGAACCCAAAATAATTTCAATCTCTAACTAAAATGAATAAAAAACAAGAATAAATTAAAATACACAAAACGCTATACCGAAGGGGAGAGAAACGTGCCGGAAAAGAAAATTCATGACCTAAGGTGGGTCGTCAGTGGCTGTGCATGCCAGAAAAAGGGTGTTTGGGGTTTTGGGTTGGCCGAAGAGGCCGCTCTAGAGGTGGGGTAGCTGGTGGGGGCTGTTGTGCACCAAGAAGGGAAGTTTCACACTGGCTGGAGGAGCCGAGGGCTGGTTGGCAAGAGTAGGGAGGTCACATGGGGAGGGAATCACGACTGGAAGTGGGACGACCATGGGGGAAAGGTACACTGCTAGTGCACTCTGGGTAGGAGAGTCATGGAGGGTCGACACCAGAGGAGAAGTTCGTGGAGGGGGGCTAGAATTGGGTCGGTCAGGGTTGCAGCTACCCGGTAAAGGGGGGTGGCGGTCGAAGGATGAGTAGGAGGAGAACAAGCCGGAGGTGAGGGCGAGGGGGGTGGACACCAATCATAGTACAAAGGGGGGTGAGGCGAGGCCAGAGCGGGGGAGATCCTCTGCTACAAACAGGGGCTAGGCCGCACGCTGCGCCTGAGGGAAGGGGGAGACTGAGAGCCAGGAGGCGGCGTCCGGGCTAGCTCGCACGTAGTAAGGGAAGGGGTCTGGGTCATAGTAGGGTGAAGGGGGTGCTTCAAGGGGAGCACTGGCTGGGGAGGGGTCTGGGAGCCGAGTGGTGCTACAGGAGAAGGAGGCGAATCTAGGTCGCGTCGTACACACACACAAGAGGGTGGGGGAAAATTGGACAGAGAAAAGGGAGATAAACCCTAGGGAAAAAAAAGAAAATAATAATAATAATATATCCATCCTAAAAACACAATTAAAATTGTACTAACCTAATAATAATAATAATAATAATAATAATAAAATCATAATGATAAAAATTAAAAAAAAAGCCTTTATTTCATTTTAATAATAATAAAATTATTAATAATAAAAAATTTAAACGACGCAAGTTAACATTTATTTTTTTAATCACAAGAAAAATTATCTGTTTTAAGTTTTTTTGGAGATGAACAGGCCGCACAGTTATTTGTGTGAAGCTGCGCGGTATCGCGCTCCACTCGTGCGCCCGATGATGTCAACTCAAACATCGCACTTTTAAACCTAAGCTCAAAAATTTCATCTGGGACTCAACCTGAACCCTAGTAAAAAATTATTTAAGTTAGAAAATAATTAAATAAATTAAACACATGGGTCGGGGTTTGGCACTTTTCATAGTAAAAACGTGGTTTGAATTCCCTTTTGAAAAAATTACAAGAATGTCACTCATCCTCCACTATAAAAAGACACTCAACATTCCCATTTTTTCACACCTCTCAAGCCCCTTTGGATCATCCAAACTCTACTCAAATAATATCCCAACATTCCTCCATTCATCCTTGTATCCTACCTCTAGGCATAATGCCATCCAAGGAATCCCTTTGGTGGAAACCAAAAAGAGTTACCCAAAGAAGAGGTAACATCATTCCTCAAGCTCCTCTGTTCTATTTTCATTCTCCACCACATCAATTATTATTATTACATTACAATATAATGACACCATTACCCTCAATATAATGAGATTTTTTTTATTCTAAGTTTTCAACCTACACTTACACACACTTCCATCTAATGGGTAACGAACTTATCGTTTATGTATATGGCAAACTACTGCCTCACAAAATAATGTTGTTTGTTTTTCCTTTACCACATCTCATGTTTGGAAATTATGATTGAAACACTATTTATATATGATATATATTATATATATTATTTCTTTATGCTTATTTAATTCTTATATAACGCATATCTCTATGATTTCCATTTTTTGGGAATATGAAAACATCGTTTGTGGAAGTGTGGACTACCGCCTCCTCAAAGCGATGTGATATGTTTACACACTACATGAAATGAATTAAGGATGAGTTTAATTAAAAATATGTGAAATAAATAGAATCCATATGATATTCATGAAATAATTACCTTTTTCTAAATACAATATATCATTTCCTTTAACACCTTTTCACACACTGAAAAGGTTATAACGTCGTTCTTGGATGCGTGGACTACCACCTCCTCAACGCGATGCAATTAATTTTACATCACAATAATTTTATAATTAAGTATATATGAATAAATAATATGGTATTTATGATATAATAGAAATTCTATAAATATAATTGTTACTTATTTTCCTTCTATAATGATCATTGAAAAATCAAAATGTTATTCATGCGTACATACGACCTACCGTCTCCATGATTGTAACATTGGTTCATTTTTCATAACCATATTTAATGATTGGATTTCAAAATATTATTTATGTATAAATATGATATTTATTTCCTGATTATTATTTGGGATAGTTTTATATAATGACACTTTTGACCATAGTTGACCTACCAAAGTTGGTTTTTACACATAAACTGAATATGGTCAAAACACCCGATGTAAAAATAATTGTTTAAGTAGTTATTTACAACATTGTAATAAGTGAAATAAAATTAATTATGAAATTGAAAAATTTTATAAATAAATTAGATAATTAACATAAATTTATTATTCATTAAGATAAAGACCCACGTGACAAGCCAGACTCAAGGTAATGGATTTCGTCTCAATCTCCTTTCATTGAGACATTTCTTAATGATATGAACATTTATTATTATATAAGGAATATATACAGACCCTTTGAAATTATATATCCATATTTTATCTATTATCATATTATTTAATGTTTTTTTAAATTTTATTCTTTCATGGTTCTTATGATTTAAATGTTCAAAGTGGTATGGTACGCATTGAATGTTTAAAGATTTAATCCTTTCCTTTCAATATTCTTGATATTATTTTACATATTTATTTATATGGATATAAAAGGGTTATAAAGGATATTTTAGGTTTATTTTTAATTCCATTAATTTTTTTTCAAAAAGGAATCTTTTTACATGTTTTATATGGAATGTTTTGATAAATAACAAAATGAATATTCTATTCGTAGCGTACACGACAATAATGAATTTTTCACCGTTGTGGCCATTATTTTATTTTTTGGATTCCTTTGAAAGATTTAATATTTTATTAAATGAAAAAACTCCTCTCTTTTTTGGGTATTTTGGTATTGAAATTTTTTTCCAAATAAAGTTTTCTTTTGTATTTAAATTGGGATTTTTTAAATAAAATGGAATTTTAATATCTAAAAGTGTTTTTTATATGAGTTTAAAAGAGTTTTTCAAATAATGAAATGTTTTTTTTTCATACTATTGTTATTATACATTATAAATGATGGATGTACCCTGATAGTGTTGGGTGATCTTGTTATATCTTAAATGATGGGTGTGCCTAGATAGATCTCTAATTCATTGGGTAATTATTATATTCTCCAGAGAATTATATTGGAAGTTGTCTATTTAGTTATTTCAATCTATAAGGGTTCTATAAGGATTATGAAGGGTTAAATTTGATGATGTCTCAAGGTACCTACATTAATTATATATATTGCTAATGATTTTTCATGGAAATAATTTGTTTTCAAAAGGTAAAGTAAATGATGCTTCTTAAACAATTATTTTTACCTCTTTGGGTAAAATTTTATGTTTTCAAGTAAGTATTTTCATGAGTTTTAATTTCTATCAATGAAATAACTATTTATTTCTATTTATATCCCTTACTGATTTTTTTATGATCATCCCATGTTTTTTAATGTTTTTCACATGACTTAAGGGTGATTAAGTTATTGGAAGAATTCATGTTGAAAGGTGTGAAGAGTTTTATTAAAAGAGATCATGTGTTATTTTAAGCATTTTAGATTATGTTAAAAATGGATACTATTTAGAAGTGTATAATTTTTACTTTTATGGTTTTATTATGTATAAGTTATGGCCTAATTCTCTAAAACTATAAACCTAAAAAGATCCTCAATGTGAAAGAATGTAAAATTCTTGAATTAACTCAAGATTTTGTAATGTTTAAGTTCGGGGCCTTATAGTTGGTATCAAAGGTTGGTTTAGATAACTTTAAATTTTTGGGTAATATTAATAACTTTCCCATAGAATATTTTACCCTATGTTAAGGTTAAAATGTTATATCATTTGAATATTACCATGTTGCTTCATCTAAAAAAATTTATTCATAATGGTTTTCTGCATAGGAAATAGGGAAGCGATAGCATGAAGGAACCAAGAGAAAGGTATACTTCCAAACTAGCATCCTGAGATGATCAAAATTGGAATAGAAAATTTTGTTGTAGTTATGTATCAGTTGAATCAGGAGATAAATGTTAATGGTATCCATGCTAGAGAGGAACCAGATCTACCCCAAAGGAACATGTCTTTTTTGGATCATTTCATGAGGAAATATTCCCCATCCTTCAACCCATAATCCAACCTAGTGGTATCCAAAGGATGAATCAATTCTCTAGAAAAGATATTTTATTTCATAAGATGTTTGGAACATAAAAAGGTAACCTTTTCCATTTATCATTTTGAAAGTGAAGATGATCGATGGTGGTATTTGGTTAAGAATATTAGAGAAAAATATGATCTTGATGACATGGAATAGGAAACATTCAAGGAACGTTTCCTTGAGAAATATTTCCCCGAGGTTTTTCAACTCTGAATGAAAAATAAATTCTTAAAATTAAGGCAAAAATATAAAGATTTAGTAACTACATATGAAGGGAACTTCACAAGATTGGCCAAGTATGTGCAGAATTTTATTGGGGACACTGATAGAAAAAATAATTGGTTTTAATCGGGATTGAAACCAAGTCTATTAAGAGATTTGGATGCATGAGAATTTAAAAGCTTTAACAAAGTTTTTCATTGTGATGAAAAGTTTGAGATGGAGTTTTTTGACTCTTATGCTCCACATGATGATGAAAGTAACAAGCATTCAGGATGGAAGTCAATTGGGAAACATGAAATAAAGAAATCTAGAGGTAAGAAAATAAAGTTCTGAACTTGTAGTAAGTGTGGTAAAAAGCACCCTGGAGAATGTCTTTTGAATATAGGGACATGTTACCAATGTGGAAGGTTTGACCACATGGCATGTGAATGAAAGGAAAAGAATACTAAGGAATCAAATAATGTGGTAACTTATAGCCATCCAAAAAATATACCTATCACCACCTCATTTGACAGCCCAACATCAACTGTAGTAGTAGAAAATTACCTCACTACACCTTTTTTGAATTATTCCAATACCCTATTTGATTCTAGATCTTCACATTCATTCATTTCTGAGAAATTTTCTAGAATATTTTGAATATCAACTCGTGAAATTAAGATATAACTTTTGTTAAAAACTCTAGGTGAAATTATTAAAGCAACCAAGATTTATAGGAATCTTTCTATTGTCATCAATGGGATGGTCTTTCCTAAAAATATTGTTGAACTGACCATGGTAGAGTTTGATATAATTATTGGTATGGATGGGATTTCAGTTTATCATGATAATATAGATTGAATTCCTAATAAATTTGTGTTCAATGATTTCATGCCATTGATAACTTACCAAGAAGTAGAGAAATTGATTAGAGATGGAAATGAAAGTTATCTAGATCATATTATTGAAAATAAAGAAACCATTCAAATTAGTGATGTGCCAATAGTAAATGAATACATAGATGTTTTTCCAAATTATTTTCTAGTGTTATTCATTATCAAGAGGTTGGGTTTACTTTTGACTTAGTACCCGATGCTAAGACTATTTCTAAACACCCCAATCGAATGGCTCAAGTGGAACTTTTAGAGTTGAAAAATAAATTGCGTGATTTATTAAATAATGGTTTCATCTGACCTATCACTTCACCATAGGGTGAACATATCTTGTTTGTAAAAAAGAAATATGGATCAATGATACTTTTCATTGATTATAGAGCCTTAAATAACATCACTATTAAGAATAAGTGTCCTTTAACTCATATCTATGATTTAATTGATCAGCTCCAAGAAGCATAGTATTTATCAATGGTTGACCTAAAGAAAGGGCACCATCAGTTAAAAGTAATGGAAGATGACATTCCAAAGAATATGTTTCAAACCAAATATGGCCACTATGAATTTTTAGTTATGCTGTTTTGGTTATCTAATTAACTTTTTGTATTAATGGACCTTATGAATAAAAGTTTTCATTATATTTTAGATAATTTTTTGGTTGTGTTTATTGATGAAATTTTAGTATTTTCTAAAATACAATAGGAACGTGAAAGGCATCTAAGGATTTTTTTTCAAACCTTAAAAGAAAATAAATTGTATGGGAAATTTAGAAAGTGTGAATTTTGGTTGCAAAAAAATTCATTCCTTGGTCACATTGTTTCTAAATATGGAATAATTATTGATCCAACTAAAATGAAATGTATTGAAGAATTTCCAAGACCCAAAAATATCATTGAGATTCATATTTTTCTTGGATTAACAGGTTACTACCAATAGTTTTTTGAAAACTCTGCTTGATTTTCTAGCCCACTAACTAAGTTAAATCGAAAAGAGGTTAAGTTTATCTGTACAACAGAATGTGATGATTGTTTTCATTAACTAAAAAGAATATTTTTGAATGCTTCTATTCTGACCTTGTCTTTTAGAAATGGTGAATTTGTCATCTATAGTGATTATTCGTTGAAAGGAATTGGTTGTGTCCTAATGAAAAATGATCGGGTAATTTCTTATGCTTCGCCTTAGTTGAAACCTCATTAGTTAAATTACTCCACACATAATTTGGAATTAGCTACTATTTATTTTCAATTAAAAATTTATAGGCATCATTTGTATGGAATAAAGTGTGAAATATGTACTGATCATAAAATTTTGAAGTATATATTCACTTAAAAAAATTTAACATGATACAGAGAAGATGGATGGAACTAATCAAGGATTAGATTACTCAATTCATTATCATCTAGTAAAATCAAACATGGTGGATTATAATTTGAGTCGAAAAAGTAATGTTGCATTAACCATTATATGTTTCAAACATGACCCTTTGGTTACTTATTTGATGAATTTTGAACTAGAAGTTATAGATGTAGGGAAATCAACTGTTTTGTTTCAGTTTTTAGTCTAGACGAATTTATCATAAAGAATTAAGAGGGCTCATAAGTCTTTCTAAGAAAAGGTAGAATCTATTAAAGATTGTAACTTTCCTTATTTTAATATTGATGGAGAATGTGTTTTATGATTTGGAAAAAGATTATGTGTGCCTTTTGATTCACATTTTAGGAAACAATTGTTGATTGAAGCTCACAGTTCTCCATTTTCTATTCATCTGGGCAATGCTAAAATGTACAAAGCCCTTCAGGGGTATTAATGGTGGGATGGAATGAAAAGAGATATTGATGAATTTACCATGAAGTGTTTGAATTGTCAGCATGTTAAAGCAGAGCAACAGCTACCTAAGGGGGTGATTCAAACATTTCTAGTACCGGAGTGGAAATGGGAGAATATATCAATGGATTTTGTGGTAGGATTTAAAAAGACTTATCAAGGTAATAATTTGATTTGGTTTATTGTTGAACATTTAATTAAATATGCACATTTTCTTCCCATTCAAGATATAATGTCTTTAGATAATATTTATATATTGTATCTAAAAGAGATTATAATATTACATAGATTTCCTCTATCCAATGTATCATACCATGACCCTAGGTTCACATCCAAAATTTGGAAAGTATTTTAGAAGTCATTGGGTACTAAATTAAATTTTAGTATGACTTTTCATCCTCAGTTTGATAGATAGTATGAGCAGATAATTCATACCTTGGAGGATATTCTTTATTCTTGATCAATGGATTACCAGGGAAGTTGGGATTGACATATTTCATTGATTGGTTTTTTTTATAATAATAGTTTTCATTCTAGTATACAGATTTCATCATTCGAGGCATTATATGAAAAGTAGTGTCAGACATAGGATTTTTGGGATGGTGTTGGGTAAAGGAAGTTAATAGGACCAGAGTTGGTAGAGCAAATAGTATATAAATTTCAGTTGATTAAATGACACATGAGGGAATCTTAGAGTAGACATAAGAGTTATAAAGATAATCGAATGAAATATATTTCTTTCTAAGTAGGTGATCATGTCTTTTTAAAAGTTTCTCCATGGAAAATTGTGATGTGTTTTGGTAGGAAGGGGAAGTTGAGTCCATGATTCATTGGACCTTATGAAATCTTAGAGAAAGGTGGATCAGTTTCCTACCAAGTGGATTTACCTCCAAGTTTAATCCAGGTAAACAATGTATTTCATGTTTCAATTTTAAGTAATTATGTACCATATTCATCTCATGTTTTAAGTCTTAAAGTAGATTAGCTGGAAGAGAATCTTTCTTATGAGGAAGAACTAGTTCAGGTTCTTGACCACAAAGAGAAAGTGTTACAGAACAAGGTGATTTATCAGGTTAAGGTTTTATAGAAAAACCACATGGTTGAATAGGTAACATGGGAATCTGAAAATTCTATGAGGTAAAAGTATCCTCGCTTATTTGATAAGTGAATAAAATTTTGAGGATGTAATTTCCAAAAGGGGGGAAAGATGTAACATCCCAAGAAATGATATAATAAGTATTTTTTATATTTATTAATATGTGTGAATTAAATACTAATTTTACATTATATGGGACTATATTTATTATAGCATACCTGATACGCAATAATGAATTTCTCTGAAATCTTACATTGCATGCAAGACTGAGTTATATCGAAAAATAATAGATTGTTAAAATTATTATTTTAATTAGTAGTTATCGAATAGAAATTGTGTTAGTAGGAATGAATAATAATAACCATATTATGTTTACAAATATTTATTAAATTTTTTTACATTCATCCAATAATTTTTATATGCTTAAAATAATAATAAATCTAATTTTAAGCATAAAAAACTCTATATTTTTAAAGGTAGTTTTACAACCTTTTAATAGTGAATCTATTTTAAATGTAATTTTTGACACATTTATATTTTTTATATGGAAAAATAAACTTAATTTTTTAAATAGGGATATAAAAATTTCCTTAGGGGGTATTTTTGGTAGTTTTCTAAGAACTTTCACATTTTGATGAATAGTGAATAATACTGAATTTTAGTTCAAAACTGCTTTTTCATCTAATTTATTTATATAGTCAATTTATGTTTTAATTTGGTTGTAAATTATAATTAGATCAATTTTTTATCATTTAAACTAATTTAGGTCATTGGAAACAATTTTACATTGAATTAGATATAAAAACTTAACAAACTTTTGAACATTTGTACTTTAAAAATCCGCTTAATCATCCTATCTTTAGGATTAAATTTAAATTAATTTCTAAAAACCATGTGATTAGAATTTGGAAAAATGGATTAAATATTTGGAATAAAAATAATTTATAATTTATAATAATTTAAACTTAGTTTTTGACACAAAATATTAGTGAAATTAATTAAAATTAATTACAGCGATTAAGAGGAAAATTATCATTACAATGGACTGAACCTTAAACATAAGAGAAAAAATGACCAAGAAACTTGTCCAAAATCCATTTTTTTGTTAATATTTATACCTTATAATCACTTTTATCTAATTTTTACCATTATTGGATCCACATTTCATAGGAAAACATGAGTGGAATTCCCTTTTGAAAAATTTACTAGAATGCCACTATCTCCACTATAAAAAGGCACTCACACTTCCCATTTCTTAAAACATCTAAATACACTTTGTCTCCCCAAAACTATGATAAAATAATATCCCAAAATTCCTCCATTAATTATATAATTCTCCCTTTGGTCATAAATCCATCCAAGGAAGCCCTTTGGTGGAAACCAAAAGGAGTTGCCCAAAGAAGAGGTAACATCCTTCCTCAAGCTCCGTTATTTTATTTTCATTCTCCACCAACTAAATTATTCTTATTACATGATTATATAATAACACCAGTATACTAAATATACTGATATATTTTTATTCTAATGTTTCTACCTGCACTTACATACACTTCCATCTAATGGGTAACGAACTTACCATTTATGTATACGGTGAACTACTGCCTCACAAAATGGTGTCGTTCATTTTTCCTTTACCACCTCTCATGGTTGAGAATTATGATGGAGAAAATATTTATATATTTTTTATATGATATTTATTATTAATTTATTCTTCTTTAATTCTTATATAACACATACCACTATGCTTTCCATTTTTTGGGAATATGATAACATCGTTTGTGGAAGTGTGGACTACCGCCTCCTCAAAGCAATGTGATACGTTTACACGCTACATGGAATGTATTAAGGATTGGTTTAATTAAATATATTTGAAATACATAACATCTATATGATATAAATTACATAATTAATTTTCTGTAAATACAATATATCATTTTCTTTAACACCTTTTCACACACTGAAAAAGTGATAACGTCATTTGTGGACGTATGGACTATCGCCTCCTCAATACGATGTGATTCCTTTTACATAAAAATAATTATATATGTAATTATATATGATTAAATAATATGGTATTTATGATATAATTTTCATTCTATAAATATAATTTTTACTTAGATTTTTTTTCCATAATGATCATTGAAAAATGGGAACTTTACTCATGAGTACGTATGGCTTACTTTCTCCATGATTGTAATGTTGGTCCATTTTTCATAACCATATTTCATGATTGGATTTAAAAATAGTATTTATTTATAAATACTATAATTATTTCATTATTATTATTCTAGATATGTTTATATAATGACCCCTTTGACCATAGTTGACCTACCAATGTTTTTTTTTACACATAAATCAAATAAGGTCAAAACACCCGACGTAAACTTAATTGTTTAAGTAGTTGTTTACAACATTGTAATAAGTAAAATAAAAGTAATTATAAACTTGAAAAAATTTATCAATAAATTAGATAATTAACATAACTTTATTATTTAGTAACATAAAGACCCACGTGACAAGTCAGACTCAAGGTAAGAAATTTCATCACAATCTTCTTTAATTGAGACATTTCTTAATGATATGAACCTTTATTCTTCTATAAGGTGTATATACAGCCCCTTTGACATTATATATCCATATTTTATCTATTATCATATTATTTAATGTTTTTTAAGTGTTATTATTTAATGGTTATTATGATTTAAATGCTCAAAGTGATATGGGATTCTTTGAATGTTTAAATATTTAATCCTTTCCTTTCAATATTCTTGATATTATTTTACATATTTATTTATATAGATATAAAAGGGTTATAAAGGAAATTTTAGTAATATTTTTAATTCCATTCAAATGTTTTTAAAAATTAATCTTTTTACAAGTTTTATATGGAACATTTTGGCAAACAACAAAAAGAATGTTCTATTCTTAATGTACACTGAAACAAAGACTTTTCTGCCACTGTGTCCATTATTTTATTCTTGGCTTCCTTTGCTAGATTTTAACTTTTCTTAAATTAAAATCCTTCTCTTTTTTTTGGGTATTTTGGAATTGAATTTTTTTTTCAAAAGAAAGTTTTATTTTGTATTGAAAATGATCTTTTTTTAAATAAAATGGTATTTTAATATCTGGAAGTTCTTTTTATATGAGTTTAAAATATTTTTTCAATTGATGTAATGTTTTTTTTCATGTTGTCGTTCTCAGACATTATAAATTATTGGTGTGCCTAGATAGCATCGAGTGATCCCATTATATCTTAATCTATGGGTGTGCCCAGATAGCACTCAAATACATTGGGTAGTGATTATATTCTCTAGAGAATTATATTGGAAGTTGGTTGTTCGATTATTCTAATTTTTAAGGGCTATATAAGGGTTATATAAGGGTTCGATGTGATTATTTCCCAAGGTAACTAGATGAATTTTTTATGTTACTAATGATTTTTTAGGGAAATAATTTATTTTTAAAAGTTAAAGTAAATGATACTTATTAAAAATGATATTTCCCTCTTTGGGTAAAATGTTATGTTTTTACCTAAGATTTTCATGATTTTTAATGTTTATAAACGGAATAACAGTTTCCCTTTTTTTATATTCCTTAATAATATTTGTATACTCATTCCATGTTTTTAAAATTTTTTCATAGGAATTAAGGGTGATTAAGGTATTGGAAGAATTCATTTTGAAAATCATTATGAGTTTTCTTAAAAGAGATCATGAATTATTTTAAAGGTTTTAGATTATGGAAAAAATGGATACTATTTGAAAGTGTCCACTTTTTATTTTTATGGTTTTTTTATGTATAAGTTATGGAATAATTATCTAAAACTCTAAAATTTAAAAGATTCTCAATGTGAAAGAAAGTAAAATGTTGTACTTAACTCGAGATTTTGTAATGTTTAAGTTATCATGATATCTCTAGGTTCTCATTATAGCCTCGGGGCTCGAGCCGCGACTCCCCAAGCCCGCCTCCAATAGGCTAGGGGATGGCATCCAGCGTCGAGTAGGCTATCACACACATGGGAGGCATTAGCCTAAGGTACCTGTACACACGCACCCACAAACACCACCATGAAACAATGAAGAGATATAGAAAACTGAAAAGTAAATGCATGCATACAATCTATCTCAAACCAGAGTGTAATAGCAAAAGTACAAAAGGGAAAAACAGGGCCCACCAAAAGAAAACTACAAAGCACGTCCAACCTGCTCTGAAGAAGGGGAACACTGCCACAAACACCCGCCGGAAAGCTCCCTCGGCACCGCACCGGTAAACACCCCGGTCAGTCTCGCTCACTCAGCTCTACCTGCTCCGGGTCCTCCTGGGACTCCGTCGAAAGGCCTGTGGTCTGCACAAGACACAAACATGTTCGGGCAAATCCCGTGCAGGGGTGAGTATAAACATACTCAGTAGGCACCCCAAAAACCCAAAACCAAAGAGATCAAATGAATGGCAACAGTCCGCTCATCCCAGCCAGAGGGAACCCATACAAGAGAGAAACTACATCTCGTGACCATCCTCGCCTAAACACAACTAGTCAGCTCAGCTCAAGGTGTATTCCACTACTATAACCTTTTTATATGACATGTAATTTAAGGAAATCACCATAAATATAGTGTAATCAAAAGTATCAAAAATATTCTTGTAAGTTAAACACATGTAAATATAAAACTGTATACATATAATGGTAATCAAAGTATATACATATTTGGGTCTATGGAACTTGATTTCAACATTATTTTGGATTGATTTGGTAATAATTCTAGAAAAATATAATTTTGAGTATAATTTTGAGAAATCAATTAAGTCTAATAGGTAAAGTCTCTCAAGACCAATACATAAGATTAAACTCTAAATTAGCATTAGAAATGTTCAAAATTCCTAGAGTGTGTGATGTGGTATATAATAGTAAATCAATATCATATATAAGATTAAGCATGCTAATAGGAGAAGATTTGATGAAGTATTAGAAAAGGATTTCCTTGTACATGTAAGAGTAACCAAACTCATATGTAAAAGTATTCCAGGATAAACTCATAGAGAAATAAAAAATCTATGAGAAGCTCCATGATTGAATAAAGATAACTAGGGTTGTGCATATGAGAAATGAAAAATTTATAAAGTAGTTACACTAATATACATAATGGTCATCAACTCGATACATAATAATTGTTCAGTGATGAGCAAGGAAAAATATATAAAGTATTGGATCACACTGGAATACATAAGAGTAGTTATGAGGTGATACTTAAGAGTTATATCCATAAAGAAGGGCAATAGATAAGGGTCATTTCCTTAATATTTGATATAGATAATCATTTATCCACATATTATTATTTCTCTATCAATTATAAAATATTATTGATAAATAATCCAAGTGTGGGTATTATCACACCACATCAGATTTGAAAATTAATAAGAGTTGAAGATAAAATTGTGATTTGTGGGTAAATTAAATATGATATATGGTGTTGTTTTTTTTAATATTTTTGTTGACTAAGAATCATACTATGAAGTAAGATATCTCACAATGATCAGATCGATTAATTAAAAATGAAATATTATTGATAATTATGTTGAGTTTTCATATTCAAATATGGAAAAAGTATCATGTAGTTTTTTATGATTTCATTTAGATAAGGAAATATTGAGGAAATATAATGGATTATTGAGAAGGATATTGTCACACTATAGAGGTTCCCATAGAGTCAGTGTATTGTCCTCAAGGTTTCAAAAAGATAAATGGTTCATATCATAATGATAGTTCACACATCATAAAGAATATAACCCAATAGGTTTCCTTATTTATAATATCCTATATTATTGGAAGAAAATATAGATATTAAATGGATGGGTATGACTTGTGTTTTTAAGAATTTTTTTGGATTTATCTACCCATAATATTCATAAATAATTGAGGATATCCAAGGATGTAAACATAGATATTTTCTATAGAATTAAAGAAAAGGAAATTCTAAAAATTCAAGAATTATGATAATATCTCTCTCATAAATAAGGCGGTCCATTGTTGTGAAAAAATAGAGAATATTGTTATATATGTTAAAAAAAGAAATAAGAGAGTGTCATAGAAATATATATGAAGAAAAAAAAGAAGAGAATAGTATTTATATTGTGAAAAAAATAGAGGGACATTGGAATATTTTAACCTGTGAGGTATTCCAAAAGGAAAAATGAGAAGAAGGGATTCCATATTTATGTTTAAAAGAAGTAAAGATGGAATTTCCGCTCCCTAAATATTATTCCAAATAATGATGAATTACATGACATCTCTTGAAAATGTGATTTTTTTTCATGGTAATATTCACATTAAGCCTATGAAGAAGCAACAAGAATAGATCAAAGAGAACCATCTACATCTGATGTAACAACAATAGTGGTGATACTGCTTACATTGGATTGCATGCCAAAGGATTTTTTCCTTTTTGTAGTAGTGAGTAAAGAGTAAGTGAATGAAGGGAACCATGTAAGGGGAGTGACCCTAGGCCTAGGAGTTATATATCCTAAACCTAACATCAAATAGTGAGTTTAGTGGATTCTAATGCATTGACACATTGTCGATTTCATGCTCCTTAGATGAGCTTAGTGATTGTGAACCAATTAAAATATTTTTGATTATGTGCATTCTTTATTTATATTTTTTAAGACATAAATTGGTGAAAGTGGGTTATTAAATTGATAATAAAATATAATAAAGGTAGGGATAAGTAAAATAACCACCATATCATCGTTCTAGGGAAATGAGAGTTTAAGGAAAAAGGTCTAATTAGAAAAGTTTCATTATATGATTTTCCATCCCCATTAAGGGTATCTCTAACTAGAACCTATAGAGGATCTAACAACATCAATGAAATAGTTTTCCACCCAGCCATTCCTTTCATTTAACCCCTAATCCATTGCTTGGACCTCTCAAAACACCCAAAATAGATTAAAAAAACATCACATTGGGATGTTTCAACCCTTGAAAATTCAATCTGAATCCCTGATATCAAAACACCCTTACTTAGAATCTCAAAATTCAAATTCCGTTTGAAATTCATAAACATGTAATGATGTGTGTTTTTATAGTCAATCGTACAATGTGCCTCCTTTAATAAAAGGAACAAAATAATCCAAGGAGGAATAGACTATACCTTTTCATCTTGATTACCCACCTGAAATGGTGGGTTAATTTGTATGGTGGGATTGTGATGTGTGGAGGAGATACAGGTGGTAGGATCTCCTCTATTCCACTATTTCTTTTTTTTAATGGAAATAATTATAATTACTTGAATACCCTTATGCACACCACTAAACCCATTTGATATTCTCTCTCATCCATTCATTTTTTTCACCGATAATATTTGATCTAATATATTATTTTCAAATGGTATTGGAATTTCAATATATCAACAGAAATGTAATCATTACATCGATATGAATAATTCTAAACCCATATATGATATATTATTTTTAATTTTAATTTTCTCATATTACATAGTACATTGGTAATACAAATATCCTAGTGGATATTTCTCCTTCAAATCTATGATTGGATATTAACCCTACAAATCTCTAATAATACGTTAATATATATAAATGAATTCATGTTTATATATATATACTTATATTTATATGTAAAAAATATTTTATGTATATGTATGTATTTATATGTAATATTATTTAGATGTATTTATGTACATGTATTAAAATATACTAACAAATTTTTGTAGTTGTATATGCCTGTAAATATATGTATGTACGTATGCATGCATGTAATTATATATGTAAATAATTACATTAATTATATTTTTGTATAATTGAAATAATATATATTTATGTACTTATATTAATATATATTAATATATGTATGTACATATGTACT
This sequence comes from Viscum album, assembly GCA_963277665.1. Classification (NCBI taxonomy): domain Eukaryota; kingdom Viridiplantae; phylum Streptophyta; class Magnoliopsida; order Santalales; family Viscaceae; genus Viscum; species Viscum album. The sequence continues at coordinate 570,169,026 of OY728134.1, read as the reverse complement.
TATACCTAAAGTTATGTATTTAAATATGTATGTATATGGCTATATTAATTTTTAAGTATAGATTTATGTATGTGTTTATATATAAATATATTAATATGTATATATGTATGTGTGTGTGTGTATTCCTTGGTTTTTATATATGTGTGTGATCAATAATTTTTATAGATATATACAAATATAATTATTTATAACAATATTTTAATAAATGTACATACATACATCTAAATATTATTATATGTACATATATACACATAGATATAAACATGAAACTATATGGATGTACATGCATGTATTCATGAAGATATAAAAGTATATATGAATATAATTATCTACAAGTATATATAAATAGATTTATATACACACTTACATACATGTATTACATAAACATATGTATATATTCATAAACATATTTATAATTATACATGCAACATAAATTTTATTGTATAAAATTTAGAATGTATTTCTTTTTGTATACACTTTATGTTGTAATTATGTTGTATGTCTTAATAAAATAACATTTATAAATATATTTTGTACTTGTTAAAAAATTGTATATATCAATAATTTTTAAAAGTTGTATATATTAATGATTATAGATTAACACTTATATTTTTTTATTAACACTTGAATATTTATTACTACACTTATCTGTATGAACCTTTTATATATATGTTGTTATAAAATGAAAGTAATTTTTTGGGTGATAAATAGAAATTTGGTCACATGCACATATAGATAAAGTATTCATGTGTGTGTGTGTGTGTAAATGTGTGTGAATATACATAATGTACTTTTATAAACACATTAGACGTTTAAAAACTATATATATGCATATATATATAAATAGAGTTTACATACTTACACATATGAATTTTTTAATTATATGCCTACATTCATACCTACATATATTAGTTTATATATACATGTGTGTGTATTAACACATATAGTCTTCCATACACATATTCAAATATAAGTGTGTACATGGATACATATATACATATATATTTATATAAGTACATGAATAAATAGTAAAAAGGTTATATACAAATATACATGTATAAAATTATGCACAATTAAATATAATTATATGAAACAATTAGTATAAACATGAATACATACATATATATAAAGAGGTATATACAAAAATACTAATATAACTATTTACATGCATATAAATTTATTAATTCAATTATTTACAATTATACATCTACATATTTGCATACAAAAATAAGTACATGCATGTTTTCATACACACACACACACATATATATATATATAACTATATGAAAATCTCTGATTAGTAATCTCCCATGTGAGATTTATTCTAAAAATATCCATTAGGAAATCTCCCATGGGAGATTCAAACTACAAATGCGCACTGAGGAATCTCCCAAGGGAGATTCTCAGTGCCAATCTGCATTGGGAGATTCATAGTGCCAATTTGTACGAACAAATCTCTCATGGGAGATTCTCAACACCAATCAGCATTGGGAAATCTATAATATGATATTTGTATATTATTATATATATATATTAAATTTGTAAATAATTTCATTAATATATATATGCATACATGCATGGGTGTGGGTACATATTTATATACATGTATGTTTTTATGTATGTGTTTGTATAAACTTATATATATGTATGTATGCATTTATATAAGATTATGCATATACTTGAATATAGTGTATACAAAAAATACACTTTAAAATATACACTTATAAATATTTATATATGTATATACTTATAATGATGAATAATTGTAAACAATAACACACAGTGACTTCCTAACCTGGGTTCCACATACCGATGTTCCGAGCCTATTCATTATGTGACCTTAGGAATGCCTTCCCATATTCTAGAGGCATCCGACTAGTAGTGAGGGTATAATATGTAATACGGGGATACTATACCCTCTTTATCATAAAAAACAATAGTTTAAATCAATATAAAATATAAATAAGATAATACCATAATCAATAAAAAGGACCAACTCTCGTGAATCCAAAAAAGGTAAACAATAACCAAAACCAAAGTAGTAAATATGTCATTTCATACAAGTGTCAAGTGTCTAATGAAAAATCCAAAAATAAAGACTCGCTGACATCTCCCAAGTGGGTCCCGACATCATGTTTGGTTCCCTCATCCATGCTTCATCTCGAATCCCAACTCATCCGTATAACATATGGATCTTTCCCTTATCTTCCCCTATAAATATGAAGTCTATTTGAGTACTAATCAGGATACCTGAGTGTGGTGTGAGAACAACTCATTAGGCCACTACCAACGGCCTCAAAAGCAATATTCAGTCTATAGCAGTGTATGTAGTTGTAAAAAGAATAAAGAACAAATGACAAAAGTAAATAGGTTTCACATTTATTATTCTTTAATCAACCACATAAGAACCTGAGTTTAGAATGATACTTGAACCAATCATACATGCTTCAGATCATGCTGGAGTCTGAACCATGAATCATAGGAATATCACAATTCAATATTTCGTGGGATTTCAATATTAATTTAATTCCAATTACATATTCTTATATCATAGGCCAAGAGTATAAGTCTGGAACACCATGGGTATTTAGAGCATTAGTCCCTAACCCACGCCAGATGGGTATTTGGAGGATTAGTCTCTGACCCACACCCATTTGTTCACATGCATGCATTGGGGGCCTAGAGCATCATTCCAGCACCCCATGGGTATTTAGTGCATCAATCCCTAACCCACACCTCGTTTATCAATCAATAAAAAATATCACATATATCAAATTCATATCAAGGTTCTATATCATTAACCATCTATTCAATCATTCTCATCATAGTGAACCTTTTCAATTATCAATCAAAATCATGGTTCTTTACTTTAAGCACATTGAATAATATGAACAATTAACCATTAATTCATTTATCATCAATTAATAAAATCTCATTAACCCTTTAATTTTAAGACAAACCATCCTTTAAATCCCATTATCAACCATGAAATAAGGATTTAGTTCTGTACCATTAACTCATTATTCCCCATTTTAAAATTCATAAATCATTCTTTCGGATGTATTGGCACACCCCATGGGTTTCCATCAATTCCAGACTCATAATCCTCAATAGGTCCAATGGGATCCATGAAGGGTTTCCAAATTCCAAGGGAATCAATTCATAAATTCAATTTAAAATTCAATTTCCCAATGTGGAAAATTAATGGTACAACGACAACACAATATCATAATCAAGACTATGGGAATTATCAATTAGACCACCTACCTCAAGATCGTTAAAAAATGATCTCCAACCCATAACCCTCAATTTGATGTAGTGTGGTCACTTTTATAATGGTAAAGGAGATCTAGGATCAAAACCTATGATCAAAACCCAATGAAACAAGATCCATTTAAACCTAGATATAAACCATTAAAAATACGTCAATAATCCATATACAAATGGAGAGAAATATGGGGGAGAGAGTAACATTAAATAGGAATAGATCACATAGTGGAAGAGTGGTCGATTTCTTCCACCGGATCTTTGATTTTCACCAGAAGAGGTTTGAGGAACCTTGGAATCCTCTCGAGAGCCTCTAAAAGCAAGGTAAGTCATTTTAGGTTTATTGAGGATGATTAGGGATGTAAAGACCCAGAATTTTCATTTAATTTTTTTTAAAATATATGGGATTTTTACGAGTCCGCAAAAATTGACGGCGCGTGATTCCGAGGCCCGGTGTGCCCGGAATGAATTTCTGAACTTTTTTTGGGGTACGTTCAATAAACCTACGAGCAGGTTTTTGTAACTTTTGAACCGGTGCTCAGAATTTAAATCCAAGGGCACCATTGAACTCATAGTGCTGGTATTTTCTTAAGGAGACCTTCACCTCAACCGTAGTAGGTCGAGGGTGGAAGTTAGCTTTTCACATATTCATGAAAGAATAAAATAAAAATAAAATTGTGTAGTTTTTGTTTTTATTTTTATTTTAAACTCCTTGTAGATGTTTCATGGGTGGGGACCACCTGAACTAAACCTCCCATGAGAGGTTATGGTGGTGGGGACCACCTGAACTAACCTTCCATGAGAGGTTATTGTGGTGGGGACAACCCAAGGCTAAAACCCCTTGAACTCCCTCTTAAGTGTGGGGAATCCTCTTAAACTTACCCCACTTTAATGGTGTCACCCCCTTTAATTTATTATGCCAACCACTATGTAATTAATTAATCCAATTTAAAATTGTGCCAACAATTAAAATTGGGGAAACACAACAGTTTTCTATTTTGATTTTCGGGGAAAGTATTGGAAAATGGGAGAGCTCTTGGAGGATTGCTTTCTCCAATGAAGAACTTCTTCCATGAAGAACGCTCCTCCAATGAAGAACGTTGATGCACAAATTTGAATTCTTCCTCAAGACATCCTCCAACATGGGACGTCTTCAATCGACGATTGTCTTTCCCTCCTCATTAACAACAACAAACGAATGAGGTAGGGTGGTTGTTTGAAATTCTTCCCTTTTCATTATTGATGACTCTTAGTAATTCAAGAGAGATTATAGATGCTTTCTACCACTCTAATGTGAAGAGTGCAGGCCAAAAAAACATGGAACATCCTCTCCACAATTCTTGTGATGATTTGTGGTGTTCTTAGCTATAGAGGTGGTTAGCGACCGACCACGAAGAGGCACATGAACGACGGCCGACACCACCGCTGGCCACGACTAAGGTGATGATGCAACGGCGCCGCTCTGCGGTCACCGCCGCCCCACGGCCTCATCGCGCCACCCCGCGGTTGTCTGCGCCGCCCCACAACTGTCTGTACCGCCCCGCGGCCAACAGGCCCCCGCAGCTGAGCTGCCCTCACGCCGCTCGCGGCCATGCTTCCCCACGGCCTCGTACCTCCGGTGGTCGAGCCACCCCATAGCCTTGTGTCGCCTGTGGCCGATCCACCCCGCTCCCTCACGTCGCCCATGGCCGAACCACCCCGCTCCCTCACTCCGCCCATGGCCGAGCCTCCCCGCACCCTCGTGCCGCCTGTGGTCGAGCCGCCCAGCGCCCTCGCGACCGAGTCGCCCTATAGCCTCGCGCCGCCTGCGGCCGAGCCTCCCTATGCCCTCACGACACACCCGCAGCCGAGCCGCCCTCGCAGCACCCTCCATAGCCAAGCTTCCCCGAGTCCTCACGACACCCCCACGGCTGAGCCACCTCGTGGCCTCATGCGATCCACGGTCGAACCGCTCTGCAGCCCCTCACGGCCTTCACGGCCTGTCGGGCCGCCCAGCACGAGTAGGGACGGACCCAGCGGGCCGGGCCGGACCCAACAGGTCGGGTCGACCCAGAATGGGTCGGACCGGGTCGACCCAGATGGGGTCGGCCCAAGCCGGGTCGGTCCGACCAGGTCGGACCGGACCCGGACCCACTTCAACCCATTTACGCTCTTTTGGCCATAACTCTAATATCGGGTGACCGTTTAATGAACCGTCATCAATTCTAGAAACCTTGGAGTGATATGGTCCCTTTGTGTATACCCCAGTGGATATTTGGATTAAGATGTGGTATGGTCGAGTTGGATTGAGCACAAATCCAACCAGGCCCCCAGGACTAAAAGGCTAATAACTCACAGACCGAGAGTCTGATTTATGCATTGTCTATTGCGTTGAGACCCCTATGACATGGAGGTCCTTTGAGATACATCTTTATGAGACTTAGTGGTAGTTGAAGTATCGACCAGTGGCTTGAGGAGAGGACTCTCCTGGAGATGAGCTAGCTTAGTGTAGGGAACCCAGTAGCTGACAGTGACGTGAAGAATGAAGAGCGATCCTGTGTGGGTTAGCACCAAGCGCTCCTGTGTGGGTCAACACCTAGGGATCCTGTGTGGGTCACCACCTAGAGATCCTCTGTGGGTCAGCACTGAGTGATCCTGTGTGGGTCGGTACCGAGAAATCCTGTGTGGGTCAACACCGAGCGATCCTGTGTGGGTCTGCCTCTTAACAGAGTAAGATGATTCAGTAGTTAAATCTATTCATCTCTACTTCTATACCTAAGTTATACCTAGCTTGAGTTAAGTTTATACCTGTGTGGTAATTTACTTCATGGTAATACCTTGGTGGTATTCTTCTGTGTGGCGTACCTCTATGGTACTTGCCTTCATGGTATTTCTTCCTTTGTGGAACAGTTGAGCTTGGGGATTTAGAGTTGGACTCTATGTTTTCCTAATGATTGAGAGGGGTTTACTTGATAAATTAGGTATATGTAAGGGAATATACCTAAGTAGTGTTATCAGTTGTTTCCTTCCTTCGTGGTTTATACTTTGTGGATTTTGTGAGACCTTGGGGGTCTCGGGGTCCCTACTGAGTATCATTATACTCACCTCTACATGGTTTATGCCCGCACTTCATTGTATTTTGTGCAGATGACGGACAACGCTGACTGAGTACCAGGGTACCAGGATTGGAGGTAGCTCAGAGGTGGACGTTAGATGAGGCGAACCGCATAGACGGCCATTCGTGAGTTGTACCTACCCTTCAAGTAGGATCTGTGGTGGACGATCAAGGAGCTGCTTTTCACCTATCAGTTGTCTTGTACTTTCTATTTGGGCTTGCATTCCGGCCCCTTTTACTTACTGCACTTACTCTGATTACTATTTAGTTTACTTGAGTTCGTATCTTGTTGTGTACTTGGTTGCGTGTGCTTACAGGTTATAAAGGAAATATTTTTCCAGTTATAGGGAATACGCCTTTGGTGCTAGTCGCCAGCCCCTGTCCTATGAAAGGCGGGCTTGGGGTAGTCACAGCATGGGCCTCGGGGGATGGGTCGTGACAAATTGGTATCAAAGGAGTCGGTTCTACCATAGAACATATGACTTTGATCTTTTAAATGGAAATAGTGTTAAGTGTAGTGAGTGTGGTTATATGTTTAGGGAATCCAGTGTTGGTGTGGCGGCTGACGTATCCATACACCAAGACCCTGACTTCTGATTTCCAACTCAGTGCACAAAAACACTGATTGAGTGTGTGTTTTGAAGAGTTTTCTTTGTGATCTCTTTGATTCATCTCACCACGTATAACTTTTTGACCATGGCGAAACTGTTTCTTTTCAGGATGCCTCCACATAGACAGTCATCTAGGGTTCCGAGGGTAATACGCACTGATAGACCACCGAGCGATGAGGCCTCGGTGTAGGGCCCTCTTCCAGTAGAGGCACCATCGAAGGAACCAGTGGTACCATTACCCGCTGGGCCACCGATGCCACCATCTCCAGAAGTAGAGAGTGAACATCGTTTGAGCGTGTTGAACAAATTCCAGTGCCAGAGGCCACCCAGGTTTAGGGGAGAGATGGACCCACAGGCAGCTAATGATTGGTTGGAGGTTTTAGTGAGTGTCTTATGAATAGTAGGGACACCAGCTGATCTCATAGTGATCCTTGACTCCAGTCTTATTTTGGTAGTAGCAGGCAGATGGTGGATCTTGATGCTCTAGGATCCCGATGAGATGACACTTCTCTGAGCAAACTTCAAGAGCTTGTTTCGAGCAGAGTTTGTCCTAGTGACTCTTCGCGCAGTGCGTATTCAGGAGCTACTTCATCTTCAGTAGGGCAGCATGACTGTGGCTCAATACTCAGCGAGGTTCACTGACCTCTCACTCTACTCCACAAATATGGTGCGGGACCCATTCTTTAGGGCTTGGACCTTCGATCAGGGACTTGGGTGGAAGATCAGTGCTTCGATGATCTCACTCATCATCCCGACGCAGGAAAGGGTGTTAGAGAGAGCCCTCCTAGTGGAGAGTTTCCTTACTTAGCAGTCACCAGCAGCGAGATCCACTACCAGTCATCATGTAGCGGAGTCTTCTGCAGCTGGCAGCAGACAGATGACACAGAGGTCCAAAAGGACCAGACCTTCAGGTGGACGACCACAAGATTCAGCATCAGTTTTGCGGGGAACACGAGGCAGAGCCAGTCATACCAGGAACGGGCAATGTTACGCATGCGGCAGGCAGGGTCACATGGCTCGTGACTATCTGACCCGCCGTATGGATGATCAACAGACGATCGAAGGACCGCCCAGGCAGAGATATAGGTTCGGCCGAGGAGGTCCGTAGGGAGAAGGCGGACATGGTAGAGGAGCTGGTCATGCAGCTAGCGGTGGGCGACGATTCGATATGTTATCGCCACCACCACCAGGTGGTCCACCCCGACCACAGGGAGCAGAAGGATAGGGGAGAGCTCAGCTCCAGGCAGTTGAGGCCTACGACCATGGTGCTCCGGAGATGATACGAGGTATGATCTGTGTCTACTCTACCTTAGCTGCAGTACTTATAAACACAGGTTCCATTCATTACTTTATTGCCACTACCCTCGTTCGGAGCTTGGATATTTATATGGATTTGTTGGCTCGATCCTTATGGATAGAGACTCCTATGAGAGCGAATTCAACGATTACGCACTCGTGCCGAAAGTGTGAGCTTACTCTAGAAGGTGAGATTTTCGGCTGGGATCTCCAAGTAGTAGTGTCTAGGCCTTACAATGTCATCTTGGGTATGAAGTGGTTATCTACAGTCCATGATCAGATTGAATGTATTAGGTGCAAAGTGCGGTGTGTCCGCACGGATGGGACTAGGTTTACCTTCACCGGTGAGAAGGCAGCCTTTGTAGCACAGGATGGACTTACCTGGAAGAGGGTGCAGCCGATCACTCATCAGTTTCCTAGCCTTACCCTTAGAGCGGTTGATGTGGAGAGTCCGAGTTATCCTATAGTGGTGGAACAGTACGTGGATGTCTTCCCTGATAATGCTTCATGTCTACCTCCTCATAGAGAGGTGTACTTTTACATTGACTTGTACCCCAGGATGGCACCAATATCTACACCAGTGTAATGGATGGATCTTGCAGAGCTTCGTGAGCTGTGGGTACAGCTAGAGGACTTGCAGGGGAAGGGATTTATTTGGCCCAGTGGTTCACCTTGGGCAGCCCCGATTTTGTTCATCAAGAATTTAGATGGGAGCTTGAGAATTTGTGTTGACTATCGGTGCCTGAACTAGGTGATTGTGAAGAACAAGTACCCACTCCCAAGGATTGACGATCTCTTTGATTAGCTAAAGGGGGCATGGTGGTTCTCTAAGATAAACCTAAGATCTGGCTATCACCAGCTCAGAGTACGGGACGAGGATGTGAAGAAGACAAATTTCAGATGTTGGAACAGCCATTACGAGTTCTTGGTAATGTCGTTCGGCATAACCAATGCTCTAGCAATGTTCATGGGACTCATGAACAGGATCTTTCAACCATACCTTGATTACTTTGTAGTAGTCTTCATTGACGACATTCTGATATACTCGGCTACTGAGTAGGAGCATGCCTATCATTTGCAAATAGTTCTAGACACACTCCGAGATCACCAGCTTTATGGTAATATCTCTAAGTATCAGTTCTAGATATGATAGGTTCACTTTCTAGGACATGTAAAATCATAGGATGGAGTTACAGTGGATCTAGCAAAGATTGAGGTGGTACTTGATTGGGATCCACCTAGGAGTGTGACGGAGGTACGGAGTTTCTTGGGTTTGCCTGGATACTACCAGAGATTTGTACCATATTTCTTCAGAGTTGTAGCACCACTATCATCCTTGATGAAGAAGAGGCAACCCTTCGTGTGGTCAGAGAGATGCTAGTAGAGTTTTCAGGAGCTGAGGCAGAGGCTGACTAGTGCCCCCATCTTGAGGCTTCCAGAGGAGTTCATAGGGTACGTAGTCTACTGAGATGCATCAGGGATTGGGCTCAGTTGTGTCCTGATGCAGGAGAGAGTAGTGATCGCATATGGTTCTTGAAAGCTGAGACAGCACAAGCAGAACTATGCTACCCATGACCTGGAGTTAGCAGCAGTGGTCTTCGCCTTGAAGATGTGGCAACACTATCTGATTGGCGAACATTTTATAGTGTACTCTAATCACAAGAGTCTCAGATATATATTCTCTCAGAAGGACCTGAACCTGAGACAATGAAGTTGGCTTGAGTTCCTCCAGGACTATGACTTCAAGATATTCTATACTCCGGGGAAGGGGAACATTATAGTAGATTCACTCAGCAGGAGGTCTGGTATACAGCTTCTAGGTGAGGCGACGGAGTAGTCGACCGTTTTGAAGATTCCTTTGTGGATAGAGATAGAGAAGCTTTTCTTCAGTCTCTTACAGTCACTCCCCCACTTCTTTAGTGAGTCATGGAGGCACAACATGGGGACGCATACTGCAAGACACAACGTGCTGAGATATCCACAGGACAGGCACCTGATGGATTTTCTGAAGGTGGGGATCACGTTATCCTCTTTAGAGGACATAACATGGTACCAGTGTCACTTCAGGAGGAAGTGTTGAGGGAGTTCCACACATCCCCTCTAGCGGTACATCCAGGAGTGGTGAAGATGTACCAAGATCTCTGATGACAGCACTGGTGGCCAGGAATGAACATAGCAGTTGTAGAGTTTGTCTCTGGGTGCCTCACTTGTCAGCAGGTGAAGGTAGAGCATTAGGTACCAGCAGGCTTAGTTCATCCATTAGAGGTCCTAGAGTGTAATTGGGATGATATTCATGGACTTCATGACAGGGCTTCCACGTACATCTAGAGGTAATGAATCTATCTGGGTGATCGTCAACCGACTCACCAAGTCGGCCCACTTTCTACCGATCAGAGAGCAGGGTTCAGTAGAGAGCGTGAGACGCCTCTATGTGCAGAAGATTTTACGGCTACATGGAGTACCCATGACGATTATCTCTGGTCGTGATGCACGTTTTACTTCTCGGCTATGGAAGGGGTTGTAGGAGACTTTCGGGATGCAACTTCATTTGAGCATCGTTTTCCATCCACAGACAGATGGTCAGACTGAGAAGACCATTCAGACCCTCGAGGACATGCTGTGTGCTTATGTCCTTGACTTCAGTAGAAGATGGGAGGATCACTTTCCTTTGGTGGAGTTTTCATACAACAACAGCTATCACTCCACCATTGGGATGGCACCTTTTGAGGCATTGTACGGGCAACCTTGGAGATCACCTTTGTGCTGGACTAACCCAGGAAAGTCAAAACTAGTGGGACCAGAGATGGTATGGGATACCACAAAGAAAGTGCAGATCATCTAGGAGCAGATGAAGACTGCACATAGCAGGCATAAGTCTTATATCGAAAGGATACGGAGACCTCTGGAGTTCGAGGATGGTGACCACATCTTTCTATGGGTCTCACCCCGACGAGGTTTATCAAGATTTGAATGAGGTGGAAAGTTATCTCTGAGGTTCATCAGACCTTTTCAGGTCCTTAGCAGAGTTGGCGAGGTGGATTACTGCTTAGCTCTTTCACCTTAGTTGCACCGGGTGCACGATGTCTTCCACTTATCCCAGCTGAGGAGATACGTGCACGACCCTTCTCACATCATCGACCACAGAGAGCTTGACGTCAATGATGGGGTGACTTTTACGGAGTTTATAGTATAGATTGAGGATTGACAGAAGTGGATCCTTCATGGGCAGTCGATACCTCTAGTGCGCATTTGCTGGCAGTACGGGAACCTCCAAGAGAGTACATGGGAGCGGGAGGCTCAGATTCATGCTCAGTACCCCCACTTGTTTTCCTAGTTTTGAGTTATAGGTTATGGGGAAGTAAATCCCTGAGGTGGGGAGAATATAAAGACCTATAATTTCCATGTAATTTTTTTTTAAATATATGGGATTTTTACGAGTCCATGAAAATTGATGGCGCGTGATTACGAGGCCCGGTGTGCCCAGAATGAATTTCTGAACTTTTTTCCGGGTACGTTCAGTAAACGTGTGAGAAAGGTTTTTGTAACTTTTGAACCAGAGCTCAGAATTAAAATATGAGGGCACTGTTGAACTCGCAACACCAATATTTGCTTAAGGAGACCTTCACCTCAACCGTAGTAGTTAAATGGTGGAATTTAGCTTTTCACAAATTCATGAAAGAATAAAATAAAAATAAAATTGTGTAGCTTTTATTTTTATTTTTATTTTAAACTCATTGTGGATGTTTCATAGGTGGGAACCACCTAAACTAAACCTCCCATGAAAGTTTATGGTGGTGGGGACCACTAGAACTAACCTCCCATGAGAGGTTATTCTTGTGGGGATCACCCGAGGCTAAAACCCCTTGAAATCCCTCTTAAGTGTGGGGAAGCCTCTTAAACTTCCCCCACTTTAATGGTGCCACCCCCTTTAATTTATTATGCCAACCACTATGTAATTAATTAATCCAATTTGAAATTGTGCCGACAATTAAAATTGGGGAAACACAACAGTTGGCTATTTTGATTTTTGGGGAAAGTATTGGAAAAGGGGAGAGCTCTTGGAGGATTTCTTTCTCCAACGAAAAACTTCTTCCATGAAGAATGCCCCTCCAAAAAAGAACAATGACGCATGACTTTGACTTCTTCCTTGGGACATCCTCCAATGTGGGATGTCTTTAATCGAATATTGTCTTTCCCTCCTCATCAACGGAAACAAATGAACGAGGTAGGGTGGTTGTTTGAAATTCTTCCCTTTTTCATTCTTGATGACTCTTAGTAATTCAAAAGAGATTATAGCTGCTTTCTACTGCTCTAATGCGGAGTGTGCAGGAAAAATAAACAAGACCCATCCTCTCCAAAATTCTTGTGATGATTTATGGTGTACTTCGCGATGGAGGTGGTCGGCGACCAACCACGAAGGGGCATGAGAACGTCACTCGGCACCACTATCGGCCGCGACGAAGGCGACGATGCAACGACGCCACTCCGCAGCCACTGTCACCCCACGTCCTTGCCACGCCGCCCCAAGGTTGCCCACACCGCCCTGCGGCTGTCCACGTTGCCCTGCGGACAACGCACCACCATGGTCGAGCCTCCCCTCGTGCCGCTCGAGGCCGAGCCACCTCGCGGCCTTATGTCGCCCGCGACCGAGCCGCCCTGCACCCTCAGGGCTGAGTCGCCCCGCGGCCTCACGCCGCCCGCGACCAAGCCGCCCCGCGCCCTCATAGCACCCCCGTGGATGAGCCACCCTCGCAGCACCCTATGCGGCTAATCTTCCCTGTGCCTTCACGGCCGAGCCACCCCACGCCCTCGCGGCACCCCCGCGGCCGAACCGCCCCGCGGCCTCACGCCATCCGCGGTTGAACTACTCCGCGACCCCTCGCAGCCCTCGCGGCCTGCCGGACCACCCAACACAGGCTGGGATGGACCCAGAGGGTTAGTCCAGGTTGACCCAGACTGGGTCGGCCCAAGCCGGGTCAGCCTAGGTTAGTCCCATCAGGTCAGACCAGACCCAGACCCACTTCAACCCATTTACGCTTTTTTGGCCATATGTCTGACATCGAGCGACCGTTTAATGAACCATCAGAAATGTTAGAATCCTTAAAGCGAGATGGTTCCTTTGTGTATACCCCACTGGATATTTGGATTAAGATGGGGTATAGTCAGGTTGGATCGAGCATGAATCCAACCGGGCCCCAGGGACTAAAAGACTAATAACTCACAGACCAGGTGTCTGATTGACGTATCGTTTGTTGCATTAAGACCCCTATGACGTGGTGGTCCTTTGAGACACTTTTTGTGAGACTTTGTGATAGTTGGATTATCGACCAGTGGATTGAGGAGCAGACTCTCCCAGAGACGAGCAAGCTTAGTGTGGGGAACCCAGTAGCTGGCTGTGACGTGAATAATGAAGAGCGATCATGTGTGGGTTAGCATCGAGCGATCCTGTGTGGGTCACCACCTAGAAATCCTGTGTGGGTAAGCACCTAGAGATCCTGTGTGGGTCAGTACCAAGTGATCCTGTGTGGGTCAGCACTGAGCGATCTTGTGTGAGTCAGCACCGAGCAATCCTGTGTGGGTCTGCCTCTTAACAGAGTAAGATGATTTAGTAGTTACATCTAATCATTTATACTTATGTACCTAAGTTATACCAAGTGTGAGCTAAGTTTGTATCTATGTGGTAATTTACTTCATGGTAATACCTTGGTGGTATTCTTCTGTGTGGCGTGCCTGTGTGGTACTTTCCTTCGTGGTATTTCTTCCTTTGTGGAACAGTTGATCTTGGGGCTTTGGAGTTGGACTCTGTGTTTTCCTCATGATTGAGAGGGGTTTACTTGATAACTTAGGTATATGTATGGGCATATACCTAAGTAGGGTTATCAGTTGTTTCCTTCCTTCGCGGTTTATCCTTTGTGGATTTTGTGAGACATTGAGGGTCTCAGGGTCCCTACTGAGTATCGTTATACTCACCCATGCACGGGTTATGCCCGCACTTCGTTGTGTTTGGTGCAGATGACAGATAGAACTGACCGAGGATGAGGGTACCAAGATTGGAGGTAGCTCAGAGGTGGACGTTAAACGAGGATAACTGCAGATATGTCCATTCATGAGTTGTACCTACCCTTTAGGTAGGATCCGTGGTGGACGATCCAGGAGCTTATTTTAACCTATCAGTTATCTTGTACTTTCCAGTTTTCCTTGTACTTTCCAGTTGGGCTTGTATTATGTCCCCTTTTACTTACTGCACTTACTATGATTACTATTCAGTTTACTTGAGTTCATATCTTATTGTGTTCTTGGTTGCATGTACTTACAGGTTATAAATGTAATGCCTTCCCAATTATAGGGAATACGCCTTCGGTGCTAGTCGCCAGTCACTGGCCTATGGAAGGCGGGCTTGGGGTAGTCACAACATGGGCCCTAGAGGAAGAGTCGTGATAAGGGATAATAACTGGGGGTTTGAGAATTTTTAAATAAAATTTAGGGGGTTTGAAATCCCACACACACAATTTCCTATGTGGGTACACGATTTACCGAACCATGCACCATAATTGTTCACCCCTACTTATGGGGTGCATGGTTACTCGTAAGTAGATTCATGGTTTGAAAAACCATGTTCCAAATGTGAAAACACCCTATATCTAAGGGTTCATAGTTTGGGGAGGCAATTTGATGCATGTATATGGCTATATTAATTTTTGTGTATAGATGTATGTATGTGTGTTTGTATATATTTTTGTGCATATATATATATATTCATTGGTTTTTATATATGAGCTTGATCAATAATTTTTATAGGTATATACAAATATAAGTATTTATAAGGATATTTTAATACATGTACATACATACACATAGATTTAAACATGTATGCATATAAATATATGTGTTTGTAAGATCCTGAACTTTATAGAGATGTATCATACTCACTTTAAGGTATTATTTTACCCTTTTTTTGATCATAAATTGGTTGGGTTTTTATTTAGGCTCGGTTTGGGTGAATTTGGAGAAAATTGGAAGGCCATGGGACCATGTATAGTTGGTCCATGATTAGGTAAAACCATATTGTTTTCCCCAAGAAACTGTGCACTCGTTTTTAGAGCCATTGGAGGTGGTGTACGGTTGGAGAAAACCATGGACATACATATATAAATCTACTTTAATATAAGCACGTCCATATGTAAATACATATAAAGAGGTATATAAAAAAATATTAATGTAATTATTTACACGCATACAAATTTATTAATATAATTATTTAAAATTATACATCAACATAGTTACATACAAGAATAAGTACATGCATGAATTCATACATATATATATAACTATATGAAAATCTCTAATAGGTAATCTCCCATGGGAGATTCATACTACAAATCACCCTTAGGAAATATCCCATGGGAGATTTATACTACAAATTCGTATTGGTAAATCTCTTATGGGAGATTCTTAGTGCCAATCAACACTGGGAAATATCCACTCATAGATTCATAGTTCCAATCTGCATTGAGAAAACTCTCATGGGAGATTCTCAGCACCAATCAGCATTGGGAAATCTTATCATGAACCAGCACAGTTACCCTAGTAACCCGATAACTGATCCAAACTTGACATATCCCAAAGGTAATTCCCAATCCCCAAGAGTTGGAAACTAGCACCTTGCATCATACAATATGCAACTGGGAATGAATTTTCCCCAAAACATAGAGGGAGAAAAAGAAACAAGGCCACATGCATAACAAAAGAATATCCACTGTGAGTAATGTACCAGAATAAGACAAGGCATAAAATCCCAAATTACTACAACCCAAGTACCAAAATTGGAAAACAACCCAAGTTCCTAAGGACACAACTCACCAAGTTCAAATTTCAATAGCTGGATCCACCTCCAAGAGGTATTTTTTCCTTACTCAAACCTGGAAGGAGAAAGTCTACAAACACCTAAACGCAAAAGTAGGGTGTGAGATAAAAAGCCTAGTATGGTCTCACCAAGGATTCCATAACATATGAAAATAATTGATTAACCAAAGTAATGATTTCAATTTAAAAAAAATAGGTTTTTAATTTCAAAACATATCTAATCAAATCATGTTATATAATTCAAATGATGGAAAAAACTTTAAGAAAAGGATTTACAGGTGAAGGAATATTTCTAAAACAATGTATTAAATAAAAAAATTATAAAATACTTTACATAAATTCATATGTCATGTAAATCAGTTAAAAAAACATTAGAATACATTTATATCACAAATATAAAACAAGAAAGCAACATGGTCACCTTCCAAATAGGTATGATAGTATTTTCGTCTATAGGACTCTGCACTATCTAAGTGATATTGGTGATATGTGTATACACATGTCCCCCTAACACTAGCCAAATTCGACCCGCTTCATGTATATTTTAGAACGTTGTAATAGCATAGAGTGTGTCCAAATAACTCACCAACTACCTAAGGCTTTCATGTGACCTTATAAAATAAATGATGGAAAATTTATTTAAAGACTACTTAAAATAACATTAAATCCCATTCCTCCCATTTCAAATTCCAATTTTCCATTTAAAAACCTAAACATATTTTTACTCAAAAGCATGCCTCTTTAACAAGATAGAACTATTGAGTTTATATCAAAACATTTTAATCCATTTTCACTAGTTTGAAATCCATTAAAATTAAATTAAATCAATTCCACAATTCATTTCCACAATTAAATTCAATAAATTAATTGAAATAGTTTCTATCAAAACTTGAATTTAAATTAAATAATTTAAATCAACAAATTTCCATAAACACTCCCCAATTAAATGGAATTAAGGTTTTGCCAATTTTCCATGCCAAAACCATTTCAAATCTACCAATTAATTGGAATTGGGTTTCATAAAATCAATTCAAAGAAAGTTTGAGAAATTGAATTTAAATCAAAGATTGAAATAAATTAAGTAATTCAATGATAAACAATTTGGATAAACAAAATAGAATCATCTACCTTTTTCCCAAAACACAACACTTGCAATGGCACCCGTCAATAAGAAAAAAGGTGTAGAAGTCCTCAAAACACGACATAGAAGATATATCCAATAATAAAAATCATAGATCCTTCACTATCAAGATGATATGTTGAAATCCCAAATGAGAAGAAAAAAGATATAGATGAATAACGGGGGAGAAATCTTACTTAGGAATCACACTGCAAGTGAAATGATGATCGAACATTGAATGAGAGGATCCGGAAGGGTTGGAAGGCTTCAAGAACACCTAGGGAAGTCCTAGGGTCAAGTCAGATGAAACTAGAGTGGAGGATAAAATAATAAACCATCCATACTACCTATATAAATACTACAGTCAGAGTATTAAACGATGTGTAATTCCAATACACGCCGTGAAATAGTTAATTTCTATAACTGCTGAAAAATGAATCTCCTCAAATTAAAAAATGATCTTTAAAAAACTCATGATGTGTAAAGGCATATCATGACATGTACCCATCATAGCGTGAAGCCTTTCACAACTTTTATGTAGAACCATTTCATGTCATGTAACCCCATTACACGGCATGTAACCCTTCAACGGCCTGTAGAAAAGGCCGGTTAAAGCTGAGAGTCCAACAAATATCTAACTTCACCATTACAGGTATCCTCCTAATTCATTTTCAACCCTAACCAGTCAAAAAAAAGGAAAATACGTGACAATTTTAAAGTCATACATTTCAAATTCATAATGGGAAGTTACAACCTCCCCACTATAAAAAAATTGTCCCCATAAAGCCTAAGAAGAAGCATACATGCCAAAAAGATGTGTCCACTACTCTCAAAGAAATGAACTGCATTCCCAAATATCATGATTATCAGAACCATGATTCTATATCAAACAAACAAAAGGTATCATCCTCCCAAGAAATACCTTGGTCTCAAAGTCAGCTATCCTGACTGGCCACTCAGTCAAAGATAAATCAGGTTCAATCTCCAGATCACTCCAACTCAAAACATGATATGGATCAGATAAACACTTTCTCAGCTAAAATACATGGAATAAATTATGTACCAACATCATCTATGGTGGAACTACTAACCGGTATGCAACTTTCCCCACCTTCTCAAAAACCTTGAAAGGTACCACAAAATGGGGAGCAAGCATCCCTTACCTCTCAAGTCTTCGATGACCCAACCGGGGTGAAAACTTCAAGAACACCTAGTCACCAACTGGGAAATCCAATGTTCTATGAAAATTATTAGCCTAAGACTTATAACATCTCTATATTTTCAATGTTCTTTGATGAATCAACAGAATCTTAGTTGTCGTTTCTTGGACCAAACTCGGTCCAACTAAGGAACTTTCACTAATCTCCAACCAAAACAACAAATATTTATAAGGATAGATATAAAAGGCCTAAAAATTATCCATTTTGATTGCGTACAAGTAAATTTTGTAATAAGAAAACTCAACCAAACCCAAATGATCATCCCAATCCCCACCGATGTCAAGAACACACATGCAGATCATGTCCTGTAGAATATGTATAGCTCTCTCTATCTAGACATCCAACTGAAGATGGTAGATTATTCTCAAATGGACCTGATATCCCAGTGCCTCTTGAAGGCCTCTCCAAAAGTGAGAAGTTAACCAAGGATCCCTATCAGAGACTATGGCAGATGAAACTCTGTGCAAACGAACAATCTTCTTCATGTATAGATTTCCCAACTTCTCATCTTTGGTTGTATCATGAATGGGTATGAATTGAGCTGACTTGTTCAATCTGTTGATCACAATCCATATTTCATTATTCTTTCTATGGGTATGAGTCAACCCAACCACAAATCCCATAGATATTTCATACCACTTCCATGTAGGGACTGTAAGTGGTTGAAACAAACCTGAAGGTTTCTGGTTCTTGGTTTTCACCTACTGGCATGTATAATAATGAGAGAAAAACTCAACAATGCCCCATCTCATACTTGGACACCAGAAATACCACCTCATATCATAGAACATCTTAGTGGTCCTTGGGTTCATATCCCACTCTGAATTATGACAATCCCTCGTCATATCCTTTATTTCCACTAACGGCACAATGAAGTGATTCTCATAACATAGAACACCCTCTTTGGAGAATGAACACTGGGAAACTATATGCCCACTAAAAAGAGACTATCTAATGCTACAGAATTCATCATCAAGATCTTGATCCTAAAGAATAAACTTGATAAGAGAAGATGTTAACTAGATGTTGTATAAAGAAACTTCATCCCCTTTATCCTGAAATCCAATATGAAATTGTGAAAAAAGAGCCATCAAATTCCACTCTTATGAAGATTCTTTCACTGACTGGGTTGGAAATTTCATGGTCAACACATCTACAACAACATTCAATTTCCAAAAGGTATAGGCGATATCAAAGTCGGAATATTGCAGGTACTCCACCAAATAACTCTGGAAAAGATTCAAATATTTTTTAGAGAATTTATAACTCAATATATTGTTGTCTAAAAACATAGTAAACATTTCTCCATAAAAGTAATGCCACCAACTATTAAGTGTGTGCATTATAGCTGTAAGTTCAAGGTCATGGGTAGGATAATTCTTCTAATGTGGCCTAAGATAATAAGATCCATAAGTATCTACATGATCACCCTACATAAGAATGCAACCCAAGCCTGAACTCGATGCATCTTAGAAGACCACATATACCTACCCGGCCTCTATAAGATTAAACATCGGTGTATTAGTAAAAAGATATTTCATATCAATAAAATAACTCTAAAATTTATCATTCCAAGAAAACTTCACCCCTTACGAG
The DNA here is from genome assembly GCA_963277665.1 of Viscum album. Taxonomy (NCBI): domain Eukaryota; kingdom Viridiplantae; phylum Streptophyta; class Magnoliopsida; order Santalales; family Viscaceae; genus Viscum; species Viscum album. The sequence continues at coordinate 570,148,959 of OY728134.1, read as the reverse complement.
TTAGAGTATTCATCAGAGAAGGGAAATTTGAGAAGTTCTTCACGAACCGGCGATAATATCTAGTTAAGCCCAAGAAGCTCAAAATCTAGAAGATATTACATGGTTTCTCTTAAGTCATAACAGTCTTCACCTTTTTAGGATAAACTAATATACCCTATTAAAACACCACATTTCCAAAGAATTTCGCTTCCCGAATGCATAAATCACACTTTGGAAGCTTGGAATAAAGTCTATGATTTCTGAGTAGACTCAAAACTATTCTGAGATGATGCATATGACCCTCCTCAGACTTGGAGTAAACAAGGATGTCACCAAAAAGACTACCAAAAAGGTATCCAGATACTCATGGAAAATCATGTTCATAAAATCCATGAAAACTATAGGAGAATATGTCAGAACAAAGGGCATAACAAGGTAATCATAATGACCATACCTAATCTAAAAAGTTATTTTCTAAATGTAAGATTATTTTATCCTCAACTGATAGTAACTGGATCGAAGGCTGATCTTTGAAAACCACTTCACGTCTTTCAACTGATCAAACAGATCATCAATCCATGGTAACAAATACTTGTTCTTTACCATAACTCAATTTTTTATTTTAGTAATAAACACATAATATAAGATAACCATCAACCTTATTAGCAAAGAGAACTGGTGTCGCCCAAGGTGATACACTCTGGAATATAAATCCCTTCTCAAGAAGATCATCCAATTGGTACTTGAACACTTTTAGTTTAGCTAGTTCCATGCAGTAAAAGGGAATAGAAATTGGTTGAATACTAGGCACTAAGTCAATGGAAAACTCAACTTCCCTTACCGGTGGAAGACCAAAGAAATTAGAAAGGAAACAAATTTAAAAACTCGACGAAATATAGAGGGAGATCGCCACTCAAAGATTCCAGCTCTAGATCAAAAGCAAACACTAATATTACTTTTCTAAAATTTGGATAAGAAGGTCCATCTCTGCTCGACCTCTGGTCCCATTATCCTTGAAATACAAGAGATATGCCACTTAGTGTAGTAAAGTAGATCCACTAAAGATAAAAAGCAATTTGGGATTTATTTATAATGACCCAATCCATTCCTAAAATGATGTCAATAGGTTTCATGTTGAGAAACAGAAAACTTCAAGAAATCTCGACATCTGATAGAGAGAGGACACAAGTAGGACCACGGAGACCCTGCTCTCTCTTCGTTCCAAGGGGAATAGTAATATTCATTAAAAAAGATAAAATCTTCATAGTAAGACTAAGAAAATTAAAAATACGGGTTGAGATAAATGAATGAGAAGCACAAATATCAAATAGAGTAGTTACTATTAACGATGTTATAGTAATGGTACCTCTCACAATTGTTGGACTTGTGCCTGCTTCCTCTAGGACTCTTCCACTACGTGAAGTAGCTTCATTAAGGATTATTATGGCATGAACCCTTTTATACGTGAAGCATATGATTTCCCCATAGTTTTAGGATGAGATGATGATATTGTTCTACTATGAAGAGAGGAAAATTAATGGAAGAATCTCTATAAGTGTCCTAAACATCCACAGGATCTATAGTTCTTGGGTTCCTTAGTTAAAACCCTCTTAGAATGTCCTAGATTTCCATACTGATATAAAATCAAAGGACTTTCCCTTGGAGCTGTAGGAGGTCTGAATGAATCTTTCATTGAGAACTTCCATGAGAATCATCATGATTTCATTTTCCCTTGAAGGAACAAACGCTTCTAGTTGGAGAAAAAAGAACTCATGTGAATCCTAACTTTCTAGCTAGGTTTATTTCAACCATCATTACCCTATCCAATACATCAGCATAAGTGGAAATATTTAGTTATAAAACCTAAGAACGGATATTTGATTGAATTCACAACTTGAACCATCAATCTTTCATCCTCTCATTAGATAAAATCTCAAGAGAAAACTGAACCAACTTAGAAAAGCTATTTGAATACTCAGTCACGATTCTGTCAGCCTACTCAAGCTTGAAAAACTAAACAGCCTTGGCCAACACCATTGACTCTAGATAGAACCATTCGGTGAAAAGAACATTTAAGTCTTTCCATGCTAAGCCCTCATGTTTCTTTTCCATCACCATTATGTTCCATCATGTCCTTCTTGGTCCTTATAGCACAAAGGTGTCACACTTTACCTTAATTTCATCTGGTGTATCAAAAAACTCAAATAGACGTTCTATCATGAACAACCATTCCTCGGTATGTTGTGGATCAGTGGAACCTTTAAAAAGTAGTGTATTATGGTGAAGTAACTCTTGATAAAAATTCTGAAGAACATCCCCTTGAGGATCCACTACTAGAGCCTGGGTGAGAACTAGAGGTGGTGTTTGTCCCAGAGATTGTACATTGCGCATAATCACCTCAACTAGATTTGATTTCACTGGAGGATTCACTCACTGTGGTTTATTAGTAACTTTTTTCTAGATATGATTCACACATCTTCTCAGAGGTATGATGCTACACAACATCAGCAGACAACAAGGAAGACACTGGCTAATTCTCAAATAGAGCGACAAGGGAAAAAAATCTCTACCAATAGAACAAACAAGATTTGGATTTCACTCTATCCAAATAAAAATAATAAAATACTAGAACTAATAATTAGGAAGTATTTACCTAACCACCCTTGGTGTCTTAAGGTTCATTTCAGTGAGAGTTGTTCAGCCACTCAATCACAACTACCTCCTAAGTCCTGATAAGATTTCAAAAATATATACTGACTTTAAGAAAAAATCTCAACAGGCTCCTCTGATACCATTTTTTCATGAACCAGCATAGGTACCCTGGTAATATGGTAACCGATCTATAATTTAAATATCTCGAAGGGAAATATTGATCCCCACATATTGGAAACTATCACTTGGAATCATAAAACATGCAAGTGGGAACAAATTTTCCTCAAAACATAGTCGAAGAAAAAGAAACAAGATAATATGAATAACAAAGGAAGATCCAATGGGAGAAATTTACTAGAATAAAACAAGGAATAAAATTCCAAAGTACTAAAAACCAAGCAAAAAATAGGAAAACATCCCAAGTCCCTAAGGACATAACTCACTAAGTCCAAAGTTCAATAGTTGGATCAACCTCCAAGAGGTCCTTTTCCCTTGCTCGAACCTGGAAGGAGAAAGTATAAAAACACCCAAAGGAAAAAAGTAGGGTGTGAGTTAAAAATTATAGTAGGGTCTCTCCAAGGATTCCATAACATATTCAAAAAATTGATTAACCAAAAGAATTCTTTCAATTTAAAAAAAAAATAGGTTTCTTATTTCAAATCATATTTAATAAAATCACGTTATACAATTCAATTAATAGAAAAATACTTCAATCAAAGGCTTTACAAGTAATGGAATATTTCTAAAATAATGGATTAAATAAAACATTTATATAAAATAGTTTATATAAATTCAAAAGGCATGTAAAGTAGTTCAAACAATATTGGCATACATTTATATCTCAAATATTTATCAAGCGAGAAACATGGTTATCTTCCAAATAGGTACAATAGTATTTCTAGATATAGGACTATGTTCTCTCTAAGTGATCTCAGAAATATGTGTATACACACGTCCCCCTGACACTATCCAAAGGAAACTCATCACCATCCCATCAAGGATGTGACTCACTGTATGTATATGTTAGAACATTGTAATAGCATAGAGTGTGTCCAAATAACTCACCAACTACCTAAGGCTTGCATGTTCTATTACACAATCAATGTTGGGAAATTTATTTTAAGACTGATTAAAATAAAATAAAATCCCATTCCTCCTATTTCAAATTCCAATTTTCCATTTAAAAACCAAAATGATTTTTTAATCAAAAACATGCCTCTTTAACAAAATAAAAACATTGGGTTTCTATCAAAACATTTTAAGCTATTTTCAAATGTTTAAAATACATTGAAAATAAATTCCACAATTCATTTCCACAACTAAATTCTATAATTTAACTAGATCATTTTCATCAAAAATAAAATTTAAATTAAACAATTTAAATCAACCAATTTCCATAAACACACCCCAATTCAATGGAATTGGGGGTTTCCCCAATTTTTATGTTGAATCCTTTTCACATATCCCAATTCATTAGAATTGGGTTTTATCAAATAAATTTAAAGCAAGTTTGAGTAATTGAATTTAAATAAACAATTCAAATAAATCAATAAATTCAAGCTTAAACAATTTTTCTAAACAAAATAGAATCACCTACCTTTTTTCTGAAACACAACACTCACAACGGCACTCATCAATGGGAATGAAGGTGTAGAAGACCTCAAAACACAACCTAGAGATGATATCCAACAACACAGAGCATAGATCCATCACTATCAAGATAATCTATTAAAATCACAAAGGAGTATAAAGAGAGATATATTAAGAAAGATGGACAAAGCTTACACGGGAATCACACTACAAGCACAACAACAATCGAACACCGAATGAGAGGATACAAAAGTGTTGGAAGGCTTTAAGAATGTTTGGGGAAGGCCTTAGGTTAAAGGAGATGAAATTGGAGTGGGGAGAAAATAATATACCAGTTGCACTACCTATTTAGAAATCACAGTTGGGGTATTACACGACATGTAATCCCAGTACACATTGTGAAATAGTTAATTTTTGTAACCTCCAAAAAATGAATCACCTTGAATTAAAAATTGATCTTTAAATAACTCACAATGTGTAAAGGCATATCCTGATGTGTACCCATCATAGCATGAATTCTTTCATGAATTTTATGCTAAACCATTACACATCATGTAACCCCGTTACATGGCATGTAACCCTTCGACATCCTACAAAAAAGGTCGGTTAAACCTCAGAGTCCAATAAATCTCTAACTTCACCACTATAGGTATCCTCCCAATTCATTCTCAATCATACTCAGTAAACGAAAAGTAAAATTCGTGACAAGGTTAAAGACATACCTATCATATTTGTAACGATATGTTATAAATATTCACTGGGAGATTTGTACATTCTTATATTTATATATTAAATTTGTAAATAATTACATTAATATATTTACGCATGAATACATGGTTGTGGGTACTTATATTTATATGTATTTATGTTTTCATGTATATGTTTGTATCCACTTATATATATATGTGTATGAATGGATATAAGATTATGCATGTACTTAAATATATATATATATGTAAATAATTACATTAATATATATGAATTCATGCATGTATGTATATACTAATATTTATATATATGTATGATTGTATGCATATATGTGTATGTATATATGTATTTATGTATGTATGTATGTATGTATGTATGTATGTATGATAATATTTAGATACATATGTGTACATGCATTAAAATATACCTACAAATATTTGTTTTTGTATATACCTATGTGTGGGTCCGTGCATGCACTTATATTTTTAAGTAATTGCATTAATTATATTTATATATAATTGAAATAATATATATTTATGTACTTATATTAATATAGATTTATGTATGTTTATATAAATACACTTTAAAATATACTTATAAATTTTTATATTTGTATATACTTATTTAGATGTATAATTTTAAATAATTACACTAAAATATTTATATGTATACATGTTTATATTTATGTGTATGTATGTACATATAATAATATTTAGATACATGTATGTAAATATATTAAAATATCATTATAAATACTTATATTTGGATATACCTTTAAAAATTATTGATTATACACATACATAAAATGTAATGTCTTGGATTTTCCCATGTATTATTTTTAGAAATTATATGGATTGATTTCAAGACCAGTAGCTAAGACGGTGTGTGATTCTGAGGCCCAGTTTTCTCGGAACAATTGTTTGAAAACTATAAAACTTTTAATAGCATGCACATTCGGTTTTCCTAAAAAAATTGTAATAAATCTTAAATGGGTTCCCATATCAAAAAATTTGAGGGAACTGTTGATCTTAGAGTAGTGGATTTACCCTAGGTGCGACATAACTTTTTTCAAAGGGGGGAATCTGTAGAAAAGTCACTAAGGGCGTAACCATAAATAAAAAAAAATTATAAAAAAATTATTTTTGACACAGTGAATCACCTTTTCATTATCTCTTTGTTAAAAATTTAGGGTTAGCCTCATAACCCTAAATTTTACCTGAAGATATAGAGAGAGAACCTCTGGAGAAATCGTTGAAGGATGACACCATATCGATCGAACAATGCCCCTTGGATTCAACGAATCGAGTATCAATGACAATGCAGAGAGCATTCTTCATCAGCGACCGATCCAAATTGAGGTAGGGTATTTGTTTCTTTGTGGTTTCACCGTTCTAGATTTCCATGATGAATGAGGTTCAATACACAAATAGATTGATTCGCAGTTTGATTATTGTGGGATGGTTGATAATTGCAGGGATTATTTTGGGGGTTCTTTTTATTCTTCTTCGGTCTTCATTATAATGAGAATGAATTGAGGCTGACATGAACAAAGGTTGAGGTTCCTTCCTTAGGGTGTTCTTTATGCTGATTTAGGGTTGGTTTAGGTGAATTTGGAAAAAATTATAAGGCCATGGGACTATGAATGGTCGGTTCATGGTTAGGGAAAACCATGTGGTTTTCCCCAAGAAAATGTACACTCCTTTTTGGACCCATGGGAGGTGGCATACAGTTTGAGAAAACCATGGACATACATATATAAATCTATGTTAATATAGGCACATTCATACGTACATACATATAAAGTGGTATATAAAAAATATTAATGTAATTATTTAAACATATGCAAATTTATTAATATAATTATTTACAATTATACATATACATAGTTACATACAAGAATAAGTACATGCATTAATTCATACATATATATAACTATATGAAAATCTCCAATAGTAAATCTCCAATGGGAGATTCATACTACAAATCACCCTTAGAAAATATCCCATGGGATATTTATACTATAAAACTGTATTGGTAAATATCCTATGGGAGATTCTCACTGCCAATCTATACTAGGAAATATCCACTGGGAGATTCATAGTGCCAATCTGCATTAGGAAATCTCTCATGGGAGATTCTCAACACCAATGGGAACTATGAAATCTTGTCACGAACCAGGACGGGTACCCTAGTAACCCGGTAACTGATCCAGACTTGACATAGCCCAAAGGAAATTTCTGATCCCCACGAGTTGGTAACTAGCACCTAGAATCATACAATATGAAAATGAGAACGAATTTTCCACAAAACATAGAGGAAGAAAAAGAAACAAGACCATGTGAATAACAAAGGAATCTCCACTTGGAGTAATGTACCTGAATAATACAAGGCATAAAATCCCAAAGTACTACAACCCAAGTACCAAAACAGGAAAACAACCCAAGTACCTAAGGACATATCTCACCAAGTCCAAAGTTCAACAGCTGGATCCACCTTCAAGAGGTATTTTTTCCTTGCTCGAACCTGAAAGGAGAAAGTCTACAAATACCTGAAGGAAAAAGTAGGGTGTGAGATAAAAAGACCAGTAGGGTCTCACCAATGAATCCATAACATATGAAAAAAATTGATTAACCAAAGTAATGCTTTCAATTTAAAAAAATATAGGTTTTTCATTTCAAAACATATTTAATCAAATCATGTTATACAATTCAAATTATGTAAAAAATACTTTAAGTAAAGTATTTACAGGTGATGGAATATTTCTAAAAAAATGGATTAAATAAAACATTTATATAAAAAAATTATATAAGTTAATGAGGAATATAAATCTGTTCAAACAAAATTGGCATACATTTATATCTCAAATATAAAACAAGGAAGCAACATGGTCACTTACCAAATAGGTATGATAGTATTTTTGCCTATAGCACTCTGTACTCTCTAAGTGATCTTGGTGATATGTGCATACACATGTCCACATAACATTGGTCAAAGTCAACTTTTCACCATCTTATTAGGGATGTGACCCGCTGCATGTATGTTTTAGAATGTTGTAATAGCGTAGAGTGTGTCCAAATAACTCACCACTACCTAAGGATTTTAGGTGCTCTTACAAAATAAATAATGGGAAATTTATTTTAATACTGCTTAAAATAAAATTAAATCCCATTCCTCCCATATAAAATTAAAATTTTCCATTTAGAAACCTAAATGGGGTTTTAATAAAAAACATGTCTTGTTAACAAGATAAAACCACTAAGTTTTTATCAAAACATTTTAATCCATTTTCACTAGTTTGAAATCCATTCAAATTCAATTCCATCAATTCCAAAATTCATTTCCACAATTAAATTCAATAATTTAATTGAAATAGTTTCTATCAAAACTCAAATTTAAATTAAACAATTTAAATCAACCAATTTCCATAAACATACCCCAATTCAATAAAATTAAGAGTTTTCCAATTTTTCATGCCAAAACCATCTCAAATCTCCCAATTCATTGGAATAGGGTTTTATCCAATAAATTGAAATAATGTTTGAGAAATTGAATTTAAATAAATAATTGAAATAAATTAAGCAATTCAATGATAAACAATTTGGCTAAATAAAACAAAACCACCTACCTTTTTTCCGAAACACAACACTCTCAATGGCACCCGTCAACGAGAACGAAGGTGTAGAATTCCTCAAAAAACAACCTAGAAATAATATCCAACAAAAATAATCATAGATACTTTACTATCAAGATGATATATTGAAATAACAAAGGATCATGAAGATATATAGATGAAGAATGGGGTAGAAAGCTTACTCAAGAATCACACTGCAAGCACAATGACGATCAAACACTGAATGAGAGGATCCAGAAGGGTTGGAAGGCTTAAAGAACACCTGGGGAAGGCCTAGGGTCAAGGAAGATGAAACTAGAGTGGAGGATAAAATAATTTACTAGCCACACTGCCTATTTAAAAACTATAGTTGAGGTATTACATGATATGTGATCCCAATACACGCCATGAAATAGTTAATTTTCGTAATCGCTAAAAAATTAATCTCCTAGAATTAAAAATTGATCTTTAAAAAACTCATAACGTGTAAAGGAATATCATGACATATACCCATCATAGCCTAAAGTCTTTCTCAACTTGTATACAGAACCATTACATGTCATGTAACCCCGTTACACGGCGTGTAACCCTTCGACAGCCTGCAGAAAAAGCTGGTTAAAGCTGAGAGTCTAACAAATCTCTAACTTCAAAATTATAGGTATCCTTATAATTCATTATCAACCCTAACCAGTCAACAAAAAGTAAAATACATGAAAATTTTAAAGGCATACATGTAAAATTCTTAATGGGAAATTACAACCTCCCCACCATAAAAAAAATTGTCCCCAGAAAGCCTAAGAAGAAGATTTCATGCCAAACAGATGTTGCCACTACTCTCTCATCAGTGCCTTGTGTTCCCACATCTTTTGATTATTGAAACCATGATTCTATATCACACAAAACAAAGGTATCATCCTCCCAATAAGTACCTTGGTCTCAGAATCAGCTATCATGACTGGTCGCTCAGTCAAAGATAATCAGGTTCAATATCCAGATCACTCCATCTCAAAACATTATATGGATCAGATAAACACTTTCTAAGCTATAATACATAGAATAAATTATGTATCGACATCATCTATGGTTGAACTGCTAACCGGTTGTAGATTTCCCCACCTGCTCAACAACCTCTAAAGGTACCACAAAATGGGGAGCAAGCTTCCCTTACCTCTCAAGTCATCGATGACCCAACCAGGGTGAAACCTTCAAGAACACCTAGTCACCAACTAAGAACTCCAAAGTTCTATGACAATGATTAGAATAATACTTATACCATATCTATACTATCAACATTTTCTGACGAATCAATTGAATCTTAGTTGTCATCTCTTGGACCAAACTCGGTCCAACTAAAGAACTTTCACTAATCTCCAACCAACACAATGAAGATTTACAATAATGGCTATAAAAGGCCTCAAAATTATCCATTCTGATTGCAGACTAGTAATTTTTGTAATAAGAAAACTCAACCAAACCCAAATGATCCTCCCAAGCCCCACCGAATTCAAGAACACACGTGTGGATCATGTCCTCTAGAATATGTATAGCTCTCTCTATCTGGCCATCCAACTGCAGATGGTAGGTCATGCTCAAATAAACCTAAGATCCTAGTGCCTCTTGAAGGCCTCTCCAAAAGTGAAAATTTAACCAAGTATCCCTATAAGAGACTATGGCAGATGAAACTCTATGAAAACAAACAATCTTATTCATGTATAGATTTCCCAACTTCTCAACTTTGGTTGTATCATGAATGGGTATGAATTGAGATGACTTGTTCAACCTGTTGATCACAACCCAAAATTCATTATTCTTTCTCTGGGTATGAGGAAACCCAACCACAAAGTCCATAGATATTTCATCCCACTTCCAAGTAGGGACTGTAAGTGATTGAAGCAAACCTGAAGGTTTCTGGTGCTCATTTTTCACCTACTGGCATGTATAATAATGAGAGACGAACTCAAAAATGCCCCATATCATACCTAGACACCATAAATACCACCTCATATCATAGAACATATTAGTCGTCCTTGGGTTCACATCCCACTGGGAATTATGACAATCCCCCATCATATCCTTTCTTGCCACTAACGGCACAACGAAGCGATTAGAATAACATAGAACACCCTCTTTGGAAAAATACCACTGGGAAATTGTCTCCCCACTATAAAGAGAGTCTCTAATGCTATAGAATTATTCATCAAGATATTTATCCTAAAGAATCAACTTGATAAGAGCAGATGTTAACCAAACACTGTATAAATAAACTTCATCCCCTTTCTCCTGCACTCAAATATAAAACTGTGAAAAAAGAGCCATCAAATTCCACTATTCAGAAGATTCTTTCACTACCTGGGTTGGAAGTTTCATTATCAACACATCTGAAATGACATTCCCTCTCCCTGGGGTATAGGTGATATCAAAGTCGAATACTCCGCCCAACACCTCTGGAAAATATTCAAATATTTTTTAGAGAAGTTATAACTCAAGATATTATTGTTTGAAAACACAATAAACATTTCACCATAAAGGTAATGTCGCCAACTCTTAAGTGTGTTAATCATATCTGTAAGTTAAAGGTCGTGGGTAGGATAATTCTTCTCATGTGGTCTAAGGTGATGAGATCCATAAGCAACTACATGATCGCCTTGAATAAGAACACAACCCAAGCCTAAACCCGATGCATCACAGAAGATCACATAGCTTTACCTAGCCTCTGTAAGATTCAACATCGGGGTAGTAGTCAAAATATGTTCCATATCAACAAAATAACTCTGACATTTATCATTCTAAGAAAACTTCACCCCCTTCTGAGTTAGAGTAGTCATCATAGAAGGAAACTTTGATAAATTCTTCATGAACCTGAAATAATATCTGGTTAATCCCAAGAAGCTAAAAATCTTGAATATATTACATGGTTTCTTCTAAGTCATAACAGTCTTCAACTTTTTAGGATCAATTGATATACCCTATTCAAACACCACATGTCCTAATAATTTCACTTCTCGAATGCAGAAATCACACTTTGAATGCTTGGAATAAAGTCTATGATTTCTCAGTATAATCAAAACTGTTCTCAGATGATGCAGATGACCCTCCTCAAACTTGGAGTAAACAAGGATGTCACCAAAAATACTACCACAAAGGTATCTAGATACTCATGGAAAATCATGTTCACCAAATCCATGAAAACTCTAGGATCATTTTTCAAACCAAAGGGAATAACAAGGTACTCATAATGACCATACCTACTCTAAAAAGTGGTTTTCTGAATGTTAGGTTTTTTTATCCTCAATTGATGGTAACTGGATCGAAGGTCTGTCTTTGAAAACCACTTCACTCATTTCAACTGGTCAAATAAATCTTCAATCCACGGTAAAAAATACTTGTTCTTTACCATAACTTAATTGAGATTTCAGTAATAAAAACATAATTTAAGACAATCATCAGCCTTATTAGTGAAGAGAACTGGTGTCACCCAAGGTTATACACTATGGAATATAAATACCTTCTCAAAAAGATCATCCAATTGGGACTTCAGCACTTTTAGTTCAGCTGGTTCCATGCGGTAAAAGGGAATATAACTGGTTGAGTACCAAGCACTAAGTCAATGGAAAATTCAAATTCCATTACTGGTGGAAGACGAGAGAAATAAGAAAGGAAAAAAATCAAGAAACTTGATGAAAGATGGAGGGATATCACTGCTCAAATATTACCGCTCTAGATCAAAAGAAAACACTAATATTACTTTTCTAGAATTTGGATAAGAAGGTCTATCTCTGCTCGAACATTGGTCCCATTCTCCTTGAAATAAAAGAGACATTCCACTGGGTGTAGTAAAGTAGATCCACTAAAGATAACAATCAATTCAGGATTTATTTAAAATGATCCAATCCATTCTAAAAATGATGTCAAGTGGTTTCATGTTGAGAACCAGAAAACTCCAAGAAATCTCAACATCTAATAAAGAGAATACACAAGTAGGACTGCGGAGACCCTAATATCTCTTCGTTCTAAGGGGAATAGTAATATTCATTGCAAAAGAAAAAATCTTCATAGTAAGACTAAGAAAATTAACAATGCGAGTTGAGATAAATGAATGAGAATCACCAATATCAAATAGAGTAGTCACTAATGGCGATGTTATAGTAATGGTACCTCTCACAATTGTTAGACCTGTGTCTGATTCCTCTGGAGACTCTTCCACTATGTGAAGTAGCTTAATTGTGGATTCTTGTGGTTAGAACCCTTTTATACATGAATCATCTGATTTCCCCACATTTTTAGGATGATTTGGTGATCTCGTTCTACTATATAGAGTGGAAAAGTTATGGAAAAACCTCTATAGGTGTCCTAAACATCCATATGAGCTACAGTTCTTGGGTGCCTTAGTGGAAACCCTCTTAGAATGTACTGGATTTCCACACTGATATAAAATCAAATGAATTATCCTTGGAGCTTTAGGAGGCTTGGAATTACTCTTTTATTGAGAAATTCCCTGATAATAATCATGCTTTTGTTTTCCCTTGAAGGAACTAATCCCGATAGTTGGAGAAAAAGGAACTCATGTCAACCATCACTTTCCAGCCAGGTCCATTTCAACCATCATTACCCTATCCAATACATCAGCATAAGTGGACATATTTAGCAAGAAAACCTAAGAACATATATTTGATTGAAGTCCCAACTAAAACCGTCGAGCCTTCATCCTCTCATTAGATACAATCTCAGGAGAAAATCGCACCAACTCCGCAAACCAATTTGAATACTCAATCACAGTTATGTTAGCCTAATCAATATTGAAAAACTACATAGACTAATCCAAAACCATTGACTCTAGATAGAACCGTTCAGTGAAAATAACCTTGAAGTCTTTCCATGCTAAGCCCTCGTGTTTCTTTGCCATCACCATCATGTACCAACATCTCCTACTAGGTCCTTCTAGCACAAAGGTGGCACACTTTACCTTGATTTCATCAGGTATCTCCAAAAACTCAAATAGACATTCTATCCTGCACAACCATTCCTCAGTATGTCATGGACCAGTGCAGAATTTAAAAACTAGTGGATTATGGTGAAGTAAATCTTGAGAAAAATTCTGAAGAACATCCCCTTGAGGATCCACTACTGAAGACCGTGCGAGAACTGTAGGTGGTTCATATCCCAGATCTTGTACATTTTATATAATCACCTCAACTAGATTTGGGTTCATTAGAGTATTCCCTCACTATGGTTTAGTAGTAACTTCCTTCTGGATATGATTCACACATCTTCTAGGAGGCATGATGCTACACAACATCAACAGACAACAAGGAAGATTCCACCCCTACTGACTTAAGATTCATTGTAGTGAGAGTTGGTCAAGCACTCAATCGCAACTACCTCTTAAGTCCCAAAAAGATTTTGAAAACTCATACTGACTTTAAGAAAAAATCTCAATAGACTCCTCTGATACCATTTTGTCATGAACTAGCATAGGTACCCTGGTAATCTGGTAACCGATTTGGCCGTGAAATATCCCAAAGGGAATTCCTTATTCCCACATGTTGGTGACTAGCACCTTGCATCATAAAACATGGAATTTGGAACAAATGTTCCAAAAAACATAACAGAAGCAAAAGAAACAAGACAGTATGCATAAAAAGGAAGCTCCACTAAGAAAAATGCACTAGAATAAAACAAGGCATAAAATCCCAAAGTACTACAACCCAAGTAACAAAATAGGAAAATATCCTAAGTCCCTAAGGACACAACTCACCATGTTCAAAGTTCAATAGTTAGATCAGCCTCCAAGAGGTTCTTTTCCCTCTGCTCGAACCTAGAAGGAGAAAGTCTACAAACACCTTAAGGAAAAAGTAGGGCGTGAGCTAAAAATCCTAGTAGGGTATTACCAAGGATTCCAGGATAGATTCAAAAAAAATGATTAACCAAAGGAATGCTTTCAATTTAAAAAATAGGTTTCTCATTTCAAATCATATTTAATAAAATCATGTTATACAATTCAAATAATGGAAAAATACATTAAGAAAAGGCTTTACAAGTGATGGAATGTTTCTAAAATAATGGATTAAATAAAACATTTATATAAAATAGTTTATATAAATTCAAAATTCATATAAATTAGTTCAAAAAATATTGGCATACATTTATATCTCAAATATAAAACAAGCGAGAAACATGGTCATCTTCCAAATAGGTACAATAATATTTTCAGCTACAGGACTCCGCACTCTCTAAGTGATCTCAAAAATATGTGTATACGCACGTCCCCCTGACACTGGCCAAATTCAACTCATCACCATCCCATTAGGGATGTGACTCACTGCATGTATGTTTTAGAACATTGTAATAGCATAGAGTGTGTCCAAATAACTCACCAACTACCTAAGGCTTGCATGTTCTCTTACAAAATCAATGATGGGAAATTTATTTTAAGAGTGCTTAAAATAAAATTAAATCTCATTCCTCCCATTTCAAATTCCAATTTTCCATTTAAAACCCAAGATGATTTTTTTAATCAAAAACATGCCTCTTTAACAAGATAAAACCACTGGGTTTCTATCAAAAAAATTAATCTATTTTTAAAAGTTTAAAATACATTGAAAATAAATTCCATCAATTCCACAATTAATTTCCACAACTAAATTCAATAATTTAATTGAAATTTTTTCCATCAAAACTCCAATTTAAATTAAACAATTTAAATCAACCAATTTCCATAAACACACCATAATTAAATGGAATTAGGGGTTTTCCCAATTTTCATGATGAAACCATTTCACACATCCCAATTAATTGGAATTGGGTTTTATCAAATAAATTGAAAGAAAGTTTGAGGAATTGAATTTAAATAAACAATTGAAATAAATCAATAAATTCAAGGTTAAACAATTTATCTAAACAAAACATAATCACCTACCTTTTTTCCGAAACACAACACTCGCAACGGCACTTTTCAATCGGAATGAAGGTGTAGAAGACCTCAAAACACAACCTAGAGATGAGATCAAACAACAAAGATCATAGATCCATAACTATCAAAATGATCTATTAAAATCACAAAGGTGGATAAAGAGAGATATATGAAGAAAGAGGGAGAAATATTACATGAGAATCACACCTTAAGCACAACAATGATCAAAAGCTGAATGAGAGGATCCAGAAGTGTTGTAAGGCTTCAAGAATGCCTAGAGAAGGCCTTAGGTTGATAGAGATGAAACTAGAGTGGGGGAGAAAATAATAGACCAGCTTCACTGCCTGTTTAGAAACTGCAATTGGGGTATTACACGACGTGTAATCCCAATACACATTATGAAATAGTTAATTTTTGTAACCGCCAAAAAATGCATCACCTCGAATTAAAAACTGATCTTTAAATAACTCACAATGTGTAAAGGCATATCACGATGTGTACCCATCACAGCGTTAATTCTTTCACAACTTTTATGCAGAACCATTACACGTCGTGTAACCCCATTACATGGCATGTAACCCTCCGGTAGCCTAAAAAAAGGCCGGTTAAACATGAGAGTTCAAAAAATCTCTAACTTCACCATTATAGGTATCCTCATAATTCATTCTCAATCCTATCCAATCAATGAAAAGGAAAATCCATGATAAGGTTAAAGGCATACCTGTCAGATTCGTAATGGGATGTTACAAATATTCACTGGGATATTTGTACATTATTATATTTATATATTAAATTTTTAAACAATTATATTAATATATATATATATATGCATAAATGCATGGTTGTGGGTACATATATTTATATGTATATATGTTTTTATGTATATGTTTTTATCCACTTATATATATATATGTATATACGTATGAATGGATACAAGATTATGCATGTACTTATATATATATATATATAATTACATTAATATATATGAATTCATGTATATATGTATATACTAATATTTATATATATTTATGATTGTATGTATATATATATATATGTATGATAATATTTAGATACATATGTGTACATGCATTAAAATATACCTACAAATATTTGTTGTTGTATATACCTGTGTGTGTGTGTGTGCATGCACTTATATTTGTAAGTAATTAGATTAATTATATTTACATATAATTTCAATAATATATATTTATGTACTTATATTAATATAGATTTATGTATGTTTGTATAAATACACTTTAAAATATACTTATAAATTTTTATATTTGTATATACTTATTTAGATGTATAATTGTAAATAATTACACTAAAATATTTATATATATATATATATGTTTATATTTATGTGTATGTATGTACATATAATAATATTTAGATACATGTATGTAAATATATTAAAATATCGTTATAAATACTTATATTTGGATATACCTTTAAAAATTATTGATCATACACATACATAAAATGTAATGTCTTGTATTTTCCCATGTATTATTTTTAGAAATTATATGGATTTATTTCAAGACCAGTAGCTGAGACGGTTTGTGATTCTGAGGCTCAGTTTTCTCGGAACAATTTTTTGAAAAATATTAAACTTTTAATATCATGGGCATGCGGTTTTCCTGATAAAAGTGGAATAACTCTTAAATGAGTTCCCAAATCAAAAAATTTGAGGGCACTGTTTATCTAAAAGTAGTAGATTTACCCTAGGCATGACATAACTTTTTTAAGCGCGAGTCATCTATAGAAAAGGTCACTGAGGGTGTAACTGTAAATAAAATTATTTTATAAAAAATCTATTTTTGACACAGTGAATCTCCTTTCCATTAAGGCTTTGTCAAAAATTCATGGTTAGCCTCATGACTCTAAATTTTCCCTAGATATGTGGAGAGATAACCTCTAGAGAAACTGTTTAAGGATGACAAAATATCAATCGAACAATGCCCCTTGGATTCGATGAATCGAGTATCGATGATGATGCGGCAAGAATTCTTCATCATCGACCGGTCCAAATCGAGGTAAGGAATTTTTTTCTTTGTGGTTTCCCCATTCTTGATTTCCATGATGAACGAGGTTCAATACATAAATAGATTGATCTGTAGTTCAATTGTTGTGGGATGTTTGATAGTTGGGGGGATTATTTTGGGAGTTCTCCTTATTCTTCTTAGTTCTTCATTCTAATGAGAATGAATTGAGGCTAACATGAAAAAAGGTTGAGGTTCGTTCCTATGGGTGTTCTTTGTGCTCCCCCCCCCCATTCTTTATATTCATCACCGTTGGACCCCCGTGGCCACGGTTCAGCTTTCCGAGTGGCTCCAAACATGATTGGACCCCCGGATTGGAGGCACTGACAACGGAGGTCGGGTCTGTGTAGATTGTGACCATAGGAGCATGGATCTACGACCATTTATAGTTCTGAGAATCATAGGTGGCTCGGTGGTCCACTGAAGGGACCACTGGTGTGAGTCTGGCATGGCGGTCTGGTGAGGTGAGGTGGTGGTTTCAGTGACTGAGGCGGCGGCGATCGGGGTGTTAGCGACAGGATGTGGCGGCGGTGGGTGGCTGAATGGGAGCCAATAGGAGCAGACCGTGGTGATGATCTCATGAATTATAGTCCCCTCTAGATTATTGGATTATAGTCCCCTCTAGAGGTCGAGTCCTAGATACAGTATGGTATCCCCCTATGGGAATGGAGTGTGATCCTCTATCACCCCTAGTAGAGTTTTATAGAATCGACATAACCACCGAGAGCAAGGTGTTCGTCCTCCATCTAGTATGATGCATCCGTAGGGTTAGTGGTATTCACCCGTGTTTCTAGGAAGGATCCTCTAAATTGCGAATTGATCTAGATAGGGTTAGTGGTATTTCCTAGTATTTATGGGTAGGATCCCCTCTCTATGTATCATAGTCTTCCTTGACCAATACATTTTCTTTGGATGGGGCCCAAATGAGCTAGACCTCTCTGTGAGTGTCTCTGATGATATCATATCTCAAGGAGTGAGTTCTCCTAGAATGAGCGTTCTTTCAGCAGAATCCTATGGTAGGTAATGGGTTGTGAATTACCTCTAGACTATGTTTCTTGGACTAAGTATATCTCGATATTATTTCTACATGTTTTGTATACATATACCTACATGGAGCTGAATATATTTCCATTGTGGTATCTCCTTTTGTGGTATTTACTTTGTGGTATTTCCTTTGTGGTTTTGGGGTGTCCTACTAATTATTGTTGTACTCACCCATGCACAGGCTTTTCCTACACATGTCATGTCTTGTGCAGATGATCGACCCTTTGAAGGAATCCTAGGTGGACTAGGACCAAGTGGTGCTTATCAAGTTTAGGCAGACAAGGTGTGATCCTATGATTCAGACAATAGTCCAAATACCTCTTTTCTTACAGGTTGGACTTGTTGTTATAGACTCTTTTTAGTGGTCTTGTATTCTGGACCTATTTACTTTCCAGTACTCTTACTTTCATACTTTTTTATGTGATCTTAGTGGTATGCATGCATTGTTTTCTTAGTATTTTTACATTTCAGCATTTTGTGGCTTGGAGATGCGTGTGTGTGTGTATAGGTACTTAGGCTAATGCCTCCCATTTGTGGGATATGCCTACTCAGTACTAGTCACAAGCCCCTGGCCTATTGGAGGTGGGCTTGGGGTAGCCACAGAACGGGCCCCTCTAGGATGGGTCGTGACATAAAATCCAATGAATATATATATACACATACATACATACATAGATACATCTATACGTACAATGGGAGATTAACTTTGTATGTATATATGTGCATGTATACTAATGTGTATGTTTGTATATGTGAATGTGTATGATTATAATTGTACATAATGTTATATATGTATATTTTTATATAATTTTATTAATATGTATTTATGTACTTGTATTAATATAGATTTATATATGTATGTATGTATGTACTTATATTTAAATATATGTATGAAATCATGTATTTATAAAATATTTGGATGAAAGAATATGTGTATATACTTTACATACATATATCAATATATATATATATATGTATATATGTATATGTAGGTATATACATCACATACATATATGTATGCATGTAAACACTCATTTATTTTCATAATTTCACACACACACACACAGTATGTAGTTATATTGAAGTATAATTAATACATATAGATAATTTATAATTAGTAAAATATACATAAAATATTACTGTGAGTATTTATAAGTATACACAAATGTAGACACTCATTCATTTTTATAATTTTATATATACATATATATAGTATGTAGTTATATTGATGCATAATCAATACAATCGATATAAAAATTATAATTAATAAAGTATTCAAAAAATATTGTGTATGTAAGTATTTGTAAGTATACACAAATGTAAAGACACGTTATTTTTTATATTTTTATATATACATATATGTAGTGTGTAGTTATATTGATACAAAAAAATATACTGTAAATTTCCACTATAATATTTGTAATGTCTTTTTAGATAGAAAATTTACATTGTGTTCATGTGATTATGTAAAAATACATATTATATATATATATTTATTGATTTTTACATATATGTGTGTGTGATGAAAAATAAAATATATTTATCTACATATAGGTATACAAAACTTAATTAGTATATACAATGTATATAACAAAATACACTGTAAATTTATGTTGTAAAATTCATGTTTTATGTATAATTATATATATGTTTACAAACACACACACACATGTTTATATGATGCATGTGTGTAATTCTATATATAGTTCCATTAATATATATTTATAAATAATTATATTTTTAAATACTTATATACATGTGTATACATGCACAGACCCATGCATGTACATACTTATAGTTGTTTGTAGTAATATATATGTATATTTGTAAATAATTATAGTAATATGTATTTATGAAATTGTATTAGTATATGTGCGTTTATGTATGTACTTTTATACATTCATATGCACAAATATTTGTCTACTTATTATTTACTTATATTAATATAAATTTATGTATGTTTGTATGTATATACTTTTTGAAAGGGAAATAACTTAAATAATATATATTTATTTATTTATGTATATTTACATTGTATGTACATAATAATGTAATAATACATTATATATATGTATACATATTAATTGATTTTGTATATATGTGTGTGTGAGTGATCAGTAATTTTTAAATATATTTATTGATATGTTGGTATAGAAAATTTAATTTCTACATAAAGTGTATAGAAAATATATATTCTAAATCATATACAAAAAAAATTGTTCATTATGTATAATTATATATATGTTTATGTATATATACATATGTTTATGTGATATATGTATGGAAGTGTGTATCTATTTATATTTATATATACTAATTATATTTGTAAATAATTTTATATTTTTATGGGTGCATGCATTTATTATTGGTTTTTTATGACCATCACATGACCATATGTACTGAAAGATAACTCAAACATAGGCAGATATATCTTTAATAATCAATATGTAAATAATACTATATAAACAGTGCACCTGGAAATCACCAACGACAGTAGTCTTCTTCCTCAGTGAAAGAGAATTATTGGTAAAGATCATGTAGCAGTGAACAAAATCACCCTACCGCCATGGGGGTACACTAGCCAATAGATCTGTGATCATATCACAAGGATACTCAAATACTGAAGGGGTTCTAGTAGTTTCATCTCAAATGATGAACAATGTTATGGGAGGATGAAAGAAATGAGAGGCTTTCTCACAATTACTTGTCTTCAATGGGAGGGATCACATCTCTTTATATAGTCATCCATGACATGTTTTTATTTAATGAAAATTCATCAGCCATATTAAATTCATCCATATACATTTCTTACTATAATTCATTGAATCCTATTCAATGAGTGGTCAATCCAATTAATCCTTTCATAGTGGATTATCATTGATAATAAAACCATTCAAGAGAAATAAATATATATAAAATATATATTAATACTTGAATTATAATACACACATAAAATGAATGTAATTAAATATACACTTTATATATATAATATCATATATTATATTTTTTTGAAGAAATTGCTGCCTTGGCCAAAAGACCATAGCACAATTATTATAAAAATGAAATTACATGAGTCTAAAAGAAGGGGTCATATTAAAATATTTCTCATAAAGGGGGATTAAATCATCAAGGATATCATTCAACCAAGTAATATCCTGACTTACTCATTTATTGGAAAGGTCATCTACAACCATGTTCACTTCGTGATAGATATGAGTTGTAATATGGTTGATGTCTCAGAGCGAATAGAGACAATCTATCCAATGTGTAGTAATTGACCAAGCCAGATGAATCACACCATTCCAAGTCGATTAGACCATGGTGATCAAATCACTTTCAATTCATATGTTGTTCCAACCCTACTACTTGGTGAAAGAGATAGCATGAATCACACTCATCATTTCAGCCTCTAGAGAAGAGGCGATACCACAGCTTCTAAAGAAACACCTGAGGATCTGACCATGATGATCCTTAAATATAGTTCCACATTCCATGAGGCCCAGATTGCCTTTAGAAGCACTATCGACATTAACTTTAATCTAGCCAGAGAACAGTGGTTGCCAGAAAACTTCAAAAGTGCGTCATGGCCAATAAAAAATTCCATTGATCTGAAGAAGTCTCAAAATCATAAAGTCTTTGACTGTATTGTTGCAATAACCCTTCTAAATCAAGGTAGATTCACAAATAGCTATGAGCATCTTCATCCAACCTGCATTAAGGTTGAGTGAGAAATTATTATGAATAATAACATTTCTATCATAACAGATCACATGATGCAGCTCAGCAACTACAGCAAGAAATAAATTATTAATTTTTTGGGATCTATCCATGTCAACACAACGCTTTAACTAGGCATTGATAGAGTCTAGAATCAACCATATGCAGTCAAAAATGTCAAAAATATAGTTCCAAAGGGTAGTGGTAGTTATAGAAGAAAGAAAAAGGTGGTTCACATCTTATCTATATTGATTACAGAGAAGAAATTTGAAGAAAATTTGGATCCCAAAATATTGTAAACAAGCATCAGTGGGGACCATTTTATAAGCAATATGCCATATTAGAGGTAATCTTGAAGGTTTAATCCAAGGCTTATCAAAGATTTTAATCCATATTAAATAATTTTCAGAATTATGAAAGAGGTTATTATAAAAAAAATTGAATCCAACATTACATTATGTGAAGTTTCCCAAATAAGAAAATACTCTATATTCAAGAAAGGATATGTGTCAATGATATGAAAAACATTCTCAAGGAGACTATCAAGATGAGAGTTAATAACATCCCTAATAGTAATATTAATTCTTTCAAGATTTTTTTCAGTGGGAATCATTGAAATGAGGGGGGTACCAGTCCAGTTTTCCAACTAGAAGTTCATGGAGGAGTTCCTGGAGACCATCCATCTAGAGTTGGTCATAATATTTGCATATGATTTCTTAATGGAATGCCAAATGGAAGAGTCTATAAAATTCATGTTTCCTTTATTCAAATTATCAAGAAACCTGTTTTTAATGAAGGAAATAGAGGGAGAGTCATTGTGGATTAAGTTCCAAGTAAGTATATCTTGAAGGGCCTCATTAAAAAGATTTAAATTTTTAATTCCAAGGCCACCCTTCTCTATTGGTTTGCAACACATAGACCAAGGTATAGTTACTAATTTTCTATCCAGAGTGTTGCCAGTCCAAACAATTTTTTTTATGGAAACATTAATTTTTTATGATACTAGAAAGCCATTTATAAACCATCATTGAGTAAACCATTTTAGAGATAATGACAGATTTGACAAGGCAGATTCTACCCACCATAGAAAGAGTTTTCCCTTTCCAAGAGGAGAGATAATTAAGAACCTAATCAACAATGTTAAGGAAATAGCTAGATTTGGGACTATCCCAAAATATGGGGACACCAAGGTAGGTGAAAGGAAATGAACATTATTTAATGCTTAAATCATTAATAATAACACACTTTATATTAGCCGAAAAATTTCTCCCAAAGAAGATAGATGATTTATTCCGACTAATGACCTAACCAGAAACCTCTTCGTAGTGAGAGAGAGAATTTTTTAGAGCTCTAATGTTTCTTTTATCACCTTGTAAGAATAGAATGGTGTCATAAGCATATAAAAGATGCATGGGGGCATTCAAATTTATGGAATCATGGATGGGATTAAGCTTATTTTGGTCCTAAGGCAGGTGAGAAATCTACTTAATTAGTCCTACACAATGGAGAAAAGAATGGCAGAAAGGGGATCACCCTGTCTAACACCTTTGGAGCATTTGAAGTAACCTACGGGAGAACCATTGACCATGATAGATATGGAGTCCGAGTTGAACAGGGATTTAATTCTTGATATAAATGAATTATTGAATTCAAATCCATGTAGAACTTTAAATATAAAATTCCAGTCCATAGTGTCAAAATATTTTCTAATGTCAAGTTTAATGGAAATTTTTCCACCTCTATTTACATTGTTTAATGTGTAGTGTATTCAAAGGAAAGAAAAATGTAGTCCTGGATGGATCTACCCTTGAAAAATACAAATTAATTCCAAGAGATAATTTTGTCAGTCATTGTAGTAATCTTGTTTGAAATAAGTTTAGTGATGATTTTATAAAGGGTATTAATAAGAGAAATGGGTCTGAACAGATGAATCTTAGAGGCATTATCTACTTTTGGGATTAAAGAAAGGAATTGCACGTTTAACCCATGGGGTAAAATTCCACTATAAAAGAAGGATTTTATAAGTTTGAAAACATCATCTTGTATGAAATCCCAATATTGTTGGTAAAATCTATTATTGAAACCATCAGGACCAACACTATTAGGATTTAGACTAAAAACAGTATCTTTGATCTTATGACCAAGAGGACTGTTTAAAAGAAAGGAATTATCTCCATCATTGACAAAAACCGGAATGACATCTTGTAAGATATCTTTATTGATTTTAAGACCATCAAATATAGAATCAAAATAGGATACGACATGATTAACAATATCATCCTCATTATCCAAAAGATTGTCTCTATTTGTGAGAGAGGTTAAAGGCCTACAAGAGTTACTAATTCTGTTAAGAGAGTTGTAGAATTTAGTGTTTATATCACTATCAGATAACCATTTTATTTTTAAATATTTTGTACACATGTTATCTTTAAAGGTGAGGAGTGATTTTAGTTTCACAGAAATGTTAATTTCATGATTCTGATTAGTGGAAAAGTCAGAGTTGATGTTGTTGTTTTGAAGATGATGTAGTTCATTCTCCATAAGAATAATGTCATTGTCAATTTGTTTAGACATTGAGATACACCAACCTTTAATCTTATGTTTAAGATACTTTAATTTAAAATAATAGGCAAAGGCATCATTATAATGAGTCATAGAGGCCCAAAAGTTTTTAATGATATTGCAAAATTCAGGGTTCTAGAACCACACTTTGTTGAATCTGAAAAGCAGGGGATGATTCATGGTTTTGAGAGAAATAGTGAAAATGATAGGACAGTGATCAGATTGAATATTGGGGAGAGTGGAGATGGATATGGTGTCCCATTTATCCAAATCAAGATCATTTTTGAATTCCCTATCCAATTTTATGGAAACCACCCTATTATAGTGTCTTCTGTACCAAGTGTATTTGGCACCAATAAGAGTAATTTAAATAATAATATTATCTTAAATGGACATATTAAACTCTCTCGTAGATTTAGAATAATGGGAAGGACCCATCTTCTCACTAAAAGAAAGGATATCAATAAAATCCCCAATTACAAACCAAGGACTATGAATATTAGAATTCAAAATGAGATATCATTCTAGAGAGTTCTCCTATCCTGGTATTTGTTCTTTGAATAAAAAAAGGAACAAAAAAGATGTGTTCCATCAAGATCAAGATCACATGTAAAGATTTTCTTAGAGACATAGAAAATATTGACATATTTTAAGGATGGTTGCACAAAAATTTAAAGAGCCTCAATAGTTGAGATATTTTGACTAGAACCTAAAAAAATATAACCAAACCTATAAAGATGTAGTAATTTAGAGTAAAAGATTATCTTGAGTTCAGCTATGGAAAAATCAAAGGTCTATGAATATTAAGCATTCTTTTTAAAACAATAAATTTGTCATAGTTCACAATACCTTGAAAATTCTAGAAAAATATCTTCATTTATACCTATGATTGGATTTAGAACTCTATTTTTTCTTACCCTCTGAGACCCTCTACCTAGAAAATCTTCTAAAATATTTTTCGGTGCTTGGACTGGATTTTTTCTCCTTCTTACTTTTAACATAAGGGTGAATAATAGCATCTTCAATCAAAGAATCCTTGGAAGGAACTTACATAGCACCAGTACTACTAATCAACACTGATCTAGTATCTTCATTGTGATCAGAAATAAGATTTTCCAAATTAGAAGATAAAATAGAGATATAATTTTTATGAGTATCTACTACAGAATGTAAATCAGTAGGTAAAGGAATCGAAGCACCTGATTTTTTTGCAATATCTGCCCATTGTTCTTCTTTGTGCAATCTTGAATTGGTCTTGGAATCATTCTACCCAGAAGAGACCTTAGTGATGTGCTCAATCACATCCCCCAAGTATCCTGGCACTATGTTGTTTACCTGCTAAGGATCACCACCCGAACCAAGAGGAGGAAAAGTGGTATGTCTAGCAACAAACACGTTTTCAACCTATTGTTTATCTTTGTCCAAACCCAAATTGGGGTGGGTATCAGTCTGCCCAGTCGAAGCCTTAGTGATGTGTTCAGAAAAATCACTCAAAGTTCCTGGAACCATGTTTTTAACCTGTTGAGAAACACTACCCAAACTGAGAGGAGGACAAGTGGACTATCCATAAATAGACCCATTGCCAACCTGCTTACCATCAATTCATACAGGGGGAATAATGGGTGTAACAGCCTTTCAATTAGTTCCTAATTTATCTTATTTTAAAATGATAGAAGTAGTAGTACAAGAAAAATGTTTAGATGAATTAACAGGGGTCATACATTTCTCATTCTCAACAGAAACATATTCCTGTTGATATTTCATAACATCCATCACAAGAACCTATAATTCTTTAAGGAGATTGAGATCTTTGTTTGCATTATATTCCTCATCAACAATTTCATCCTATGATTTTCCGGAGATATTCTCTAAGGGAATCGACTTCTATAATTTCTTCACCCATATTTCATTCTTTTTCTTAGATGTATCAAGGAAATCATAAATAAGAGCCTTGAATTTTTTTTATTCCACACTTATTTCCATTCATTTTCAGTTGGTTGAACAACCTGTTTTATAATCACCCTACAGTTTAATATTGAGTGCCCAATAATCTTACATATCTTAAAAAAGGGCGATTTTTCTCATATTCTATCTTAATTTTATATTTTTAATCATTAGAAATGAATTTAATCGAGTTAGGAAGTTTTGAGTTAAGGTTAACTTCGACCAACACTCTCACAAATATGCCCAATTCAGCATTTAGGGTTCTCTGGTCTATCCTAAGTGGAAATCCAATACAAGAGGCAATGTCATTCAAGATTCATATATTATATGTATGTATGTACATATGTATGTATGTATATATATATTAGTGAATATTTAACAATCTTCCACTTTCACTAAAATCCCATAAGGACTTTATGCATAACTTCATAACTCTTTTTGAATCCATCCAAACTTCTTTGGATGTGGTTTTTCATAAAAATCTCTTAATTTTGAAAAACAAATTTGTCTAAAATTTTATCCTTATCCAAGGGCCTAATTGTGTGACCATGCGGGCCTTAGCAGTATTCACAACAACTATAAATCTATATTTCATAGATGTAAGCAAAGAGAAGCCTCTAGAAAAGAACCAGTGCTACTCAAGACACTAAGGGATCTGGTGTGATCTCAATCAAACGTACTCATATCTCTATATGAGAATTTATACTACAAGATGTATCATATACACCATATGCATATTATATAATACCTTTTTCTATGAGTACATCGCATCTCATTCATCTATCTGATAAGCACATCACATGTAACTTATCCAAGTAGTTGAACACATCATGTGTGAAATAACTAAGCATGGCCATGAATTTACTCGGTCTAATTCAATCAAGGTTTAGATGTCTTTCCTTGTCATACAAGCAGATAAATCCCTTCTTGGTTGCACTTCAACCGACAACATGATCAAAAACATACCCAACCACCCCCTGATAAGCTAAGTTCATATGGATACTTTCATAAGTAGGGTATCAAAGTATGAAGGTTCTCATTATAGGTTTCTTTCCAACCTTAGGTAAGAATTATTGATAATAAGAATACACCCCTAAGTATATCTATGACTATATGACATTCCATGAGATAAACTTTAGCAAATCAGTCCAAGTAATAATTCTCGACTTATTGCCTTAATAATCTATTCTTTAATATCTCATATACAACTCTTTGAGATGAATATAAGAATCTATTCAAGCTAACCTTTAAATATCATCACAACCCATTATACTCCATGATGATCATCGGTTAGGGACAACTCAAAAATTTTACTTTGAGGGGATATTTATCATTTGACTGTTCAGGTAAAATAAATTTCATGACAAATAAATGAATGATAAATGAAGATTTCATTTATTATAATAACATGATACATTTTTCAACTATTAAAACCAATCTATTAAGTTTCAAACACATAGATATATATATCATGACCATCATTTGGTTGTTGTAATAATGTATTTTGATCATTACATCCAAATGTAATTCTTGTCACATCCTTATGTGACCATCTGATAAAATTATCTCACACCTCTTAGTGAGTAACAATTACGAAGCAAGCTAGTTTGAATAATGATAAGACTTGGGAACCATATTCCTTAAGTTCAACTCTTTGAACTTATATTCAAACTCCTTAACTTTATAACATCAACTATTATAATGCTATATTATGTTGTCTACTTAGAACTATTTCTAAGTACACCATCATCATTCTTGAAACCTTTTCCACCAAACTTATTCATTTAAATATTTTATAAATAATGTAACTATTTACATTATCAATTTATCAATTTATCAATATTTCCTAAACCTTTTAGGAAATCAAGTGAATTTCACTTGGTAACTAAGATATCATAACAGTGATAATTACTTTATAAAAGTAAGTAAATGTAACTATTTGCATTTTTTTATTATCACATACCCAAACACTTTAGGATATTAAGTAAAAAAACATTCAAACAAATATTGGAAAATAATTTATTTTTTAAATTTTAACTTCTCTAAGTTCATACATACTCTCAATAGCCTCTTAGATATCATATTCTCTTCAGAATATTTTTCTAAGATTTCTTTGTGTTTTTAGGAAATAAAAATTATTGACTTTTAGTAGGAATATGAAATAAATAATCTATTATTTCAAAATCATAAATGGTATTCTATGTGTTTTAAACCTTTCCTTTTGTAAGGAAGATTTTATTAAAATATCTCATTGATGGATGGCAGGAACACATTCCCTCATATTTTAATAAATATCTGGATAAACACTTTTATCCAAATATTCTTCTCAAAACATGTTATATAAATCCAATGAATCATAAACCATGTGTATTATTTAATCATCTCATAAAAAACATTTTTTATAGAACATCCTATCTTATCATATAAGATAAGTGAGATGAAGATACACATATTTTACTTATATTCATCCAATCTTGACACATTACTTTACATTCAAATTCTCTATGTAGTAACTTTTTACTTCATCTCATGAATATAAAATACAAGATCAATATATTATTCCTTTGATTTTGAACTTATGTATATTTAGAACACTTTTTAAAATATGAATTTGGTATCACATACCCTTTAAAACTCAAAGAATTAATTTATATAACATCTTTACATGATATGAACATTCCATGGAGTTTCATGAACTCCATCAAGTATATATTTGATAATTCAATCATATTGAATTTTTAACATTCCTTTCTTGGGTTTTAATGACTTTGATTTGATTCTTGAAGAAACATTTTTGAACTTTTCAACCAAATTTCTTCTTCTGGTTTGAAATTTTACCCACTTGTACTATCTATATAGTACTAGAATCTAGACATCATATGCCCATTTCATCCATTATCAACACTTTTAGAATATCAGGTAAAATTTGTCATTGAATTCAATCGTATTGTCAAAAAATTTCCATAAATGAAAATAGGATAAATTCCCTAACTAGAACAATACATTTTAGTCTCCCCTTTAAATCATATTATAGAATTAAAATAATCATAACCCATGTGTAAAAACACCTATCTCAATTAATTTAAGAAACCATATTTTACAATCTCTTCTCAAGAGTTAAATGATATTTCTTAAGATAATTTTATCCTAAGATTGAAGCATCCAAGTTATCAATGTATCAACTGTTGGTTCTAGGTATAGCAGAAGTGTGTGATGGGTCATTCCCAACTTTACTTTTTTCTATGATTGATGATTAATATAAGATATTACACAATGTTGAACGGCATGATCAACAGACTTAAATCAAAGAAATAGAAGAGGGATAAAATTTCAGAACTAGAGAAAGGATCATCACATATTATTTATAATTAATTTAATTAATTAAAAAATTACCTTGAGAGAATTATTTCTTTATTGATGGATCTGACAACAGATCTACGTTGTATCATCCTTGTGTTGTAGGAATCAAGGGAAGATTCCCTCTAGTGGTGATCCACACGTGTTCCAAAAATTTCTGAATGTCGTCGTAGTAATATTTTGGTGCTAGCATGGAAGATATTATCACTTTCATCATCCGCCTTTGATCACCTTGAGAACCACTTCCAAATTGTTCTCTTTGATCTCTCTTTACTTGAGAGTGGGAGGTGGAGGAAGATTACTTTTTGTTCTTGGGAGCGTTCTTGGATAAGGTAGCTCTCCAGGGCTTGAGAGGATTCTCCAAATCCATTGTTCACAACCAAACAAATGAATTGGATCTCTGAGAAAATAATATAATTAGGTTTATATATCACTAGGGTTAAAATAAAATAATTACACAAGTGACCTTTATTATTTATTTAATCCCCACAGAACCCCATATCAAATAATAATATTATTATTATTATTATTATTATTATTTCTCATCATGATATTAACTTATGAATTAAATTAAATATTATTTAATCAAATAATATTCAATATTTATTATTTCTCTCTGAACTATTAAACTTTGTTCACCATTCCTCCACAATATTAATTAGGACTTGAATAATGACTATTTATTTATTAAATAAATACCATTGCATTACTATCCAATAAATAAATATTATATTAACTAAATCGAAAATAAATATTTTATAATATTCTGCTCACATCATATTCTCTTGAACAACTGGTGATGGAATATATGAGATTAAGAAAACATGAATAATTATTAAACCACATGCAGGAATAATATTTATTCAACTTATTAAATAATAATTACTAATATTATTATTTAATTGAGATTTTGGATACACTTAGTGTGTGGCCCTCTAGGCCTCTTTCTCATTGGCATTAGGCGAAGTAGCATCAATTCCAATTTTGGTATCTAGAAACATGTTAAGGATTTCATAGAGAAAGAAGTTAATACCACGATGACATAATACCTCATACAGATGCTTACTGTGTAATATAATCCCTTTATCATGATATCTCAAATCAAGAAGGTTGCATTTCGGTGCCCCCTATAGGCAGCTGGGGTGGTATGGGGGCTGGTTATGGGGTTCCAATCACGAGGTCGATTCCCCAGACCATTTTTTTATATCATACATATGAATGAAAATTTTTTAAAAGCAGGTTGCATGTCGGTGCCATCAACCACTGTGTTTGATGTCTCTTTATTTGACTTTCCATAAATTGAACTTGCCTATAGAACACCACGTTCATAGATTTATTTCTGCTATATCATTTCCATAAAAGGGACTAAGATATCAACTTCCATTAAATAATAGAAGGGAAAAATCCTTTCTTCAAATATTCATTAAAGCAATATTACTCGTGATGAACCCAAAATATCATACCTTACCGCAAACATATGTTGTCAGGATTTTCATCAATACATAAAATTACATGACTCATAATACTCATTAATAATAATCTTAAGTATGAGGACCAATAAAAATGTTCACAGGTAGGAACATCCAATGACACATATAAATATGGATTTCTTACTAGAAAACCTCATTCTTATAATATCCTACTGGATATTACCAAGGTTGTACACCATGAGAAGGTGCCTCAAATTCCTATGAGTCTCCACCATTGATATCTTGTATCATTTTTGTTCCTCAAATGATATCATTTGACTATAGAACATATATTTAAGAATAGTGTCATAGCACTTCTGTGTTCTCATCTTAATGAGGAACTACTATGACCTTTTAATGCGACAACTACTCTTGGGACATTATCACATACTATGTTACGTATAAGAAAAATCATGATATGATGAAGAGTTTATTAATAGTCAAAACTATGAATACAAGTTATCATAAAGTACACAGAAGTTGGTTATAGGGAACCAACTCCAACAGACTCTCACTTGCACTAGTACCAACAACTAAAAACCTTTAGTCTACTAACTCTCACATGATAGTCATGCTTTTTCTGAGATAAACCTTTAATCAAGGGGACTTCCACATTCTCTTCTATGGGTACTTTTCTTACTGAAACTTCACGCCTTTGATATAAATACCTCAAGATGTGATACTTATGAAGTATATTCTTTTTCTATTGGTGTGACCTTGGCTCTTTTACAAGATACACTGATACAGTATTATCATAATACAATGTGATAGGTTCTTTACTTCTAGGTACCACATCAAGATCCTGAACAAAATTCTGAATCCAAATGGATTCAATGGATGCATCATAAGCCACTATATACTCATACTCCATTATATAATCAGAGAAAACTGGATTCTTTGAACTCTTCCAGCTCACAATTATTCCATTGAGATAGAAAACATATCCTAATTGCGACTCCAGATCATTCTGATCTGTCTGCAAACTGGCATCAGTATTACCCCTGATGACTAGCTCATTTTCTTTTCCATACACCAAGAACATATCCTTAGTTCTTCTCAAATACTTAAGGATAGCCTTAACAGCAGACCAATTTTGTTCTCTTGGATCAACTTGATATCTTCTTACCATGATCAATGTATAGGAAACATCAATTCTAGTATATAACAAGGAATATATGATTGATCCTATCACTGAAGCAAATGGGATCTTACTCATTCTCTATTTCTCATGTTGTGTCTAAGGCCACGTTTTTTTAAAAAGATGTAAACTATGTGACAATAGAACCAATCCCCTATTGGATTTTTCCATACTAAATCTATTTAGTATATAGTCAACATATTTACTTTGACATAGTCAAAGAAGCCTCTTGGATATATCATGAATGATCTTGATCCATAGAATATAGGCTGATTCACCTAAGTTATTCATGGAGAAACACTTGTTTAACTAGTCCTTAACATACTGTAATACTGGTATGTGGTTTCCAATAAGTAATATTTCATCAAAATATACTACTAGGATAATGACAGCATTTCCACTAAACCTCTTGAAAACACACATCTCACATCTGTTCTTAATGAAACCAAATTATTTAATGGATTCATCAAATTAAATGTTCCATGACCTGGATTCTTGCTTTAATCCATAAATGGATCTATACAACTTCAAAAATCCTTTTGGCATCACCTAGAGTCAAAAAACCTTCTGGTTGTGTCATATAGACAACTTCATAAAGGTTCCCATTAAGGAATTCAGTTTTGACATCCATCTTCCAAATCTCATAGTCATGGTAAGATGTTATAGCAAGTAGAATTCAGATATATTTAAATATGGAAACTGATGAAAATGTTTCATTATAGTCAATTCCTTGACATTGTTTAAACCCTTTATCCACTATCCTTGATTTATAGTTATTTAGTTTACCATCCATGTACATTTTCCTCTTTAATACCCATTTTCATCCAATGGTCTTTACATCAACTAAAACATTGGCCAGAACCCAAACTTGCTTCTGATACATGTAATCCATTTCAGAATTCATGTCTTCTTATCATCTTGCAGCTTCTGATCTCTCTATTGCCTCATTATAGGAGAGAGGTTTGTCATTGTAAACCAATAATGATTCACCATCTTTAGTGATTAGAAAACCACATGTCTCTAGTTCTCTTACCTCTCTTACACTCCTACACAGTACTTATGTTTTAGGAACTACTTTTTCCATGGGGACCTGTGGAATCTATTTCTATACCAACTCTGGTATATCTTGAGCGTCAACTTCATCGAAGTCAATCCTACTCCCACTATCCTTTTTGAGTATGTGATCCTTCTCAATAAATATATATTATCTAGAAACAACCACTTTCTTGTCTGAGGGGTTGTATAGGTAGTATCCCTTTGTTTCCTTGGGATACCCTATAGAGATACAATTTGTGCCCCTGGGTGCTAGTTTTTTGCTTGAGAAGGCCTTAAAAAATTCCTCACAACCCCATACACATGTGTGAGAAAAAAATTGGTTTCTTTACACTAAATAGATTTAAGGGAATTCTATTTTTTTTCTTTAGTTGGTACTCTATTTAATGTGTATGCCACATTTTGTAATACATGCCCCAAAAGGATAATGGAATATCTACATGACTCATTATCGACCTTACCATGTCTAACAAGGTATGGTTTCTCTTTTCACTAACACCATTCCACTATGGTGTGTAAGGTGGAGTGATTTGATATGGAATCCCAAACTCTCATAGAAAGTAAATAAACCCTTGGTTAAGATATTCACTACCTCAATCTAGTCAAAGCTTCTTTATCTTCTTTCCAAACCGATTTTATAATTCATTCTTTAATTCCTTGAATTTTTCAAAGGACTTGGACTTATAAATCATCAATTATACATATTCATATCTACTTAAGTCATCTGTAAAAGTTATTAAGTAAGAATATCCACCTCTATCTTCTATTGGAAATGTTCTACACACATCAGTGTGTACCAATCCTAGAAGCTTTATGACCCTTTGACCCTATCGAACAAATGGTGGTTTGTTCATTTTTCCTTATAAACTAGCATGATATATTTTAAGTGGTGTTATCTTAGAAGATTCTAAATAACCATCTTGATAGGGATTTCTCAAATGCTTCTCATTTGCATGACCAAGATGTTGATGTCATAGTTGGGTGTTATATAAGTCGTGTGAACATGATTCATTATCAATTTCCAACACTTTTTTTTCATAATTTAATACATAAAGACCATTATTTAAATGTTTCATACCATAACATATGTTTTCCTTATAAAAGAAACAACTTTTATTTACAAACTTGAAAATAAACCCATCTGTATCTAGGAATGATACAAAAATTATGTTCTTGGAAACAATTGGTACATAATAACAATATTTTAAAACCAAAATAATTCTTATTGGAAAATAAAGGTGGTAGTCACCAATGGATAGGGTAACCATCCTCACACTATTAGCAGCTCAAAATCCACCTCTCCTCTAGAAATCTTTCAGAATATACTTGGTTCCTATATTTGGATACAAATGTGAGCACCAAAAGCTGTATCTAATACCCAATGTGTAGATATTGAAAAATTTCACTTGATAACGAATGTGCATTTAACTTCCCCTTGCTTCTAAGTGCAATTCCTCTTCCAGTATCCTGGATTTCCACATGAAAAACATACAGCCTCTTTTTCCTTACCCAGTCTCTGGATCTTCCTCTTCTTGGAAGGAAGGTGATCAGGAGCTTTAGACTTTTTATGAGTCTTGGGCCCCTTTTCCTTATTCTTCCTTTTCTTATTAACCATAAGGACCACGAGTTTATAATACCCCATGTCTTTATCCACTTGGAGAATCAAAGTAAGAAGTTCCGAAAGACTCTCTTCATTATTACTCATATTATAATTAAAAATAAAACTATAGAAGGTCTTGGGTAGTGATGAAAGTATGATATATGTATTCAAATCATCTGTGAATTTAATCCCTAAGATTTATAAGAGTTCAATGTAGCCAATAATCTTGACTACATGAGGCCCAGCTGGTGCAGACTCTCTAAGCTTAATTGTAAAAAAATCATTGGAGATCTTGTATCTCTCTTATCTTTCCTTCTCTTGATATTGATCCCGAAGGTGAGACATCATGCTATATGCATCCATGTCCTCATGTTGCTTCAAAATATCATTAGGCATGGATAATAACATAAAACATTGAACATTTATGGAATCTTTCAAATGTTTCTCATAGATTGATAAATCTTCATCACTCGCCTCATTACTAGGCACATCAAGAATAGGTTCTTTCAGCACGTACAATTTCATTTCATTGTGAAGGATAACCTGTAAGCACATTTTCCACTCTTGTAAATTTGTGTAGTTGAGAAGGTTATCCTTCTCAAGTATGGATCGCAATGATATGTTTGAATTCATTTTAATATTTTTTCTATAAATAAAATAAGCAGATATTTAATACTTTATCTGATAAAATTTAGACAAATAAATAAATGTTATACTTATTAATCTCCCAATATTTTAATGAAACTCAATATCTCTCACCATTGTCTTTAGAATATCCTATTTCTAGGACATTCTAGTGGAAAGGATCTATATTCCCCTTCTCATTACCCCAACTTTGGTTGGTCAAGCAACTTGAATGGTTTTATTCAGGAATTCCAAATTCCAACTGCATTAAATCATAGTTCATTGGTTTGTTGAGTGGACTCCCCAATCCTAAAATCCTTAAATTAGATTTCTTCAACCCTTTCCTCTTAGTTACACCAAGTCCTACTTTGGCAGTCAACCCTTGATGTGAACTAAGTTAAGTCAACCCTAAAATTCAAGTTAAAATTCCCCAATAATTGAAAGCACCCCAACTTTGGCTGGTCAAGAACTTTGAACTATGGTTCGATTTTAGATGAAGTGGTGGAAGGCTATATTGACTTAATATATATAATTGAGGGATTTTATCCTTTTTTCATAAATTTAAAATTATTATCTTTATAATATGCTTATTAATATTAAGTGGATTTAATTAAGTGATTAAATATGTCTTAGATAATATTTATTCATAATCAAATTTATTTTAGTTCTATCTTCCATGCTCGTTAATTTCCTTAATTCATATAATCATGATAGAACATCCATAATTAAATAACCATGCAACTTAACAGAAATAAAATAATAAAGCGGTATGGTCATGAGCTTTTATTAAAAGTTGGTTTATCTAGCAGTTGATAAAATAACCATTGACCAAGGTGGAAACACCTTAAACTAATTAAGGTTTGTGATACAGCTTTCCACCTGTCCACCTATGTATCTCTCTTGGATTGGTTTCATCTCAGCTCCAAACTTGAACCACCACCACTAGCTTGGGAGATTATTCCATTACATAGGTTTTTACTCACATGTAGGTGATGGGGAAATAGTTTACAAAAAAGGAACCATGGGAACACAGGCCCTTACATAATAAGAGGAGAGAAGGCACAAAGACCAACAATTTAATTTTTAAATGAAATCAATCACATACAAT
The DNA here is from genome assembly GCA_963277665.1 of Viscum album. Taxonomy (NCBI): domain Eukaryota; kingdom Viridiplantae; phylum Streptophyta; class Magnoliopsida; order Santalales; family Viscaceae; genus Viscum; species Viscum album. The sequence goes on along the minus strand of OY728134.1, from coordinate 570,111,852 downwards.
GGTATGGTCTATGATCATGATCATCCACATTCATGCAAATAATTATACATTTTATAAAACTATTATTCAATTCTTAATTGTTCTTATTTAAGATAAATCACGATTGAATCATTTAATTATTATCTTTAATTAATCAATTCTTTTATCTTAATTCTCATCCGAATTTTCTTGATATTCTCATCCATTATAATTTTAAAAAAAATTAAATAAATTTATTTAAAATTAATTGTGTACATAAATGTACCATGGAGGTAGCATGGTGAATACCCGTATAAATCTACCCAACATATATTATACTCATATACAGTTTATTCCTTGTGAAATATAGCATAAATGACCTATCACGTACTTTTATGAGGTGTAGTATCAACTTAATGATTACATGAATTACATGATTTTTATATAATGTGTCATTCTTTAATGCACATACAGTGAAAAATGTAATATGAATCATACATGATATATAGATTTGATCATTACACAGATATTAATTAAACATATATATATATATTAAAACCAATGACATGGCATGTCTTGTCAACTTCATAACCATATGAAAGCACAGGTCAATAAGGTTTACATAGTATAACAAATAAATTTCAAATCTGCGTAATTTTGAATAAGCACACGGTGTGTACAGACAAGCTACACGATGTGTATATCTCTCACTATGTATCTGAGGTACACACCTAGAGACTCATCATGTAAAGTGTGCCTTGGAAAATTAGAGTAAACAGTGTGTATAAATTACTACACAACAAGTGGTCTCCTTGTTACATGGTCACCACTTAGGTAGGTTGTGTATGGTGATACATGGCATGTCTGTGACTCAAAAGGACTGTATGTTATAACATCCCAAGTAAATAAAGAATATAACATTTTCATATTTATTAATATTTTTGAATTAAATAATAATTTTAATTTATAAGGGATGTTATGTCTGATAGCATACTCAACACACAATAATGGGTTTCTCTAAAATCTTACATTGCACACAACGTTGTGTTATACAGAAAAATAATATATTATTATTATTATTTTAAATAGTAGTTAACGCATAGTCGTTGTATTAGCAGGAATGAATAGATCTAACTAAAATATGATTATACATATTTTTTAAAAGTATTTACATTTATCCAATAAATTTTAGAGGCTTAAAATAATAATGAATCCAATTTTAAGCATGAAGTACTCTAATATTTTTTAAAAGGTCATTTTACCACCTTTTGATAGAGAACCCTTTTTAAATATAGTTTTTGTCACTTTTATATATTCTATTTGACAAAATAAAATTATTCTTTAGAAGAATAACATCAAAATTTACTTTGGAATAAATTTTGGTATTTTTCTGATAAAGTTCATTTTTTTAATGAATAGTGAAAAATACTGCATTTTAATTTAAAACTGCCTTTTAATCTAATTTATTTATATATTTATATTGTACTTTTAATTGGTTTTAAAGTTTAATTGTATTATATTTTTATAATTTAATCCAATTTTGGTCATTGTAATTAATTTTACTCAGAAATTGGACATAAACACGTGTCAATATTTTGGTAGTTTTTACTTCTTAAAAACACGCTTTTTGGTTTTGACAACAGGAATTAATTTTAAATTAATTTATGAAAATTCTATGTTTTGAATTCAGAAAAATGGATTCCATATTTGGAATCATGAGTTCCAAATTTTTTTAAATAGATAACTTTTATTTTTAAACATTATGAATAGTAACATCAGTAAATATTTTATTTATCATGGTTAAAGGGTAAATTTGGTAAATAAGGGTAAAAAAATAATATTATAATAATATTAAATTACCCTAACACATGTGCTAATCCTATTTTATGAGATATTTCCAATCATTGGCATTCTTTGGTCAATTTTAGGACCTCATGGACCCACTTGTGTGTGGAAATGACATTTAATTACTTTTAATTTAAAGTTAAAGAAAATATAACATAAACATATATCTTTTACTAAAACAATTTTTATATAGGGTTATATAAGTGATATATTAGACTATAAATATTCATTAGAAAGATAAAAATATTTCCTACATCATGGTATTTTATTTATAATTTTTAGACATCACATAAATAAAGTTATTTATGACACAATGATGATGTAGTGATTACCTTATTAATGAATTTTTTAAATAAATGAGATTATAAATATTAAAATAAATTTATTTTGAAAATTTTAATGTCATCCAAGAATTTTAGGGATAATTATGAATTTTTATATTTAAATTAATTAAGTTTTTTTGAAATAATAAAGTTTTTATAGATTTTTTAAACGTCATGATATGAATAGTATATAAATTGACATAAATGAGTTTTAAAAAAATACTATTTTATTAAATGATATAACAATACTAAAAATATAATTTTCGGCCAAATGACTTATATAAGGTTGAAAATTTTATTAATGGACCACTTTATGTTATATTTACATTTTATAGTAACTATATTAACCATATAGTATGAATATACAAGAAGACATGGTAAGAGTCAAATAAGTTAACTAAGGGTTAAAGCAAAATGATAATGTTAAATTTGAAACCAAAACTTGTCTAAAAATTATTGGTTGATATAATTTAGAACAATACTCATATTATATTCTAATTAAATGAGTTTTGGACCTTTTCAAAATCTAAATTCAGTTTATAATAAAATAATCTTTCAGACTTTCCTAAAGTACCCCTCCTCCCTCTTATAAAAGGTCACCACCTCTAACTCTTACTCACACATATCAAGCCCCCTTGGTTCATCCAAAATATTCCCAAATAATCTCCCAAAATCCATCTCTTCCTTTTAAAATCCTTAGATTGGGCAAAATAAAATTCAAGAAGTCTTTTTAGATTAAATCAAAAGGAGTTACCCGATTTGAGGTAATGTCTTCTCTCAAGATTCTTCCATTTATTTTCCTTCTCCAACCCCATAAACTCTTTTTATTCCATTATTTTATAAAAAAACAAGTATATTAAGTATATTAGTATTTTTTTTATGATAATTATTACATCTAAACTCACACACACCTCCATCTAACGGATTCGGAACATATTGTTTCTGTGTACGACGAACTACTGCCTCACGAAACGATGATTGTTCAATTTTCCCCTACCATCTCTCATGGTGGCCATTTTGATGGAACTATATTTATGTATGATATATATTATATTTATATTTTGTCTATTATTCTGTTTTTTTATTTAAATCATACCTTTATTCTTTTCATGATGTGTAAATACGATAATTTCATTTGAGGAAGTGTGGACTACCGCCCCCTCAAAGTGATATGACTTGTTCATGCCATACATGGAATGTATAAAGGATCTAATTAAAAAACTTATGTAATTTATATAAAATATTATATTGTACTTTAATTATAATATACCTATTTATCATTTAGTTTTCATTCTTTTAAGTATGAAAAAATAAATGAATGTAGCGTTCATGCGTACTTACGACTAATTGTCTCCATGAACAGTGCATTTCATTTCTTATCTCAAAAATATTATGTAATATTATAAATACATATATATACTGGATATATATTATATTTAAATCATTAATATCATTCTGGATATAATTAACTTTTGGCCACATGGACAATTTGTAATTATAACAAGTTCATTTTTGACTCAAGTACTAAATATCGACAAAATGACCGATATTAACTTAAATAATTATGTAATGTTTATAAAGAGATAATAAGTGATATTAAAGGAATAATAAACATTAAAAAGGTTTTTAATCAATTATAAATTAACTTATGTTTATTATTCAGGAAGAACAAGGAACATACGTGATGGGTCAATCTCAAGGTAAGGGAACCTTTCACCTTCCTCTTTTAATCAAAGACTTATTTTATGTTATGTATTTTAATTTAAATTTTCTTATGATTGAGATATGTTATTATATATCCTTATTGCTATAAATTTTATTCCCAAGTGATGATATTCCCTTTTCTCTCTCATCAAATGATTTTATGAATTTTTAAGTAACGTTGTTACGCTACCGAATTTGTGTAAGGGACTTCATCTCAATCTCCTTTCATTGTGGCATATCTTGATATTGTGCACCTTTATTATCCTATAAGGTGTATATACTATAATTTTAAATATTATATCATAAATCTACTTTCTCATGATATTATATGTTTCTTTTAATGTTATTCTTAAATTATTTTTATTCAAGTATTTTCTCAAGTGGTAAGGGACTTTTTTAACTAAAACATTGTTTTAGATGTTTTAAAGATTAAATATTATAAATAATTTTCAATAATTTCCATGTTTTCAAAATGTTTTTAATGATATATTTATATGTACATTAATGTTTTAAAATTTTAAAATCTTCAAAGTGGTATGGGACACTTTGATTCAAAAATATCTTTATTAAATGTTTTAAATGGTTTTGGAAATGGATTGAATATTTCAATATCTTGAATTGATTCATTGTGATTATAATGCGGAAATATTATCTTTACTTTATGCTTATTTTATGTGTTATTATTATGTTATGGTTTTTGGGAATTGTTTACGTATATGGGTGGTTCCGTGATAAACTGAGGGTAGGTGAGCCCGAGATCGCTCTCCAATGCATTGGGTAATGTGATGGAGGTAAACGTTAATGTTTCTCCTAATATATTTAGATAATATAATATGATGGGTATTCCAAACATAACTCCCTATGTAGCTGTGAAAGCTACAATGTAATTATGTTATGGATTCCACAAGTTACCTTTATGATTTATGCTTTTTATGTGTTATTCACAAATATTATGATTTCATGAGGTATGTTAAAGAGATTATGTTATATGAGTGAAAAGTATGATTTAATTGATTTGTATGTATTGATGGAATAATGTTTTCTATCCTTAGTTTATAAACCTTACTGATCTTTTTATGCTCATCCCAAGTTTTTGAAAAAAAAATCACAATTTATAAGGAAGGGTAAGAGAAAGGAAGAATTCGGGAAGATTTATATCAAGAAAAGAATTATTGTTTTATTTTGAGGAGTTTTATTTTTGTGAAAAAATTGGATAGAGTATAAGTGTATAATTTGTAATATTTGAGATGTAATATAATATTTATGGCCTAATTCTCTAAAACTCTAAACCTGAAAAGATCCTTAATGTTAATTATTGATTTAACTCAAGATTGAGTAATTTTTTAAGGCTGAGGCCTTATAGTTGGTATAAGAGGTCAGTTTAGACAACTTTAGGAGTTAGGATATTGTTAAATTAATATCCATAAATTAATGTATGGTAAGATTTAATTGATATATAATTTTAATATTACCACATTTCTTTATCTAAGATATGTTTGTTCAGAATGGTTTTTCATATAGGAAATAGGGCAGTTGTGTTGGGAGGGCATAAAGAGGGAAATGACCTTCCAAATCAACATCCGAAGATAGTCAAAATCAGAATTGAACAGTTTGTTGCAGTGATGGATCTTTTGACTTAGTTTATAAATGGTGGTTGTGTTTATTGATGATATCTTGGTATATTCTAAAAGTTTATAGGAACATAAAAGTCACTTATGTATTTTTTTTCAAACCTTAAAAGAAAATAAACTATATGGAAAGTTTAGTACGAGTGAATTTTGGTTGTAATAAAAATTTTTCCTTGGTCGTATTGTTTCTAAATATGGAATAATTATTGACCCTTCTAAAACAAAAGTTGTTGAATAGTGTCCAAGACCTACCAATATCACATAGATTCATAGTTTTCTTGAATTATTGGGTTATTACTGAAGGTTTGTTGAAAACTTTTCTCAATTATCTAGCCCACTAACTAAGTTAACATGTAAGGGATTTAAGTTCATTTAGACAAAAGAATGTAATGATTATTTTTAGGAATTGAAAAGAATATTGGTGAATGGTCCAATTTTGGAACTGCCTTTTAGAAATTGTGAATTTGTTATCTATAGTGATTCTTCGTTGAAAGGAATTGGATGTGTCCTAATGCAGAATGATCAGGTAATTGTTTATGCTTCATGTCAATTGAAACTTATGAGTTATATTACCCTACACATGATTTGGAATTAGCTACTATTGTTTTTGCTTTAAAATTTTGGAGGCATCATTTGTATGGAGTAAAGTTTGAAATATATACTGATCACAGAAGTTTGAAGTATATATTCACTTAGAAATAATTAATCATGAGATAGAGGATATGGTTATAATTAATCTAGGACTATGATTGCATGATTCATTACAATCTAGGAAAAGAAAATAAAGTGGTTGATTCTTTGAGTTGTAAAAGTAATGCTAAATTAACCATGTTATATTCAGAACAAGATCCTTTGATTAATGATTTGATGAAATTTGGCATATAATTTTTTGGTACAGAAGATTCCTTTGGTTTGTTTCAGGTTTCAATACAATCATCCCTAGCAGACAGAATAAAGAAAGCGTATAAATATGGTAGTGAGTTTCAAAAAAAGGTAGAATTAGTTCAAAAGGGTAAGTTACTTGATTTTAAAATTGATAGAGACTGTTTTTTGAGGTTTGGAAAGAGATTATGTGTGACTTTTGATTCATAGTTTAAGAAAGAGTTATTATGTGAATCTCATATTTCTCCATTTTTAGTTCATCCTGGCAGTACTAATATGTACAGAGATCTTTGGGATTATTACTGGTGGGATTGAATGAAAATAGATATCGGTGACTTTACCCTAAGATGTTTTATTTGTTAATAGGTTAAATTAGAGTGGCAGTTACCAATAGGGATGTTTCGGCCTTTGTTAGTGCCTGAGTGAAAATGGGAAAATGTGTCCATGGATTTCGTAGTGGGATTACTAAAGACTTCTCGAGGTAACAATGCAATTTGGGTTATTGTTGGTCGATTAACTAAATCTGCTCATTTTCTTCTAATACAAGATACTCTATCTCTAGATCAACTTTTTTGATTGTATATTAAAGATATATTCAGGTTACATGGAGTTCCCCTCTCCATTGTATTTGATCGTGATCTCAGGTTCACTTTTAACTTTTGGAAGGGACTTCAGAATTCATTGGGAGATGAATTAAATTTAAGTACAACTTTTCATCCTCAATTAGATGGACAGTCAGAATGAAAAAATCATACTTTGAAAGATATTCTATATGCTTGTTCAATAGATTATCAGGGAAGTTAGGACTAACATCTTTATTTGGTTGAGTTTTCTTATAATAATAACAGTTTTCATTCCAGTATAACGATGGCACCATTTGAGGCATTATATAGAAAGTGGTGTCAAACTCCATCTTTTTGGGATGAAGTAGGTGAAAGGAATTTTATGGGACTATAATTGGTAAAATAAATGGTAGAAAAAGTTTAGTTGATTTAGAAGCACATAAGAATAGCTCGGAGCAGCAAAAAAGTTATGTGGATAACCAGAGGAAGGATCTTTCTTTCAAGGTAGGTGATCATGTCTTTCTCAAAGTTTCTCCATGGAAAAGTGTGATGTGTTTTGGTAAGAAGGGAAAGTTGAGTCTAAGGTTCATTAGACCCTATAAAATCCTAGAGAAAGTTGGATCATTTTCCTATAAAGTAGATTTACCTCCAATTTTATCCCAGGTACAAAATGTTTTTCATGTTTCAATGTTGAGAAAGTATATGTCGGATCTATCTCATGTTTTGACTCCAGAGGTAGTTCGGTTGAAAGAGAGTCTTTCTTATGAGGAACAAACAGTCCAGATTCTTGATCATAGAGATAATGTGTTGCGGAATAAGGTAATTCATCAAGTAAAAGTTATGTGGAAAAAACCATATTGTTGAAGAGGCAACATAGGAATCTGAAAATGCTATGAGGGATAAATACCCCTGCTTATTTTATAAGTGAATAGAATTGCAGGGACGCAATTCCCAAAAGGGGGGAAGGATGTAACATCCTAGGTAAATAAAGAATATGACATTTTCATATTTATTAATATTTTTTAATTAAATATTAATTTTACTTTAGAGGGGATGTTATGTCTAATAGTGTACTCAACACGCAATAACGGGTTTCTCTGAAATCTTACATTGCACACAACATTGAGTTATACCAAAAAATAATATATTATTATTATTATTTTAAATGGTAGTTAACGCATAGTTTTTGTATTGGCGGGAATGAATAGAGCTAGCTAAAATATGATTATACATGTTTTTTAAATGTCTTTACATTTATCCAATAAATTTTAGAGGCTTAAAATAAGAATGAATCTGATTTAAAGCATGAAATACTCCAATATTCTTTAAAAGTTCAGTTTACCTCCTTTTAATGGAAACCCATTTTTAAATATAGTTTTTGTCACTTTTATATGTTCTATTTGAAAAAATAAAATTATTCTTTAGAAGTAGAACATAAAAATTTACTTTGGATGAAATTTTGGTATTTTTCTGATAAAGTTCATTTTTTAATGAATAGTGAAAAATACTACCTTTTAATCTAATTTATTTATATAGTTAGATTGTACTTTTAATTGGTTTTAAAGTGTAATTGGATTATATTTTTATCATTTAATCCAATTTTGAAAATTTTAATTAATTTCACTTTGAAATTGGATATAAACACATGTCAATCATTTCGTAGTTTTTACTTCTTAAAAACACGCTTTTTGGTTTTGACAACAGGAATTAATTTTAAATTAATTTATGCAACTTCTGTATTTTGAATTTGGAAAAATGGATTCCATATTTGGAATCAGGAGGTCCAAATTTTGTAAATAGGTAACTTTTAATTTTAGACATTATAAATAGTAACTTCAGTAAATATTTTATTTACCATGGTTAAAAGGTAAATCTGGTAAATAAGGGTAAGAAAATAATATTATAATAATATTAAATTAACCTAACATGTATCCTAATCATATTGGATGAGATATTTCCGACCATGGGCATCCTTGGGTCAAATTTAGGACCCCATGGAGCCACTTGTGTGTGAAAATGACATTTAATTACTTTTAATTTAAAGTTAAGGAAAATATAACATAAATATATATCTTTTACTAAAACAATTTTTATATGGGGTTATATAAGTTATCTATTTTCTATAAATAGTAATTATAAAGATAAAAATATTTCCTACATCATGGTATTTTATTAATAGTTTTTAAATATCAAATAAATAAATTTATTTATGACACAATGATGATGTAGTGATTACCTTATTAATGAAGCACATGAGCCTCAACCTGGTTGGTGAGGACTCTTAAGTGCATCCAGGTGACCCATGATCAAATTCAGGTGGAGGCATAATTTTTGGGTTATTGTAGCAGTACTGTAGTAGGTACTGTAGTAGTACTGTAATAGGTATTGTAGTGGGAACTATGCAGTACTATAGCAGGTAATGTAGCGGGAACTGTAGCAGGCACTGTTTGGCGCTGTAGAAGCTGGAAATTTGCCCTTTTTTGGGCCTTCGGGCTACTGATTTGGTCCTTGAGTCCTTTAAGGCCTTCAAGCCATCCAAGCCTTCGAGCCAGTAAGGCCTTCGGGCCACCTCAAGGCCTTCGGGTCACCTTAAGTGCAAATTAAAACCATACAACCTACAAGGAACAAGCTCTATAGGAGGATGAGCAAGGAGATTTCACCACATCAGAAGCTACATGGATTTCAAGAATAAGAGGGTATGGCACCTGTCATCGGAACAAGCCTATGCATGTAGAGGATAGCCTAGCTGAACAGTCATGCGAAGGTGGAGAGTTGATTTCACGATGAAGATACTGGGGAGGAGCAGTTCCAAGTAGTTAGTCTGGGTTGTATGTAATGTTTGAAGCCTACGAGTAATGAATTCCTCTAAGGCCTATGGGCCATATAATACTTAAACCTATGGGCCTTTTAAGGGTTCCACCTCACCCCTTGAAAGGTGGATTATCAAAAATCAATAAAAAATGAAGTCCTTCGGTCCATTGGATGGATGAATTAATGAATGTTTTAAATAAATAAAATTATAAAAATTAAAATAAATTTATTTTGAAACTTTTTATGTCATCCACTAATTTTAGGTATAATTATGACTTGTTATCTTTGAATTAATGAAGGTTTTTATAAATAATCAAGTTGTTGTGGATTTTTTAAAATTCATGATATGAATAGTATATAAATTGACATAAATGAGTTTTAAAAACAAATACTATTTTATTAAATGATATAATAGTCCTAAAAATATAAGATTAAGGAAAATGACTTAGATAAGGTTGAAAATGTCATTAATTAACCACTTGAGGTTTGATTGGCATTTTATAGTAATTATATTAACCATATAGTATGAATATATAAGAAGACATGGTAAGAGTCAAATAAGTTAACTAAAGGTTAAAGCTAAATGATAAGGTTAAATTTGAAACCAAAACTTGTCTAAAAAATATTGGTTGATAGGATTTATAAAAATCCTAATATTATCTTATAATTAAATTAGTTTTGGACCTTTTGAAAATCTAAATTCAATTTATAATAAAATAATCTTTCAGACTTTCCTAAAGTACCCCTCCTCCCTCTTATAAAAGGTCACCACCTCTAACCCTTACTCGCACCTCTCAAGCCCCCTTGGCTCATCCAAACTCTACCCAAATAATCTCCCAACATCCCTATCTTCCTATTAGAATCCCTACCTAGGTAATAAGTCGATTCAAGAAGGCATTTTAGCTTAAATCAAAAGAAGTTACCTAATTGAGGTAATGCCTTCTCTCAAAATTCTTCCATTTATTTTCCTTCTCCAACCCCCTAAACTTTTTTTATTCCATTATTTTATAACAACACCATTATCTTCAGTAACTAGGATTTTTTTTATGATAATTATTCTACCTACACTCACACACACCTCCATCTAACGGATTTAGAACATATCGTTTCTATGTACGATGAACTACTACCTCACAAAACGATGATTGTTCAATTTTCCCCTACCACCTCTCATGGTGGACATTATGATGTGAATATATTTATATATGATATATATTATATTTATATTATCTATATGATTCTATTTTATTATTTAAATCATACCTTTATGCTTTTCATGATGTGTAAATATGATAATTTCATTTGAGGAAGTGCAGACTACCGCCCCCTCAAAGTGATATGAACCATTCATGCCATACATGGAACGTATAAAGATGGAATTAATAAAATTATGTAACATATAAAAAATATGATATTATACTATAATTATAATATACCTATGTATCTTTTAGTTTTCATTCCCTTAAGTATGAAAAAATAAATGAAAGTAGCGTTCATGCATACGTACGGCTTACCGTCTCCATGAACGGTGCATTTCATTTATTATATCCAAATGTTATGTACTATTATAAATAAATATATATAATGGATATATATGATATTTAAATAAATAATATATTTCTGGGGATAATGAACTTTTTTACCACATGAACAATTTGTAATTATAACAAGTTCATTTTTGACTCAAGTACCAAATATCGACAAAACGACCGATATTAACTTAAATAATTATGTAATGTTTATAATGAGGTAATAAGTGATATAAAAGGAATAATAAAATTTAAAAAGGTTCTGAAGCAAGTATAAATTAACTTAATTTTATTATTTATTAAGAACAAGAAACATACGTGACGAGTCGAACTCAAGATAAGGGAACATTTCACCTTCCTCTTTTAGTCAAAGAATTATTTTATGTTGTGTCTTTTAATTTCCATTTTCTTATGATTGGGATATGTTCTTATATATCCTTATTGTTGTACATTTTATTCTCAAGTGATGATATACCCTTTTTTCTCTCATCAACTCATTTTCTAAATTTTTAAGTAACGTCGTTAGGCTGCTGAATTTTTGTAAGGGACTTCATCTCAATACCCTTTCATTAAGGCATATCTCACTGGTGGAAATCCCACCTATACCAACACTTCTCTCCCAACTGTTTGGAAAACCCGTTGGGGAAAAATAATTTGTACCAACGGTTCTGTGAAACTGTTGGCGTAGACTAATATATGTTGGGTTTTCCCAATGGTTATAGTAAACCGTTGGAAAAAATAATCTCAGTACCAACGGTTCATATGAACCATTGGGATAGAGACACCAAAAAACCCCAGCCATTGGGCTCTTTCTCCCATCTGGTCACACCCCACTTCTCCATCCCTACAACACAGCACCGCTCCTCCCGACCTCCCATCGCCTCCTGACCTCACCTCACCGCCTGACCTCCCCTCGCCGCCTCTCCCATTCTGTCCTCCCCTCGCCTCTTCTCTCATTCCCCTCGTGCTCCCTTCCTCCCTTTCCAACTCCCCCTCACCGCTCACCGCTCTCTTCTCACTGCTCCACGCTCGCCGCTCCCCTCTCCCCGCTCCCTGCTCCCTGCCCGCCGCTCCCCGATTTCCATCACCCTCCTCTCCCCTCACTCCAATCCCGAGCCCTAGAAACCATCGCTCTCCCCTCCCCCACAAATTCTTCACTACGCATGTCATCTACGACATGCATAGAGGTAGCATTTCTGATTTCAGAAGTGTCTGTTTTAGGGTTATTCATCAATTTCACTAAAGTATGGTGAAATCAATCATTTATGATAGATATTTTTTTATAATTAGGAATATGGGAACCCTAAATCAATGTTTAATATTCTTTTTTTTTTTGGTTTATTCAATGTTTTATATTCTTTTTTTTCTATAATTAGGATTAGGAAGGGTTATTCATCGATTTTTCTATAATTAGGAAGGGTTATTCATCCCTTCCTATTTTTTCACATTGATCCATTAAGTTATTCACTTTTTCATATTCTTCCAAGGGTTTTTTCCTAAAATCAATTTTATTAGTTATTTAATAGGCATTTTCAATTGGGGCTTTGTGCAGCCGATATTCATGGATGCATTGAGAGTGACATAGAAGAATAACAACAGTATATGAAGGATTAATTTTTCAAAATTATTTTCCTTTACAAAATATATATATATGAAGTTTTTTTTATGTGACATTTCCATTCGATTGTTTTTTATATCAAAAATTATGGTAATAAGGTGGGTTTATCAACTTCTAAGTTATAACACTGACTAAGGCTTTTTTCTCAACACTGAAGCACTTTTTTTTGTAGCTCAAAAGTGTTTGATTTTATTTTCACTTTCTTACTTCTCACATTATAAACATGTTTTTAATGATGAAACATGGTTTTCTATTCTTTTACATGTTTATTATTGTTTGAAAATTGCATATTCACTTGAACAATTACAGAACTCTCAATATTTTTCATTTTTTTGGTTTATCCTTTTATAACTCATCAGACCATATGATCAAACATTCTTTCTTATCATGTTCAACCTTCTTCATAGGTGTGGATCCATTTGTAGCAGCTGATTTAGAACATGATAACATTGGCTCTTTTCCCTTACCACTAATCAAATTCTTTTGACACTAGAATCAAAGTCATACATATAATAGCTTCATGACCAACATAATTATACCTTCAAAAAACATCTTCAACTGCTTTTGATTTTCCTTAGAAAATATCTTAGGATCTTCTTTAGAAATTTCAACTACTAATCCAATTATAATATCTCTTTCTTGGATGGTTTCCATTTTCAGTTCAAATTTTCTATTATAAATATTATAGATCTTTATTTGTATAATTTCCCCTAATCTAACTTTGATCCTTGTTTTTGTTGGAGCTGGTGGCCTAGAACCAACTAATTTGTACTTTATTCATTAATAAAAAGCCTTATCACATCTTGTTTGTTCTTCTGCATGAAAATTCATGTGATAATGTCCTAAGGACAGATGTTGCATTAAAGGGTCATAGCGGATCCCTGCTATGATGAGAACCCGGAAGTGCCATAACATTTTTCTTGAATATATGTTCTATGGCCGGATGATATTATTTGAGGGACACAAATAATACAGGCCATTAGGGGTGAGGACTCATAAAACTTTGAGGCACCTTCTCATGGTGTGCGCCCTTGGTAATATCCAGGAGGATATTATGAGAACGAGACCCGCCAGTAGGAAATCCACATTTTATAGTGTCATTAGATGTTCCTATCTAAGGATGTAATTGGTCCTTAGACTTTAAAATTATTATTAATGGGTATTAAAACTCACGCAATTAGATGTATTGATGAAAACTGTGATGACACACTATTCACAGCAAGGTAAGATACGTTGGATGCGTCACGAGTAATATTGCATTAATAGATAATGTGAGAAAGGATTTGTCCCTTCTGTTCCATAACGGAAGTAGATATCTCAGGCCCTTTGATGGAATTGATATAGCCTAAATAAATCCATGGACATGGTAAAGTATGGGTGAGTTCAGTTCCAGGAAGTCAAAGAAAGAATAATTGAGCACATAGGTTGATGGCACTAGCATGCAACCCTCTTGATTGGAGATATTGAGACAAAGGGATTATATTACACGGTAAGTGTTCGTAGGAGGTGACACATCATTGCGGCGTAAACTTCTTTCTCTATGGGTGTCTTGGCATGTTTTTAGACGCTAACCTTGGACTTTAGGCAGGCTCCGCCTAATGCCACTGATAAAGAGGCATAGAGGGTCACACACTAAGTGTGTCAATGTAACTCAGTTAAATATTAATTTAACAAGTTAAATAAATATTATTCCCGACTGTGGTTTAATAATTATTTAAGGATTCCTGATCGCATTTATTTCGACACTAGTTATTTGAGAGAATATATTGTGTGCGAAATAATATATTTATTAGCGAGTAATGCAGTTACATTTATTTAAGAAATAAATAGCCATTACTCAAGGTCAAATAAATATGGTGTAGAAAAATGGGAAATAAAAGTACATATCATGTATATTAAATATACACGCCGTGTAGTTTTATGGAAAACAAGTACACGCTGTGTATTAATTATTACATGCCATGTAGTTTTCCATTCGGTATTTTGAGGATATAATATTATTTTAATAAATGATATTAATTATAATCAGTGTGGGCGCATGTCAAGGAATTAATAATTCGACATGGGGTTTCAATAAGAGTTAATAAAATAAATAAAATGCATAACGCGTTTATTTATTGTCATAACTCTATTAACCTCAAACCCGATTATAAATGTCCTCACAACCCCAACACTTTGAAGAGCCATTGTTGTGCACAACAGATTTTGGAAATACTCTCAAGCCAAGAGAGAATTCCCTTTCCGCCAAGAACTCCCTCAAGTTACGAGAGCGATATCCTCCACCAGATCATGGCGGTTGAAGGCGGACATCAAAAGCGAAGGCTCTTCTACACTGTCACCCGGAGATCCCTTCAGTGACGTCCAGAGATACGTGGCACACGTGTAGATCACCGCTAGAGGAATCCTACACTTGGATTCTACGACGCAATGACGGATCACAAGATCGTGACCGGAGACTCCAATGAAGAAAGAATTCCATCGAGGTAATTCTTATGAATTAATTAAATTAATTATAACCAATATATGATGATCCTATCTCAAGGGTTCTGGGACTCTTCTTTTCTTTTTCATTCTTCGTTCCATTCCTAAGATCCGGCGTTTTATATCATGACGGATCTCTGATTGAACGTTATTTAACGCTAAAATTAAAGTTGGGCAATCCCACCAACGCACTTCTGCTGCGCCCGGAACCTACATTTTCTAGGGTGTATCATGGTTATTTCAGGTCCACCTTAGACATGATTTGGCATCTGCTACTGAAGGTAAAGTATTTTGGATCATCTTGGTTCATCTACCACCATTTGAGGTTGGTTTATTCTGCCCTCTTTGTTTGTCCAAATTTAATTTGGGGCTTTTAGTGATTTATGTGTCATTGACAAATATATATTAGGTATGAATTGAATGAATAAGACTACTTTACATATTTCCCCTCTTATGATTTTCCTCATATGATATCATTCATTTCTATGTATTTTTACTCCAGATATGGAACTAATGGATATAATTATTAATATGGATTGACTGATTATTATTAATTTCATGATCAACTAGAACTCAAATGAATGAAATTTTCCAAGATAATATAAACAAAAAAAAGGCAAACTAAATCTAATGGAAATGTCCCAAAAAAACTTATATCGAACAAAACTAAACTAAGCTCAAACTCGAGCCAAACTGATTATATACCACTAATAGGAAGAGTAATTGTTAATTAATAGGAATGTAATATTTGATAGTGTCATTTTGAAACATGGATCTATTTCCCCTTTGCTTGCAGGGACATGATTTTACCATGGGGCATTGTGGTTCTTATATGTTGGGCGGTGACGTGTATAGTCACAGGAGACAGGTATGTTTTAGTTTAGTTTTTATTTTATTTTCTTTATCGCATTGGCTACTTAGGTCTTTTACTGTTTTCTATGGACAGAGGGTAGTTATATTCTGTAAAGGGGTTCAGATTGATTTAGTTCTCTGACTTTGATCCGAGGTAATATTTTATGGTTACTACTTGTCTCGCACCTCATGTATTTGGGGCTGTTGGTGTTTTTGACTCCATATTATGGTTTTGGTAGGGCATTGGATTATTTTGTGTTGGTTTGGGTGGATTTGGTTCTCTGCTTCCAATCAAGGTAAGGATTTAATGCCATTGTTTGGTTTCTCACTGGTTATTTAGCGTCCTTTATGTGTTTTAAGGTTCCTAATATCCTTTGTGTAGTGTGTTGAACCCTGCTCATTGGTTTCAAGTCACCAAGTCAAGGGCGACTCGCATGCGTGTGCATAGGTAATTAAGTATATGTATTTGGGTTCCCCTGTTACATGTATAGTCATCCATGGTAGTGATTATGCATGTATGGGGTTAGGTGTGCCCATGTATATATATATAAATGCATACGCAGGTGAGTGGAGACAGGTATATGCATATAAGCATATGTGCAAGGATCCCCTTACACATGCTCATGGACATGTGGGTGTGTGCATAGGGGCTAGGTGTCCTTGTATGTGTGTGAAGGTGCATATACCCAGTGGGGGAGTAGTAGCTTTTAGTTAGAAATCTCCAAGATCCGAAGTGGATGGATTAGTTCCACCTTGAGGTAGGTTCCCTTTCCTATCCTCTTTAATTAAAGAATTATTTAAATTGAATTTAACTTCTTTCTTAATTATTCTTAATTATATTGAATTTCATATCTTGAATAACTGTTCTTTAATATAATTATTTCATTTGATAAATAAATTCATGTTTTTATAATAAAACCCCTCCAATGGAGGTGCGATGTCCGTGACAACTCACAGTGATAGTTATGTTGATCTAGTAGCTTAAGTTATTGCATTTGATTTATGATGAATGAGTTTTAGAATAAATGTTAAATATAATTAAATGAATTATGTGATAAATTCATGCCATGATTTTATAATAAAACCCCTCCAACGGATGTGCGCTGTCTTCTAAACCAAAGTGTAGTGATGGTTATTTGTATCATGTTTAGATTTGGTTTGAGTTTTCCATATGTCACTTATTAGTGTTTGTTTTGTGGCATGTTAGTTTTTGTTTTATTTGAATAATATAAATTGGCTTATCATACTCGTTTAGATCAAATGACATTGCCCGAGTAGGCATATGTCTTGACCATGACACTTTCCTTTTCACCCTTTGAATATTATAAATTAAATTTCCATGTTTAGGCACAGTGAATGAATTTGTAAATGGTTTGTTTAGGGTGTATGATTATTTTTCGTCATTTTGTTTCCCTTTAGACGTTGCATCATTGTGCCACTCACTAAAACCTTCTGACGATCCCTTGTTATAACATATTAAATAGTTGATTTGTTCTATCATGTTCGTTGTGACCTTATCTTATGGTGAAACCCATTTCGGATGTTTTCCTAGCCTCTCGGCCACCCCTTTGGGTGTTTACTCGAGCCTATATATCTAAAAACACTGATGGTGTCATTGTTTAACACCAGTCAGGTTTATGGTGCTCCCTACCATAAGCTTCATCTTAACACCGTTTGGGGTGTTTTCCTGGCCTTGATGCACATCATATTTTTTACATATATGAATTCTACCATAAGATTTGTGTTGCATCCTGAGATGTTAAAACATACTCAAATACTATTGTTCTTAAGGTGACTAAAGCTTTATTATTAGAGTTCCAAGAAATGCATATACCATAGATAAGTAATACACCTATATAATTTGACTCTCAATCAGCAGTTTCAACTACCTAGTACCACTTTTAAAAACAATGAATATAAAATATATATCTTTATCATACCACAATCCCGAATGAAGAGTCTGTTTTTTATAACATAAGATCAGTTTCTATAATGTGAAGGAAAACTACATAGGATTTATTTGGAATCCTGTATAAAGAGTAATAAAAAATTTGATATCTATTATAGACATTGGTAAGTAGAATAAAATTTCAATAATACTTAAAAACTCTATATGATCACTAGTCCTCCCCACTTCATGCCATGACCACTTGGTTCCATGTTCTACAAGAGTGGAGTCTTATCCTGATTTTTCAATTCGAGGGATTCATTAATTGCATATGAAATTATATAACATGATTGATAAAAATAAGAATAAAAGATTTTCTACTAAAATATGATTAATTAAATTTCTCAACAGAGTTGATGAAACCATTTATGTATAGTTTTCTGTTTTGTACTTGTTCTTGTCCTTTAGAGTTTGATATTTTTATAATCCCGATTGTCACGACTCATCCCCTGGGGCCCGTGTCGTGACTACCCCAAGCCCACCTTCCATAGGCCAGGGGCTGGCAACTAGCATCAAAGGCGTAATTCCCTAAAACTGGGAAGGCATTGCCTTTATAACCTATAAACACACACACAAGCAAGCACACAGCTGGATGAAACACCAAGTAAACTGTATAACAAAAGAGTGATGAAAGTAAAAGGGGATAGAATACAAGCCCAAATAGAAAGTACAAGTACAACTGAAATGCAATACAACTGAAGAAAAAGAAAAATAGCTAATGGGTCATCCTTCGGTTCCTACCTGAAGGGTAGGTACAGATTGGATCCTCAGCACACCACATCCGTCTGTCTCCTCCATGTACTGACTCGTCGTATGGTCTACCTCTGGGTACCGTCCAATCCTAGTACTCTCAGCCTCAGTCAGCATTGTCCGTCGTCTGCATCCAACACAACAAGGTGCGGGCATAGCTCGTGCAGGGGTGAGTATGACGATACTCAGTAGGGACCCCAAGACCCTCTAGGTCTCACAAAATCCATCAAGGATAAAACACAAAGTATGAAATCAACAGACAACCTTACTTAGGAATATTCCCATACATATACCTAAGTTATCAAGTAATCCATATCAATCATGAGGAAAACACATAGATACTGACTCAGCTCAAACCAGGATTTATTCTAGGGGTGGTATCAAGTAACATTTTGAACACCACGACAAACACCTCGGCTGTTGGAGAACTCCTCCTCTATCAAGTATAGTGGGCCTGTCGTGTCACATATAGGTGCTTCCCACTAACCTTGGACTGCTGAGGTACTCCTCCTGTCGAGTATCGTGGGTTTTCCAAGTCACACAGAGGCGCTCCCCACCGTGGGTCTGCCGCATCACACAGAGGCGCTCCCCCATAAAGCCTGCTAAGGTACTTCTCCTGTCGAGTACCGTGGGTCTTCCGCATCACTAAGGCGCTCCCCACCGTGGGTTTTCCGCATCACCAAGGTGCTCCCCACTGGGCCTATCGAGTCACTCCGAGTCAAACGGTCAGCAGTTGTCAGGTCTCAGCCAGCGACTAGGTCTCCGCACTATGCTCGCTCATCTTCGGGAGGATACGCTCCACAAGCTACTGGTTGATGGTCCAACTTCCATGAAGTCCCAGAAAGAAGTATATCAAGGGTCCTCCTTGTCATAGGGGTCTCAACGTAACAGACGGCGCGACAATCGGACGCTCGATCTGTGAGTTATTAGCCTTTTTGTCTCAGGGGCCCGGTTGGATTTGTGCTCGATCCAACCTGGTTGTTCTCTATCTCAATCCAAAACTCTGTGGGGTATCACTCATAGGGACCATCTCGCTCCAAGATTTCCAGCACCGCTAACGGTTCGTCAAACGGTCATCCGGTGCAAAAGTTATGGCCGAAGGAGCGTAAATGGGTCGTAGTGGGCCCGGGTCCGGTCCGACCCGGTCGGACCGACCCGGCTCGACCTGGCATGGGTCAACCCGTCCCGTGATGCATCCCAGTCCTAGGGGTCCAGCAAGCCACAAGGGCTGTGAGGGGTCGCGGATGTCGCGGGGCGGCTCGGCCATGGGGGTGCCGCGAGGGCGTGGTCCAGTTCAGCCAGAGCGTCGTGGGGGCACGGGGGCCGGTTTGGTCGGGGCGTCATGGGGGGCATGGTCCAGTTCGGCCGAGGTGCCGCGGGGGGTGTGGGCTGGTTCGGTCGGGGTGCCACGGGGGGCTCGGGCTAGTTCGGCCAAAGCGCCATGGGGGCGCGGGGACGGTTTGTCCGGGGTGCCACGAGGGACGCGGTCCGGTTCGGCCAGGGCGCCGCGGAGGGCAGGGGTCAGTTCGGCATAAGCGCAACGGGGGTAAGGGCCGGTTTGGCCGGGTCACTGCGGGGGGTGAGGGGCCGGTTCGTCCAGAGCGTCGCGGGGGCGCGGGGCCGGTTCGGTCGGGGAACCTTGGAGGGTGTGGGCCGGTTCGGTCGGAGCACCGCGGGGGGGGGGGGGGGGGGGGGGGGCAGGGCCAGTTCTGCCGGGGCGCTGCGGAGGGTGCGGGCCGGTTTAGCCAGAGCACCACGGGGGCGCGGGGCCGGTCCGGTCGGGGCACCGCGGAGGGCGTGGGGCCGGTTCGGCCGGGGCACCGCGGAGGGCGCGGGGCCGGTTTGGCCGGGGCACTGCGGAGGGTGCGGTGCCGGTTCGGCCGAAGCGTTGTGGGGGCGTGGGGCTGATTCGGTCGGGGCGCCATGGAGGGAGGCACGGGTTGCAGAGTCTGTGGTTGGAGGCGCCGCTGCCTTCATCTCCTTCATTGCCTTTGTCTCTTTCTTCCACCATTGTGAAGAACACTGCAGTTTATCACAGGTATTACGGAGAGGATGGGCCATGTTATTTTGGCCCGCACTCCCTGCATTAGAGAGGTAGCAAGCGGCTAATCTTTAATCATTAATCAATAATGAGGATATTATTCGAGAAGATTCATGAATTTAATAACCATCCCTACCTTGTATTTTTCGTTGACGACGATGAGGAGGGAAGGTCGGTCATCGAAGATGTCCCATGTCGGTTGCCTCCGTAAGGTGCTTCTGAGGAAGAAGTCGAAGACGTTCCTCACCGGCATTCTTCATTTGGAGGAGTATTCTTTGTGGAGGAAGTTCTTCTTTGGAGATATTTCTTCCTAAGATCCTCCTCTCCCCAATTCCACCAAAATGAAAGGTGTTCCAAAATTATAGATTATGAAATCTATTATTTTGTTGGCAGAATTCAAAAAGTTTCATTAATTATGGTGGGTGGCATAATAAATAAGGGAGGGGTTGGAATAATTAAGAGGGGGAGTGTTGGCACAATTAATTTGGAGGAAGCTCAAGAGGCTCCTCCACATTAATGAGGGAGTTGATGTTTTCTCCCAATTAAGGGGGGGTTTCAAGGGGGTTTAATCTCAGGTGGTCCCCACCACCATAACCTCTCATGGAAGGTTAGGCTCGGGTGGTCCCCACCACCATAACCTCTCATGGGAGGTTAAGGTCTAGTGGTCCCCACCACCAACTCCCACATGGAGGTTTAGTTCCGGTAGACCCCACCTCCCAACACCCACATAGGTGTTACAAATAAAAATAAAATGTTTGTACAATTTTATTTTTATTTTATTCCTTCACGTAAAACCCAAAAACTAACTTTCACCCTCGACCAATTGTCATCGAGGTGAAAGTCTCCTTAAGCGAATATCAGCACTGTGAGTTCAACAGTGCCCTCGGATTTCAATTCCGAGCTCCGGTTTAAAAGTTATAAAAACCCGCTCATACGTTTATTTAACGTACTCGAAATAAAGTTTAGAAATTCATTCTGGGCACTCCGGGCCTCAGAATCGAGCTCCATAAATTTTCGCGGACTCGTAAAATTCCCATTTATTAAAAAAAATACATGGAAATTCAGGGTCTTTACATTCTCTCCACCTCATGGATTTATATCCCCGTAAGACACAACTCATAACTAGGTAAACAAGTGGGGGTACTGAGCACACATCTGATCCTCCCACTCCCATGTTACCTCCTGGAGGTTCCCATGCTGCCAGTGAACGCGCACCAGAGGTATCAACTATCCACGAAGGACCTGCTCCTTTCGATCCTCAATCTCTACTGGAACCTCCGTAAAAGTCACCCCATCATCGACATCCAACTTTCCATGGTCGATGATGTGAGAAGGGTTGTGCATGTATCTCCTCAGCTGGGATACGTGGAAGATGTCGTGCACCTGGTGCAACTGAGGTGGAAGAGCTAAGTGGTATGCCACCTCGCCAACTCTACTGAGAACCTGAAAAGGTCTGATGAATCTTGGAGATAACTTACCACCTCATCCAAATATCCATAGACCTCGTCAGGGTGAGTCCCATAGAAAGACATGGTCTCCATCCTCGAAATCCAGAGGTCTCTGTCTCCTGTCGGTATACGACTTCTGCCTGCTCTGTACAGTCTTCATCTACTCCTGAATGATCTTCACCTTCTTTGTGGTAGCTCATACCATCTCTTGTCCCACTAGTGCTGACTCCCCAGGGTCAGTCCAACACCAAGGTGATATGCAAGGTCACCCGTACAATGCCTCAAAAGGTGTCATCCTAATGGTGGAGTGATACCTATTGTTGTATTCAAAATCCACCAAAGGTAAGTGATCCTACCAACTGCGACCGAAGTCGAGGACACAAGCACGCAGGATGTCCTCGAGGGTCTGAATGGTCCGCTTAGTCTGGCCATTTGTCTGAGGATGGGAGGCAGTGCTCAAATGAAGCTACGTCCCGAAAGCCTTTTGCAACCCCTTCCATAGCTGGGAAGTAAAACGTGAATCACTATCAGAGACAATAATTGAGGGTACTCCATGTATCTTAACAATCTCCTGCACATAGAGGTGTCTCAATCTCTTTATTGAACCCTGCTCTATGATCGATAGTAAGTGGGACGAATTGGTGAGTCGGTCGACGATCACCCAAATCGAGTCATGACCCCTAGATGTACATGGAATTCTTGTCATGAAGTCCATTGATATCCCATCCCACTTCCACTCTGGGACCTCAAAAGGCTGAACCAAGCCTGCTGGTACCTGATTCTCCACCTTCACTTTCTGACAAGTGAGGCACTGAGAAACAAACTATGCTACTACTTTCTTCATTCTCGGCCACCAGTGCTGTCGTCGGAGATCCTGGTACATCTTCTCCACTCCTAGATGTACCACTAGAGTGGATGTGTGGAACTCCCTCAACACTTCATCCTGAAGTGACACTGGTACCATGGTACGTCCTCTGAAGAGGATGTTGTGCTTCCCACCTTCATAAAATCTATCAGGTGTCTATCCTATGGATATCTGAGCACGCCGTGCCTCGTAGTCAGCATCCCCATGCTGAGCCTCCCTGACTCACTGAAGAAGTGGGGGAGTGACTGTAAGAGACTAAATAAAAGCTGTTCCATCACGTTCCACAAAGGATATCTACAAAGCAGCCAGCTGCTTCGTCGCCTCACCAAGAAGCTGTATACCAGACCTCCTGCTGAGTGCATCTGCTACAACATTCCCCTTCCTAGGAGTATAGACTATCTCAAAGTCATAGTCCTAGAGGAACTCAAGCCAACATCGTTGTATCAAGTTTAGGTTCTTCTGGGAGAAGATATACCTGAGACTCTTATGATCAGAGTACGCTGTAAAGTGTTCACCCAACAGATAGTGCCACCACATCTTCAAGGCGAAGACCACTGCTGCTAACTCCAGGTCATGGGTAGTGTAGTTCTACTCATGTTGTCTCATCTAATGAGAACCATATGTGATCACTGCTCGCTCCTACATTAAGACACCTCTGAGCCCGGTCCCTGATGCGTCGCAGTATACTACATACCCTACGCCCTCCTTCAATAGCCTCAAGATGGGGGGCACTAGTCAGCCTCTGCCTCAGCTCATGAAAACATTTCTGGAATCTCTCCTACCACACAAATGGTTTCCCCTTCTTCTTCAAGGTTGATATTAGTGCTGCAACTCTGGAGAAGTCTGGCACAAACCTCCGGTAGTATCTGGCCAAACCCAGGAAACTTCATACCTTTGTCACACTCTCGGGTGGCTCCCAAGCAAGTACCTTCTCAATCTTCACTGGATCTACTTCAACTCCAGCCTCCGATATGACATGTCCCAGAAAGTGAACCTCTCGGATCTAGAACTGGAACTTTGAGAGCTTACCATAAAGATGGTGCCCTCAGAGTGTGTCCAGTGCTACCTGCAAATGATAGGCATGCTCTTCCTCAGTAGCCGAGTAGATCAGAATGTTGTCGATGAAGACCACTACAAAGTGATCAAGGTACGGCTGAAAGATCATATTCATGAGTCCCATGAACACTGATGGAGTGTTGGTTACGCTGAATGGCATAACCAAGAACTCATAATGTATGTGCTGACATCTGAAGGTTGTCTTCTGCACATCCTCGTCTCATACTATGAGCTGATGATAACATGATCTGAGGTCTATCTTCAAGAACCACCGTGCTCCCTTAAGCTGATCAAAGAGGTCTTCAATCCTTGGGAGTGGGTACTTGTTCTTCACGGTCACCTGGTTCAGGCACCGATAGTTGACACAAAGCCTCAAGCTCCCATCCTTCTTCTTGGAGAATAGAATCGGGGTTTCCCAAGGTGAAACATTGGGCTGAATGAATCTCTTTCCTTACAAGTCCTATAACTGTACTCACAACTCACGAAGCTCCGCGGGAGCCATCTGATACACTGGTGTAGATATTGGTGTCATCCCGGAGTACAAGTCAATGTAAAAGTCCACCTATCTACGAGGAGGTAGACCTAGAACATCATCAGGGAAAACATCTGCATACTGGTCCACCACTACAGGATAGCTTAGACTCTCCACATCAATAGATCTGAGGGTAAGGCTAGCCAACTAATGAGTGATCGGCTGCACTCTCCTTTGGGTAAGTCCATCCTATGCTGCAAAGGCTACCTTCTCACCAGTGAAGGAAAACTTGATCCCATCTGTGTGGACACACTACACTTTGTGCCTAATACAGTCAATCTGAGCATGGAATGTAGATAATCAGTCCATACCCAAGATAACGTCATAAGGCCTCGACGTCGCTACTAAGAGATCCCAATCGAAGCTCTCGCCTCCTAGAGTAAGCTCGCACTTCTGAAACTAGTGTGTAATCGTCGAACCTGCTCTCGTAAGAGTCTCTAGCTGTAAGGATCGAGCCAATGGCTCCGTCGGAATCTCCAAGATTTGAATGAGGGAAGTGGCAATAAAATAATGACTGGAACCTATGTCTATAAGCACTACATCTATGGTGGAGTAGACACAAATTAGACCAGGTATCATCTCCAGAGCGTCGTGATTGTAGACCTCAGCTGCCTAGAGATGATCTCTCCCCTATCCACCTTCTCCCTACGGTCGGGGTGGACCTCCTGGTGGTGGTGGCAGTAACACCTCAAATCGTCACCCACCGCCAGCTACACGGCCATCTCCTCTGCCACGTCCACCAGCTCCCTACAGACCTCCTTGATCGAACCTATATCTCTGACTGGGCGGTCCTTCGACCGTCTGCTGATCATCTGAACAGCAGGTCGGATAGTCACGAGCCATGTGACCCTACCCGCCGCATGCATAACATTGCCCGCTTCTAGCATGACTAGAACCGCTTCGGGTGCCCCACACAACTGATCCTGAGTCATGCGGTCATCCACCTGTAGGTTTGGTCCTCTTGGACCTCTGTGATGTCTGTCTAATGCCAGCTATAGAAGACTCCGCTATGTGAAGACTGGTGGTGGGTCTTGCTGTTGGTGACTACTTAGCAAGGAAACTCTCCACTAAGAGGGATTTCTCTAACACCCCTGCCTGCGTCGGGATGCTGAGTGAGATCACTGAAGCCCTGATCTCCCGCCTGATTCTCTACTCAAAGGTATGGGCCCTGAAGAATGGGTCCCACACCATATCCATGGAGTAGCATGAGAGGTCAGTGAACCTTGTTGAATACTGAGCCACAGTCATACTCCCCTTCTGTAGATGAAGGAGCTCATGTATGTGCACTGCGCAAAGAGTTGTTGGGACAAACTCTTCCCAAAATAGGCTCTCGAAGTCTGCCTAGAGAAGCATCACCTCATTGCGAACCTGGAGCATCAAGCTCCACCATCTGCCTGCTGCTTCTTGTATAAGGCTAGCGATAAGGATCACCATGAGATCAGCTGGTGTCTCTATGAGTCGGAAGACTCTAACCACAACCTCCAACCAATCCTTAGCTGCCTGCGGGTCCGTCTCTCTCCTAAACCTGGGTGGCCTCTGGCACTGGAACTCGTGCAACGTGTTAAAGCGGAATGCACCATCTACTACTGGGGTTGGTGGCATCGTTGGCCCAATGGGGAGGGGTAACTTTGGATCCTCTGCTGGAAAAGGGACTTGCACCGAGGCCTCATCGCTCAGTAGGATATCCTTGTGTACAACTCTCAGAACTCTAGCTGGCTGTCTGCGTGGAGGCATCCTGAAAAGAAACAGGTGTGACACGATTAAAATGTTATACCTAGTGAGCTGACCTGGTGAGCTGAATTAAAGAAAACTTTTGAAAACACACATTCAATCATTGTTTTCGTGCACTGAGTCGGAAATCCAAAGTCACGGTCATGGTGTATGGATACGTCATCCGTTGCACCATTACTAGACTCCCTGGACTGAAAACTGCACTCATTACCCTAAACACAATTGCTTCACAAAAAAGATCAGAGTCATCGTTTTATGGTATAACTGAATCCTCTGATACCAATTTGTCACGACCCATCCCCTGGGGCCCGTTCCGTGACCACCCCAATCCTTCCTTACATAGGCTAGGGGCTGACGATTAGCACCAAAGGCATAATTCCCTAAAACTGGGAAGGCATTGCCTTTATAACCTGTAAAAACACACAAGTAAGCACATAGCTGGATGAAACACCAAGTAAAATTTATAACAAAAGAGTGTTGAAAGTAAAAGGGGCCAGAATACAAGCCCAGCTGGAAATTACAAGTACAACTGAAATGAAATACAACTGAAGAAAAAGAAAAATAGCTACTAGGTCATCCTCCGAGTTCCTACCTGAAGGGTAGGTACAGATTGGTTCCTCAGCACACCATGTCCGCCCGTCTCCTCCATGAACCGACTCGTTGTATGGTCTACCTCCAGGTATTTTACAGTCCTGATACTCTCAGCCTTAGTCAGTGTTGTTTGTCGTCTGCATCCAACATAACAAGGTGCAGGCATAGCCTATGTAGGGGTGAGTATAATGATACTCAGTAGGGACCCCGAGACCCTCTAGGTCTCACAAAATCCATCAAGGATAAAACACAAAGTATGAAATCAACAGACAACCTTACTTAGGTATATTCCCATAGATATACCTAAGTTATCAAGTAATCTATCTCAATCATGAGGAAAACACAGAGATACTGACTCAGATCAAACAATAATTTATTCTAAGGGTAGTATCAAGTAACATTTCGAACACCACGTCGAACACCTCAGCTACTGGAGAACTCCTCCTCTATCGAGTACAGTGGGCCATCCACGTCACACAGAGGCACTTCCCACTAACCTTGGACAGCTGAGGTACTCCTCCTATCGAGTACCATGGGTCTTCCACGTCACATAGAGGTGCTCCTCACCGTGGGTCTGCCGCGTCACATAGAGGCGCTCCCCCTCAAAGCATACTGAGGTACTCCTCCTGTTGAGTACCATGGGTCTGCTGTGTCACCAAGGATCTCCCCATTGTGGGTCTTCCGTGTCACCAAGGCGCTCCCCACTGGACCTGTCGAGTCACTCTGAGTCAAATGGTCAGTAGTCGTCAAGCCTCAGCTAGCCACTAGGTCTTCACACTATGCTCGCTCGTCTCTAGGAGGATCCACTCCACAAGCTACTGGTCGATGCTCCAACTACCACAAAGTCTCACGAAGAATTATCTCAAGGGTCTGCCTCGTCATAGGAGTCTCAACGTAAAAGACGGCGTGTCAATCGGACACTCGGTCTGTGAGTTATTAGCCTTTTTATCTCGGGGGCCCGGTTGGATTCATGCTCGGTCCAACCTGACCATTCTCCATCTCAATCCAAAACTCAGTGGAGTATCACTCATAGGGACTGTCTCGCTCCAATATTTCCAACGCCTCTAATGGTTCGTCAAACGGTCATCTGGTGCCAAAGTTATGCTAAAGGAGCGTAAATGGGTCGTAGTGGGCCCGGGTCCGGTCCGA
The DNA here is from genome assembly GCA_963277665.1 of Viscum album. Taxonomy (NCBI): domain Eukaryota; kingdom Viridiplantae; phylum Streptophyta; class Magnoliopsida; order Santalales; family Viscaceae; genus Viscum; species Viscum album. Next base: position 570,083,547 of record OY728134.1, on the reverse strand, counting down.
CCCGGTTTAGGTCGACCCAGCCCAACCCGTTGGGTCCGGCCCGACCTGTGATGCGGCCTGGTCCTGGGGGTCTGAAAAGCCGCAAGGGATGCGAGGGGCCGCGGAGCGACGGATGTCGTGGGGTGGCTAGGCCATGGGGGTGCCGCGAGGGCGTGGGTCAGTTCGTTCAGAGAGTCGCGGGGGCACGAGGGCCAGTTCGGCCAGGGGCACGGGCCGGTTCGGCTGGGGCGCCATGGGGGGCGTGGGCCGGTGCAGTCGGAGCGCCGTGGGGGGTGCGGGCCAGTTCATCCAGAGCGCCATAGGGGCGCGGGGCTGCTTTAGACGGGGTGTCGCGGGGGGCGCAGGCCGGTTCGGCCAGGGCGCCGTGGGGGGCGCGGGCCGGTTCGGCTAGGGCGCCATGGAGGGAGCAGGGCCGGTTTGGCCAGAGTGTCATGTGGGCACGGGCTGGTTCTGCCGGGGCGCCACAGGGGGCGCAGGGCTGGTTCGGCCGGAGTGTCATGGGGGCGTGGGGCCGGTTCGACCAGGGCGCCACGGAGGGTACGAGCCAGTTTGGTAGGAGCGTCACGAGGGCGCGGGTTCGGTTCAGCTGGGGCATTGCAAAGGGTCTGGGCCGGTTCGTCCGGGGCACCGCGGGGGCGCTGGTCCGGTTCGATCCGGGCTTCACGGAGGGCGCATGGCCGGTTCGGCCAGGGTGCCGCAGAGGGCGCGGGCTAGTTCTTCCGGAGCGCCGCGGGGGCATGGGGCCAGTTCGGCCGGGGCGTCGCGGAGGGCACGGGGCCGATTCAGTCAGGTCACCAAGGAGGGCGTAGGGCCGGTGCAGCCGGAGCACCACAGGGGTGTGGGGCCAGTTCGGTCAGGGCACCGCGGATGACAGCGCGGGTCGTGTAGGCCGCGGGTGGCGGCGTGGGTCGTGGAGGCCATGGGTGGCGGCGTCGCTGCCTTCGTCTCCTTTGTTTTCTTCATCGCCTTCTTCCACCATCACGAATAACATCACAGTTTATCACAGGTATTACGGAGAGGACAGGCCATGTTAGTTTTTTCCGCACTCTCCACATTATAGTGGTAGCAAGCGGCTAATCTTTAATCATGAATCCAGAATGAGGATATTATTTGAGAAGATTCGTGAATTTAATAACCATCCCTACCTTGTATTTTTCATTGATGATGATGAGGAGGGAATGTCGGTTGTCGAAGACTTCCCATATCGGTTTCCTCTACAAGGTGTTTCCGAGGAAGAAGTCAAAGACGTTCCTCACCGGTGTTCTTCGTTTGGAGGAGCGTTCTTCATGGAGGAAGTTCTTCGTTGGAGATCTTTCTTCCTAAGCTCCTCCTCTCCCCAATTCCACCAAAATGAAAGGTGTGCCAAAATAATAGATTGTAAAATATATTATTTTGTTGACAGAATTCAAAAAGTTTCATTAATTATGGTGGGTGACATAATAAATTAAGGGAGGGGTTGGTATAATTAAAAGGGGGAGTGTTGGCACAATTAATGTGGAGGAAACTCAAAAGGCTCCTCCACATTAATGAGGGAGTTGGGGTTTTCTTCCAATTAAAGGGGGGTTTCAAGGGATACGGTTTATTACCATGGTTTGAAACTGTGACATTAGACCTTTAGCTACAGTTTGTAACCGTGGAAATAAACCTATAGACAAGGTTAAAAACTATGGCTATAGGGTCCAGAAAACCATAAAAAAAAAAATAGCCCCCCACCCCCTGCACACCCCCCCCCCCTGCAGTATCCCACCCCCTACAAACCCCTCCCTCCTCGACACTGGACACCCCCACCCTACATAAACCCCCCCACCCTAGACAACCCCCCTGCAAATCCCCCCTCTTGGATAGACCCTGGACACCCTCCCCCCCCCCCCAGACAGACCCTGGACACCCCCCGGACAGACCTTGGACACCCCCCGGACAGACCCTGGACACCCCCCGGACACACCCTAGACATCCCCCAAACAGACCCTGGACACTCCCCCATACATACCCTGGACACCCCCAGGACAGACCCTGGACACCCCCCGGACAAACCCTGGACACCCCCCAGACACACCCTGGACACCCCCCGTGTAACGCCCCGACCCCAGCTACCCAGAGTCGGTGCATTACTTCGTAACATTGGCATGATCACAAAAGATCAAGTCTCTAAAGACCGATTAGATTAGTAGCCTTGGAAACACTAGATACATTCATAAGTCTTTCATTACATCAAAAAGTAAACAAACTACAATAACATGGTCTTCATAGTCAACAATCATATCCCTTTCTGACTACCCCTGTAGGTCATTCATAAAATACTTCTTCACATCCTGGAAAAATATTAAAACATTGAAAGGGGTGAGCTCAGATGCTCAGTAAGGTTAACAATATAGCGGAAGCTTTCATAAATAAACATTAACATTTAAGGCAATTTATAACTAAAACAAAAGCCTTTTAAACTTGAACTTCAACATAATATGGCAAAAGTAAAATGAGATAATGCCATTTACTTCTTCACATGGATATTCTACTGGTCGAATAATCACATGCAATATCAATAACCACTTTCATAATGATGGAATGCATAATGCCAGACTATCATAACCACGTAGTCAAGGCCTCGTGCCAAGACCACAAATAAGATTTTGTCAAGGCCTCGTGCCAAGACACTAGTTTGTCTCATGAGACCTGCCGATGCATCGAGGAGCTATATCGGGCTCCACCCATCACTTATTAAGTCCAATGCATTCCTCATATGAATAGGTTTAAACATATCATAAACCATAACATAATCATATCACATAAAACATTCATAAAGGAAACATAACATTTCCAAATTTCAATCACAAGATAACAATACAACACATTGATATAATAAAAACGCTTTCAAAACCATTTTCAATACCAAAATAAAAGAAAGTTAAAACATTGTATTTATTTTCCATTAAAAAAAGTGATGGCTTGTAGAGGAAGCCAAAACTCAAATAATGGTCATGGCGGCGGAGAAGTCGTTGTCGCCGCATATGTACGGAAAGAAAAACATTCCCTTTTTGTCGCTTAGTAAAACGCTTCGTATAAAAAAAGATTCCTTTCGAATAAACGTAAAAGTCAAAGGGGTTTATACACCGTATAAAAGAAAGTTGTGTATAAAACCAAATATGCCTCAATGAAAGGAGATTGAGACGAAGTCCTTAAAAAGATCATTTTTAAAATAAAGTAGATCTATTATGTGTATTCACTATAGGTACACATAAAGAAAGTAAAAATACAAAATAAGACATAATAATATCACGACATAATTTGAAAGTAGGAGATTAACCCAAAGAATGGAAATTGGGTTAAGAAGTTTCCTTACCTTGTGTCCGACTTGACTCAACCGTTCTTTAACCTCATGAATAATAAACTAGAGTTAATATCTACCTTATTAAGAACCATTTTCAATTTCATTATCCTTTTTATATCACTTATTACAATGTTATGAATATTATGTAATTATTCAAGTTAATAACGATCGTTTTGTCGATCTTTGGTAACTTGAGTCAACAATAAACTTCTTATAATTACAAGTTGTTCATGTGGTAGAATATCCATTATATCCAGAATTATATTCATTATTTAGATGTCATATATATCTTATATATCCAGTATATGCATTCATTTATAATATTACGTAACATTTAGAGGTAAGAAATGAAATGCACCGTTCATGGAGACGGTAAGCCGTACGTACGCATGAATGCTACTTTCATTTCAATTTCATATTTAATGGAACTAAATCATAATGATATAAATGTATAATATAATTCCAGTATAATATAGTGTATAATACCATTTAATCCATCCTTTATACATCCCACATATGGCATTAACGATTCAAATCACTTTGAGGGGGCGGTAGTCCGCACTTCCTAAAATGAAATTATCGCGTTTTACCCATAATGGAAATCATAAAGTATGTCATAAATGAGAAATACAGAAGCATAAGTAAAACATAAACATATTATATATCATATATAAAAATAGTGACATCTTAATGGCCACCTTTGAAGGTGTTATATGAGTGTTGAACAATCATCGTTTCGTGAGGCAGAAATTCGCCATCCACAGAAACCGTATGTTCTTTAACCATTAGATGTAGGTGTGTGTAAGTGTAGATCTAATACTTCTTATAACAACATCCTAGTATATTGAGGATACTGGTGTTGTTACAAAAGAAACGAATAAAAAGAGTTTAGGGGGTTGGAGAAGAAAAATAAAACAAAACAACATTAGAGAAGACATTACCTCAAAATCGGGTAACTCTTTTTGATTTGAGCCAAAGGCTTCCTTGGGAAGAGTTCTGCCCAAAGTAAGGCTTCTAGGAGTAAGAGGGGGAAGTTGGGAGAGTATTTGGGCAGAGGTTGTCTGAGCCAAATGGCTTGAAAGTGTAAATGAGGTGGGAGAGGTGGGGGCCTTTTATAAGTGGAGAGGAGGGGCACTTTTGGAAAGATTGAAATGTTATATTATTTCACAATGATTTTCGGATTCTAAAGGTCCCACACTTATATAATTCGAGGATAAGGTGATAAGGTTTCGAAATATCCTCATCCAATAGGCTTTGGACAAGTGTAAGCCTTGGATTTTGCATTATCTTCTCATTTTATTTAAATCGTTAAATAATGAGGTCATCGCTGCATCATAATGATGTCATAAATAATTTAATTTATTTAATGTCTAAAAATTATAAAAAAAAATACTATGATGTAGGAAATATTTTTATCTTTCTAATGAATATTTATAGTCAAAATTTGGACTTGTGTAACCCCACTTAAAAACTATTTTAGTAAAATAACTCATGTTTGTGTCAATTTAATTTTAACATTAAATAAATATATATTAATGTCATTTTCCAACTAAAGTGGCTCCATGGGGTCCCCAAGTTGACCCATGGGTTGTCTTGGTCGGCCATGACTCATCCAATAGTAGTAGGACAAGTTTCATGCTCATCTCATATTATTAAAACATTATTTGTACCTTAAACTACACTAATTACCTCTAATCACGATTAAGAACTTAAAAGTTACTATTCACCAAAAAAATTATTTTAATCTCATTGAACCACATTTTACTTCTTAATGAAAACCATGTATGTTGGATTTTTGAAAATCAAATCACAGAAGTGGTAATATTTCATTTAAACGAAAAATCAGTTATTTAACTACCACTTAGTGGTTTCACTATTCATCAAAAATTGAAGTTTTTCAAAACAATGCCAAAATTTCACCCTAAGCTATAATTGATATTCCGAATTCAAAAATGATGTCTATTTTAAAAAATTCCAAACATATAAGTTGCATTAATTAATTTTATAATTAATTCCCGCTGTCACAACAAATAGCGTGTTTTAAGAAACAATTTATATCAAAAGATTGGCAATTGTTTATATCCAATTTCAATGTTAAATTAATTGTAATGACCACCATTGGATAAAATGGTAAAAATATATTCTAATTATAATTTAAAACCACTAAATAGTATAATTTATCACTATAAATTATTTTGATTAAAAAAGTTGTTTTAAGTAATTTTCACTATTCATAAAAAATTGGAAGTTCTCAGAAAATTACAAAAAATTCAACTTTGGATAATTTCGATATTAAGAATACAAAAATGAAGTCCATTTTGAAATATAAAATTTCTATAATTTTAAAAAGTGGTTATTACTATTCATAACGGCTACTTTGATTAGTTACAGTGTGTTAGAACTCGATGTTGCGCACAATTCAAGCTATTACATTATTGAATTAGAAGCGTATCATGGAAGCTCGGGGTGTTACATTCTCCCCTCCTTCAATAAATTGCGTCCTCGCAATTTGAAATTTTTCTTTGTAAATAAAAGGTTGAAAAGAGAAAATACCTTTGTGGAAAACCCACATCGGAAATAAGATTAATAAAATTTAGCCTTAATAAGAGGGGAAGGGAAATGAAAAAGTCACCCCCCAATTATGATCTAGATTAGGAGAACATTGGTGGCAATTAAAGACATATGATTGGAGGAAAAACGTAAATATTTGTAGGGAGTGATTGAGGTCATCAATCACAATCAACTGTCAAATTGAGGGCCTCAAAGACATCAATCTATGTTGATTTAAAATATCATCAGTTCAACAAGACATAAGGTATTAGGATAACGCATTTTTTTGTTTTAATATCCCTTTACTAAAGTTTAAGAATTAATTTATTCATTGAATAAGAGATAGGTATATATATATTTATGCTTGACAATTAGAGTTTCAACCTTCAACTCATCTTTCACTCAAAAGGGTAATAGAACTCAAAAATATTATACTTATCCTAATTGTATAAGGTTCCAAATGTTAACACATACCATTTAGATTAGTAAAATTATTTTGTAATAACCAGGGACTTCCTATAGGCTAGTGGTAGGAAATAAAGGCATGTCGCACTATGGTTGTGGGTTCGATTCCTGTAGCTTTGTCCGACGCGTCAGGTTATGCCCCACCCTGCAGGTTGTCCTTTTCCTAAAACTATATTATTATAATATTCCAAAAATAATCTTCATAAATTTTTTTTAACCTTAAACAATACTGTCCAAAGATCAACTTAATCCATTCCAACCTTTATAGTTATCCAAAATACTTCTGTCCAACTCACAGTCCAAATTTTATAAGGAAGGTAAACATAATGAAGATCCTTTTTTCCATGTAACAACATGTGAACACCTTCATCATGTATTCTTTTTAAACAAACTGAATTACCATGATCCCTTATTCCTTATAGAATACTAGATATACTCCTTCTATCCAAAAATGTATACAAATCATCAATCAGTTTCAAGGAAGTTAAGAATATCCAATATAATTTATCCAAATCAATCACGTCTTATTCCAAAATCACTATCTAGGTATCAGAACCATATTATGGTTTATCTTTCTCTCAGCCATATATTTTCCAAAAATTTAACCTACTGTGGAGTCACTTTTCTTGGTTCCACACAATCTCAAGTCCTTGATGAAATAGTACTACAGTACAATCCTTATATACTCCATAATTATTATAACCAGTACATCATTGATACAACACTCAAATTACAAAATTCTTTAATAACAACATAAGAACTCTAATCATTACTCCTCATCTGTGGTAGTATCATAACTTGATTATTATCCAATAACATCATTTGGGGCATACTCTGATGATTTGGACATTGGTTTGCGTAGTGTCCCGAATCCTTGCAGAAGAAGCATTGTACATTTGAAACCATTTTCTTACCCTTGCAGTCACGCACTTTGTGTCCTTTTTCTCTACACTTATAACAAACTCCCATTCCCTTTAGGCAAGTTCCATGATGTTTCTTCCCACAATTACCACATATTGGAAAATTCTTCTTTCCCCTCATCCCTTTATCCATCATTCTCTCTTCCATCCCTTTCATCTCTTGCTTCGCTTCAAAGCCATAGGACTCAGATAATTCTTTACTTATCTTATTAACACATGATACTATTTCTTCATATGTTGAGAACACATGGGAGACTATTTCCCTTCGAAATGTTGGCTTAATACCGTGAAAGATACGATCCTTCTTACTCTTTGGATCATACGTATTCCTGGAGTTCACATTCCTTCTACTGGGCGCCATTTCTATACAATGACATAAACTAGGTTAGTTTATGAATTATAATGAATAATTCCAAACTTTTAAAATAATTAATGTAAATTGAACGGTTTATGGATATAATCCATAATCATAAGAATGTTTTCTTTGAAGAAGTATATACTCATAAACCCTACATAATGGTTTGTAAAGAAAATGAGAATTATCCTAAGCAAATCCCCCGGGAGTGTCGTAACCAAGAGTGCAGCAAGGCCCGTTGTCGTGCACCAGTTCCCGTTTGAGTCTAGCACAAAGCGGTGTTTTCAGGTTTTACCCCTAGGTACATCTGTGCCAGAGCCGCCTCTACCTGCTCGTATCCAGATAGGGATGTATTGCTCGGAAAACTCACAACATCTCTACAATACCAAAATTCCAGGAAGTTCTTATATACTAATCCTCAAAGTCTATCTTCGGGCTATGTGCTCTAATCAGAGTTTATCTAAATCTAGCTTCCAAGGTTAGTACTAAACTGCCTCAGATACCAACTGTAACGCCCCGACCCCAGCTACCCAGAGTCGGTGCATTACTTCGTAACATTGGCATGATCACAAAAGATCAAGTCTCGAAAGACCGATTAGTTTAGTAGCCTTGGAAACACTAGATACATTCATAAGTCTTTCATTACATCAAAAAGTAAACAAACTACAATAACATGGTCTTCATAGTCAACAATCATATCCCTTTCTGACTACCCCTATAGGTCATTCATAAAATACTTCTTCACATCCTGGAAAAATATTAAAACATTGAAAGGGGTGAGCTCAGATGCTCAGTAAGGTTAACAATATAGCGGAAGCTTTCATAAATAAACATTAACATTTAAGGCAATGTATAACTAAAACAAAAGCCTTTTAAACTTGAACTTCAACATAATATGGCAAAAGTAAAATGAGATAATGCCATTTACTTCTTCACATGGATATTCTACTGGTCGAATAATCACATGCAATATCAATAACCACTTTCATAATGATGGAATGCATAATGCCAGACTATCATAACCACGTAGTCAAGGCCTCGTGCCAAGACCACAAATAAGATTTTGTCAAGGCTTCGTGCCAAGACACTAGTTTGTCTCATGAGACCTGCCGATGCATCGAGGAGCTATAGCGGGCTCCACCCGTCACCTATTAAGTCTAATGCATTCCTCATATGAATAGGTTTAAACATATCATAAACCATAACATAATCGTATCACATAAAACATTCATAAAGGAAACATAACATTTCCAAATTTCAATCACAAGATAACAATACAACACATTGATATAATAAAAACGCTTTCAAAACCATTTTCAATACCAAAATAAAAGAAAGTTAAAACATTGTATTTATTTTCCATTAAAAAAAGTGATGGCTTGTAGAGGAAGCCGAAACTCAAATAATGGTCACGGCGGCGGAGAAGTCGTTGTCGCCGCATATGTACGGAAAGAAAAACATTCCCTTTTTGTCGTTTAGTAAAACGCTTCGTATAAAAAAAGATTCCTTTCGAATAAACGTAAAAGTCAAAGGGGTTTATACACCGTATAAAAGAAAGTTGTGTATAAAACCAAATATGCCTCAATGAAAGGAGATTGAGACGAAGTCCTTAAAAAGATCATTTTTAAAATAAAGTAGATCTATTATGTGTATTCACTATAGGTACACATAAAGAAAGTAAAAATACAAAATAAGACATAATAATATCACGACATAATTTGAAAGTAGGAGATTAACCCAAAGAATGGAAATTGGGTTAAGAAGTTTCCTTACCTTGTGTCCGACTTGACTCAACCGTTCTTTAACCTCCTGAATAATAAACTAGAGTTAATATCTACCTTATTAAGAACCATTTTCAATTTCATTATCCTTTTTATATCACTTATTACAATGTTATGAATATTATGTAATTATTCAAGTTAATAACGATCGTTTTGTCGATATTTGGTAACTTGAGTCAACAATAAACTTCTTATAATTACAAGTTGTTCATGTGGTAGAATATCAATTATATCCAGAATTATATTCATGATTTAGATGTCATATATATCTTATATATCCAGTATATACATTCATTTATAATATTACGTAACATTTAGAGGTAAGAAATGAAATGCACCGTTCATGGAGACGGTAAGCCGTACGTACGCATGAACGCTACTTTCATTTCAATTTCATATTTAATGGAACTAAATCATAATGATATAAATGTATAATATAATTCCAGTATAATATAGTGTATAATACCATTTACTCCATCCTTTATACATCCCACATATGGCATTAACGATTCAAATCACTTTGAGGGGGCGGTAGTCCGCACTTCCTAAAATGAAATTATCGCGTTTTACCCATAATGGAAATCATAAAGTATGCCATAAATGAGAAATACAGAATCATAAGTAAAACATAAACATATTATATATCATATATAAAAATAGTGACATCTTAATGGCCACCTTTGAAGGTGTTATATGAGTTTTGAACAATCATCGTTTCGTGAGGCAGAAATTCGCCATCCACAGAAACCGTATGTTCTTTAACCATTAGATGTAGGTGTGTGTAAGTGTAGCTCGAATACTTCTTATAAAAACATCCTAGTATATTGATGATACTGGTGTTGTTACAAAAGAAACGAATTAAAAGAGTTTAGGGGGTTGGAGAAGAAAAATAAAACAAAACAACATTAGAGAAGACATTACCTCAAAATCGGGTAACTCTTTTTGATTTGAGCCAAAGGCTTCCTTGGGAAGAGTTCTGCCCAAATTAAGGCTTCTAAGAGTAAGAGGGGGAAGTTGGGAGAGTATTTGGGCAGAGGTTGGCCGAGCCAAATGGCTTGAAAGTGTAAATGAGGTGGGAGAGGTGGGGGCCTTTTATAAGTGGAGAGGAGGGGCACTTTTGGAAAGATTGAAATGTTATATTATTTCACAATGCTTTTCGGATTCTAAAGGTCCCACACTTATATAATTCGAGGATAAGGTGATAAGGTTTCGAAATCTCCTCATACAATAGGCTTTGGACAAGTGTAAGCCTTGGATTTTTCATTATCTTCTCATTTTATTTAAATCGTTAAATAATGAGGTCATCGCTGCATCATAATGATGTCATAAATAATTTAATTTATTTAATGTCTAAAAATTATAAAAAAAATACTATGATGTAGGAAATCTTTTTATCTTTCTAATGAATATTTATAGTCAAAATTTGGACTTGTGGAACCCCACTTAAAAACTGTTTTAGTAAAATAACTCATGTTTGTGTCAATTTAATTTTAACATTAAATAAATATATATTAATGTCATTTTCCAACTAAAGTGGCTCCATGGGGTCCCCAAGTTGACCCATGGGTTGTCTTGGTCGGCCATGACTCATCCAATAGGAGTAGGACAAGTTTCATGCTCATCTCATATTATTAAAACATTATTTGTACCTTAAACTACACTAATTACCTCTAATCACGATTAAGAACTTAAAAGTTACTATTCACCAAAAAATTATTTTAATCTCATTGAACCACATTTTACTTCTTAATGACAACCATGTATGACGGATTTTTTAAAATCAAATCACAGAAGTGGTAATATTTCATTTAAACGAAAAATCAGTTATTTAACTACCACTTAGTGGTTTCACTATTCATCAAAAATTGAAGTTTTTCAGAACAATGCCAAAATTTCACCCTAAGCTATAATTGATATTCCGAATTCAAAAATGATGTCTATTTTACAAAATTCCAAACATATAAGTTTCATTAATTAATTTTATAATTAATTCCCGCTATCACAACAAATAGCGTGTTTTAAGAAACAATTTATATCAAAAGATTGGCAATTGTTTATATCCAATTTCAATGTTAAATTAATTGTAATGACCACCATTGGATAAAATGGTAAAAATATATTCTAATTATACTTTAAAACCACTAAATAGTATAATTTATCACTATAAATTATTTTGATTAAAAAAGTTGTTTTAAGTAATTTTCACTATTCATAAAAAATTGGAAGTTCTCAGAAAATTACAAAAAATTCAACTTTGGATAATTTCGATATTACGAATACAAAAATGAAGTCCATTTTGAAATATAAAATTTCTATAATTTTAAAAAGTGGTTATTACTATTCATAACGGCTACTTTGATTAGTTACAGTGTGTTAGAACTCGGTGTTGCGCACAATGCAAGCTATTACATTATTGAATTAGAAGCGTATCATGGAAGCTCGGGGTGTTACACCCCGGACAGACCCTAGACACCCCCCAGATAGACCAAGGACACCCCCCCCCTCCCCCCTGCCAGTCCCCCCTACCAGTCCCCTCCCCCCTGCTAGTTCCCCCCTCCCCCTTCCATTTCCCCCCTCCCCCCTACCAGTCCTACAACCCCCCCAAACCTGGATACCCCCCAGACCCCCTGGACAGACCCCCCCCCAGACCCTAGACCCCCCCCCCAGAACCTGGACACCCCACCCCTTGCACCCCCCTTGCCAGTTACCCCCCTCCCCCCTGCCAGTCCCCCTACCAGTCCCCTCCCTCTGCTAGTTCCCCCCTCCCCCCTGATAGTCCCCCCTCCCCCCTGCCAGTCCTGCCCCCCCCCCAAAAAAAACCTAGACACCCCCCCAGACCCCCTGGACAAACTCCCCCAGATAGACCCTAGAAAGACCCCCCCCCCCCAGACCCTGGACAACCCACCCCTTGCACCCCCCCTTCCAGTTACCCCCCTCCCCCCTGCCAGTCCTTCGAGAGACCAACCCAACATAAAAGTATATTTATGCATTGAAAAACCAACAGCATCCCTTGATGACATCAAGGAAAACAGAAACTTTGTTAACAGTAGACCCAAGCAGCCAAGGACTGAAGCTTCGCTTTATCCAAAATATCTCAAATGCCAGAAGAAACATCATAACATCTTCATTCAAGAAGGCTGCATGATCAAGCATGTTCTGAAACTGGAAGGAGTACATTTCAAAGCCCCCATAGTGCAGGTCTGCAAACATCCACTGTACAGTGTCATTGAGTAGAACCGGTTGAAAAAGAGAAACAGTGCAAGACAAAGAAGAACCTGCTTCTGAGAATCAGAAGAATCTCAACAGCTTCATTTCTAGGGGATTTCATTAAAATTGAAGCTTGTATTATTTTTAAATTCCTCTACCACTTTTATGAACATCCTCTTTCTGATATCAAGATATGCATCCACTGACATCTCTCCATTTTTATACTGTCTAAATACAGTAGTGTCTTTCTCATCCATCCATGCGTCGAGGTCATTTGGAAAATCAATCTTTTCTGGAATTACGTAGGAATCCCTATAAGCTGGGTCATTTTCATCATCCTCACTGGATGACTCATCTGAGTCAGAAGAATTGGAGGAGCTTACTGAAGCATCTGATGAGGCAAACACTTTTTCAGTGGGGGCTGGCTGTGGGGGTATTGTGTTTTGGTCCTTCATGTTGGCAGCTAGGGAACGTGTGATAATTGTTCTTTTAAAATTGGAATTATCCCTACATTTCCAGGTCTTTCTATCACTTGGAGTGATGAAGCCATCATAGTCAACAAATGATTTCTTCCCTTTCCTAGCCCTTGATATTAGGAAGTCTTCTTCCAATTGGCAGGGTTTTTTAATCTCTACATGCAAGGGATCTTCATGATTTCACCTCTTATTTATCTATTTGTATAGGTTTTCTTGCTTCAAGAATAGGTGAGTCAGAATTGAAGACTTTCTTTCCTTCTTTAGAAGTTCTGAGGTCCACATGCAAGGTATCTTAATGATTCGATTTCACCTCCTCTGTATCTCTTTGTATAGGTTTGCTTACTTCAAGAATAAGTGAGTCAGCATTGAAGGTATCTTGCTTTCCTTATTTAGAAGTCCTGGGGATGTGCAAGGTCTCGACATCATAATGGGAGGGGGGATGAATCTTAGAGAGGCCAGGGGGATTCTTGTTATTAGTGCAGTCAGTAGTAACTGTCTAAGAAACAGGGGGCATTATGGGGGTTTCCTTTTCCACCCAAACAGATTTATAGAGAGGGGGAGGTCGAGGGTCATTACATTGAGTCACACATTCATTCATAGAGTGACCAATTCGTGAGCATTTTTTTGCAGAAAGTTGGGGCATTCTCAAAGAACACATCTTGAATAAAACCATTATCCCCATTTTGAATCCAGAATCGGGATGGTAAATATTTAGAAACATCGACCTCAGTGAAAATCCTAGTGATAGAGAGGCGTGTAAGGTTTAAAGTGGCAGAGTCAGTCTTAATAGGTAGCCCGAATAGACCATCAATGGAAAATAAGGCACTCTGTTTGAAAAGGTGAAGGAGTAAATTCGGGAACCCTATCCAGAGAGAAACAATGGGGGGCTCAGAACCTAAGCAAAAGTCTAGAGACCATTTAATAACCTTCATTCCGCAACCCCCAAAGGACCAAAATCCACGAGTCCAAAATCTATAATATTCATCCTCTGAAGAAAATTAAAACAGGACATGCAGTGAATTCATTAAACCGATGTGAGAGATGAGGAAATATTATTATAAACAAGGAACTAAGGGGAAAACGGGACTTTAGAGAGATAGTCTCCCATCTCTCTCTAAAATTCCCAAGCGGCTAGGGTTCTCTGGACCGGTTCTCTCGATTCGCTATCATGGAGTATTTTCTCATGCCGGGAAGTTTCGAATCTCATCAATTCAAAAATCCACGGATGTTACAGACCCCTCTTGCTCAACGTAATATGGCGGAAAAGCATGAAGAGGACCCCCCTGATGAAAAGCTTCACAATCACTTGCTCCCCGGTAGATCTCAAGTGGTCTCCTTTCTTGATGCACTGACGAATACAGGCCTGTACAAAGACATATCAACGAAGCCCCCTCTTTATAAGCGTCTTTAGGACGATAGTTTCTTGGTGGAGGTGGACCTGGATGCACTTCAACAGCACACGCAACTATGAAAATTCTCTATCATGGGCCGCATCTCCTACATCAAAGGTGACCACCCTTGGCCTTTTCCTGATTTACATTCGTACATTGCACACTGTTGGAATATATCGAATTGGAAATTGATTCCTATAGGCAAGGGATATTATCACATTTTGTTGAAATCACAAGATGATCTAGAAAAGGTTTGGAAAACTGGTAATATTAACCTAAAGTCGGTATTACTTAGAATAACTAAATGGGACTGTGCTTTCAACCCGCACACATATAGGAATACCATGACACAAGTTTGGGTTAAACTACATGGCCTGAATTGGTTTTTTTGGCACCTAAAAATTCTAAATGACATTGTTTCCTGCATCGGATCCCCTCTCAAAATCGACCAAAGAACTTTGAATACTGACCTAGGACCCTTTGTGAGAGTAATGGTGGAAATTAATTTAGATTCAAAGCTACCAAACATGATCAATTTCAACTCTAAAGATTATAAAACTGAAATTAGAATATAATATGAGAGAAATCCTCCCTTTTGTGAACTTTGTAAAATAATTGGACATAAAATCTCCAATTGTAGGGTAGTTAGAAAACAAGTAAATCAGCCAATTGAAAATGACTGGCAAGAAATAAGGAGAAACAAAAAAGACAAAACTCACACAGTGGACATACCTGAATCCTCCAAAAAGAAACTTGAAATCTGGGTGAAAAAATCACACAGCCTGACACACATAGGGGATGATTTGGGTAAAACCTGGGCAAATGTAGTTGAAGAGGAAGAAAACTCCACGAAGGAAAAAACTCTTATAGAAGAGACTTAGAATCTGGTTCTAGAAACTATTAGACTATCCAATAATGAGCATGAGAAAGAAAAACTCAGTACTTGTCCATCCGAGTAGGTACCAAACTCTAACCTCACCAAAAATGCTGAACCCACACTGGGTATGAGGGATACAATATCTCCACCTGTTCACATAAAAGGCAATGATTACAGCTTAAGCACTGCAACTAAGCACAATGTTGATCATTTTCTACAAGTTGTGGTTGAAACCAGCTGCTCAGATATGATTTCTGGACAGAACTAAAAACCCTCCCTACTGACTTCTACTGCTACTCAATAGATAATAAATGGGACCAGCAATAAAACAAATGGCTTAGGTTCCCTTCCCTCTATTCAAACAATGACACAATAAAATATCGCCAAGGTTAATTCTGGCACTAAAGCCTTAGAATTTTTTAAATCTGTAAATGAGAACACACCTGCGGTGCAAGTTCCTCTACAAATGCAGGATAACAGTGACTCTGGTGATCAGAAATAGTGTCCCACAAATGCTTTGGACACTGTCTAGGCACCCTATGTAACAGCTTCTTCTTCTATGGAAGTGATTCTAGGTACGCTGCTTCCTACTTTTCCTCATTCAGCTACTCAAGATGTAGGAAAAGACTGTACTGATCCCTTGATTCCATGTAATTTGACCTCTATGGAATCAAATCTAAATACTTATCACCCTAATCACATTAAATCTGTCAACAGTCCTAATGAGATGGAGACCACTAGTTGTCCTATAAATTCTGGGAGTCCTAATATTAGTCCAAAGTCTGTTCAGAATAAGACACAAACCAAACATACTAACACTGATAAACAAGATTCCATAACACCGGAACCTGTAAAACATACAAAAGCACTCCCTCGGTACAGGGCCCCTTGCTTATGCAGGCACTTCCTGAATCCACCCGGCAGAGGCACCTTATATCAGTTCTGGACGATGTCAAATAGTAGGATATAGATGCTTCAAAGGACCCAGGTACTCCTACTCCTCATTCTATTAATTTACCTTTTGATGGTGTTCAATATGTAGATAATAAGAACTGTTCTAAACAGCCTAGTATTCTATTAAATAACCAAAACACCACTTCTTTGATGCTATGTAATACAAACAGAATAGACTCAATTATAAATGCTTCAAGAAACGAAACTACAAAGAAGAACCATGTCACTACAAACAACGAACAAGAACAGACCACTAACAATAACAATGATCAAAACATTAGAAGGTCTTCTAGAAATAAAGGCTCTAGAAAAGAAGAAAAAAGGGAGTTCTAACTCCAAAAGAAGGTTTAAATAAAGATTATTTTTTGTAATTGTCAGGGTATTTCCAACTCTAACACGTTCAATGATCTAAAAAGAATTGTTAACACTCACCATCCCATGTTATTTTCTATTGCTGAACCAAAAATTGTTTATTCTTCTAAATACTCTCACTTGTTTCAACACAATTATATCTTTACTGGCGCAATCTCAAATACCTACAATGTTGAATCTCTGTGGATTTTTTCGCACTCTTCCTTACAAAATGTTAACACCTTTAATGTCTCTGATCAAATATTTACTTTCAATTTTAATACGGATGGCATACACCTCTTCTGCTCTTTTTTCTATGCAAAAAATAGATACCAAGAAAGGAGAACTATTTGGAATGACCTTTCTTACCTAATCACTAATATTAATGACCCTTGGTTTATTCTTGGAGACTTCAATGGAATTCTCAACTCAAGTGAGAAAATTGGACCTTCTCATGCCTCTATTTCCACGAGATAATTTAAAGCCTTGATTGAAGAGAACAATATCATTGAAATTAATCTCACAGGTGTGAAATACACTTGGTACAAAAAACAGTACAATAGAGTGGTAAGTTCCAAATTAGATAGAGCCTTCACGAATATACATGCTTTAGAAAGAGGTTAAGAGTGCCCTTTTTTCTCTAAATCTTGAGAGTGTGGATGGTCCTGATGGGTTCACAAATTAATTCTTTATGTTCTACTGGGACATAGTTCATGATGAGCTCCTTAACGCTATGAGGGAGTTCTTTTACCATGCCTCAATTCCCTATGGAATCAACTCCAATTTTATTTCCCTGATCCCAAAGAAGGAAAATATTGTGGATGTAAAGGATTTTAGACCTATTGCTATTGGGAATACCTTTCCAAAAATCATTAGCAAAATTATTGCAGGTGGGGTTGTTTTGTAGGTGGCAGAGGGATGGAACTGGTGGCTGAGGTTGTTTTGTAGGTGGAAGAGGGCTGGAATGAGTGTTTTGCAGGAGGATAGGGGGTGGTGGATGGTGTGGTGGCTGGTGCGGGCTGGATTGTAGGTGGTTGGGAGCTGGTGCGGGCTCGAATGCAGATGGAAGGGGGCTAGAATGCTGGTGGAAGGGGGATGGTTGCAGGTGTTGGGGGATGGTGTGGGCTGATTCGAAGGTGGCAGGAGGGTTGTTGCAGGCTGGAATACTGGTGGTGGCGGGATGAAATGAAGGTGGAAGGGGGATGGTGTGGGTTGGATGTGGCTGGAGCAGAGCCAAATCACGGCATTACCGCGGCGTGACCGCAGCGTGGCCGCGGCATGTTGGCCCGGTCCAGAGACATCCGCGGGGAAGCATCTTTCGGCCAGGAGTGAAGAGAGTGGGAGGAGGCGGGGAAACATTCTGTTCGTCGCCCCGCAGGCAGAAATTGTGATTAGTCAATCTCAACATTGATCACAAGACTCATGGAATACTATCACTGTGAACTGTCGTGGGGTGTCGTCCTGGAGCAGGGCCAAGTCACGGCATTACCGCAGCGTGACCACAGCGTGACTGCGGCATGACCGCGGCGTGTTGGCCTGGTCTAGTGACATCTGTGGGGCAGCATCTTCTGACCAGGAGCGAAGGGAGCAGGAGGAGGCGGGGAAACATTCCGGTCATCTCCCCACCGGCAGAAATTGTGATTAGTCAGTCTCAACATTGATCACAAGACTCATGGAATATTATCACTGTGAACTATCACGGGGTGTCGTCCTGGAGCAGGGCCAAATCACGGCGTGACCGCGGCGTGACCTCGGTGTGACCGCGGTGTGTTGGCTCGGTCCAGCGACATCCGTGGGGCAGCATCTTCTAGCCAGGAGCGAAGGGAGCGAGAGGAGGCGGGGAAACATTCCGATCATTGCCCCACTGGAAAAAATTATGATTATTCAGTCTCAACATTGATCACAAGACTCATAGAATACTATCACTACGAACCGTCGCAGGGTGTCGTCCTGGAGCAGGGCCAAATCATGGCGTGACTGCGGTGTGACTGTGGCATGACCGCGGCGTGACCGCGGCGTGTTGGCCCGGTCCAGCAACATATGCGGGGCAGCATCTTCTGGCCAGGAGCGAAGGGAGTGGGAGGAGGCGGGGCAACATTCTGACCGTCCCCCCTCCCCCCTGCCCTGCAGACATCCCCCCTTCCCCCTGTCCCCCTCCACCCTGCCCCCTTCCCCCCTCCACCCACCCCCTTCCCCCTGCCCCCTACCTCCTACCCTGCAGACCTCCCCCCTGCCCCTGCCCCCCCACCACTCTACCCCTTGTCCCCCTCCACCCACCCCTGCCCCCTACCCCCTCCACCCACCCCCTACCCCCTTCCCCCCCACACATGATCATATTGTAGACTATGAGCTCCTAAACACACATGGGATTCTTCCTTAATAGGTTCCATAGTATTCATGGCCAGATAATCCTCACCTTCTTTGGATTTTATCTCAGATGTTTCAGGATTCTTGCTTACAACCCTTGAAAATATCTTAGGTACTGTGGCGCCTGATTTATAAATAGAAAAAGAAGTAGGAGACACTCGTCCCTCCTTAGGCTTAGTTTTATCTGAAGCACAGGGGTGTTGTACCTGATGATCTTCAAAACTTTCAGATAATTATACCCTTATTGAGTTTAAAGGACACTATGACTAGATGATCCTCCTCACCTCCCCTTCATGTGTCAAAGGACCCTTGGTATCCAGTGACTCACTATCTATAGAAGCATAAAACACATGTTTCCCATTAAGATGATTTCTAGATTAATCCTTGAATATACCTTTGGACCAAGACTCTAGCAGTTCACTATGGAATTGCCTTAAAAAAATAGGAATAAAAGTACCCCTCTTATGTTTCCTAGACAATGTGTTGTTTAAATTTGAAATGTTTTTCAGAATAGAACCAAATAAACTCTAGATTTTTCTTAGACAGGTCAAGCTCTACAAACAAAAAATAATGAATGAGATGTTTCCCTTTAAGTATCTTCTGATCGACCTAAAATATTTCCAAGAATTTTGCTGAAAATAGTAAGAAAAGAAGGATTTTAAAAAGGCATATGCAATCTGATAATCTAAATCCATTGGGATGAAAACCGAGAGTCTCTCCTAGAGTGAACAATTAGGTTCCACTGGTAGAGGAAACATGGTTAATAGTTGAAAGAACATGAATATTTGGACAAAGACAAAGCCAGATTCACCACTTCATGCAACCTAAGAAAGAATTAATGAGAACTCAGTTCAGTACACCTATGTTGGATCAATTCTTCTATTAGTGAAGTAAAGAATTAACAGATTTGAGGGAATAATGTTTGACTGCTGGAAAACATTTGAAAAATACTGAAACATTCTGGTTAACCTGAATACTAGTGATCGATCTTGAAAGAAGTGATTTCAAAATTGATGCATGTCAAACCCCAGGAAAAAAGTCGTAAAAGAAGAAGGTAAATGAGACTTCAAGGTACCGAATAACAGATAAGGTTAAGGATGGGAAACAATGAAGGGAAGGAGTGGGCCCGAAGGCAGCTCCAAACCCCTGAAACCTCAAGTCACCATTGATGCTTAGTAATGTTTCTCATGGATGAGAAATCGTATAGTGGATAGTTTTTAATGACTATGAATTTCTTTTTTGGGTTCTTAAAATTTAATTTTGGTGATTTATAATTAAAATGATTAAGTTTTAATTGAAATTTTATGTTTCAGGTGGATAGATTTAGTAAAGGTGGGAAGAATTATGTGGTGTTCCTAAAAAGTAGTAGATGGGGCCACCAGTTAGCTATTATAAAGCACCATGAACATATTAATAGTGACAGTGGGGGAGGGTTGGCTCTAGACTAACTATTGGATGGTTGATGGTTGGAACCAAAAAATTTGTGGCCATTGGTCGGTTGGTGGTTTTCCACTGGGTAATCATTTCCTTCCTTGACCTTGTTTTTCATAAGGGAAATTTATGTCATTTTTATCATGGATTTTGGAGGTGGATTAGAATGGAATTTGAGTATCTGTTCCACTTAGTTTCAAATAGGATGATATGGATGGCATGAGAGGATGTTTTCTCAGAAGATTTAAAGAAATGAATGTTAATCTGTGATGACTAGAGGATTGGATGACCCCTGATATACCTAATTCAGTGAGGTTTGGAGATCTAGCAATGTGTAGGAATACCTAGAGGAATACCCCATGGGATCAGGAAAATCACAGGTTACATAACATGTAATCTGACATTACTGGTACTGTGGGACCTCTAGGCTATGGAACTGGGCTTTTGGTTTGATTTAAATATCACATGCCATGTGACATGGTCACACAACATGGGACCCATCTTAAAAGTCTAACGGCACTTAAAGAGTGTCTTGGTTCAAACAACCATTTTAATAAAAAGAGGGAAACCCCCTATAGGGATATAAAAAGGGTCAAGTACGATGTGTGCTTTATGACTAACAACGACATCAAGTATAAGGAAAACATCAATGCAATGATGTTAAGCAAGGTATACCACTGTGAGTTTTTGCAGACAACGCACCTCCGTTGGAGGGGTTTTATTACAAAACCATGACTTATTTATCAAATGAAACAATTATCTTAACTAACACTTATTCAATAATTGAAATTTAATATAAACATGCATAATTAAGAAAGAAACTAAATGCAATTTAAAACATTCTTGAATTAAAGAGGCTAGGAGAGGGACCCTACCTCATCCTCAAGGCGCGTTTTCTTTTGATGACGAAAACTCGAATCTTCCTTTTTTCCGCTTGCATGCATATGCAACTTCACATATATATATAAGGAAACCTATCCCCTATGTACATATTTTAATGGCCAAATATGCACAAGGGGGTCCTTAGATATATATTTATACTTGCACATACCCCTTTACACTTACACATGTATGCATTTTTCATATCCATATATAAGAACACCTAGCCCCAATATATATATTCATACTACCATGAGTGAATATATATAAAGGGGGAACTTATATATGTATATGCCTACCTATGCATACACATGTAAGACTTCGTCAACGGCGACTCGAATCCACCTCAACGAAATCCAAAATGCACTGCAAAAATATAAGGAACCCAAAAATCACAAATGCCCTAATTAAAATTGGGCCAAAGAATAAAAACAGAATAAACCTTACCCAAATCCGATGTTGAACTCATTGTCATCGATGTTGGTGGATAGAACCGACCTCATCATAAGAAACCACCTATAAGAAAATAGTGGGAAAAAATGAGATATAACGACTTCTTATATATATGTGATCAGTGTGTCAACTGTACATGATAAATGAAACATGAATCCATAACCAATGATGAACAAATAATATTTAGATTGATATATACATTCCCATACTAAATAACATGATCATTGATAAACCTCTTTATTTTTCAAACATAACCTTCAATTGCCTATTCAAAAATCTAAAATCACCAAAATATGGGAATAAAGTAAACTTCAATCAGCACTTAAATGTGAAAAATAGATATTAGACATTGTTATTAACCTAGAAAATCCATTCCTTGAACAAGAGTTCACTGTTTTTCTTTTCAACAATAATACAATAAACCTTTTGTATATTTCTTTCACAATATCATTATTACAAAAGAATGTTCAATAAAAAGGTAGTTTAAAATACTTGTATATTTATGGCTATTATAATCCCCTAGAGTGATAGTATTGGGAAATTAGCAACATGGTAATCCTCTGGTGATAACAGCGGAATGATTCAATTATTTAACTCCTAATTTTTTTAAAATAAAAAACAGGTCTCATGTTTTCATCAAAATCCCTTTCCATTACAGCGACCTATAACTGACGCAAAATACGCGCTCTCATAAATACTTGGCCAACCAAGGAAGCTCCTTGCATTCACCAAGCTTACATCTGCACCAATCACCCCTTTTAATACTTTTTTAGAAAATAATTTCAATACACAATTAAAAATACAATTAATCATTCAATTCTCAAGGGCGCATCCCACCCCAGAAATGCTTCTCCATTGCCTGCACACATGCATGAGACGCTCACCACTAACTGCATTAAATTAACAAAAATCACAACATGCTTGTTAGTGAGACATTTTAATCAAAAACAAAAATTATCCAAAATTCATATCATAATTCATTATGTAAACATTTCTCAACTAAACTTGTAAAGTTCAATAACTTCACCTTTTTGAATTTAGTCTCCCCCATTCCTATTTTTTAAAGCTCACACGCCATTGCTGTCAAAAATATTCTACCAAATTGGCAGAAGTTTTTCATTACCGACATTAAAATCAAAATGACCGACAAGAAATTGGGAAAACTTATAATGAACCATTATCATAAGTGATCGGTGTTTTAATTATTTTCAAAAGATGTTTTCAAATAGAGCCTAAATTATGTACATTAGAAACAAACAAAAAATGGACAGACTTGTTAAAAAGAAAACTAACTTAAATATGTGGTGCCTAGAACATTTCTTTTATAGCTGATTCAACCTCTCCCATTCTCACAAAGGATTTGACTAAGTAGAAAACATTAAGCAGATCCATTTAAAAATTATTTTCATTATAGGATGAATGATCGTTCCATGATGTTGTTACATTACTGCTAAAAATGTTCTTTCATTAGTGTACTGATCTGACATTCAAAATCATGATGGCAGGCGATCTTCAACTAGGTTAAGTACAAAAAAGAAAGATAAACTCTCAGAAGAACTGAAATTTTTAGGATATTGCAATTGGAATAAAAAAACAACAAGTTCGACTGTTTAAAATAAGGTATTCTACTAACATGTTCAGTGTCAGCAACAGTGCTAGAAGATTGAGATAGTGACAGTTTTAACTATTGGTAAAAAGGAACACTAACATGTTTCAATACTTTAACAACATGAGAATACAGGTAAAGCATGTTATTCTTAACAGTAAACACATGCATCAAATTTACTCCAGTTAAAGCCATGTTACAGCATGAATGTATCAAATTTCTTATACCACTGTCATGAAGCATGTTTTAAGACTTTGATTGGTTTATTAAGTAAGCAGACTTGATTTGATTTAAATTCATTAGCAAAACCATGAGGAGGCTTCATATACAGTTTCTCATCAAAATCACCATGTAAAAAAGCAGTTAGAACATCAAGTTCTTCGATATGAAAGTCATGGTAAGCAGCAAAAGCAAGCAATAACCAAATGAATGAGTGTTTAACTACTGGAGAAAAAATTTCAGAATACTCAACTCCTTCACAATGAAGGAAGCCCATGGCAACTAGCCTAACTTTATACTCAAGTAGACTGTCGTGGTGGTGGCACTCTTACCCTAATGATTTGGTCAGACCCAATTATGCATGCATGCTTCGGACCTGCTCAATAATGCTTCGAACCCGCTCAAGAATGTGAAGATACTTATATATTTTGGATTAGATGTAACAAATAATTTTGAACTCCAGCCTTATGGACATATCATTAAAAACAAAACATCAATATAAATTTGGAAAACCAACCTGATGATAGCCTTCAATAAACTTTGGCATGAAATGGTGAATCACAAAGAGAACATCATGTTTATTGATACCTGAAATAATATTGTGAGCACATGATTGTTAACTGAAAACAAGTAATAAAATCATTGTCAATAGCACCCATTCCAAATGCAATTGTTGCGCATATTATATTAATCTCATCTTTGCTCCACTATTTCTGAACAAATTCCCTTCGAGCAGGATCCATGATACCATGGTAAAATGCTGCTTTGTGACCAAATTCCTGAAATTTTAATATAATGTCTTAGCATCAGAAGGAAATTATTTGGATTGTGATGTTATTAGGAGAGATACATTGACTGAAGAGGTTATGACTAGACCTCCATGAGGTAGATGGGGTATAGGTTGTAATGTAACATGGGGAACGAATATGAGAATGTCTTGAGTGAGATAGTGGGTTATAGATACTTTGAGGGATTGGATTTTTGGATAATCCCCCTTGAGTGATGTAGTATATCCTCAAGTGATGTGATGAGACCAGATCCTAGACATAAGGTTCTACCCTGAAACGTTGGATATTTTTCAGGTATTTAAAAATATAATAACCATTTTTTTATTAATTAGATGGTGTATATGGAACATGGGGATAAGATACTATAATGGAACTAATGTAGGTATGGTCAGACATAATGGTTTTCTAGGTATCAAATTGACGTTCAACTAGTGCATGAAACATGTCGAATGTTGTGATTGTTGGGTTAAAGAATTATGATCTAGTGATAATGTTTATTTACATTAATTGTTTTTATCATGCATACACATTAATATTTCAGAGTATATTAGAGGTGAGTAGTGATACCCTAAAAATTAATACATTTACACCTTACACAAGAACCTCAGTGTGAATGTAGACGTTTTGTTACATTTAAGGTTTATCAGAGGATGTACAATGGATAGGGATTGTTTCGGTAAACGTGGTTTTGGATAACGGGATGGGATGAGCCAAGACCATGGCTTTAGATATAATTCTTTATTTTTATTCCTTTTTAAATTTGAAATATGTGATTATTCCTTCATGTGATTAGTTTTTTTGTTTGGTTTTATGTTGTATCCCATTTTATATAGAATTTTTATAGATTTATTATGAATACGATGATATTAATGATTTTTTTGGATGTATTTATTTTTTATGTGGTTTTACTTAGATAATATTGAATATTCTCCCCAATGAATGTTTTAGGACCTCACTTCCAGTTGAAATCCGTTGACATAAGGAGAGGTGTGCCCGAGGTCAAGAATCTCTGAATCAAAATATAAAATCATAAAATTTTGGAATTTCACCTAAGTTGTTACCTTCTAAACTAAAAGTATTTATATGAAAAAAATCTATAATAACTGTTAGGACCAATAGGGGCCTATATACCCTGAGAGGGGGGGTGAATCAGGGTATGGATATTCTTTTTCAAAGTTCTTCCTGCCCCACTGGATCTTGAACTCTTTGTTACAAGGGTCACTTTGTTTGCACTTGTGTGTTTATTATGATCACTTATTTTATTCTTTATCTGATTATGATGCTTTAAATGCAATGCAGGGAAGCAATCAAGCAGACACAAAGATTTTTACTTGGTTCACCCTCACTGGGCTACGTCCAAGGAGCATACGCCGACAAGTTGTCGGTCGTACCAAATTCCACTATTCTTCACTACATGTGGATACAAAGGTTCGGGATAGATCACTTCTATTCCCAGGCTCACTACCTTTACAATGTTTTAGGGTCAGCTCACTGCTTTCACAATGGTCACTCCATGTTTCTCTCTCTCTGGCTCACTGCCGGTGGAGAGGATCACCTTCTTCCTATTCCTTCGCTCACTGCTCTGGAAAGGATCCACTCACAGTTTATAGACCTGTAGGTCTCTTCATTTGCATGAAGTAATGCATCTTCCTCTGTAAGTAGATTCTCTTTTGAAGCCCAATTTTTACCCGTAGACGAATCTCTCTTTGCACTGAAGGTATCAGGCAAACTTCCAACTTCCACGCAGCCCGAATATCACTGCTAGAAATAAACCTTACTTGGCGCGCAAGTCAATCTTGGCACGCAAGTATCAGCACGCAAGTTACAACGGGCACGCAAGTCTTACTCAACCACTTGTGCGACATAAGCTTCCTCAACTCCAAACTTGCACGACTCACTTCCTTTTATGCCCAATCCAATATTGGTGCGCAACTGCCAACAATCACCATTCTTCAAATCTGGCGCGCAAGACCCACTTGCACGACACACCACCACTTGCGCGACCACCACACCTATGAGACGGGAGCTCTGAATCTTCAAAGTGTTGAACTCCGGTGAGAAATGAGGAGGGGTGGTCCAGTATTTATAGGCATTTGGTCACCCTTGCGCGACCCAGTCTCGACGCGCAAGTCTTCTGTCCTCCTAGACACTTGCGCGACCAACTCCCAAACTTGTGCGAACCTGTTTCCTTTGCCATATTTTGATCTTATGATCTTGAAAAACCATAGTCACACAAGTTCTCAAGCTTCCAAGGCATTGGCGCGCAATTCTCTTTCACGGCGCGCTAATCACTTGCACGACCAACCCAATACTTGCGTGATCCTTATCCCTTTTCCATATTTTGATGATCTGATCTTCAAAAACATATGGCGTGCAAGTTTCCTATCCTCTAAGACCACGGCGCGCAAGTCCCTTTTCCAAAAACCACTTTTCTTCATTTGTCAATTTTCAGGCCCAAAAATTTGGAAAACACTGGAAAACAGCGCCACCTTGTATATGTTCTTTTTATACCGCCTCCAGATCATCCATATCTTTATCGACGTTCTTGAATCAAACATGGATCATTAATTACATCTCTTAAACTCGATATTCCACCATGAAATCCCCTTTGTCAACTAATTTGTATGTCATGGTTTGCATTGTCAACAATCACAACACAGATGTTCACTTTGTCAACAAACACAGTCACCTCAAAAATACTTCAATGATGCCTCGAGGGATTTTTGCCCAACAATCTCCCCCTTTGGGTTTGTTGAAAACTCTTCCATAAGAAAATGCATCATTAATTCTTCAGCCGACATTCGCCTTTTGCGATTCTGATAGCGATCAAGGATTTACTCAACACATACCCTAAGCCCACATGAGAAATGCTCGGCGTGAGAAACAAGAGTAAATGAAAAGTTCATCAATGAATCACTTCATCTCTGACTCCCAATGTTGACAGAAAACCGATACCAATTTGTACTAAACTGATACCAATTGTTTAAGGACTTGTTGGAAGACTAATGTTTGGTTTAGAAATATTCTTACCACTCTCCAACACCACTCTTCTACTTTTATCACGATCCTCAGCTATCGTGATATCTATTCTTTGATCGATCACTTCTAGCATCGTCAGATTTAAAAATCTCCCCCTTTCTCATTTCTCCCCCTATCTGGCTGCTCCACTGGTCAGCTTCTCCCCATATCAATCATGATTTATCAAATAGCCACACTGTCTCCCCCTTGAACAATCACTATTTTCTCCTCCTTTTTCAATGAACCCAAAGGTCACTCCTTTGTAGTCGGTAATATAGTAGAGAACACATATCAGTACATTAGGGAAAAACACAGCATAACTCGGGGAGAGGGGGGTGTCCACATCCACACTATTTCAAGTGCGGGGAGTCGACTGAACTCCCAGATCTAGTCGATGCCATTCAAATGCTTCCTTGGGTAAGGCCTTTGTCACAATGTTTGCAACCTGTAGTTCTGTAGACACATACTCCAACTTCACGATTCCCTGCTCAACCTTCTCCTTGATGAAATGATATTTGATCTCAATGTGCTTGGTCCTTGATTGATTGAGAGGATTTTTTTTTTTCTATGATTGATATCACTTGAGTTATCGCACTGGATTCCGATCGGAGACTTCACTTCAACTCCCATATCTTCAAGTTACTGATTTATCCACAATAATTGTGTGCATGCTTGAGTGGCCGCAATATAATCAGCTTCTACGGTGCTCAATGAAATGAAATCTTGCTTCTTGCTAAGACAAGAAATACACAATACACCAAGAAAAAATGCACCACCTGACGTTGATTTTCTATCATCCGCTGAACGGGCCAAGTCTGCATCAGTGTATCCCAATAACTCTGTCTGAGATTTGTCAATATATGTCAAGCCAAAATCCACTATTCCGTGGATATACTGAAGTATTATTTTCACTACAAGCATGTGGATTTCCTTGGGATTACTCTGATATCTCGCTGCTTGGCATGTGGCGAAAACAATATCAGGCCTTGTTGCGGTCAAGTACAACAAACTTCCAATGATTTTCCTGTATTATGTGATATTAACTGCCTTTCCATCCTCATATTTTGATAATTTTATCCGGGTAGAAACCGGAGTCTT
The DNA here is from genome assembly GCA_963277665.1 of Viscum album. NCBI lineage: Eukaryota > Viridiplantae > Streptophyta > Magnoliopsida > Santalales > Viscaceae > Viscum > Viscum album. The sequence continues at coordinate 570,055,036 of OY728134.1, read as the reverse complement.
TATCTCCTTGGAATTCTCCATTCCAAACATTCTTAGAATCTCCTTGGCGTATTTGGATTGAGAAATGAAAGTGTCATTACTTCCTTGTGTCACCATGCTCTCTATGCTTGTTTCAGCCCATATAACCCCTTATTCAGTTAAGAAACATTGTTCACGTACTCATGAATGGGGAAACCATTTGGATTTTTGATATGAACTTCTTCATCTAGAACCCTATTCAAAAATGTAGATTTGGCGTCCATTTGAAACACCATGAACTTTCTTTGCACTGCTATGGCTAAAAATAATCTGATTGTCTCCAGCCTTGCAATCGGTGAAAATGTCTCATCAACTTCAATACCCTCAATCTGGGAGTATCATTTTCACACTAGTCATGCTTTGTTTTGAATCACTATGCCATCTTCATTCATCTTGTTGTGAAAGACCCATTTAAACCCGATGACGTTCTTATCTGCTGGCCTCGAAACAATCTCCCACGTCTGATTCTTCTCAATCATATTTAGCTCTTCATTCATGGATTGAACCCAGTTATCATCTTCAACTTCGTCATCAAAGAATTTCGGATCAACCTAAGATAGAAAAGATGTCTACTGCAGTGATTTCATTTTCCTTGTCTGAACTGGAGCTGACTAATCACTGATGATATTCTGCCTGTTAATTTCAGCTCGACTCTTTGGCTTCTGTGCAGATAAGAATTTTACTTCCTCGTACACACCATCAGTATCTTCTTATGAATAAACTTCAGCCACTTCTTCTCTCCCTGAGTCTCTTAACACTTCCTCACTTTTAACAGAAAACTTTTCATTGTGTCATTATTCACTGACGTCATTTCTTTGAACATCTTATCTCAGATTTTTGTTGACACATCTTTGATTTTCTCTTGTAGCTTCTTGGTATCCTAAAAGCAGTCAGTTGATACCACATTGTTAGAGAAAAATAAATAATCATGAAATGATTAACTATTTCTATTTCCCCCGCAATATTTCTTCCCTCCATAGACAACACCTGATCTGAGTCATCCAATTATTGCATTGATGGCTCTTGCATCTGATTTTGTTATTGAATGCTCCCCCTTCATTAGGTAACACTTCCTAGGGTTAGTCCCACTGTTTAGAATCTTAACCATTCTTCTCCTCATGCATCATTTATTCTAATCTGGCACTCATCATTGAGCCATTAATCAAATCTCTAAGCCTACTGATTTGAAACTCGGTGTAGGAAACAAGAGATATAATTAATAACACAATCACTTCCTATTGTGCATTGTTTCTCCCTTTCTTCTTCAACTCTGGTACCTGATTTGAATCAATTGGAACTATAGAGCATATAACTTCCCCACTTCGTATCCTTAGATACCACTTCCCCTTGGATTGTATCTCCCTAGAACCTGAAACACATGAATCATCAGTTAATAGAATTTATATACACAGGGAGAGGGGCACTTCTGGAATTCTCAAGAAGAGGATAGCGGTTGATCCTGATGGGTCAACCCTTTGATTCTTTCTTATAGAGAATCACACTCTTTATTTGATTCTTCTATCTGCCTAGCCAACTTCAACTGCTCTGGCCATATGAATAAGAATTCATTACTCACATGCTGAGTCTTTTTCTGATATGATGATTCTGCAGGCCTGGCCTTTCTCACCATTTGGGGTTTAAACCCACTAGTACACATTTATGCCTTTGATGTTCCACCAAAATTCCATTTCCCTTGATTTCTTCTCTGAGAAGGAGTCTCCTTTCTTATCATCTTCCCTTGCTTCTTCCACCATTGTAAGGATTTTCCTTTTTCTTCCAGTTCTCTCTGTGGCACACGACATGCAATGTTTTCAATGCATTCTTTGTTTATCTTCCTTTTATCAGATTTATGATTCACCACACTATTTTGTGTTGGTGGTGGGTCCTCCACTGAACGTACATTCTTCTTAGTCATAGTTGTAGCGTTTCCTCCCTTTTTCTTCCAGATATGTTCATGTTCTTTCTTAGGGGGCGATTGTGAGTGTGACAGAGTCGGTGACAGATACACCTTTCGTTCAGCTCCATGAGATTCCACTGAGGCTCTAAGCCTATTCTCTAACTTTCCACTTTGTCTCCCAATATATTATTTCTCATTATGCATCATTGGTGTAGAGAATCTCCTTTCAAGTTCCTTTCCTTTTCCTGCTTTCTTCTTACTGCAATTTCTGGCCAAATTCCCATAATCAGAACATATAAAACATTTTCCATCAAGGGCATACCTTGTTTCGTCATTTCTATGTCGAGATGCTGATACACCTTGAGTTCTTCTTCTGATACGGGGATCTTGAGCTTATTGACACATACTCATGGTGTGTCCCATTCTTCCACAGTAATAGCATCTAATGGATGCTTTCCTCTGAGAGACTCTTCTCTTTGATTTCTCATGACGCTTCTTTTTATTCTTAGATTTATCAAAGTTTCTATTTTCATAGCCTGAAATGTATTCCAGAGCCTCTAAAAAACATCTTGATGTGTGGCCATGAATCCCGCAGGAATAGCACATGTCGTCACTACTTCTTGTAACTGTCCTCTTAGGACTATCTCCAGCACCTAAAAGATTTTCTCCACATCTGGAACTGTTCACAACTCTTTCTCTATCATGCGTGGAAGGTGATTCATTAAATCCAATACCAATTTTTCCCAAACTGTATGGTCTTTGAGCTGAGAAAATATGTTGTTTTTTCTCCTCAGAAATCTCATACTTCCTTTCCATTTTATCATCACCTTTCGAAGGACAATTGAATAGTAAGTGCAGTGAATACTTCAACTTAGGTTTTCCTTTGTCTTTTGATATCTCTGTTTCCTTCTTGGATTTTTCTATCTCTTCCTCCAATTTTTGAATCTTATTATCTTTTGATTCAAGTTGAGAATTGAGTTCTTTTCTGAGATTCTTCCCGCTACTCAACTCATCTTCTAGTTCATGTGTCAGCTTATCCACCATGTTACTCTGCTCCTTTACTTTCAATGTTTCCTCAGAAATAGATTCAGATACAGATTCATTCTCTTGTTATAGCCTTCGATTCTTCTAAACTTCTTTAGACAACTGTGTTGCTAGATCATCATTTCTAGCTTTCAGATTCAGAACATCATCTGAATTTTGATTCTCTTCATAATCATCATCCTTTTGTTTTCCTTTCATTTTAGCCATCTTCTGTAGTTCTTCGGCATGTGAATCATTCTTCTCTATTAGTTCAGTAACTATATCAATAAGCCTTTGATTTAAGCCTCTTAGCTTGTTGAACTTAGTTTCCAATACTTTGATCCAGATATCTTTAGATTTGACTTCTTCATCCAACTTCCGGTCCACTTCCTTTGTCATGTTGACAACATCTACTGGTGGCCTCCTTCTTGAAACTTCATCATCATCAGTTGTTCTGGAATCACTTTGATGTTCATGTACTTCACTCATTCCAACATCTTGATTGAGTAAATCAATCTTTTCCCTATCAGATTCATTTAGGCATTCCTTTAGTAAGCTGTTTGATTCTTTTAATTGAATCACACTTTTCCCATAAACACTTCCACATTGAGGGATACCACCTGACTTCTGATTCTTCTTTGATGTTTTTTCCTTTCCTATGGCACACTATGATCAAGCCAACAAATCTAATAAAGGCAACCTATCCCTCTGATACCAATTTTTAGGACCAATAGGGGCCTATATACCCTGAGAGGGGGGGTGAATCAGGGTATGGATATTCTTTTTCAAAGTTCTTCCTGCCCCACTGGATCTTGACCTCTTTGTTACAAGGGTCACTTTGTTTTCACTTGTGTGTTTATTATGATCACTTATTTTCTTCTTTATCTGGTGATGATGCTTTAAATGCAATGCAGGGAAGCAATCAGGCAAACACAAAGATTTTTACTTGGTTCACCCTCACTGGGCTATGTCCAAGGAGCATACGCCGACAAGTTACCGATCGTACCAAATTACACTATTCTTCACTAGATGTGGATACAAAGGTTCGAGATAGATCACTTATATTCCCAAGCTCGCTGCCTTTACAATGTTTTAGGGTCAGCTCACTGCTTTCCCAAGGGTCACTCCCTATTTCTCTCTCTCTGGCTCACTGCCGGTGGAGAGAATCACCTTCCTCATGTTACTTCGCTCACTGCTCTGGAAAGGATCCACTCACAGTTTATAGACCTATAGGTCTCTTCATTTGCATGAAGGAATGCATATTCCTCTGTAAGTAGATGCTCTGTTGAAGCCCAATTTTCACCCGAAGATGAATCTCTCTTTGAACTGAAGGTATCGGGAAAACTTCCAACTTCCACACAGCCCGAAAATCACTGCTGGAAATAAACCTTACTTGGCGCGCAAGTCAATATCGGTACGCAAGTATCGGCGCGCAATTCACAACGGGCGCGCAAGTCTTCCTCAACCAATTGCGCGACACAAGCTTCCTCAACTCCAAACTTGTGCGACTCACTTCCTTTTACGCCCGATCCAATATTGGCGTGCAACTACCAACAATCGCCCTTCTTCAAATCTAGTGTGCAAGACCCACTTGCGAGACATACCACCACTTGCGCGACCACCACACCTGCACGGCGGGAGCTCTGAATCTTCAAAGTGTTGAACTCCGGTGAGAAATGAGGAAGGGTGGTCCAGTATTTATAGGAATTTGGTCACCCCTGCGCGACGACACGCAAGTCACCTGTGCGACCCAGTCTCGACACGCAAGTCTTTTGTCCTCCTAGACACTTGCGCGACCAACTCCCAAACTTGTGCGAACCTGTTTCCTTTTCCATATTTTGATCTTTTGATCTTGAAAAACCATAGGCGCGCAAGTTCTCAAGCTTCCAAGGCATCAGTGCGCAAGTCTCTTTCACGGCGCGCTAGTCACTTGCCCGACCAACCCAATACTTGCGCAATCCTTATCGCTTTGCCATATTTTGATGATCTGATCTTCAAAAACATATGGCGTGCAAGTTTCCTATCCTCCAATACCACGGAGCACAAGTCCCTTTTCCAAAAACCACTTTTCTTCATTTGTCGATTTTCAGGCCCAAAAAAATGGCAAACACTGGAAAACGGCGCCACCTTGTATCTGTTCTTTTTATACCGCCTCCAGATCATCCATCTCTTTATCGACGTTCTTGAATCAAACATGGATCATTAAACACAGCTCTTGAACTCTATATTCCACAATTAAATCCCCTTTGTCAACAAATTTTTATGTCATGGTTTGCATTTTCAACAATCACAACACAGATGTTCACTTTGTCAACAAACACAATCACCTCAAAAGTACTTCAATGATGCCTCGAGGGATTTTTGACCAACAATAACACTTAATAAGAAATCATCAAAAAAATATTCTAATCATTGAATATTAAATCACTATAAATTTTAGAGGTAGAACCAAATCCCCAAAATTAAAACTCCCACCATTTATTGTATTGACAATTAGGAAGAAATCCTCACATTAATTCATCAAACTGAGTCAAAATATATGGATATATTCACTCAATCACAGTAAGAATTTAACGTGAAATGAATGAATGTAATGGAATCACAAGGAAATTTGTTTTCCAGACATTTCATACCATGTACATGGGAGAACAATCTTCATTTGTATTTTTATATATGATACATGAAGGTTACAATAACTATAAATAATCACCTATGTAGATCACTAATATTAAGTAATTATGAGACACCAATGAAATTGTTCGCGTGCCTCTTTTGTTCTGTAGTTAATCTAGTCACCTAATTTCACTAATATTATGTAGTATTCCATGGATTGAACCAACCTCAATTGGATTTAACCCTTAGTAAATGTTTTCCATCATCTTCCAAGCCCATAAAATCCAAAACAATCGCTATTAACCATACTCCTACTACATGAGACCCTAAGACGATCAACATCTATGCAAGTTATTTATAAAATAGTTATAATCAAGGAGGATCATCACCGGGAGGGGGTTTCCACATCGGAGGCGCGTCGGAGAGGAGGTGGGGAGGCCACCTAGAAGCAGCGTCGGCTGGGGGAGGTGAAATGTCCCGCATTCGGTGGCAGCGTCGGACTGTCAGGGAAGAAGGTCCGTCGGGGAAGAAGGGTCGCGTGGGTATCGTTGGGGGAGGAATAAGGGTTGCATGGGTATCATCGGGGAAGAAGAGTCATACGGGCACCGTCGGGGGAGGATTGGGGAGAGAAGAGAGGGCATCTTCCGGAAGAGGGGTCGCACGAAGAGGGGGCCATAGAGATTTGATGAAACCGATTAATAGAACCTAATGCTACGGGTTTTATTTGAAGTGTGGATATAAATTAACTTATAGCCACTGACTTTTATAAGTGTGGATATAAGGCATTTCTCTAGTAGTGTCTTCTACCACACAAAGGGTTGCCCCTTCTTCGTCAAGGTTGATAGTGGTGTTGTAACTCTGGAGAAGTCTGGCACAAACCTCTGGTAGTATCCGACCAAACCCAGGAAACTCCATACCTCTGTCACACTCCTGGGTGGCTCCCAAGCAAGTACCTCCTCAATCTTCGCTGGATCTACTGCAACTCCAGCCTCCGATATGACATGTCCCAGAAAGTGAACCTCTCGAATCTAGAACTGTAACTTCGAGAGCTTACCATAAAGCTGGTGCTCTCGGAGTGTGTCCAGTGCTAGCTATAAATTATAGGCATGCTCCTCCTCAGTAGCTGAGTATATCAGAATGTCATCGATGAAGACCACTACAAAGTGATCAAGGTATGGATAAAAGATCATATTCATGAGTCTCATGAACACTTCTGGATCATTGGTTACTCCGAATGGCATAACCAAGAACTCATAATGGATGTGCTGACATTTGAAGGTTGTCTTTTGCACATCCTCGTCTCGCACTATGAGCTGATGATAGCATGATCTGAGGTCTATCTTCAAGAACCACCGTGCTCCCTTCAGCTGATCAAAGAGGTCGTCAATCCTTGGGAGTGGGTACTTGTTCTTCACGGTCACCTGGTTCAGGAACCGATAGTTGACACAAAGCCTCAAGCTCCCATCCTTCTTCTTGGAAAACAGAATTGGGGCTGCCCAAGGAGAACCACTGGTCCGAATGAATCTCTTTCCTTGCAAGTCCTCTAATTGTACCTGCAGCTCACGAAGCTCCGCGAGAGCCATCTAATACGCTGGTGTAGATATCGGTGTCATCTTGGGGTAAAATTCAATGTAAAAGTACACCTCTCTGTGAGGAGGTAGACCTAGAACATCATCATAGAAAACATCTGTGTACCGGTCCACCATTACAGGATAGCTTAGACTCTCCACATCAACATCTCTGAGGGTAAGGCTAGCCAACGGATGACTGATCGACTGCACTCTCCTTCGAGTAAGTCCATCCTGCGCTGCAAATACTCCCTTCTCGCTGGTGAAGGTAAACCCGATCCCATCCGTGCGGACACACTACACTTTGCGCCTAATACAGTCAATCTGAGCATGGAATGTAGATAATCAGTCCATACCCAAGATAACATCGTAAGGCCTCGACGTCACTACAAAGAGATCCCAACCGAAGCTCTCGCCTCCTAGAGTAAGCTTTCACTTCTGACACTAGTGTGTAATCGTCGAACCTGCTCTCGTAAGAGTCTCTATCCGTAAGGATCGAGCCAATGGCTCCGTCAGAATATACAAGTTCTGAATAAGGGAAGTGGCAATAAAAGAATGACTGGAACCTATGTCTATAAGCACTGCAGCTATGGTGGAGTAGACACAGATTTTACCAGGTATCATCTCTGGAGCGTCGTGATCGTAGGCCTCAGCTGTCTGGAGCTAAGATCTCCCCTGTCCACCTACTCCCTACGGTCGGGGTGGACCTCCTGGTGGTGGTGGCGGTAACACCTCAAATAGTCACCCACCGCCAACTGCACGGCCAGCTCCTCTGCCACATCTGCCTGCTCCCTACGGACCACCTCGGTCGAACCCCTGTCTCTACCTGGGCGGTCCTTCGACCGTCTGCTGATCATCCAAACAGCGGGTTGGACAGTCACGATCCATGTGACCCTACCTGATGCATGTATAACATTTCCCACTCCTAGCATGACTAGATCCGCTTCGGGTGCCCCGCACAACCGATCCTGAGTCATGCGGTCATTCACCTGTAGGTCTGGTCATCTTGAACCTCTGTGACATCTGTCTACTGCCAGCTGTAGAAGACTCCGCTATGTGATTACTGGTGGTGGGTCTTGCAACTGGTGACTGCTTAGCAAGGAAACTCTCCACCAAGAGGGTTCTCTCTAAAACCCCCGCCTGTGTCGGGATGCTGAGTGAGATCACTGAAGCCCTAATCTCCTGCCTGATTCTCTGCTCAAAGGTTTGGGCCCTGAAGAATGGGTCCCACACCATATCCATGGAGTATCATGAGAGGTCAGTGAACCTTGCTGAATACTGAGCCACAGTCATGCTGCCCTGCTACAGATGAAGAAGCTCATGTATGCACACTGCGCAAAGAGTCGTTGGGACAAACTCTGCCCGAAATAGGTTCTCGAAGTCTGCCCAAATAAGCATCACCTCATTGTGAACCTGGAGCATCAAGCTCCACCATCTTCCTATTGCTTCCTATAGAAGGCTAGCAGCAAGGATCACCATGAGATCGGCTGGTGTCCCTATGAGTTGGAAGACTCTCACCACAACCTCCATCCAATCCTCAGCCACCTACGGGTCCGTCTCTCCCCTGAACCTAGGTGGCCTCTGGCACTAGAACTCGTGCAATGCACTCAAGCGGCATGCAATGTCTGCTGCTGGGGTTGGTGGCATCGGTGGCCCAATGGGGAGGGGTACCATTGGTGCCTCCGCTGGAAAAGGGACTTGCATAGAGGCCTCGTCACTCGGTGGGTTATCCGTGTGTACAACTCTCGGAACTCTAGCTGGTTGTCTGTGTGGAGGCATCCTGAAAAGAAACAGGTGTTCCACGATTAAAATGTTATACCTGGTGAGCTGACCTGGTGAGCTAACTTAAAGAAAACTTTTGAAAACACACACGCAATCAGTGTTTTTGTACACTGAGTCAGAAATCAGAAGTCAGGGTCCTGGTGTATGGATACATCGGTCACTGCACCATTACTGGACTCCCTGAACTGAAAACGGCACTCATTAACCTAAACACTATTGCTTCACGGAAAATATTAGAGTCCTAGTTCTACAGTAAAACCGACTCCTCTGATACCAATTTTCCATGACCCATCCCCTAGGGCCCGTTCTGTGACTATCCCAAGCCCGCCTTCCATAGGCTAGGGGCTGGCGACTAGCACCAAAGGAATAATTCCCTAAAACTGGGAAGATATTGCCTTTATAGCCTGTAAACACACACAAGTAAGCACATAGCTGGATGAAACACCAAGAAAACTGTATAACAAAAGAGTTCTGAAAGTAAAAGGGGCTAGAATACAAGCCCAACTGGAAAGTACAAGTACAACTGAAATGAAATACAACTGAAGAAAAAGAAAAACAGTTAATGGGTCATCCTCCGGGTTCCTACCTGAAGGGTAGGTACAGATTGGTTCCTCAGCACACCATGTCCATCTGTCTCCTCTGTTAACCGACTCATTGTATGGTCTACCTCCAAGTATTGTCTAGTCCTGGTACTCTCAGCCTTATTCAGTGTTTTCTGTCATCTTCATCCAACACAACAAGGTGCGGGCATAGCCTATGTAGGGGTGAGTATAACGATACCCAGTATGGACCCCGAGACCCTCTAGGTCTCAAAAAATCCATCAAGGATAAAACACAAAGTATGAAATCAACAGACAACCTTACTTAAGTATATTCCAATAGATATACCTAAGTTATCAAGTAATATATATCAATCATGAGGAAAACACAGAGATACTGAATCAGCTCAAACTAGGATTTATTCTAAGGGTAGTATCAAGTAACATTTCGAACACCACGTCGAACACCTCGGATACTGGAGAACTCCTCCTCTATCGAGTACAGTGGGCCAGCCACGTCACACAGAGGTGCTTCCCACTAACCTTGGATAGTTGGGGTACTCCTCCTATTGAGTACCGTGGGTCTGCCGCGTCACACAGAGGCGCTCCCCACCATGGGTCTGTCGCGTCACATAGAGGCGCTCACCCTCAAAGCCTACTGAGGAACTCCTCCTGTCGAGTACCATGGGTCTGTTGTGTCACCAAGGTTCTCCCCACTGTGGGTCTGTCGCATCACCAAGGCGCTCCCCACTGGGCTTGTCGAGTCACTCCGAGTCAAATGGTCAGTAGTCGTCAGGTCTTAGCCAGCCACTAGGTCTTCGCACTATGCTCGCTTGTCTCTGGGAGGATATGCTCTAAAAGATACTGTTCGATGCTCCAAATACCATGAATCCCCACAAAGAAGTATCTCAAGGGTCCGCCTCGTCATAGGAGTCTCAACATAATAGACGGTGCGTCAATCGGACACTCGGTATGTGAGTTATTAGCCTTTTTATCCCGAGGGCCCAGTTGGATTCATGCTCAGTCCAACCTAACCATTCTCCATCTCAATCCAAAACTCAGTGGTGTATCACTCATAGGGACCGTCTCGCTCTAAGATTTCCAGCACTGCTAATGGTTCGTCAAACGGTCGTCTTGTGCCAAAGTTATGGCTAAAGGAGCGTAAATGGGTCGTAGTGGGCACGGGTCCGGTCCGACCTGGTTTAGGTCGAACCAGCCCGACCCGTTGGGTCCGGCCCGGCCTGTGTTGTGGCCCGGTCCTGGGGGTCCGACAAGCCGCGAGGGCTGCGAGGGGTCATGGAGCGGCGGATGCCGCGGGGCGGCTAGGCCGCGGGGGTGCCGCGAGGGCATGGGCCGGTTCGGTCGGAGCACCGCGGGGGTGCGAGGGGTAGTTCGGTCGGGGCACTACGGGGGGGCACGGGCCGGTTCGTCTGAGGCGTCGCGGATGGCAGTGCGGGTCACGGAGGCCACGGGTGGCAGCGTGGGTCGCGGAGGCCATGGGTGGCGGCGCCACTGCCTTCGTCTCCTTCGTTGCCTTCATCGCCTTCTTCCCCCATTGTGAATAACACCGTAGTTTATAACGGGTATTACAGAGAGGACAGGCCATGTTAGTTTGTCCCGCACTCTCCGCATTAGAGAGGTAGCAAGTGGCTAATCTTTAATCATGAATCCAGAACGAGGATATTATTCGAGAAGATTCATGAATTTAATAACCATCCCTACCTTGTATTTTTCATTGATGATGATGAGGAGGGAATGTTGGTCATCAAAGACGTCCCACATCGGTTGCCTCTGCAAGGTGTTTCCAAGGAAGAAGTCAAAGACGTTCCTCGTCGGTGTTCTTCATTTGGAGGAGCGTTCTTCATGGAGAAAGTTCTTCATTGGAGATATTTCTTCCTAAGCTCCTCCTCTCCCCAATTCCATCAAAATGAAAGGTGTGCCAAAATAATAGATTGTTTAATCTATTATTTTGTTGGCAGAATTCAAAAAGTTTCATTAATTATGGTGGGTGGCATAATAAATTAAGGTAGGGGTTGGCATAATTAAAAGGGGGAGTGTTGGCACAATTAATGTGGAGGAAGCTCAAAAGGCTCCTCCACATTAATGAGGGAGTTGATGTTTTCTTCCAATTAAAGGGGGTTTCAAGGAGGTTTAATCTCAGGTGGTCCCCACCACCATAACCTCTAATAGGAGGTTAAGCTTGGGTGGTCCCCACCACCATAACCTCTCATGGGAGGTTAAGGTCTGGTGGTCCCTACCACCAACTCCCACATGGAGGTTTAGTTCCGGTGGACCCCACCTACCAACACCCACATGGGTGTTGCAAATAAAAATAAAATATTTGTACAGTTTTATTTTTATTCTATTCCTTCACAAAAACCCAAAAACTAACTTTCACCCTCAACCAACTGTCATCGAGGTGAAATTCTCCTTAAGAGAATACCGACATTGAAAGTTCAACGGTGCCCTCGGATTTCAATTCTGAGCACTGGTTTAAAATTTATAAAAACCCTCTCATACACTTACTAAACGTACCTGAAATAAAGTTCAGAAATTCATTCTGATCACTCTTGGCCTTGGAATCAAGCGCCGTAAATTTTCTCGGACTCGTAAAATTCCCATTTATTACAAAAAATTACATGGAAATTCCGGGTCTTTACACTGATAATCTGATGAGTGTTTTGAACCTTGTAGAGAAAATGCTTCTACATTATCTTTTTTTCTATGTGAGAATAGTAAACAACACACACCTAATATAGTGTAGTTGGAGATTTCTACAACAATGGAGAATCTGATGGATGATCATCTCTATGATAGTATTCCATGAGTCTTGTGATCAATGTTGAGACTGACTAATCACAATTTATACCAGCAGGGAAATGGCCGGAATGTTGCCCCGCCTCCTCCCGCTCCCTTCGCTCCTGGCTAAAAGATGATGCCCCACGGATGTCACTGGACCGGGCCAACACGCCGCGGTCATGCCGCGGTCACACCGTGGTCATGCCACGGTCACGCCTGGGTCACGTCGCGGTCATGTTGCGGCCACGCCGCGGTCAATCCACAGTAACGTCGTGGTCACGCCGCGGTAATGTCGTGATTTGTCCGTGCTCCAGGATGACACCTTGCGGCAGTTTGCAATCCTATCGAAATTCGATGTATGATACCTATATAGAGTTTTAGATACATTACCCACCCATAGCTAATGGGGAGGGAGGCCCTCAGGTAGAAAATCTCTGGATTGATTCTCATGAAAATATTTAGTCACCTGTAGACAACATTGGAGATGAGGGTGAAGCTTGCTACTTATATTTTACAAGGACCATCTAAGTGCTCAAGGGACATCATAGTAAATGTTGGACAATAAGAAGACTTGAGAATACTTTTATAATGATATTTTTATTTGGAAAAGTGTCTAAAATGTTTTTGTTTTAAAATGATAACCTATTTTTGGGAAAAAATTAATTCTGTTAGAAAAAGGGATAGTGTTAATTATTTTCAAGGTTTTAAAGTGATATTAATAAAGCATAATTAGAATCTTTTAAAGGATTGAAGCCGAATGTATTTTTAAAATAGATGATTTTGAACTATTTGGATGTTAGAAATGTTTTACTAAAATCTATAATTGCGTTTAAATGGTTTCATAAACAACTAACGTTTATCTTTATTAGATGAGTTTTTCAAAACCTCATGGGTAAAAATGATGTTTTAATGAATAAAAGTTCTTTTTTGAAATAAGTTTTGATAAAACCATGTTGGGTTGAATAGAAAAATTTGGATCACTCATTCAATGAAGTAAAAGTCCATATTGTTGGATTTTTATGAATTTATAAATTATTGTATTTTAGTTTTATTTAAATGATGTCTTGAGATTACTTATTGATCAATTTTATGTCTCATGGGGCTGGAATTTTGAAGTCCATTTTGATGGTGTTTGTGTTTCTTGTTTTAGAGTATATGTATGTATGTATGTATGTATGTATGTATGTATGTATGTATGTATGTATGTATGTATGTATGTATGTATGTATGTATATATGTATATATATCAAGGAAAATATAACATATATAAAAGGCGTAAGATGAATTAAAATGAATAACAAACCAATCAACCAATGGGTGGAACAAGGTGACCAAGCACCAGGAACAAGGCCAAGTAGCCAAGAAAAGAACCAGCCCCCAGGGAGAACCTAGGTTGTAGAAGAAAGCCAACCGCCCAAAATTCCAAGCCACATGGAGTATGCAACCCAGAGAGAGGAAGAAAGCACCGTCAAGAGCACGCAGCCAACAAGAATCCTGAGCACATCAAGTAGTGACCAAAGGAAGATACCGCAACAACCATCATCATCCCGCCACCAATAGCAAAGAAGCAGCCTCCACATGAAGAGATGTAGAAGAAACACGCGAACATCAAACAAACATCCAATCGAAGACCCGAGAATCACACAAAACTGCCCCGCCATCATGAAATCACCAAGGTCCACTCGACGCAAGCAACAACCAAGAGAAAAATGCATGCACCCACCCACACGAACCCACACACCCACCCCACGGAGGGCACACACTCCACAATCGAAAACACATGCACGCACCCAACCACACGAACGCACGCTTCCAAACACCAACACAAGGAGGCCACCACAGTCCACCTACAAACCATCAGCAACCACAACCACTACAATCCAACCAGCACCAGCCAAATCCAGCCCACACCAGCCCCCTTCCACCTTCATTTCAGCCCGTTGCCACCAGCATTCCAGCTCGCAGCAGCCCCCCCCCCCCCCTTTCCACCTTCAAATCAGCCCACACCATCCCCCCACCACCAGTAACCAGCCCCCTTCTACTAGAATTCCAACCCCCTTCCACCTGCATTCGAGCCCGCACCAGCCCCCAGCCACCTACAATCCAGCCCGCACCAGCCACCACACCCGCCCCCACCCCTCAGCCTCCTGCAAAACACTCATGCCAGCCCTCTTCCACCTGCAAAACAGCCCCAGCCACCAGTTCCAGCCCTCACCAGCCCCCGGCCTCCTACATCCCAGCCCGCACCAGCCCCTGCCACATGCCCAATAGCCCCCAGCCACCTGCAATTCATCCCACACCAGCCCCCTTCCACCTATTCTAGCCCACACCAGCCCCCTTCCATCCCCCTGCCGCCTGCCTTCTCACCCGCACCAGCCACTCCAGCCCACACCAGCCACCGCACCAGCCCCCAACCTCCTACATTCCAGCCCACACCAACCCCATGCCACCTAAAAAACATCCCCATACCACCTATTCCAACCCGCACCAGCCCCCTTCCAGTCCCCTTCCACCTGCATTCCAACCCACACCAGCCACTCCAGCCCAAACCAGCCACAGACACCAACCACAACAGCCAAAAACCCCAACCCCTGCACACCACCAGCCCACACCCAACTCCACAACAAACCAACACCCCATCCACCAGAAAACCACTACCACTAAATACATCCAAAACAACCAGCCTACAAAACCAGTACTCCAACCCCCATCCAAACCACACCTCCAGCATAGAAAAAACAGCATGCCACCCCCAGAGGAAGCCAGCGAAGGACCTTTCTAAAGAAAATTCCTAAGGGTGGCTTTAATGGATTTGACCAATCACTTGGGTAAAATGAAGTGATAAAACCAATAATCTTTCATACTAAAAAGAACTGATTGAACAAGTTGTAACCGCAAATCATAGGAGAGAGAGTTATTAGTCCAAACTTTAACTCTTCGAACAATTTTCTCTTCCAAGACCACACGATCAGAAGATCTAAGCTTGGAAGTGATGAGGGGAAATCCTAGATAACAAAGAGGAATAGACCCCTTCCTAACCCCCATAATATCCTTAATAGAATCACAAACATCAAGAGAGATACCAGCCACAAACATTAAGAACTTAGAAAGATTAACATTCAATCCAGACAGGGAAGAAAAAAGATCCAAAGCATGCTTCAAGACTAAAACTGAATCCAAATCACCATAAGAAAATAATATAAGGTCATATGCAAAACAAAGGTGAGAAATAAAGGTTTTACCACATCGCCAATGAAACTTGTAATCATCTGAAGATGAAATAAGGGAGCCCAGGATGCGCGAGAAAAACTCCACGCAAATCACAAAAAGGAAAGGCGAAAGCAGATCCCCTTGCATGAGCCCTCTTTTCCCCAAAAAGTAGCCATGTAAACTGCCATTAATGTTCACCGAGAACATTGGGGTAGAGACGCATCTTTTAACCCAAGATGAGAACCAAGCCGAAAATCCGAGCAGATCAAAAGCATCCCATAAGAAGTCCCACCTGACTGAATCAAAAGCCTTGAATAAATCGATCTTAAAGGCACAACTAGGAACCCCAGAATCAAGATGGTAGCCCCGCAATAATTCATGGGTAACAAGATTCTTAGGATGAATTGGTTTTGGTACTGAAGGTTGAGGATATTTTTATCCATCTTTAGATTTATGAGTCTCTTAAAGTTATTTTTGTAACCATCCTACTAGAGGATCTGAGTTATAAGTGGTGGAAGTCTATTATTCAGACTAAGCCAAAAAAATACTATTCTTGGAAAAGTTTCAAGGCATGGTTCATTTAGAATTCTTTCATAATGAAGTGAAGGTACTGATGGCTATAGAATTTTCTAGGCTCCAGTAAAGAGATGAAATAGTGTTCGAGTACAGAAATCATTTTATCTAGTTGGTTCCATACATTCCTAATCTAGACTTGGACGATTCCTTAATGGCTTGGTGGTTTGAGTAAAGTCTTTGATGACTTGTCACTAGTTATTTATTCCTTTGGACTCCACTTCTATAGAGTGATTGTGAGATAAGATATCAATATTGATGCAAGATTAGTAGGGTCAACTATACTGTTTCACTTTTGA
Organism: Viscum album; assembly: GCA_963277665.1. Classification (NCBI taxonomy): domain Eukaryota; kingdom Viridiplantae; phylum Streptophyta; class Magnoliopsida; order Santalales; family Viscaceae; genus Viscum; species Viscum album. The sequence continues at coordinate 570,038,715 of OY728134.1, read as the reverse complement.
CTTCCAGCTGGTAGTCATTGTATCACTTTTGACAAAGGTGGTCATCGTTCACTATAGTGACGCAAACTTCCTGTTCAGAATAGTGGATCATCTTCTTCATATGTATCCCATTTACAGGCTAAGTTTTCTAACCTGAAAAACTCTATAATTTTTGCTCCCAATTTTTAGTGAGAATTATGCCTCTCCGTGGACGTAGGGATTATTCCCAAACCACGTAAATTTGTGTGTTATGTGTGCTTTATTTCCTTTTGCATTTTCTTTCATTTCTCGTTTCTTTCATTGTGACTCCCTACGACTCCACAACAGGTATTTCATGTTTCTTTTATTCCTATTTCTTCTATTCCTGGGTGTGGTGGAGGAATCTCCAATAATAGAAAAAGGAAGTGTTGTGTTAGACCCTATAAGTGGTGGTTTAAAAAATATATTTTTTCTCACCGGTTTCTTCTAGGATAAAATTCATGGTTTTATATCAGTGCCAAAAAGTGGAACATAAGAAACTTTTTTTAGGATCATCAGAGGTATTTTTTGTTAGAATACCAGATGAAGTCTAAACAATGTGAATACATTGGGTTACATGAATCAATTTAGACTACCAGATGGAGTCTTTGGGATACTAAATATATTGAGGTGATTCATATTTGTTTTGTTATATTGGTTAATATCTTAACTATCCAGAATGAAATTTTGGTTGTACTGGGAAAACAGGAATGTTGTTGTGTAGTGGCTGGAAGCCTGGGGGTGCAGGGGGGTCTGCAGGGTAGGGGGAGGGTGCGGGTGGGGTGTCTAGGAGGGGTTGTCCAGGGGGTGTCCAAGGGTTGTCTGGGGGGTCTGCAGGGAAGGGGGCAGGGTGCAAGTGGGGTGTCTAGGAGGGGCTATCCAGGGGGGTGTCCAAGGGATTTTGGGGGGGGGGGGTATCGGGGGGTCTGTAAGGCAGGGGGAGGGTGCAGGTGGGGTGTCTAGGAGGGGCTATCCAGGGGGGTGTCCAAGGGCTGTCCGGGGGGTGTCAGGGGGGCTGTAGGGCAAGGGGTGCAGGTGGGTGTCTAGGAGGGGCTGTCCAGGGGGTGTCCAAGGGCTGTCTGGGGGGGTCTGTAGGGCAGGGTGAAGGTGGGGTGTCTTGGAGGGGCTGTCCAGGGGGGTGTCCAAGGGTTGTTCAGGGGGTGTCGGGGGGTCTGCAGGGTAGGGGGAGGGTGCGAGTGGGGCGTCTAGGAGGGGATATCTAGGGGGTGTCCAAGGGCTGTCCAGGGGGGTCTGCAGGGTAGGGGGAGGGTGCATGTGGGGTGTCTAGGAGGGGGTGTCCATGGTCTGTCAGGGGGGGTCCAGGGGGTCTAGGGGGGTGTCCAGGATGGGTGTCTAGGGGAGAGGGATGTCTAGTGGGGGTGCAAGGGGGCTGTCCAGGGGGCATGGGGTGTTCAAGGGAGGTGCAAGGGGGCTGTCCAGGAGGGGCATGGGGATGCAGGGGGTGTCTTGGGGGTGTCTAGGGGGAGGGGGTGTCCAAGGGGTTGTCCAGGGGTGTCCAGGGGTGTCTAGGGGGGAGGGAGTGTCCAGTGGGGGTGTAAGGGGGCTGTCTAGGGGGTGAAAGGGGGATGTCCGGGGGGGCATGGGGGTGTAGGGGTGTTTAGGGGGTTGCACTGGGGCTGTTCGGGGGGGGGGGTGCAAGGGAGCTGTCCAGGGGGGCATGGGGGTGAAGGGGGTGAAAGGGGGTTGTCTAGGGGGGCATGGGGGTGCAGGGGGGTGTTCAGGGGGGTTGTGGGGGTGTTTTTTTTTTGAATTCTGTACATTGTATTGTCTGCATGAGTGTTTTTAAAAATTCTATATTTTCATGTGTTGTATTCATCATTATATATTGTCTTCATAAGTGTTTTTTTTATTCATCATTATTCTGCAAGTTTGTACTGTAATTCCAGAGTGAATCCAACTACTTGATACTTGTTGGAATTTCAGTACTGGAATTAGAGAGGGGATGCCGCTAAAATTACATAGGAGGGGAGGCCACTGTATGCTGGTTTTGGCTGGCTGAAAGAGGGGCTGGTAGGAAGAGGTGCCCATGGTTTTTTTGTAGAGATGACTAAATACCAACGGTTCATAGAACCGTTGGTATATAGATCCATACAGCCCGGATTATGGCAACAGTTCACTTTGAACCATTGCAATTGGTGTATACCAATGGTTAAAAACCATTGGTGTAGTTGTATAAACCCACGGTTATTAACCGTTGGGATATAAATTTACCAACGGTTAATACTAAACCATTGGTATTTTGAAAATCCAGATGACCCATCCCAATGGTTTGGCTTGAACCCTTGGGATATTGCTATCGCCATGCCTCACAACCCAACGGTTCAGTGAACCGTTGGGAAAGAAATTCCCAATGGTTTTGGGGATTTTACCAATGGTTTGAAACTGTTGGTATAAGCTTAATTTACAGTAGTGTCTTGATATTGTGCACCTTTATTATACTATAAGGTGTATATACTATCCTTTGACATATTATATCATGAATCTCCTTATTCTCGTGATATTATAGGTTTATTTTAATGTTATTCTTAAATTATTTTTATTCAAGTATTTTCTCAAGTGGTAAGGGAATTTTTTAACTAAAACATTGTTTTAAATGTTTTAAAGATTTAATCTTATAAATCATTCTAAATAATTTTCATGTTTTAAAAATCGTTTTAATGATTTATTTATATGGAAATTAATGTTTTAAAATTTTAAATGTTTCAAAGTGGTATGGGGAACTTTGATTCAAAAATCTCTTTATTAAATGTTTTAAATGGTTTTGGAAATTGATTGAATATTTAAATATCTTAAATTGATTCATTATGATTGCAATGTGGAAATGTGATCTTTCCTTTATGCTTATTTTATGTATTATGATTGTGTTATGGTTCTTGGGAATTGTTTACATATATGGGTGGTTTCTTGATAAACCTTGGGTGGGCGAGCCTAAGATAGATATCTAATGCATTGGGTAACGTGACAGAGGTAAACGTTAATGTTTCTCCTAAGAGATTTAGGGAATATACTGTGATGGGTATTCCAAACGTAACTCCCTATATAGCTGTGAAAGCTAAAATGTAAGTATGTTATGGATTCCACAAGTTACTTTTATGATTTATGATTTCTATGTGTTATTCATAAATCTTATGATTTCATGAAGTATGTTAAAGAGATTATTTTATATGAGTGAAAAGTATGATTTCATTGATTTGTATGTATTGATAGACTAATGTTTTCTTTCCGTATTTTACAACCCTTACTGAGCTTTTTATGCTCATCCCAAGTTTTTTAAATGTTTTTCAGAGGTTATAAGGAAGGGTAAGAGAAAGGTAGAATTCAAGAAGATTTATATCAAAAAAAGAATTATTGTTTTATTTTGAGGAGTTTTATTTTTGTGAAAAAATTGGATTGAGTAGAAGTGTCTACTTTGTAATATTTGAGATGTAATGTAATGGTTATGGCCTAATTCTCTAAAACACTAAACCTGAAAAGATCCTCAATGTTAATTCTTGATTTTACTCAATATTAAGTAATGTTTTAAGGCTGGGGCCTTATACATGCCGTGTATATGGGCTACACGGAGTGTACTCTAGCTAATCGTGTGCCGCCATGGCCCGATCAATACACGGTGTAAGAAATAAATACACTACATGTCTTTAATGCACATGGTTTGAATTAATTTTCTAATGAATTCCTGAATCAATGAACACAAGTACATGGTGAGTAACTCTGGTTACACGCTGTGTACTCCTGTGTTATCCATCTAGGATCTTTGGTACCTCCAGATGAGTTGTTCAATTTTATTTCATTCATAAAATTAATCGTATTGATTAAATCTACAAGAAATAGAGGAGGAATCAGATCTCACTATTTAGATTAAAATAACGATTAAAATTGAATTGAAAACTAAATTAAAATTTCATAAATCAATCAACGATCTTTAAATAATTATAAATAATTATGTGATTGCTCTGATACCACTTGTAGGTTATGGTTGTAACAAAAGCGTGTGATGGGTCGTGCCCAACTTTACTTTTTCCCATGATCGATGATTAATCTGAGATATTACACAACGTTGAACGTTGTGATCAATGGAATTAAATCAAAGAAATATACAAGGGATAGAACATGGGAACCATAGAGAGGATCATCACATGTTATTTATAATTAATTTAATTAATTAAAGAATTTCCTTGATGGATTTATTTCTTCGTTGATGGATCTAACAAGATATCTATTTTGTACCGTCATTACATTGTAGGAATTAAGGACATATTCCCTCTAGCGGTGATCCATATGTGTTCCAAAAATATCTGAACATCACCGTAGGAATCTCCGGGTGTTGGCATGGCAGATCCTATCACTTGTGTCATCCGCCTTTGATCACATAAAGAACTATTTCCAAAGAATTCTCCTTGATCTCTCTTGACTTGAGAGCGGGAGGTGGTGGAAGATCATTCTTCGTTCTTGGGAGCGTTCCTAAAGAAGGGATATCTCTAGGGCTTGAGAGGATTCTCCAAATCCATTGTGTACAACCAAAAAAATGAATTGGATCTCCAAGAAAATAATATAATTGGATTTATATATCGCTAGGGTTAAAATAAAATAATTACACAACTTCCCTTTATTATTTATTTAATCCATGTGGAACCCCATGTCGAATAATATTATTATTATTATTATTATTTTTGAACATGTTCTTAACTTGATAATTAAATCAAATATTATTTAATAAAATAATATTCATTTTTTATTATTTCTCTCCAGACCATTAAACTTGGTCTTCTATTTCTCCACAATATTTATCAGGCCTTAAATAATTACTATTTATTTATTAAATAAATATCACTGCATTATTTTCCAATATATAAATAAATATTATATTCAGTAAATAAAAAATAAATATTTATTAAATATTCTGCTCACATTATATTCTCTCGAATAACTGGTGATGGAATATATGCGATCAAGAAAGCATGAATAATTATTAAAGCACATGCGAAAATAATATTTATTTAACTTGTTAAATAATAATTAAAAAAATTATTATTTAACTAAGATTCTAGATATACTTAGTGTTTGACCCTCTAGGCCTCTTTCTCAGGGGAATTAGTTGAAGCAACCTAAAGTCCAAGGTTAGCATCTAGCAACACGATAAGGAACCCATAGAGAAAGAAGTTAATGTCACAATGACATAATACCTCATACAGACACTTACTATGTAATATAATTTCTTTATCACGATATCTCAAATCATGCAAGTTGCATGCCGATGTCATCAACCTATGTGATCGATGTCTCTTTCTTTGACTTCTCAAAAATTAAACTTTCCTATAGAACACTATGACCATGGATTTATTTAGGCTATATCATTTCCATCAAAAGGCCTGATATATCAACTTCCATTAAAGAACAAAAGGTACAAATCCTTTCTCACATGATTCATTAATTTAATATTACTTGTGATGCACCCAACGTATCCTACCTCTCCATGAACATCTATTGTCGCAGTTTTTATCAATATATCAAAGTATGCGACACATAATACTCATTAATAATAATATTAAAGTCTAAGGACCAATATACACATCCACAGATAGAAACATCCAATGAAATGTATGAATGTGGGTTTCCTACTAATTGGTCTCGTTCTCTTAATATCCTACTGAATAGTACCAAGGGCGTACACCATGAGAAGGTGCCTAAAAGTCCTATAAGTATCCACCCCTAATAGCCTATATCATTTGTGTTCCTCAAATGATAGCATCCAGCTATAAAACATATATTTAAGAATAGTTTCGTAGCACTTCCGAGTTCTCATCATAGCGGGGAACTGATATGACCTTTTAGTGTGGCGGCTACTCTTGGGACATTATCACATACTATGTTACATAGAAGAATAATCATGATGTGATAAAGAGTTTATTAATAGTCAAAACTATGAATACAAGTTTTCATAAAGTACACCGAAGTTGGTTATAGGACACCAACTCCAACAACAACTCCTTTGATCCATTACTTGAAAACAAAATTCAATCTTCAATTCTTCTAACCTTCTGTATATTTACAATACTTTATAAAACATGAAATTGATATCATATATTTATCATAATAGTATAATTTATAACCAATAAAACTTTATTAATCTTTTAGTTTTACCAATATATTCAATCATATTGAATATCATTTGACATACCCAATCATATTGAGTATATGAGACTAAAACCATTGATGCACCGAATCATATTGATTACATTTGTGGAGACTAAGATTCCTTTTTTCATTTAGAATCTAATACCTTTGAATCCTAAACAAATCATTCCATGCTTCCATAAACATCTTGATTTTCTTGTTGAACAACTTCAACACTTGGTTACTCAGGAAGGAATTGTTCTAACACATAGAATGTGTCTCTTATTTAAGAACTTTTCTTAAGATACTAGTATTAGGAGTTGCTTACTTTAAGCTCCTTATTTCAAGGATTAATATGAAGTTTAGTTTGATGATGATGAATCATTTATCTACAAAAAACTTTTAATCAGATGTAAATCATGTCTTATATATTTTCATAAGGACTTTTAATGAAAGTGCTCCCACTAAAAAATGATGATCTCATACATCATATCCATTTAGTGAGCCAAGATCCATATTTAACTATAACTTACATTGGTTATCACGTAAGAAATCCATGATTATTTAGGTATGGAATCATCCCAATCATGACAGTTATGCTTATTGGATAGTTGAGAAGATAACTCTTTATCCAAATCTATTATACGGATTCACTCAATTTTATTCCTCTAGTGTCCTAACTATTAGGGATTCCTAGCTAGTGTAACCCAAAACAAAGGCCAAGAATAATCCATCTAAGGAAAATAAAGGGATACTTGTGCTGAGCTCAATAACACCCAACATGAAAATCCTGAGTTACTCATAGTTTGCTTATTTTACACAAGATAATCTAGGAGTACTTGTGTTGAGCTTGACAATACCTAGTTAAATAATCAAGGCCTTGACAAATGTCTCTTTAGAAGGAATATCACACTTAGTATTTTAGGGGTTTTCTTTTTTATGGTCTCTCCAATCGAATATACATCATATGCTTCTTAAATTCATAATTATTACATTCTATGTAATAATTATCTTCTCATGTTTTATTCACCTTTTGTGTATGCATTCTTTTAATGATTTAGTTTTATAATTCTTATTCTAACTGCAAAATTAATGTGTTCACACCACATTAATGTGTAACTCTTTACAAAACCCACAAGTATGTGTTAATCACATATAAATAGAAGTTGAGTATATTCATATGTAAAGACTCGTAATTTCCATGATTTTTTTTTTAAAATATATGGGAATTTTATGAGTCTGCAAAAATTGACGACGCGTGATTCCGAGGCCCGGAGTGCCCTGAATGAATTTTTGAACTTTTGTTCGGGTACGTTCAGTAAATGTGTGAGAAGGTTTTTTATAACTTTTGAACCGGTGCTCAGAATTGAAATCTGAGGGCACTGTTGAACTCACAGTACCATTATTCGCTTAAGAAGACTTTCACCTTGACAGTAGTTGTTCGAGGGTGAAAGTTAATTTTTTGGGTTTTTTGTGGAAATAATAAAATAAAATAATCACACATTTTATTTTATTTGTTGAAACCCCCTCTACTTGAGTTAAGGTGGTGGGGACCACCCAAGCCCTCAAAATCTCCCAAATTTGAATTTAGGGGTGGGGACCGCCCGACCCCTCTTAATGGGGGAGAAACCTATCAACTCCCCCAATTAATTCTTTGTGTCAACATAAAATTAATTGTTATGTTACCAATTAATTTTATGTGTCAATATAAGAATTAAATGTTAAGTTTCCAATTAATTTTATGTGACAACATAAAATTAAATGTTAAGTTATTATTTAATTTTTTTGTTGGCTATTTCTTTTCTCCTCGGTGTAATTGGGGAAGGGATTGGCAAAAGAGAATTGGGAGAGAACTTGAAGGATTATCCTCTCTAACGAAGAACGCCAACGAAGAATGTCAATGAAGAACGCCGACCTTGACTTAAACCTTCTTCCTTGAGACATCCTCCAATGGTGGAAATCTTCATCAATGGAGAATCACCTCCATCGAAGAACATTAATCCGACGAACGAGCTCGAGATCAGAGGTGTGTGATGGGCGCGACAAACGTCGATAACTTCAACTTCTCTCTTCATCATCAACAATAAAACAAGGTAGGGGTTTATTTGTGTATGAATACTTTTCCCATGTTCTCCCCTTGAATTCTTTTTTGGAATTGGGAATAAATCATTACGGGAGGTTGTAAATCTTGACGTTATTCTTGAAGTTCTTGTTGATCCATATGCTACCACCCTAACGCGGAGGGTACGGGCCAAACGAACATGGCCCGACCCCTCCGCAAATCTTGTGATGTTTTGTGATGTTCAACGCGATGAAGGTGACGGTGCAATGACACTGCCCCGCGGCCACCGCCGCCTTACGACCTTCGTGCCATCGTGGCACCCCTACAGCTGAGCCGCTCCACGGCACCCCCAGCCACTGCGCCCCACGGCTCCACCACCTGCGGCCCCGCTGCACCGCCCACGGTCGTCCGCTGAGCCGTCATCGTCGTCCACCGAGTCACCGTTGCCGTCCACCGAGCCACTGTCTGCCGTCCGTTGAGCCGCTGCCACCGTCCGTCGAGCCCCCTACGTTTGCCAAGCCACCGGCCGAGCCGCCCATGGCCTTCTGCGCCGCCGGCGGCCTTCCGCGCTTCTCCGGCCGAGCCGACCGCGGCCTCCCGCACCACTCCGGTCGACCCACCCATGACCCTCCGAGCCACTCTGGTCGAGCCACCCGTGGCCCCATGCCACTCCGGTCGAGCCTCCACGTGGCCTCGCCCTCCTAGTCGAGCTGCCCCGGCCAAGTCACCCCATGGCCTCGCGCCATCCACGGCCGAACCCCCGCGGCCCCCCGCGGCCTGCCGGATCGCCCAACAGGCCAGGCCGAACCCAGAAGGTCGGGCCAGACCCAGCAGGTCGGTCCGGGTCAACCCGAACTGGGTCGGCCAGGTCCGGGTCGGATCAGACCTGGGCCCACTACGGCCCATTTACTTCTTTTGGCCATAACTTTGCCAACGGACGTCCGTTTGACAAACCGTCAGCGGCGTTGGAAATCTTGGAGCAAGACGGTCCCTTTGGGTATACCCCACTGGAGTTTTGGGTTAAGATGGGGAATGGTCAAGTTGGGTCGAGCAAGAATCCAACCGGGCCCTCGGGAATAAAAGGCTAATAACTCACAGACCGGGCATCCGATTGACACGCCGTCTGATGCGTTGAGACCCCTATGACATGGAAGACCTTTGAGACGCTTCTTCATGAGACTTCATGGTAGTTGGAATATCGACCAGTAGATTGTGGAGAAGATCCTCCCGGAGACAAGCGATCATAGTGCAGGAACCCAGTAGCTGGCTGAGACTTGACGACTGCTGACCTTTTTGACTCGGAGTGACTTGACAGGCCCAGTGGGGAGTGCCTCTATGTGACGCAGCAGACCCACGGTGGGGAGCACCTCTGTGTGATGCGGCAGACCCACTATACTCGACAGGATGGGTACCTTAGTAGGCCACAGTGGGGAGTGCCTCTGTGTGACACGGCAGACCCATGGTACTCGACAGGAGGAGTACCTCAGCAAGTCATGAGGGGGAGCACCTCTATGTGACGCGGCATACCCACGGTGGGGAGCTCCTCTATGTGATGCGGCAGACCCATGGTACTCGATAGGAGGATTACCTCAGCAGTCTAAGATTAGTGGGAAGCACCTCTATGTGACGCGGTAGGCCCACTATACTCGATAGAGGAGGGGTTATCTAGCAGTCGAGGTGTTCGACGATGTGACTGGAGATGTTACCTGTTACTACCCCTAGAATAAATCCTGGTGTGAGCTGAGTTAGTATCTCTATGTTTTCTTCATGATTGAGATGGATTACTTGATATCTTAGGTATATGTATGGGCATATACCTAGGTAGGTTTATCTGTTGATTTTCATACTTTTTGGTTTATCCTTGGTGGATTTTGTGAGACCTTGAGGGTCTTGGGGTCCCTACTGAGTATCGTTATACTCACCCTTTCACGGGTTATGCCCGCACCTTGTTGTGTTGGATGTAGACGAAAAATAGTGCTGACTGAGGTTGGGAGTACCAGGACTGGACAATGCCCGGAGGTGGACCATACGGCGTGTCGGTACGCAGAGGAGACGGGTGGACGTGGAGTGCTGTGGAGGCGATATGTACCTAACCTTTAGGTAAGAACCTCGAAGGATAACCCAGTAGCTACCTTTTTCTCTTTCTTCAGTTGTATTTTATTTTATTTGTACTCGTACCTTTACTGTTGGGCTTGTATTCTGGCCCCTTTACTTTCAGTACTCTTTTGGTTATACAGTTTTCTTGTGTTCATATCTTGTTGTGTGCTTGGTTACGTGAGTTTATAGGTTATAAAGGCAATGCCTTCCCAGTTTTAGGGAAAACGCCTTTTGGTGTTAGTCGCTAGCCTCTGGCCTATGGAAGGCGAGCTTGGGGTAGTCACAACACGGGCCCCGGGGGACGGGTTGTGACAAATTGGTATCAGTGGTGGTCGGTTCTACCAAAGAACTAGGACTCTGATATTTTCTATGAAGCAATGGTGTTAAGGGTAATGAGTGTGGTTTTCAGTTCAGGGAGTCCAGTGTTGGTACGGCGACCGACGTATCTATACATCAGGACCCTGACTTCTAATTTCCGACTCAGTGCACGAAAACACTGATTGTGTGTGTGTTTTCAAGAGTCTTCTTTATGAACTCTTTGAGTCAGCTCACTAGGTATAACTTATTGACCGTGGAGCACCTGTTTCTTTTCAAGATGCCTTCATGCAGACAGCCATCTAGGGTTCCGAGAGTTGCATGCACTCATAGCCCACCGATCGATGAGGCCTCGATACAGGGCCCTCTTCTAGTAGAGGCACCAGCGAAGGCACCAGTGGTACCATTACCTGTTGCGCCACTGATTCCACCAACCCCAGCAGTAGAGAGTGCATTCCACTTGAGCGCATTGCACGAGTTCCAGCGCTAAAGGCCACCCAGGTTCAGTGGAGAGACAGACCCATAGGCGGCTGAGGATTGGTTGGAGGTTGTGGTGAGAGTCTTCTGACTCGTAAGGACACCAGCTGATCTCATGGTGATCCTTGCCGCCAACCTTCTACAGGAAGCAGTGGGTAGATGGTGGAGCTTGATGCTCCAGGTTCACGATGAGGTGACACTTCTCTAGGCAGACTTAGAGAGCCTGTTTCGGGCAGAGTTTGTCCCAGAGACTCTTCGTGCAGTGCGCATACATGAGCTTCTTCATCTGCAGCAGGGCAGCATGACTGTAGTCCAGTATTCAGTAAGGTTCACAGACCTCTCATGTTACTCCACAGATATTGTATGGGATCCATTCTTTAGGGCCTGGACCTTTGAGTAGGGGCTCGGGCGGGAGATCAGGGCTTCTATGATCTCTCTCAGCATCCCGACATAGGAAGAGGTGTTAGAGAGAGCCCTCTTAGTGGAGATTTTTCTTTCTAAGCAATCACCAACAGCAAGACCCACCACCAGTCGTCACGTAGCGGATTCTTCTGTAGCCGGTAGCAGACAAACGTCGCAGAGGTCCAAGAGGACCAGACCTACAGGTGGACGACCGCATGACTCAGGATCGGTTGTGCAGGGCACCCGAGGCGGAACTAGTCAGGCAAGGATCATGCAGTGTTACTCATGCGGCGGGTAGGGTCACATGGATCGTGACTGTCTGACCTGTCGTACGGATGATCAGAAGATGGTCGAAGGATCGCCTAGGCAGAGACAGAGGTTTGACCGAGGAGGTCCGCAGGGAGTAGGCAGACATGGCAGAGGATCTGGTCATGCAGCTGGCGGTGGGAGACAATTCGAGATATTACTGCCACCACCACCAAGAGGCCCACCCCAACTGTAGGGAGTAGGTGGACTGGGGAGAGCTCAACTCCATGAAGCTGGGGCTTATGATCATGGCGCTCCGGAGATAATATGAGGTACGATCTGTGTCTACTCTACCTTAGCTGCAATACTTATAGACACAGGTGCCAGACATTCTTTTATTGCCACTACCCTCGTTCGGAGCTCGTAGATTCTGATGGAGTCGTTGGCTTGAGGATTACGGCTAGAGACTCCTACGGGAGCGAATTCGACGATTACGCACTGGTGTCGGTAGTGCGAGCTTACTCTAGGAGGTGAGATCTTCAGCTGGGATCTCATAGTAGCACCGTCGAGGCCTTACGACGTCATCTTGGGTATGGACTAGTTATCTACAATCCATGCTCAGATTGACTGTATTAGGCACAAAGTGTAGTGTTTCTGCACAAATGGGACTAGGTTAACCTTCACCGGTGAGAAGGGAGCCTTTGCAGTGCAGGATGGACTTACCCGGAGGAGGGTGCAAACGATTACACATCAGTTGGCTAGCCTTACCCTCGGAGCGGTTGATGTGGAGAGTCTGAATTATCCTATAGTGGTGGACCAGTACACGGATTTCTTCTCTAATGATGTTCCAGGTCTACCTACTCATAGATAGGTGGACTTTTACATTGACTTGTTCCCCGAGACGACACCGATATCTACACTAGCGTATCGGATGGCTCCCGCGGAGCTTTGCGAGTTGCGGGTACAGCTAGAGGACTTGCTGGGGAAGGGATTCATTCGGCCCAGTGTTTCCCCATGGGCAGCCCCAATTTTGTTTTTCAAGAAGTCTTATGGGAGCTTGAGTCTTTGTGTTGACTATAGGCACCTGAACCAGGTGACCGTGAAGAACAAGTACCCACTCCTGAGGATTGACGACCTCTTTGATCAGCTAAAGAGAGCACGGTGGTTCTCGAAGATAGACCTCAGATTAGGCTATCACCAGCTCAGAGTACGAGATGAGGATGTAAAGAATATGGCCTTCAGGTGTCAATACGACCATTACAAGTTCTTGGTTATGCCATTCGGCGTGACCAATGCTCTAGCAGTGTTCATGGGACTCATGAACATGATCTTTCATCCATACCTTGATCACTTTGTAGTAGTCTTCATCAATGACTTTCTGATCTACTCGACTACTGAGGAGGAGCATGCTTATCATTTGTGGGTAGTACTGGACACACTCTGAGAGCACCACCTTTATGGTAAGCTCTAAAAGTGCCAGTTTTGGATCCGAGAGGTTCACTTTCTGGGACATGTCATATCGGAGGCTGGAGTTGCAGTGGATCCAGCAAAGATTGAGGTGGTACTTGCTTGGGAGCCACCTAGGAGTGTGACGGAGGTATGGAGTTTCCTGGGTTTGGCTGGATACTACTGAAGATTTGTACCAGATTTCTCCAGAGTTTCAGCACCACTATTACCCTTGACAAAGAAGGGACAACCCTTTGTGTGGTCGAAGAGATGCTAGCATAGTTTTCAGGAGCTGAGGCAGAGGCTAACTAGTACCCCCATCCTGAGGCTTCCAGAGGAGGGTGTAGGGTATATAGTCTATTGCGACGCATCAGGGATCGGACTCGAATGTGTCCTGATGCAGGAGCGAGCAGTGATCGCATATGGTTCTCAACAACTGATACAGCATGAGAAGAACTATGCTGCCCATGACCTGGAGTTAGCAGCAGTGGTCTTTGCCTTGAAGATGTGGCGATACTATCTGATGGGTGAACGCTTTACAGTGTACTCTGATCACAAGAGTCTTAGGTATATCTTCTCTCAGAAGGACTTGAACCTGAGATAGCGACGTTGGCTTGAGTTCCTCTAGGACTATGACTTCGAGATAGTCTATACTCTTGGTAAGGGGAACGTTTTTGCATATGCACTCAGTAAGAGATCTAGCATACAGCTGCTAAGCGAGGTGATGGAGTAGCTGGCTGATTTACAGATATCCTTTGTGGATAGAGATGGAGCATCTTTTCTTCAGTCTCTTACAGTAACTCCCCCACTTCTTTAGTGAGTCAGGGAGGCGTAGCGTGGGGACGCTGACTGCGAGGCACAATGTGCTCAGATACCCCTAGGGCAGGCACCTGATGGATTTTCTGAAGGTGGAAAGAATGTCATCCTCTTAAGAGGATGTACCATGGTACCAATGTCACTTCAGGAGGAAGTGTGGAGGGATTTCCACACTTCCCCTCTAGCGGTACATCCAGGAGTGGTGAAGATGTGTCAGGATCTTCGACGACAGCACTGGTGGCCGGGAATGAAGAAAGCAGTAGTAGAGTTTGTTTCTTGATGCCTCACTTGTCATCAAGTGAAGGCAGAGCATCAGGTACTAGCAGGCTTGGTTCAGCCTTTGGAGGTCCTAGAGTGGAAGTGGGATGGGATATCCATGGACTTCGTGAGAAGACTTCCACATACATCCAGGGGTCATGACTCGATTTGGGTGATCATCGACCAACTCACCAAGTCGGTCCACTTCCTACCGATCAGAGAGCAGGGTTCATTAGAGAGCTTGGGACGCCTCTATGTGTAGAAGATTGTACGGCTACATAGAGTACCCTTGATGATTGTCTTCGATCGTGATGTGTGTTTTACTTCTCGGATATGGAAGGGGTTGTAGAAGGATTTCGGGACGCAGCTTCATTTGAGCACCGCCTTCCATCCTCAGACAGATGGCCAGACTGAGCGGACCATTCAGACCCTCGAGGACATGTTGCGTGCTTGTGTCCTCGACTTCGGTCGCAGCTGGGAGGATCACTTACCTTTGGTGGAGTTTGCATACAACAATAGTTATCACTCCACCATTGGGATGGCACCTTTCGAGGCGTTGTACGGGGAGACCTTGCAGATCACCTTTGTGCTGGACTGACCCAGGGGAGTCAGCACTAGTGGGACCAGAGATGGTACGGGCTACCACGGAGAAGGTGCAGATCATCCAAGAGTGGATGAAGACTGCATAGAGCAGGAAGAAATCGTATACCGACAGGAGACAGAGACCTCTGGAGTTCGAGGATGGTGACTACATCTTTCTACGGGTCTCACCTCGATGAGGTTTGCGGAGATTTGGCCGAGGCGGAAAGTTATCTCCGAGGTTCATCGGACCTTTTCAGGTCCTCGGTAGAGTTGGCAAGGTGGCTTACCGATTAGCTCTTCCACCTCAGTTGCACCAAGTGCACGATGTCTTTCACGTATCCCAGCTGAGGAGATACGTGCACGACCTTTCTCACATCATCAACCATGGAGAGCTGGACGTCGACGATGAGGCGACTTTTATGGAGGTTCTAATGGAGACTGAGGATCGACAGGAGCGGGTCCTTCGTTGATGGTCGATACCTTTGGTGCGCGTTCACTAGCAGCATGGGAACCTCCAGGAGAGCACATAGGAGCGGGAGGCTCAGATGCGTGCTCAGTACCCCTACTTATTCCCTTAGTTTGAGTTGTGGCTTACGGGGATGTAAAGCCTTGAGGTGGAGAGAATGTAAAGACCTAAAATTTTCATGTATTTTTTTTAAATATATGGGAATTTTACGAGTCAGTGAAAATTGACAGCGCGTGATTCCGAGGCTCGGAGTGCCTGGAATGAATTTCTGAACTTTCGTTCGGGTATGTTCAGTAAACGTGCGAGTGGGTTTTTTCTAACTTTTGAACTGGTGTTCAGATTTGAAATCTAAGGGCACCATTGAACTCGCAGCGCTGGCATTCGCTTAAGAAGACTTTCACCTCGACGACAGTTGTTCGAGGGTGAAAGTTAATTTTTTGGGTTTTTCATGGAAATAATAAAATAAAATAATCAAACATTTTATTTTATTTGTTGAAACCCCCTCTACTTGAGTTAAGGTGGTGGAGACCACCCAAGTACTCAAAATCTCCCAAATTTGAATTTAGGGGTGGGGACCACCCGACCCCTCTTAATGGGGGGGAAACCTCTAACTCCCCCAATTAATTCTTTGTGTCAACATAAAATTAATTGTTAAGTTACCAATTAATTTTATGTGTCAACAAAAGAATTAAATGTTAAGTTACCAATTAATTTTATGTGACAACATAAAATTAAATGTTAAGTTATTATTTAATTTTTGTGTTGGCTATTTCTTTTCTCCTCTGTAGAATTGGGGAAGGGATTGGCAAAAGAGAATTGGGAGAGAACTTGAAGGATTATCCTCTCTAACGAAGAACGCCAACGAAGAACGCCGACCTCGACTTCGACCTTCTTCCTCGAGACATCCTCCAATGGTGGACATATTCATCAACTAAGAATCACCTCCATCGAAGAACGTTAATCGGACGAACGAGCTCAGGACCGGAGGCGTGTGATGGGCGCGACGAACGTCGACAACTTCGACTTCTCTCTTCGTCGTCAACAATCAAACAAGGTAGGGGTTTATTTGTGTATGAATATTTTTTTCATGTTCTCCTCATGAATTCTTTTTCGGGATTGGGAATAAATCGTTGCGGGAGGTTGTAAAGCTTGACGTTCTTCTTCAAGTTCTTGTTGAGCCATATGCTACCACCCTAACGCGGAGGGTACGGGCCAAATGAACATGGCCCGAGCCCTCCGCAAATCTTGTGATGTTTTGTGGTGTTGAACGCGATGAAGGCGACGACGCAACGACACCGCCCTGCGGCCCCCGCCGCCTTGCGACCTCTGCGCCCTCGCGGCACCCCCGCGGCACCCCCGCGGCCGAGCCGCTCTGCGGCACCCCCGACCACCGCGCCCAGCGGCTCCGCCTCCCGCGGCCCCGCCGCGCGACCCACGATTGTCCCTCTAACCGCCACCGAGCCGCCTCGGTCGCACCGCCCGCGGCCTCCCGCGCTGCTCCGGTCGAGCCACCCGCGGCCCTGAGCCGCTCTAGCCGAGCCGCCCCGGCCCAGTCGCCCCACGGCCTCGTGCCATCCGCGGCCAAACCCCCGCGGTCCCTCGCGGCCTGCCGGACCGCCCAGTGGGCTGGGCCGGACCCAGCGGGCCGGTCCAAACCCAACGGACCAGGCCGCACTGCGGGCCGGGCCAGACCTAGCAGGTCGGGCCAAGTCAGACCGGATCTGGGCCCATTACGGCCCATTTACTTCTTTTGGCCATAACTTTGGCACCGGACGTCCATTTGACGAACCGTCAGCGGCGTTGGAAATCTTGGAGCGAGACGGTCCCTTTGGGTATACCTCACTGAAGTTTGGGTTAAGATGGGGAATGGTCAGGTTGGATCGAGCACGAATCCAACTGGGCCCCTGAGACTAAAAAGCTAATAACTCACAGATCATGCGTCCGATTGACGCATCGTCTGAGGTGTTGAGACCCTTATGATGTGTCGGACCTTTGAGATGCTTCTTCATGAGACTTTGTGGCAGTTGGAATATCAACCAGTAGCTGGTGGAGCGGATCCTCCCGAAGACGAGCGGGCATAGTGCGGGAACCTAGTAGCTGGCTGAGACTTGACGACTGCTGACCTTTTCAACTCTGAGTGATTTGACAGGCCCAATGGGGAGCGCCTTTGTGTGACGCGGCAGACCCACAGTGGGGAGCGCTTCTGTGTGACGCGACAGACCCACGGTACTCGACAGGAGGGGTACCTCAGCAGGTCACGGTGGGGAGCGTCTCTATGTGACACGGCAGACCCATGATACTCGACAGGAGGAGTACTTCAGCAAGTCGCGAGGGGGATCGCCTCTGTGTGACGCGGCAGACCCACGGTGGGGAGCGCCTCTGTGTGACGTGGTAGACTCATGGTACTCGACAGGAGGAGTACCTCAGCAGTCCAAGATTAGTGGGAAGCGCCTCTATGTGACACGGTAGGCCCACTATACTCGATAGAGGAGGGGTTCTCTGTCAGTCGAGGTGTTCGACGATGTGACTGGAGATGTTACTTATTACTACCCCTAGAATAAATCCCGGTGTGAGATGAGTCAGTATCTCTGCGTTTTCCTCATGATTGAGATGGATTACTTGATATCTTAGGTATATGTGTGTGCATATACCTAGGTAGGGTTATCTATTGATTTTCATACTTTGTGGTTTATCTTTGGTGGATTTTGTGAGACCTTGAGGGTCTCGGGGTCCCTACTGAGTATCGTTATACTCACCCCTGCACAGGCTATGCCTGCACCTTGTTGTGTTGGATGCAGACGACAGACAGCGCTGATTGAGGTTGGGAGTACCAGAACTGGACGGTACCCGGAGGTGGACCATACGGCGTGTCGGTACGCAAAGGAGACGGGTGGACGTGGAGTGCTGTGGAGGCGATCTGTACCGACCCTTCAGGTAGGAACCTCGAAGGACGGCCTAGTAGCTACCTTTTTCTCTTTCTTCAGTTGTATTGTATTTCAGTTGTACTTGTACCTTTTCTGTTGGGCATATATTCTGACCCCTTTTACTTTCAGCACTCTTTTGGTGATACAGTTTGCTTGTGTTCGTATCTTGTTGTGTGCTTGATTACGTGAGTTTGCAGGTTATAAAGGCAATGGATTCCCAATTTTAAGGAAAACGTCTTTCGGTGTTAGTCGTCATCCCCTGACCTATGGAAGGTGGGCTTGGGGTAGTCACGGCACGGGTCCCGAGGGACGAGTCGTGACATCATACATATCCAAATGCATCATACGCATAAGGTACATGGACACTTCATGTAAAGGCATAAAGTTATATGAGATTGGAAAACTCCACACGAGTAATCTCGAAACGACAGATAGTCAACTTCATTCAGTTTCCTAGCCAAGGAATGCCTATGGGAAAGTAGATGGTCCGACCCAAAGTCCCTCTACCTGAGGATACTTTAATCAAGAGATAATTCAATTCATGAAAACTCTAACACCTAATATGAACAAACTATGCCAAACAACTACTCTCAAACTCATGACTAAAATTACAAATTGAGGTCAAGGTAGATGAAAACTAAATTTTATGATATTGAGTCTAGCATGATATGCAAGGCTCTATCCTAGAAGTAATTCATCATATAAATTTTGGAATGCAATTATTCATAATATAAACAATTTATAACTATGAATATAACTGGGAATAGCCTTTAAATAAATGAGCAACTCAAATATTTAAACATGAGACAAACATTTATGAACAATTTCATAAATAAAAGCTATTTATAAACACTTATAGTTTAAGATTTAACATTATGGACATTCCATAAATTTTGAACATAAACTCTTTATATTATTTTAATTATGAATACATTCATATTTATCATTAATATGGCATTTTTTTTAAATATATGGTATTATATGAATTGTGAACCTTTTCAAATTCAATTTCTATTATGTAAACCTTTTACATAATTTAAATATTATGTATTTAATTATTATTTAAACTTTGATCATATCAATTATCAAAACACCATTTGATGCGGCTTAAATAAATACCCAAATAAAACCCCTTTAATTTGAACAATTTCAAATTAATTAATTATGAACTAAACATGAATATTAAGAAAATTTAATAAGTGAAAAAATTATTTATGTTCCAAAATATAAGACATTTATGAACTATTCATAAATAAATGCTAATTATAAACATTTTATAAATTAGCAAGAATATAAACATTTTATATTCTTATCAATATGAACTCTTTCACATTTTATATTAAATGACATTTATATGATATTTTATGAATTATAAACATTTTATAATTCAATATCTATCATTAAAACATTTTTATATAATCAAAATATCATATATGTTGGAATTTATGAACTCTTTATAAATCGCCTTTTATGATTTCTAAATAAACCATTTATTTTTATATCATAAATCATGTCACTTAATTTGTCAAATGGTATTTAAAAAAATATTTATCAATTAACCATAGACATTTTATAGTAAATTAATTTACAAAACACTTTTTAAAATCTATATAAATAGTTCAAAATACATTTTCCATTATTTATAAACAATTTACAAATAATATAATTAAATTCAAAATTAAATTCTCTTGATTAAAATAAATACTTTATTATTTTCATAAATAAGAGTAGTATATATGAACATTTCATATTTATTTCCAAGATTGAAAAATCTCATTTTACTATTAAAACGTATTTTTTATGAATCAATAAATGCGTTGATTCGGCAAAGCCTGTCCATCTGATACCATTGTTGGGTTTTGTACGATCATCACATGACTATATGCAGTGAAAGATAACCCAAACACAAACAGATCTATCTTTAAGAATCAACGTGTAAATAAAAATTATAAACAGTGTAGTTGGAAATCACCAATGACATCGGTCTTCTTCCTCAGTGAAGGAGAATGATTGATGAAAATCAGGTAGCAGTGAACAAAATCACCTTGCCTCGAAGGGGGTACATTGATCAATGGATCTGCAATTGTATCGCGAGGATACCCGAATACTGAAGGGGTGCTAGCGCCTTCGTCTCAAACGATGAATAAGGAAGAGAGAAACGAGATGCTTGCACACAATTGTTTGTCTTGAGGGATCACACCCCTTTATGATACCATTCCAGGGCCGGCCTTGGGGCAAGCCCAAAGAGCCCCTGGACTAGGGCAACACTCAAGAATGAAAAAAAAAATACAATGAAAGGGTATTAATTTTTTTTACTGTAGCTCTCAATGATTTTAGGGCAAAATTTATGATATTGGTATGGGGCAACTAAATTTTCCGGACCGCTCCTGTACCATTCGAGAATAATATATTAGAACAAAGATTTTCAACGGAAAAAAAATATATATGGATGGGAGTGAGGATGATTTTGAGGCATATGAGTGTTGGGATATTAGGGTAATTAATTTTATTTACATTTTAGAAGAAAAAAAATGAGATTCGGCCATGCCCCCTACTCTACCCGGCACCATTAACGCACCATTTGCGATGGAATAGACCGCCTCACTAAATTTACCAACCTCGCAATCAAATCTCTTAAATAAATAAAAAACACGCCGAATTAAATTACCGTGGAAATGCGTTTAGAAAACGTGTTTGACTATTTTGCTTACCTTCTAACGGAACAGCGCCTCTTCTTCTTCCTCTCGTCTCCGGCCTCTGCGATTTAGGACCTCCCAGTCCCCCGTCTTTTCATTAGGGTTTTTGTTTGCCGTTCAATTATTGTTGCCATGGCGGACTTGGTGAAGCAGATACTGGCGAGGCCGATCCAGCTGGCGGATCAGGTGACCAAGGCGGCGGAGGAAGCCAGCACATCCAAGCAGGAGTGCTCGGAGCTCAAATCCAAGACGGAGAAGCTCGCCGCCCTCCTCCGCCAAGCGGCCCGCGCCAGCTCCGACCTCCACGAGCGCCCCGCCCGCCGGATCATTGAAGACACCGAACGGGTCCTGGACAAGGCCCTCGCCCTCGTCCTCCGATGCCGCGACAACGGCATCATCAAGCGCGTCTTCCACATGGCGCCCACCGCCGCCTTCCGCAAGATGTCTTCCCACCTCGAGAGCTCCATCAGCGACATCTCCTGGCTCCTGGGCATCTCCGCCTCCTTCGACGATGGCGCCCGCGACCTGGTCGGCCTCCCTCCCATCGCTGTCAACGAGCCCATGCTCTACCTCATCTGGGAGCAGATCGCGATTCTCTGCACCGGATCGCTGGAGGACCGTTCCGACGCCGCCGCCTCCCTCGCCTCCCTCGCCCTCGACAACTACCGGAACGGCATGCTCATCATCGAGGAGGGCGGTGTGGGGCCGCTCCTGAAGCTGCTCAAGGAAGGGAAATCAGAGGGGCAGGAAAACGCCGCCTGCGCCCTAGGCCGGCTGGGCCGCGACGCGGAGATTGTGGAACACATGATCCACGCCGGGGCGTGCTCGGTGTTCGCCAAAATCCTCAAAGAAGGGCCGATGAAGGTTCAGGCCATGGTGGCCTGGGCGGTGTCGGAGCTCGCCGCGAATTCCCCCGCCTGCTCGGATTTGTTCGCCCAACACAACGTGATTCGGCTGCTGGTGAGCCATCTCGCATTCGAGACGATCCAAGAGCACGGCAAGTACGCCATCGCCAGCAAAGCCACCTCGATCCACGCAGTGGTCATGGCGAAGTCCAGCAATTCGGACGTCCCTCCCAGCGGCATCCCCGCCCACAACAATATCCGGAGCAGCGATGGGGAGAGAACTCGAATCCCTCATCCCATGGGAAATCAGCAGCCCAACCAGATGCGCAGCGTGGTGACCACAACAATGGAGATGAATTCTCAAGCCAAATCGCAGAGTACCAATTCCAATGCAAGGCCTCATCATCGCCATCAGCCTCATGGTCACAGTCAACCGTGTCTTCACCACTCCGGGGCTAGTAGCTTGAAGGGCGCGAAGGAATTAGAGGACCCTGCTACGAAGGTCCTCATGAAGGCCATGGCTGCTAAAGCTCTTTGGCATCTCGCTGCAGGGAACCCGTCCATCTGCCGCAGCATCACCGAGTCCAGGGCTCTACTGTGCTTTGCGGTTCTCATCGAGAAGGGCCCTGAAGAGGTTCAGTTCAATTGTGCCATGGCATTGATGGAGGTCACTGCTGTTGCGGAGCACAACACTGAACTTAGAAGATCCGCATTCAAGCCCAATTCCCCATCCTGCAAGGCTGTTGTGGACCAACTGTTGAGAATCATTGAGAAGGGTGAATCCATCCTGCTGGTCCCTTGCATCAAGGCCATTGGAAACCTGGCCAGAACATTTCGTGCCACAGAGACGAGGATGATCCGGCCACTAGTTTGCCTGCTTGATGGTGATGACCGAGATGTTGAGATTTTGAGGGAAGCTTCAATTGCCCTCGCCAAGTTTGCCTGCAGTGAAAACTATCTCCACATCGGTCACTCCAAGGAAATAGTGAATGCAGACGGGGCAAAGCACCTGGTTCAGCTTGTCTATTTTGGGGAGCCAACAGTTAGGATCCCTGCACTGCTGCTCCTTTGCTACATTGCCCTGCATGTCCCGGATGACGAAAAACTTGCGGATGCACCGGTGCTCACTGTGTTGGAATGGGCATCCAAGCAGGGTTTCATGGTACATGATGAAAAAGTTGTCAGTCTTCTTCAGGAAGCGGAAGGCAAATTAGAGTTGTATCAATCAAGAGGGTCCAGGGGATTTCATTGATAAAATTGATCACCCGGAGTCCTGGTTGAGGAAAAGTAATCCCTTTTTTTTCTTCTGTCATGTTATTCTTATTGACTGTGTATATGCCCAGGTTCAAGTTGTCCTGAATCCAAAATCAATTTTCCCTCTCCAAACAAATTTTCCATTTTTGTGTTACTGTAAAGCATCTGTTAAAACACAGATCATGTTTTTCAATGTTAATCTTTGCAGAAAATTAGTTTATGTTGGAAATTTGAGCCTATTTCTGATCTTTGTCAAGTCAAGATGGTTTCATCTTGTGCTTCTTGGTCCTGCTTTTATACTTTCCCCTCATTAAATGGGGACTCCAAGAAGTGAAACGGTGGGGCATTTCTCAAACCCTCCACTAATAATAAACATATGTTACAGCTCCTGCAATGTCCTCTGTTATTATGAATCAAGCTAATAAATGATTACCTCCTTTAATATTTATTCATGTACATCTTTATTCACATAATCAAATCATGTGTTGGGTGATTAATGATAGTTACATAGGAAAGATCAAAACATGTTGAGACATGTAACGGATAGCACGATAAATATATCTTACAATATGTCATGTTAACCTTATCATATAAAAAAAATAACTGATTTTTTTGCGATAAAAAATGGACTTTTAGGGCATATTTCTTTCAATTCTCCATTTTCACTAAAGTCTTATAAACTCTATGAATACTTTGTTAGATTTTTAAGGATCACATGATACTTTGGCAGCGGTAGAATACCCAAATAGGAGCGAGATGCCAAGGATCTTATGAGTGTGTGATTGCTTCGTTTGAATTTTTTATCTGAATCTGATTGAACACTTTGTTTTTCTTCGGATGATTACAGGGATATATAAAAGTATATATATTTATATCACTGTATGAATAGTGGCGGATATGGCTATAAAAGCCTTATAACAATGTGCAAAAAATGAAAATTGCTAAACCAATTGTCAATCCGGAGAGAGTGAGTGTGTCCGAAGCAACAAAAGAAGACCTTCGACATTTTTTCCCTAGCAAATCAAGTAAGAGATTGTTTTATTTTTTATTTTAAATCTATCAATTTATGATTTAATATGAATTTATGGTTTTTTAAGGGAAATTTTGCTTAAATATTTTATGTACTTTAGATTTTTATATGCAAATAATTTTAGTCCATATGTATTGTATTTTAAAATGATATTTTAATTGTTTTTACATTTATGATGGCAAAAATGTATTATATTTATGTAAATATTATCTTCAAAAGTTTTTCAAGTTATTCATTTTTAGGGCTTCTAACTTAAGATTTATATTCAAGAGTGTATGTGTGTGTGTCTCACGATTATACACGTGTACATTATATTCAAATTTCAAGTTATTCGAGTATATATACATGTATTATTTTCAAGTTTATAACTATTTTTAAATAAATTATTTCTGATTATTTATGTAGGTGAAAATATGTATCATCAAGTATTATTTTATTTAAGAAATAAAGTTTAATAATTCCATAATTTCATGAAATGAGATCATGTCATTTCAAACTATCCTTTTATATATGTCATTCATAATCATGATTATGGCCATATGTTATTGATTATTAATGATATTTCACGCGCACACACAAATATATATATATATATATAAGCATGTGCATTGAATAAATTATTCCTTTATGGGAACTACCTTTAAAACAGATCTTATGAGTTTTCAATATGGAAGTTAATTAACATTCCATGAATTTATGCAATGTCTAATGGTAATGAGATTTGGTTACTCCAAATCTAGCAGATGTATTCATATGAAAGTATTTATATATAAATATATAAATTTATGCAAATATGTTGTCGACTTTTTAAAGCGAAAACTTCAGTGAAAAATGCATATATATGTAAGGAAAACTTAAAATGATTTTATAATATTAGGCACTTGAACTTTGTAAACATGATAGGGATGTATGAAGTGAACTCATCCCTTAGGAAAGTGGGTAGGCCCAGACAAACTTCAATGTTTAAAGTGACATCATGGGTTTGTTTTCAAAAGCCTGCATAATGTTTTCCGAAAAATCACTGAATTATTTTTAAAGCATTTTTCAAAGCGTAAGTATTTTTCAAATTACTATAGTATTTTCAAAAGCATAGTATTTTCGAATGGTGTTAAAACCCTTACATGGAAAATTAATGTTCACCCTATGTTTTAAATTTTCATAGGTTTAGTATGATTTCAATTTGGTATATATTTCACATAAGGAGGTTGTGCACGTGAAGACATTTGTTAATTTTTTTGTACAACTTTGTTAATTTGTAATGTATATATCTAATTCTCCAAAACCTAGACTGAAAAAAGGTCCTAGTATGTAAAACGATCTATATGTTTTTCAGTTGTATTTAAAAAAAATACACATTATTTTTATGTATTGAAATTGGAAGTGTGGGTTCAGAGCTGCATAAAGAGAGTTTAGGGAGGCTCACATACAATAGGTTGTCGGCAATAGGAGAGATCTCATACCTTTATATAGTCATCCTTAGCCTATTTCATTTAATGAAACACATCATCCATATTCAATGTATCGAAATACATTAATTATCTATTTCATTTATTTATTGAACTCATTCTATTAATATTTAATCCAATTGATCCATTCATGATGGATTATTATCAATGAAACAATGTGGATGATAAATGCACTTAAATTTAAATATCCCATTAAATATTTTAGTTCACATTCAACAATCTCTCACTTAAACTAAAACTCATAAGGACTCTATGAAAAACTTCACAACTCTTCATGAATCCATCCAAAACTCCTTTTGGATATGGTTTCATCATACTCCCTTCATTTTGGAACGAACATTGTCCGAAACTTAATCCTTGTCAAGAGGCCCAACTATGTGACCCTACGAACCTTCGTATAGTTGACCACAAATATGAAATCCCTATTTCATAGATATAAGCAAAGTGAGGCCTCTAGAAATGCATCAATACTACTCAAAATATTAAGGGTTCTGGTGTGATCATCAAACATACTCATGTCTTTATAAGAACATGTCAACCACTAGATGTATCATATACAATGTATGTATACATATACAATCCTTTCATCCATGACATCAAGTGACCACTAGATATGAAACATTTCAATCTAGTATAGTCATATCATCTTTTCTTGATTCTCTGAAAAAGAATGAACAAGTCAATAAATATATCTCATGTCATTCATTTAACATATGAGTGCATCACATACCCTTTATCAAAGTTGTTGAACACATCACATGTGACTCAGCTAATCATGATCATGAATTTCCTTAATATCATTCAATCAAGTGCTAGATGTATTTACTTTTCATATAAGTTGACATATCTCATCTTGGTTTCACTCTAACCGACATGATCAGAAACATACCCAACCACCCTCTGATTCGTTAAGTTCGTAATTTGACTTACATAAGTAAGGTATCAAAGTATGAAGGTACTCATGCTCAGTATCTCACTAACCTCAGGTAAGAAGGATTGATAGTAAGCATACACCCCTAAGTATATCAATGACTATATGACAATCCATGAGATATACTTTAGCGAGCCAGTCCAAGTAATAAGTCTCTACTTATTACTCCCTAAATATATTCTTCGTATCTCTTATACAACCCTTTGTAATGAGTATAATAATCTATTCAAGCCAATATTAACATATCATCACAACCCATAATACACCACGATGATCATTAATTAGGGACAACTCAAAGTTTTTAATTTGAGGGGATATTTATCATCTCACCATTCTTGTAAAATAATTTGCAGTACACATGAATGAATGAAAAGTAAAGATTACCTTTATTATAATTACAAGATATGTTTACAACCAATCTCTTAAGTGTTTAATATCCTTAGATTCTATAAGAATATCATGTTATTGCTGCAATAATGTTTTTTTGAACATTACATCCATATGTAATTCCTGTCACATCCCCATGTAACCATCTGATAAAATACCCCCACTAACCTATTAGTGGATAACATTTACGAAGTAATCTAATCTTAATAATACCGAGACTTAGGAATCATATTCCTAATGTTAATCTCTTTGAACATATATTTGAACTCCCTTAATTTATAACATCAAATGTTATAATGTTATAATGTTATCTTTCGTTGTCTACTTAGAACTCTTTCAAGCTAACATCATCATCAATTGTGAAATTATTCCATCAAACTTTCTCCTTGAGGTCAGTGTAACTTTTTAAATTATTTTTTAGCATATCTTAAACTCTGTTAGGATAAAGCGACATTCACTTCATTGTGATAAACACGTGTAACCATTTACATTTCTCTTTGTCATTATATCCTAAACCTTTTAGGAAATCAAGTGAATTTCACTTCATAAATAAGCTGATATAACAACGATATTTATTTTATTACAGTAACTAAATGTGACTATTTACAATTTCCTTACTATCACATATCTTAACTATTTAGGATATTAAGTGAAAAATCACTCAATCTTAGACTGGTAAAATTATTTATTTGTTAACTTTCAACTTCTATAAGTCCAAACATACCCTCACTAGCCTTTTTAAATTTTATTCATCTTAGAATGTCTCTCTAGGATTCAACACAAACTTTTTTGTGTTAAGAAATAACACTTATTTCCTATTAGTAGGAACATTTAACAAATAAACTATTATTTCCATATTTTATATGGTATTTTATGTGTTTGGAAAATTTTCCCTTTAAGAATAATACTTTATTAAAATATGCCACTGATAGGTGGAATAAACACATTCCCTCATATTTTAACAAACTATATAAACACTTTATCCTAGATAAAACACTTTTATCCATCCCTTCCTTTTTAGATATGTTAAAGAAACCCATGAATCATAAACCATGTGTATATAATTAATCATCTCATTGTATTCATAAAAAATATTTATTAATGAAAAAGATATCTTATCATATAAGAGTAATGAGATGAAGATACACATCCTTTACTTATATTCATTTGAGCTTGACACATTCCTTTACATTCAAATCCTTGATGAAACAACTTCTTTCTTCATCTCTTGGATGAAAATTAAAAGATCTATCAATTCTTCCCATGATTTTGAACCCCTGTATATTTCCAACACTTGTAAAGTATACATTCTATATCACATACCCTTTAAAATTGAAGAATCAATTTCTATAACATTTATACCCAACATGGAAATTTGATAATATGAATTCATATATATATTTTTGATGCATTTCCTTGGGATTTATTCATGATTTATTAGATTGTGTTTGGTTGGTTTTTGTAGAAAATAAGAATTCAATTCTCAAAGAAGGTGCTGCTGTAATTTCAGCAATTTCAGACTACACGTCATGAAACCTATTTATGACATGTATTCTTCAAGAATAGGACCCCTTCCAACCGAAGTCCAACCCGTGAAACCAGTACAAGTCGTGAATCCTCCAGGAAAAAGAAATACATGACTTGAATCCATTACTTGATGCGAAAGATTCAATTTCTATGCCCGTTGAAAGATACAAGCTGTGAAATCTTGGAGATATAATATTTTTAAAGATATTTGAAGATCTGATTACATGATATGAATTTCCATTAAACTTCATGAAATTTTTGTGGAAGAAGTCATTTGAAGAAATCTCATGATATGAAACCTTTACATGTGAATGACCACCCAAGAAAGTGAGATGCATAATCAATGGGTTTCCCTCCAAAACCTTGAGAACCAAGTGGGATAGATCTCCATGATTCTATTAGACCAATTACCGAGTATGATTCACAATAATACATAGACACATCCAAGAGAGGAGGCTAAGGATAAGGTACTTCATAGTGGAAAGGAGCTATGTTTTCAACAGCCATGCATAGGCAAGAAAAAGAAGCTAGAGGGACCTTAAATATGTGTGAAAATAATCAATAAAGATAATGATGATAACACACACAAATATGGTTGAGAATGTAATTTGGAATTCGAGGAAACTAAAAAAGATCCCATTAAAGAGTAGCCTGAAAAAAGATGTTTACATGGAACCCCCACCATACATACCCCCTCTTCCCTTTCTATAGAGAACGAGATAAGGAAAATAGAGGGGAAACACAAAATGTTTTTAGAGATGTTTAAAAAATTACACATAAATATTCCCTTTGTAGAGGCCACTACCCAGATGTCTACCTATGCAAAATTCTTGAAGGAATTAATCTCTAATAAAATAAAAAAGGAAGACCTATGAGTCATCTTCTTTAATGAATAACGACTTGAAATTTCTCAGTGGAAGCTCCCACCAAAGATGTGAGGCCCTAGAAGCTTCTCGATTCCCTGCACTATCGAAATGTGAAATTTCATAAAATCCTTGTGCGACCTTGGTGTAAGTATTAATCTCATGACTATGAGTGTCTTCCAAAAGTTAGGGGTTGAATATTTGAAACCAATGATAGTTTTACTTCTGTTGGATGACTAATCAGTCATGTATCCTCGAGGAAATCTCAAGGAAGTCTTATTCAAGGCTGAAAAATTCATTTTTCTTGTTTATTTCTTTATCTTGGATATAGAGTAAGAAAGAGATGTTCCCATCATTATAGGGATACCATTTATCACCACTAGTAAGACATTGATTGATGTGAATTGGGGAAGTTTGATTTTCAGAGTTGGTGAAGAATATTGTAGTGTTGAACTTAGTGAAGGACGCCAAACAAGGTAGCGATTTATTTGATTGTCAATCCATATTTTTTATAGAGGAAAAAAGATGATTTCATGGATCTTGAAAAAAAAGAGAGACCCTATATGCTGATGAATATGAGTGAAGTGATTATGATGAAGTGAATTACAATGAACCTCTGATGAGAGACACCATCCCTCCATTCATACCATCAGTCATAAAGCCACCAATTTTATAATTAAATCATCTATCAAGAAAATTAAAGTAATTATTCATAGATTCTAAAGTGGCGCTGCCAGTTATCATCAGTTCAAATATGAATCAAGTGAAAGAAGACAAACTAATTAAAGTCTTGAAAAGGCATAAAAACTTGATTGCCTAGGGTGTGGATGAAATCAAGGGGATCAACCCCATGATTTTCACCCATAAAATTATGTTGGAAGAAGGTTCCAAACCAAAATTTCAAACCCAGAGGTGACTCACCCCTTCAATGAAAGAAGTCATTAAAAAAGATGTTATGAAACTTCTATACATAGGTATGAAAATTTCCACCTCTGGCAGTGAGTGGGTGAGATTACTACAATTCGTCTCGAAGAAAGCTTTCTTGACCGTTAGAAAAAACAATGAAGATGATTTAATGTCAAATCGAACCATTGCTGGATGGTGAGTATGTGTTTACTACGTAAATCTCAACAACGAAACACAAAAAGACCATTTTCCACTTTCATTTGGCATGTGTAATGCACCAGAAACTTTCCAATGATGTATAACACACATTTTTCATGATATGGTAGAGGATTTTCTATAGATTTTCATGGATTATTTCTCTATGTACGTATGATATTTTGAAGTTTTCATTAGAAACATGTAACTAGTTTTTTAGCACTGTGAAGCGAAGTTGCTAGTGCTAAACTGGAAAAAATGTCATTTCATTTTCTAAGGAGGCATATTCCTCAGACATAAAATATCAAATCATGGAATGAAAATTGATTCAGTAAAAATCAAGGTGATTAAATATTTACTTTAACCCATGACAGTGAAAGGTATAAAGAGTTTTATGGGTCATGCAAGATTTTATCACCGCTTCATCCAAGATTTTTCAAAAAAAGCCCACCCACTGACACACCTATTATCTAAGGACACTCTATTTGATTTCAGTGAAGAGTGTCGGTGGGAATTAAATACTCTAATGAATATCCTAGTAACCTCTCCTATCATAGTATCACCCGACTGGGATAAATATTTTGAATTGATGTGTGATGCTAGTGACTTCATTGTAGGTATTGTTTTAGGACAATGAATTGGGAATATCTTCTGCTCAATTTATTAGGCCCTCCACACTCTAAATGAGGCTCAGATTAATTACAAGACCACATAGAATGAGATATTGGTAATGGTATTTTATTTTTATAAATTTCGGTCATAATTTGTGCTCTCTAAATTCATATTTTATACTGATCATACAAATCTGAATTATCTTTTGAGTAAAAAGGATTCCAAACTGTAGTTGATATGGAAGATCCTTCTACTGTAGGAACTTGATATAGTCATCAAAGATACAAAAGGGACTAAAAATTTCATTGCTGACTATTTTTATAGATTACCATTTCCAAGTACTGAGGATGATGAAGTTTGGTGTATTGAGGATGATTTCCCCAATGAAACACTTTTCAATCTGAATAGGCAAGCATGACCGTGGTTTTATGATATTGAGAAATATCTTTCCATGAGATCTCTTTACCCAAACTTCTCCTATCAATAAAATAAGAAGTTATTTGTTGAATATTCATGTTATTACTGAGATTATCCACTCTTATTTAAGTTCTATGATGATGGTTTGATGTTATGATACATCCCAGAGGATGAAATTCAAAGCATGCTTGAGTTGTGTCACACGTCGCTGGCTGGTGGACACTATGATATTGAACACACTATGGATAAGATCCTATAAAGTGGACTGTTTCATCCTACAATCCATTAGGATGTGAGGATTTTTGTACAAATTTGTGATCAGTGCCAACGTATAGGAACCATTAGAAAATATAATGAGATGCCCCAGAATCCCATCCTGGAAGTCTAAATTTTTGGTGTGTTGGGACTTTTATCGGGCCATTTCCCAATTCTCATGGGAATTATTACATCCTAGTTGGCGTGGACTATGTTTTGAAATGAGTAGAATCCGAATCCACCACTCATGACACAACCAAGGTGGTCATGATTTTTTTAAGGATTTTTTTTCTCTAGATTTGAATTTCCCAAATTACTCATTAGTGATAAGGGAACACACTTTAAAAATACTATTATTAAAGGGATTCTTAAAAAATATAGAATTCAATCAAAAAATAGAACTCCCTACCACTCGCATACAAGTGGGTAAGTTGAATTATCCAATCAAGATATTTTTTTTGGAAAAGACAGTTAATACAAGTAGGAAGGACTGGAGCCTTAAATTGGATGGTACACTTTGGGCACATCACACAACTTATAAAACACCCATCAACACTACTCCATTATGACTTGTTTATGGGAAGACCTATCACCTACCAGTGAAATTAGATAAACCCTCTTATTGGGAAATCAAAAAGATAAAATTGGATGCTCAAAAAGTTGGGAAAAAAATAATGCTACAAATGAATGAGTTGGAAGAGATCTGATGGGACACTTATGAAAATTACCAAATTCACAAAGAAAAAAAACAAATAAATGGAATGATCGATGCATTATGTGACAAAACATTACACCAAGGGACAAGGTGTTGTTGTTTAATTACCTCATGAAATTATTCCTTGGAAAACTGAAATCATGATGGTCAGGGCCTTTTGAAGTTGTCAAAGTTTTTCCTTATGGAATAATCAAAATCTAAAAAGGTGAAGGAACACCCTTTAAGGTCAATGGTCAGTAATTAAAAATCTATAAAGAGACATTTCACGAAGGGTACATTATTTATTTAAAATTCATATAACTTGATGTCTGTATAGATCTCAATGTTAAATGAAGTGAATACTGGGATAAAATCTAGGATATGTTCTATAGGTTAGAATAGGATTTCTGAAGTTTAGGGTGGTTTGGTAATGCTGTAAGTAGGTTTGAGGCTCTTGGATAATAAGTTATGAAAATTTAATTCATGGTGTATAAATCATACATGACGTGAATTTTTCGGGGCCAAAAAATAATTTATTTCATTTTACACATCGTGGATAACATACATGATGTGAAATCTTTGGGATATATTTATAATCCATGAACCTAGGTCTCATGGTAAATGCCCAAGTTCTCTCCCCCCTGACTGATTAGATCCCTATCTCCTCCTATTTTGAATGCCACCCCCCACTTTTCCTCCTCCTCTGGTCATGCGACCAAGATCTGCTACACACCCTTAATCCTTTTTCCTCTCTCTATAATGGCTCAGATGAAGACTGTAAACATTTATTCCTCTAAGCGTGTGGCCCATCATGACTTTCCTCATCCACCCAAGCATTTAGTGCATGATCCTCCTCCACCACCCACATACCTTTCCCCTTCATCATTTGCATTGGGCTTTTCCACTCCCACACCCTCAGGAAATTCCCACTCTTTATTCATCCAATCCCATGGCACTTCCCAACACCCACACCTATATCCCTACTTACACTTTCTTGAGTCTGATCATCAGGTTCTCTTGTTCAATCTTTAATCCAAGCCCATGAGGACAAACAAGACCCTAAACCTAGCCATTATTGAGGAGATACTTATGCACACAGAGTTCTTGGATCTCATTAGATGGATTCACCTTTAAATAAATTTTTAGGTACATGATGAGATATACTGGGATCTATTCCTAGAGTTCCTTGCTACATTGGGGCTTAACTTCGCTCAGGTCACCTTAAATCTGGGTGACAAACCATGGGAGTTTATGTTGTGAAAGTTTGGAATTGGGAAAGGTATTTATAACTATGATTTCATTACTTCTACAGTTTATTCCATGCTACGAATTGATTCATCTATGGAAGATACTCCAAGGAGATAAACATTGATAGCATGCAACTCCCATAGATTTCATGACCCATGGATGATGAAGAGTACCCAACTGAGGGGTTCTGACCTACAGATTATTCATCAGGACTTGGACCATGATTGGATGGATATAGGAGATTCTCATGGAGTTATCAGCTACATAGAGGTGATCATTTTATCATCTTCTATGGGTAGCCCTAATTTCAAGATGGCATAGAAGTTCACACTCTAATATGAGGCCCAGGAGAGGAGGGATCATGGTACATTGATGGGAGGTAGTTTTGTTACACATATTGTGTGTCATCTGGGCATTTTTTTATGCCTATCCGGCCCTTTACTATATTGGGAATATGGATTCGATTGATTTCCTATTACTCAAAAAAATGAAGCTATTGTGGAAGATAAAGAAACACTACAAGTGGGATATCTAGTATGTTAAGGATATTGATGATTCACCAACTCCTCATGCGCCAACCCCACCTACTCCAGCTCATGAGGCACCCGCTCCTACCATCCCATCCACATATCCTACCATCCACCCATCCTATACTGATATTGGGACTGGATCACCCTCTTCCCCCTACCTCTTTATCAAAGATACCCCCAACTTCCTATTTTGATCCCACCCCTCCCATTCCATCAGATATGTGGGTAGTGATTCACTACTGGAATTTTACCCTTTACCAACGGTTCAGAACCGTTGGAAAAGGCTGGGAAACCGTGGCCAAGTAAGCCATGGGTAAAGGATTATACCAACAGTTCTGTGTAAACCGTTGGTATATGTCTTAAAGTAAGAGATATAACACCGGTTTCACAAACCATTGGTATATGTTACCCTTATACCAACGGTTTAGAACCATTGGTATATAGTGTACAATATACATCCAAAGGATATACCAACAGTTTTGAAAACTGTTGGTAGAAGTTTATACCAACGGTTATAACAAAACCGTTGGTATAATATACATCAAAAGGCTATACCAATGGTTTTGAAAACCGTTGGTATACATATGCTGCATCTCCACAGCAACCAGCGGCCAGTAGCCACCTCCAACCTGCAACTCTCCATGACCTGCAAGAACACATACAACCAGAATCCAAAAGCCTACATGGGATGTTTAAAATTCCTCCAGAATTCAGAAATGTAGAAATTTAAAATTCATTCCTCACTCAAACCACAACACAAGAGAAAAATACAGAATCCAATACATCTACAATCCAATACATCCAGAATTGAAATGCAATAACACCCATAACACCAATAAAAAATTAAAATCCAATACATCCAGAATCCAATACACATAACAGTATTCAAAATTTAGAATTCATTACCAATACAACCAGAATCCAATACATCTAGAATTCATAAATTTATAATTGAAAAGAAATAACACCCATAAAAGTATTCAAAAATTAGAATCCACTCCTCACTAAAACTACAACACCAATACACACAAGAGAAAAATCCTACATGTTATAGGAAGCACATGGGATGTTTACTCATGGTCTTGGGTTGACTATCTTAAAACCAATAGAAAAACTTGGGTAGAGTGGACAAGTATCATGATACCCACAAGATAAACAATGGTAGCGGTTACGTGCTTAGACTTAGGATGAGTTATAGGAAGCACATGGGATGTTTATATTCCTATAATGACTATGTATCCATGTATAAATGGTTCCTGATGCGTTAGTGGGAAACATTGGCCAATCTCGACATATGAGATGGGTTACTAGAATAGCCTACATGTTTTTTATAGTCTTTTCAATTGGAATAAGGGGGTATGTGGCTAATCGTAATTTGGTCTTCTGGGTGTGATGTGAGATGAATCCCTATTTTGGGTTGTGGGTATGAATATTCAATTATGTCTTTGGTATTGGGTTCCCAAAGGGACTTTGGTTTGGTCCTAGAACCCACTGTTTGAGGATGGGATTGGCGTATTAAATGTCATGTGTTTTAGAATAGGGGTAGGATTTCCTCACATGAGAAGTGGATTGTGTGAGGCTGGACCATGGATCCTTGGGCTAAAGAATAAAAACAATCCGAATACGTTTGGTCGGTTTTCCGTATGCAAGTTGTTTTTTCACTTAAAATCCTGTCCATTTCAAATAAAAGTGAGATAGTTTGAGTGGTACTAGCCACACTTTGCCTTGGATTGAGGTGGGGTTAACTCTTACACGTCACAAATGACCCATGGATCGTTTTACTAAAGTATCAATAGAATCTGAATGCGTTTGGTCGGTTTTTCGTATGCAAGTTGTCGTTTTCACTTAAAATACTGTCCATTTAAAATAAAAGTGAGACAGTTTGAGTGGTAACAGCCACACCATGCCTCGGATTGAGGCGAGGTAGATTAGTAAATGTCAAAAATGACCCATGGATTGTTTTCCTAAAGTATCAATAGAATATGAATGCGTTTGTTTGGTTTTCCGTATGCCAGTTGTTGTTTTCACTTAAAATGTTTTCAAATTCAAATAAAAGTGATACACTTTGAGTGGTACCGGCCACACCATGCCTCATATTTAGGTGGGGTTGACTCGTACACGTCAAAAATAAACCATGGATCCTTCTACTAAAGTATCAACACAATCTGAATATGATTGGTCGGTTTTCGTATTCCGGTTGTTTTTACTTAAAAGGGTGTCCATTTTAAACAAAAGAAAGAAACTTTGAATGATACCGGCCACACCGTGCCTCATATTGAGGTGGGGTTGACTCATACACATCACATATGACCCATGGATAGTTTTACTAAAGTATCAACACAATACGAATGCATTTGGTTGATTTTCCATATGCTAGTTGTTGTTTTCACTTAAAATGTTGTCCATTTCAAATAAGGGTGAGACACTTTGAGTGGTACCGGCCACACCGTACCTCAGATTGAGGCAAGGTTGACTTGTACACATCACAAATGACCCATGGATCCTTGTGCTAAAGTATCAACACAACCAGAATACATTTGGTCAGTTTTCCGAATGTCTGTTGTTTTTACTTAAAACAATGTCCATTTTAAAAAAAAGAGAGAAAATTTGAGTGATACCGGCCAAACTATGCCTCGGATTGAGGCGGGGTTGACTCATACACATAAAAAATGACCCATGGATCATTTTTCTGAAGTATCAACACAATCATAAAGCGTTTGGTTAGTTTTCCGTATGCAAGTTGTTGTTTTCACTTAAAATCCTGTCCATTTCAAATAAAAGTGAGACAATTTGAGTGGTAATGGCCACACCATTCCTTGTATTGAGGAGAGGTTGACTCTTACATGTAAAAAATTATCCATGGATTGTTTTCCTAAAGTATCAATAGAATCCGAATGTGTTTGGTCGGTTTTCCATATGCAAGTTGCTGTTTTCACTTAAAATCCTGTCCATTTCAAATAAAAGTGAGACAGTTTGAGTGGTACCAGCCACACCATGCCTAGGATTGAGGTGGGGTTGATTTTTACATGTCACAAATGATCCATGGATCGTTTTCCTAAAGTATCAACAGAATAAGAATGAGTTTTGGTCAGTTTTCTGTATGATAGTTGTTGTTTTCACTTAAAATGTTATCCAATTCAAATAAAAGTGAGACACTTTGAGTTGTACCGGCCACACCATGCCTCGGATTAAGGTGGGGTTGACTCTTACACGTCAAAAATGAACTATGGATCGTTGTAATAAAGTATCAACACAATCCAAATACGATTGGTTGGTTTTCTATATGCCAGTTGTTTTTACTTGAAAAGGTGTCCATTTTAAACAAAAGAAAGACACTTAGAGTGATATCAGCCACACCATGCTTCGGATTATGACGAGGTTGACTTTTACACATCACATATGACCCATGGATCGTTTTATTAAAGTATCAACATAATCCGAAGGAATTTGGTCGGTTTTCTGTATGCCGGTTCTTTTTTTCACTTAAAATGTTGTCCATTTCAAATAAAGGTGAGACACTTTGAGTGGTGTCGACCACACCATGCCTTGTATTGAGGAAGGGTTGACTCTTACACGTCACAAATGACCCATGGATCCTTGTGCTAAAGTATCAACACAAACATAATACGTTTGGCCGGTTTTCCGAATGTCTGTTATTTTTTACTTTAAACAATGTACATTTTAAACAAAAGAGAGACACTTTGAGTGATACCGGCCACACCGTGCCTCAAATTGAAGCGGAGTTTACTCATACACGTCACAAATGACCCATGGATCATTTTACTGAAGTATCAATACAATCAGAAATAATTTTGTTGGTTTTCCGTATGCAAGTTGTTGTTTTCACTTAAAATTCTGTCCATTTCAAATAAAAGTGAGACAGTTTGAGTGGTACCAGCCACACCGTGCCTCATATTGAGGCGGAGTTGACTCGTACACGTCAAAAATAACCCATGGATCTTTTTCCTAAAGTATCAACAGAATACGAATGTGTTTGGTTGGTTTTTCATATGCAAGTTGTTGTTTTCACTTAAAATCATGTCCTTTTCAAATAAAAGTGAGACAGTTTGAGTGGTATCGGCCACACCATGCCTCGGATTGAGGAAGGGTTGATTTTTACACATCA
The DNA here is from genome assembly GCA_963277665.1 of Viscum album. Lineage (NCBI taxonomy): Eukaryota > Viridiplantae > Streptophyta > Magnoliopsida > Santalales > Viscaceae > Viscum > Viscum album. The sequence goes on along the minus strand of OY728134.1, from coordinate 570,000,510 downwards.
AAAATGACCCATGGATCGTTTTTCTAAAGTATCAAAAGAATATGAATGTGTTTGGTCGGTTTTCCGTATGCCAGTTGTTGTTTTCACTTAAAATTTTGTCCAATTCAAATAAAAGTGAGACACTTTGAGTGGTGCTGGCCACACTGTTCCTCAGATAGAGGCGGGGTTGACTCATACACATCAAAAATGAACCATGTATCCTTGTGTTAAATTATCAACACAATCCGAATACGATTGGCTAGTTTTCCGTATGCCAGTTTTTTTACTTAAAAGGGTGTCCATTTTAAACAAAAGAAAGACACTTCGAGTGATACCATCCACACCGTGCCTTGGATTGAGGTAGGGTTGACTCGTACACATCACATATAACCCATGGATCATTGTACTAAATTATCAACACAATCCTAATGCATTTGGTCTGTTTTCCGTATGCCATTTGTTGTTTTCACTTAAAATGTTGTCCATTTCAAATGAAGGTGAGACACTTTGAGTGGTACCGGCCACACCGTGCATCAGATTGAGGCGGGGTTGACTCGTACACGTCACAAATGACCCATGGATCCTTGTTCTAAAGTATCAATACAATCAGAATACGTTTGGTTGGTTTTCCGTATGTATGTTGTTTTTACTTAAAACAGTGTCCATTTTAAACAAAAGAGAGAAACTTTGAGTGATATCGGCCACAACGTGCCTCGGATTGAAGTGGGGTTGACTCGGGCACGTCAAAAATGATCCATGGATCACTGTCCTGAAGTATCAATACAATCAAAAAGTGTTTGGTCGATTTTCCATATGCAAGTTGTTGTTTTCACTTAAAATCCTGTCCATTTCAAATAAAAGTGTGACAGTTTGAGTGGTACCGGCCACACCGTGCCTCGGATTGAGGTAGGGTTGACTCGTACATGTCACATATGACCCATGGATCCTTGTCCTAAAGTATCAACATAATCTGAATGTGTTTTGTCGGTTTTCCGTATGCCATTGTTGTTTTCACTTAAAATGTTGTCCATTTCAAATAAAAGTGAGACACTTTGAGTGGTACCGGCCACAACGTGTCTCGGATTGAGGCAGAGTTGACTCGTACACATCACAAAATGACCCATGGATCCTTGTTCTAAAGTATCAACACAATCAAAATACGTTTTTTTTGGTTTTCTGAATGCGAGTTGTTTTTACTTAATGGTTTCCATTTTAAAGAGAGCTTAGATTGGGATCCAAGATGTCGAATTAAGAGTGAGATTGTCTCTGGAATCAAGGTAGGTGGTCCTTAGACTTTCATGAATTGTCGTGATGTTTTATATATGCTAAATCGCTGCTCTCCCAATGTTGGGATTTCAGGTCGAAGGGCTGTCCGGGGTCCATGGTGGAGGGTGGGGGGCTGTCAGGGGGCTGTCCAGGGTCCAGGGAAGAGGGTGGGGGGGGGGGGGGCTGTCCAGGGTCCAGGGAGGATGGGGGGGGGGGGGGCTATATGAGGTCAGGGATGAGGGTGGGGGCTGTCTGAGGGGCTGTCCGGGGTCCAAGGAGGAGGGTGGGGGGGATGTTCGGGGGGCTGTCCGAGGGCTGTCCGGGGTCCAGGGAGGAGGGTGGGGGGATATTCGGGGTCCTGGGAGGAGGGTGGGGGGGTGGGGGATGTCAGGGGGGCTGTTCGGGGGCTATCCGGGGTCCTGGGAGGAGGGGGGGCTATCCAGGGTCTGGGGGGGGGGGGGGGGGTTGTCTGGGTTCTAGGGAGGAGGGTGGGGGGCTGTCCGGGGTCCAGGGAGGAGGGTGGGGGTGAGGGGCTGTCAGGGGGGCTATCCGAGGGCTATCTGGGGCTGTCTGAGGTCCAGGGAGGAGGGCGGGGGGCTGTTCGGGGGGCTGTATGAGGTATAAGGAAGAGGGTGGGGGGGCTTTCAGGGGGTTTTCTGAGGTCTAGGGAGGAGGGTGGGGGCTGTCCAGGGTCCTGGGAGGAGGGTGGGCTGTCCGGGGTCCTGGGAGGAGGGTGGGGGGCTGTCCGGGGTCTAGGGAGGAGGGGGGGTTGTTAGGGGGGATGTCCGGGGTCCAGAGAGGAGGGTGTGGGGGCTGTCTATGGTCTAGGGAGGAGGGGGGGGGGGTGTCCGGGGTCCAGAGAGGAGGGTGGGGGGGGGGCTGTCAGGGGGGTTGTCCGGGGGGTTGTTTGGGGGCTTTATGGGGTCTAGGGAGGAAGGTGGGGGTGTCCAGGGTCCAGGGAGGAGGGTGGGGGGGGGGGGGTAGTCCGGCGTCCAGGGAGGAGGGTGGGGGGGGGGGGGCTGTTTGGGGGGTTGTCTGGGGGCTGTCTGGGGTCCAGGGAGGAGGGTGGGAGGCTGTCCTGGGGGCTGTCCAGGGTCTAGGGAGGAGGGTGGGGGGCTGTCCAGGGTCTAGGGAGGAGGGGGGGCTATCCGGGGTCCAGGGAGGAGGGTGGGGGGTTGTCCGGGGTCTAGGGAGGAGGGTGGGGTGGGGGGGGGGGGCTATCCAGGGTCCAGGGAGGAGGGTGGGGGGGGGGGGTGTCCAGGGTCCCGGGAGGAGTGGGGGCTATTCGGGGTCTAGGGAGGAGGGTGGGGGGCTGTCCGGGGTCCAGGGAGGAGGGTGGGGGGGATGTTAGGGGGGCTGTCTGAGGGTTGTCCGGGGTCCAGGGAGGTGGGTGAGGGGCTGTCCAGGGTCCAGGGAGGAGGGGGGTTGTTCGGGGTCCAGGGAGGAGGGTGGGGGGCTGTCAGGGGGGGGGGGGGGGCTGTCCGGGGTCTAGGGAGGAGGGTGGGGGGGCTGTCCGAGGGGCTTTCCCAGACACATGGGATGGTATTTACATATTTTCTAAGCAAATTATTTCAAGGTTAAAAAAATAATTTCAATATATCAACTTATAATCAGACCATCACTTTTCTAAATTCCACTAAAAATTTACAATTTCATTAAAATAGATAAAAAATAAAGATAATGTGACCTACCTAATCACACATATATTCGGGCACAACAAATCAATAAACATCAAAGGTCGGTAATATCAGTAAAAAATGTAACAGATCAATATGACACTCATCACCATCACTATCATCACCATCATCTTCACCCTCAACCTAATCCTCATCGTCATCCCCATCATCATCCCCACCCTCCTCCTTGTCCTCGTACTCAGCCTCAGCCTCCTCATCACCCTCCTCCTCCACCTCGGCCTCCTCCTCGGCCTCCTCCTCCGCCTCAGCCTCCTTCTCGCCCTCCTCCTCCTCTGCCTCGACCTCCTCCTTGCCATAGTCTCAACCACCACTAGAACTGCCACCTGGGGAACCATATATAGAACATATCGATGGAATATATTCATCACAAGCAGTCCTGGCCTCTGGTGGAAGTGTTGGATGTAAAGCTTCCATCAGTTTCATAAATGCAGTGTTTTCCATAACAGACTATTCTACCGTCTCTATGGCCCTTTTTTCAGCCTGTTCTACCTGTGCCTTAACCTGGTGCAACTCGGTGGAACTACAAATCGTACCTGAGGAAGGACAATAACTCATCAGAACTATACTCTTCCCAGGTCGAAAGCATACTCTACCAGGGTGCTCATCTCCCAACACCTGATGTAAGTGATCGTTTGGACCAAAATTGTCAGGTTCCTGGGCATCAAGGGCCTCTAAAGAAGCCTATTACAAATATAAATAGATTATTAAGTTACAAAATAGAGATTAAAATTTTAAATCTACAAAGAAAAACTTACAATCTGCTGCTGAGTCGGTTCATTAACAGCACTTCCATCTTTCTTCTTTATACTCGAGCAAAACAGTTTTTATCAAGGCACATGTCCTTCTATATTCAATTTATGCCTCTAAAATGACATTAAATTTAGGAAACCATAATTAAAAATAGGATACCAAAAAATAGTAATTGAATAACTGAAATTATATAACAACTTTAGCAATCGAATAAATTATGGAGGAAGCAATAGAAAGTGCAAGTCGTAAAGAAAGATTATAAATTGTCATACCTACTGTCTCTCATGATCTGGCATCGTAGTACGTCCCAATGTGTGGATGTATTTCTTAGCATCAATGTTTTTTTATTTCTTCTAGATTCATCCTAAATAAAATTCAATAATTAGTATTAACGAAAAACATAAAATTTTTCATTTAAATACCTCTAATTTGATTAATACCATAAATTGGCTAGTCTTCCAATGAGTAATCATCTGTCGGTACTGTTCTAATGGAAAATCATCCACAACAGGGACCGCCTCTAACTTTGTGCCCACTATAGCACACCATCCAATGTACAAATCATACTTATAAGCTCTCCAAAGCTCGCCTAAATCCTTTAGATGTGCTGGTCGTGCACCCTCACCATCGGGGAAATTAAACCGTAGTTGACACCAAAATATTAATTCATATAATTAAAAAAATTAATATATTTCATTAAATACAACAGATTTTTGTACCCATATCTCTGCCCAGACTTTATCCTTGACTTAATTTGGCAGCTGTCTCCATGAGAGTGGGCTGACAAGAATGATGTCAGAGTATTTGGCAAGCGTCGCCAAAAAACTCTAACATTGCTGCCCTGATTTTCAATCATCTAACTATCTTCATTGTAGTCCACCATCAAATGCGTGCAGTGGTTCCACACCGCACGCATGCGTGTATGCCCCCACCCCCACCTCCTATTAGTATATGTATCTATTATGAAAGAAAAACAAATATTTTATCAATACATGTTATAATGAAAATAAATAATGGTGTAACAATTTTTTAGGGTTGTATAAGTATACCTGTGGTAGTTTGATCAATGGGCACCGCTGGATCCATAGAAACTGAAGGAACACCCTGTATAGATGGAGTGAGTCCCAATGTATGCTCCGCAAGGACAGAATCTGGTAGAGTAGGAGTCGAAGAATATGGAATATAAAATCCCAGAGAGATCTAAGCATTAGTAAAATAAGATGACTGGGATGGATGGCCAAATTCTGGATGGGGAGTGGGAATCATCATCAGATATGGTACAGATGGGTGAGGAGGGTCAGATGTAAATGGTGGTGAAAACATGGGAGGCCTAAATATCCCATGTGTCCCTAATGGCCCACCGAGATCAGAATGTGGGATGGATGGTATGTCAGTGGGAGGGGCAGGGTCTAATCAGGTATGCTGACCAAATCGTCTAGCTCCCGTACCACCCCCTCGTACGAACACTCTGAGTATTGGGACCACTACTAGGCTGCTCATCAAATAACTATCGCCTAATAGATGGATCCTAAAAAAATGTTTAAAAAAAATTAATCACATGACATTATATATAATTTAAATAAATATATTTGAAAAAAAACTCACTGCAGGCACTAGTGGTGGAATGCCCAGCTCAGTCATGCGACGATTGTTGTCCATAATCTGTTTTCGTCACCTCTCTTCAATTGGTTTAATTTCCTGCATTTGAAAACAAACATGGAAGTAAATAGAAAAGGATAACTAATGTGTAAACCAAAAAACAAAATAAATGAGAGGGAATAGGGGGATTCATGGATAATTTAACTAACCAATCTTTTAAGTGAGCTTGAAAGAATATATAATGAAGTCAATAAATCATACAAGATGTAACAATGAAATTTAATTTTTAGTAGGATTATTATTTACTAAGTGTCTTCAGTATATTAAAATCATGGAACATTGATTCTACCAGATTCATAAGTGGAAAAGAAATTGTCAAAATTAAGGAAAAATTTAATTTCTTTAGCTCAGGTAGATGATGCAGGTTTCAATACATGTTTTGCAGAAGAATACAAACCATCATGTTCATTAACTGGTAAAATGTTAAAGAGAGGTCTTAGAGTCATACAAATTTTATACAAATCACAATTGAAGCATTGAAATGTTCACCAAGTTATAAATTTTGGTTTCGTAGGTTTAAATACAGTTCAATTCCAAATTAGAAAATGCAATTCAAATAAAAATTTCAACCAATAAACATTGAAAATTTACATAATGGTCAAGTCAGATACAATATATTTGTAATAAATATTAAATCAATTTGAATAGAGAAAACCTTAACAACCCAACCCTAGGTAAACCAAAATAATTGAGAACATGAATTGATGATTTTATATATTTCCCACAACAACTTCAGGTTCACAGTAAACTATGAAAATTGAGCTATTGGAGTCATCGAAAGAAATAAATGGATTGGTTCCAATGGCAGTAGGGATGGTGTCAATTCCATCATCACCATCATCAAAAATATGTCTTGGAATTACTTCAACTATGACACCAAATTCAGGTCAAAGTTGGTCTTTGACATAAAAAACTTGTTTATCCATTGATTCCAATACATATGGTTCTTCAGGACTAGGAGCGGATGAAGGGGACTCTGAGCGGCGTGACTCCCAGACCGCAGCGGCTAGGGTTTCTCAGAATTTAGGTTTCCCCTCTTCCCCCATACGACCTGGCGTTGCTCACAGTTTCTGCATCTCGTTTCGGTCCGACGTGGGCTTTGTCGCGCCTGTGCGTTCATACCGGCGTGGATTTTCCCCAGTGTTGATGTCTTTGGCTTCGGCGGTGCGGCTCCGATCCCATCTGGCGTGACGGTGGTGCGACGGTGTGCTCAGCGTGGCTCGGTGCGACTGGATCTCGTCCGGCGTGACGGTGCTGCGACTCTGTGGTGTGGCTTCTCCGATGACGACGAGGTTCGGTGTGCAATCAGATTCACATCTTGGTTGCTTCGTCCAGATTTGTGAGGGGCCAGGTTTTCTCGGAGGTTCGGTCAGCTTCGTCGGGCGGCCTAGGATTCCTGATCATCCGACACAATCAGGTGCGAGTCTCCGGTTTGATGTACAGTGCTTTGGAGGGGGGAGGTATTGGGTCATGGTTTCTCTATATTTTGCAGTTTTACTTTGATATGGTGTGTTTGGTTTGCTGTGATTTGTTCTATCTGGTTGGATCTGGTATTGCTTGTTCTGGTTCGATCTCGCTAGCTCTTCTCTGCCTTTCCCTGCTGCCGTTCTCGCTGCTGTGAGGTTTCGGAATCTGGTAAGGGTACATCTGTGGTTCTGATCGGAGCAGACTCATGCCCATAACGACACTTCTATTTCAGGACGACCCTGATCCCCTCATCAGTGGAACCCCCTTGGAGTGGGTTTGGGCCACCCATTCCTAGGTGATGATGGCCTAATCTCGTGCCTCTTGGGTTTCCTTCCGGGCTTATGTGACTATGGTGGTTGGGGGAGTTGAGGAGGGAAGCGGTGTTAGTCCAGGATGACCCTTGATGGTGGCTCTTGAAATGATCATTTTGGAAGGGCGGATGATTTTTTTGCAAGGTCTGTTGGTATAGTGATGCACTCGAACTCGACTTGTGGATCATGCCCCAGACGAGGTTTTCTAGAGCCGCTCATCATCGTTGTAGGGTTTTTCGGATTTGGTTGTTGAGAGGGTATGATGACAGTCATCGGATCGAGCCTGTGCTTTGACACAGGAAACTTGCTTGCTGTCAAGCCTTGCAACGGTGAAGTGCTTTTCCATGTTCATATGCTGGGGAGGGGTAGCTTCATGTTTCAGTTTGGTTTGTCTCGCTAGACCTTCGGGTCGTGAATGTTTTAAGTCGATGATGTCTTGGGTCCCCCCTTTCTTCCCTTAAAAGGGGGTTTATGTTTCTAAAATAAAAAAAATATAGGCCTTCGTGCCGTTGGATGGATATGGTTCTTCAGTAGAAAGAGTGCGAGTCATATTAATTACTCGAAATCCACAATCATTAATAAATGTCCTTATCTCATCATCGAATCAAACCAATGGAATTTTATCATCGCGACTCGTCCATGAGAGTAATAATCCAACATTATTATTTTTTCAATGACTCTATAATAACCCACATTTTCAAATCATGGTCTAATATCTGATGCAATGGCATAACAATCTGTTGTGGTAGTAACCATAACACCATCATGTTGTGTTCTCATGTTCTTTGCTCATTCAGTGACAATAAATTTGTACCCATTGATAACAATTGATTTACAGTCATGAACCACAATATTAGGACCAAAAGCCAAAGATCTTATTTCCTCAGAGACAGAGTCAGCAGGAAAACTCAATAACTGCAATATAAATGAATATTAAACTTAATTAAATATTGATTTAATTATTTTATATTTTTACCTTCAATTTTAACCAAGACGAAAACTCTTTGCTATGCAAAGTATCCCTCCTTCTCAAAGATAAAGAATGATGCTTTCTATTTATCATTGTTTTATGTTCCCTGAAGATAAAAAATATTAATAGTTTAATAGATATATATGTAAGATATATATATTCAATTTAGTTACCTGATTTAGTCATCGAACAAATAACAGTTGAACAAAACTGTGCGATGTGCCATCTCCCGCTCTTCAAGGCTTAATGCCTTCAATGTATATGATCCAGGAATTCCTCCTATTTGAGGAAGTGATGGAAAAATGGGTTCAATTTTCTCATACTTTTCTTCTTCATTTCTCATTGGTCTGTTCATTCTTGTAGTAATATCAGACAAATACATTGAGCATAAATTCATACATTCTTGATCCAAGTAACCGTTCATGATAGAACCTTCGGGATGATTCCTGTTTCAGACATAAGACTTTAATGTGTACATATTTATTTCAGTTGGATACATCCAAAGAAAAGAAATATGTCCCCTAAAAAGTATTTTAGTGGGAATATGGATAGTCAGATGCAATATGAATTTGAAAAATGATGGAGGAAATATTTTATCCAACTCACACAAAATTAATGGGGCATTTTTCAACATTTTTTGAAAGAAATACTTGGACAATTCTTAGCACAAAGATCTCTAAATAAATGGAACAACTAAATAACATTCACCCTTACATTATTGGACAAAAGATGATAGATTTCTATTAGAATCAACTCATGCAAAAGAACGTGATAATCATGAGTCTTCAAATATTTTAGCTTCAACTCTCTTCTGTTGACCCATTTAGATATGTTTCTTGAATTTCCATAAGGAACTCTAATAGTCTCTAATAATTCCAGAAATTGTTTTTTTTGTAGGTGTCATCACATAAGAAGCACATGGAAATTGCCATTTATTTTCATTGATATGCATAGGATGCAATTCTGGTCTAATTCCCCAATCCACCAAGTCACGCCGAGACCGTAAATCATCTTTTGTCTTTACCTTAACATTTAGAAGTATTGAAAGTAACATTTCACATATATTCTTTTCAATGTGCATTACATCTAAGCAATGGCGTAACAAATTGGTTGACCAATAAGGCAAATAAAAAAAGATACCCCTCTTTCTCCAATTGTAACAAGTTTCAGTGGAAACATTCTTTCTCTTTCCAGATTTCATTTAACCCTCCCTGAATAAAAAACTAAAATCTTTAAATTCATTAAGCACATCAATTTTATAGATAAGCTGGGGTGGATCATCGGTCTCTATGGTATTATAAAATCTTTGAAGATTATTTCTATATGGATGGTTCATTGTCAAGAATCGTCTATGTCCATAAAACTAAAAATACAGTGATGTTTCAGTCTTCTGGATCATGTATTCTTCATACAAACAGGACATGGCAGTTTTCCCTTCGTGCTCCATCCAAACATCATTGCATAAGCTGGAAAATAATTGATCATCCACATAAGTGTAGCACACATCTAAAATATGTCTTTAAAATATGTATTGTATGTTCACACACCCACATCCCAAAGAAGTTTCAACTCTTTTATTAAAGGTTGCATGTATACGTCAATATCAATACCGAGATCAGAAGGTCCAGATATGAGTATACTCATAAAAGTTAAAGTTTTTTTCATACACAACCATGGGGGAAGATTATAAATGTGTATAAAAACTGGCCATGTGTTATGCGAAGTAACCATATTCCCAAATGGATTAAAACCATCGCATGAAAGACCCAGCCTCACATTACGCACGTCAGCTGCAAAATCAGGATACCGAGCATCAAATCTCTACCATTAAAATCCATCTGCAGGGTGAACCAACTCATCATTAGTCTTATTTCTCTCGATATCATGTCATCTCATTTTTATTGATATTTCATCAGACATAAAAAGATTCTGGAGTCTGGGGATCAATGGAAAGTGCCACATTACTTTCTGTGGCATGTGAGATGGTGTTCCATCAGATTTTGACTTCTAGCGGGATGTGCCACATTTTATACAATCATTTCATTCAGTGGTTTCCTCCTAGAATAAGCTACAATCTTTCAGGAAATCATGAATTTTGTTTCTTGAAAATCCAAGTTCCAAAACTAACTTTCATGCCATATAGTGGTTTGAGGGAATATTTGCATCATCTGGAAGTAAGTCCTTCAAGAAATATAAACCAATTTTATCCTCTCATTTGGATCATCAGCAATTTGAGATTTCATTATCTCCCCTTTTTGATACCACACATAGTAGTTTTCTTGAAAACCATATTTTGTTATGTGGTAGATGACTTCTTCATGGCTCAACCAAGGTCTACCAATACAATTGGAACATGGGCAGTGTATGCGACCACTATCTGAAGCATTGTGAAATGAAAAATCTAAAAATATCTCCAATTTTTTTTTTTGAAAATCACTTGAGATACGATTGGTTTCATACATCCAACTTCTATCCATTCTATAAAAAAATAATTGTTATAATTCATTTCGTCAAAATCAATTCAATAAGATTGAAGTTTCATCGAAAATATATTTAAGTAAACAATAATTGTTCACTTTATATGAAACCATAACTGACACACTACTCTATATGAGAATCCTAATATAAAAGACAAAAAATAGTATATTTATAAAAAAATATCTTTGAATAACTATACATGAGTGTACAAGATCATGTACACTTGTGGAGGAGAATTATTCAGGAGTTGACTAAATTTTAGATCAAAGAAATTTTATATTTTAGTAGATAATTTGAGTGATCACAAACATTTCCCAAGGGGGAGGGAGTGTCCAGGGGGGTGAGGGGTGTCCAGGGGGGTGACGGGGCTATCCAGGGGGTCGGAGGTGTCCAGGGGGTGGGGGGCTGTCTAGGGGGGTCAGGGTGTCCAGGTGGGTGGGCTATCCACGGGGGTGGTTGGGTTGTTCAGGGGGTAGGGGGTGTCCAGGGGGTGGGTGGGGCTGTCCAGGGGGTACGGGGTGTCTAGGGGATGGGTGGGCTGTCCATGGAGGGGGGGGGGGGTTGTCCAGGGGGTACAAGGTGTCCAGGGGGGT